>CAEFZP010002450.1:0-600000 GCA_903064625.1 Mallotus villosus | reverse complement strand
ATACCAAGGTAAGCTCATCGCAAAACCTTGACTATTTGATTCTATGCCTTGGAGGCAAACATTACTCAATCAAAGCATACTAATGGGTAACTAACTAACTAACTAACTAACTAACTAACTAACTAACTAACTAACTAACCCTAAAAGGGGGTTACCACCTAAAGATTCAGCCTTGAAATGTGAAGATTCAAAGATCTTAAAAAACGTTGCAGCTCTTTTATTTGTGTTAAGTCAGTTTGGAAATGCTGTTTCAGGACAATAGCGTTGAAAAATAGTGTTGAACTAGCATTGAATATCGTTCAACTCCCTCCACTCATCCTTTTTTTTTCTTCACCTGACAAAGCCTCAATCCCAGCCTGTCCCCACACTCTACACTCCTTGAACATTGAAATATTGACAAGGATACACACAGCATTTGCCCCCCTCGATCTGTAAAGATAAATCATGCCTTTATGTTTCAGTTCAGAACCAAATTGCAAAAGGCCAGATGTTTACCACGTATATAACATTGTCACTGACTAATTGAATTCCCCTTCCACAAGCTAATGGAGTTCATGTCCACAGTCTGAAATATCCACCGGGTGATCAGGCCAAACCCACAGCTGTGAAAGGAGCATGCGGTATGAAAGGATGTCAGGTCTTATTAATGCAGGTGAGAAGAGATGAGGGATCCCAGCTGTAGCTGAGGGCACCGTCAATATAGAGATGATTACGAGATGATATTCAGGGCAAAACCCTGGCCAAACTGACTCTAAATGATGTCGGCCAAGAAGATACACTCCATGACTGAGGGTAGCGATTTTCTACATGTCTGTAGAGTGGTTATGAGGGTTTAAGATGTTTCAAGAGTGAGCACACTGCCTCAAATGGATGTCTCAGTGAAATCACCATTTCCACTGATGTGATGCAATAGCAATATGGTGATTGTCCATTAAGATGAGATACCACTCTGCCAGGAATTCTGGAGTAAGTCATGGGTGATGTTTTACTGCCAATTCTATTTGATCTTCACTAATGGAATAGATTCAGTCATGGCAGTGAAGCACCGTCATGCATTAGCTAAGTTTGGTTTTAAAGCATTTCAATTGCCGCTCCAACTTCAGAATCACAAACACGGAAAAGGGTCTGATGATATGTACGCTCATATGCACACACATACACACACACTCACACACATACACTTACCTACACATCCTGTACATGCCACAAAGCATATGGTTTGTCCCACAATTTTTAAATCAATAGATATAGACCTAGTCATTAAGAATAATTGTCACAAGCCATATGCAATTCCATACATCTTTCTGACATACAATTTATTATTTATTTGCCTTCTCTTATGTTTTATTGCAGAGAGGCACTCCAGTTAGCATAAAGTCATGGCCTAATTGATGAACTTTACAAAAAAAGGGACAATGCTCCTAATTTCCTGTCCTTGACAGTTGTGCTAAATGTTCCATAATGCATGGCCTGCCCAGAGGAGAGGAAGGATTAGATTGTAAAGTGAGATGGTTGGATAATCATGTCTTCTCACAGGTTTAATTGCTCTTTGAGCTTAGGTACTATTTTAACTCTCTATATGAAAGCACACACGGGAGACTGTCTGTATGTGTGTGTCTGTGTGTGTGTGTGTGTGTGTGTGTGTGTGTGTGTGTGTGTGTGCACAGTGTGTTCCTTCGGTAGGCACTGTACTTTCCTAAGGGAAGTCCTGCCTTAATAAAGCCTTTTCCATGTTGCTTAAAGCCTATCCGTTGTATTCTAGACCAAAATATAACCCACTTAATTAACTCTGTGTGTTTCTGTCTTAGGTGAATATCAGGAGCTATGCACACACTCTAACTGTTTCAATACAACATTAAGATAACGACAAATGGGAGTGTGGTTTGACAAATGTGCCCTGTATGTTATTGATGTAGACACTCTCTAGGTACCAGACTGACAAATTGTTCCAGTATGTCTTGTTTATTAAGGGTCTCTCACCACCTTAGTCATCATTATGTGTACAGTATACGGGAACAAAACGTTAGCCTTGCAGTATCCATCAACATAGATCCTTTGAAAAATACTCTTTAGTTAGTCCGTTTTTGAGAGTATTGCCAATCTGGGATATGTTCACTGGAAGGCTCTGTTCATCTTGAAAGGTTTACAGGAAGCAATTAAATGATCACAATAGCTGAAGGGATCCCTCTATTCAGGCTTGTGTGAGGGCTCACACTGTTTAGTCTCACAACTTGGTCGATCATGATCCTGCTTACACACTACATCGATGAGCCTGACCTTTCAGTGTAAACTCAAGTTAATTTAAAAAGCAATCTGATTGTTGTTATGCCAAAATAAAAACATTATGACTCTGAGACAGGCTGTAAATTTATGTCATAAACATATCTTAGGCTACAGCAAAAAATAAACATCCTTAGAGCCCAAACAAGTAGCTACAAAATTGCTCTCTGTAGTATTTTCATATGTAAGGAGAGTAAAAATGCCGGGCAATGAAAGTATAAGAGCTAATAAAGCATCAGGACTAGGAATACAGATTTGGCTTTCAACATTACAATAACCATACAGGCTATTATCGGAGAAAATGTAGTCATCGTTCCACCTTTTCCTGACTTTAAATAACCGCAATAGAAACCCATTTGACTGGCTGGTGTGTAATTAACGGCTCAGTATGCAAACAGTCTTTACAAAGCATAACCTTTTATGGAAAGAAAATAACTCACGGCGAGGCAGGCCCTCTTAAGCTAATCACTGGATGATTTGTGCTGGTGTTTCGTACACCCCCACTTCACACTGTGTTCAGGTCTATTAAACACAGAGGGTAGTGTATAAGTAGCAAGGCAATTTATCACATCATCAAAAATGGTGCTGTTTAATTGACGGTCATACGCATACGGCCTGTTTGAACATCAGCATGAGTCCAAAGGCTTTAAGATATGCAATAAATGAGAAAGAATAATATTTGTTTAGATAAGAACCAAATTATCCAATTGCAGATAAATGGAACTGTACCCAACTCTTTCTCAGTGAGTCCAATGTATGTTTATGTATCTCCTAAATTAGACCTAAATACATCCATTGAGGAGGGAGTGCATCATGGCTCATGCCCCTGGGCTGGATTGACTGGAATGAAGACCATGTTGCAGGTCAAGGGCCCCTGTCACAGAACAGCATGACAGCTCTATACCAGGCAGCAATGTTGGTAACATTGAGGTTGGTTTTTCTACACCCCACACCCTCACACTCTAATTTCAAGCCGAACCTAAAGTAAAAGTGTAACACACTACAGAAGCTATACCCTTTCTTGTTGTTAAAACTAGTACAAATTGTGCTAATTTGTTCTCTGTGATAGTCTTTTTAAGGCTGATACACCTCATGCCAGCAATGATACATGGTCATAAAATAAGTTACAACATATGACAGCACATTCTAGATGAACTGTTTCCACACAACACATAGTTGAATGAAAGGGAGGTAGAGGCGTGGATAAATAAACTGGGCAAATGTTCAAGGATTATCAGTATAATCATCTATAAAGTCACAATTTGGGCAACACCTACGTAAGATACTTGTCTGGTCTTCCCTGGTTACATTTATGAATATACGCCGCGCTATACAGGGTGAACATCTCGCCGCGCCAGAGCCTGTCTCGCGAACCCCTCCCTTGGCAGACTAGGCACTCCTCTTGTGTGAATAACCAATACGAGGACCAACAAGCAATATGAAAATGTGAAATCGAACTGCGATTTATCCATATCTTGGCTGGGAGGATACAACTCTTCTGTCGAAAGTAAGACTAAATCAGCTATGTAGTATCAACGTCTGGAATTCGGCCGTCTATGACTGTTTTTTCTGCAGGTGAGGAAACATATGTCGCCTGTTGCTCCGTTCGCTCATAGCCTACGTCTATAATTTAATGCAGTCTCTCTCTCTCCCTCTCTCTTTATTTGTATTTAATGTGATGATACAATAGGTTAATTTTAACAGTCAAAATATTAAGAATAGACTGTGCGTTTTCTTGTGCAAAATTATACCAGCTAATGCATTAAGAATATTCTATCTGTGGCGGACTGTAACAGCAACTGAATCACCCAAATGGCATATGTTGTTCGTCATGTCTAAATTAGCGTCTTTTGTTGTTTATGTCATTTGATAATGCTATGTAATTTTTTTATTGTATTTATTTTTTACCAATATCAATTGCTCTTGTAAAACACAAATAGTTTCATGGGTGTCAACCATGCAGCAATGAAATAGATGTACATTGCCGGTATGCGTTTTCCCTGAATAGAACGACAACCAGGGATGCCCGTGCATCTGCTACACGAGTTCACCTTGGTTACGAGGTGTCTCAGACACCTCAGTCCTTGTGAATGTGATTTAATTCAATGTCCTCATCGACATGGCAAGGAATAACTTAAAGAAGCAACAATGTCCACATGAAGGGAAACTGAGTTGGAGTGAATTGCATTGATATCATTAGTGCACACTCGGGATCTGTGAAGTTCAATGGAATTAGTTCCATATTGAGGCACATAATGTTTATGAAAAATTATCATGGAACAAGAATCAATTGCTAACAATTTTATCATGAATGAAACTCATGACTGGGTCTGGTTAGCAGAAATATAGTCTGTAATGGACCTCATCACTGAGTTTGATGTACAGTATTGCATGGTGCTGTCATTCATACCCTGGGCTTCTTTTATAGCAAGTAGGAATATAAATATACTCCAACCCCTGAAAGACATACTGAGGTGAATGTGGCTTTCTCTGGCCTCATCTTGGGTTCACATAACAAAGCATGCATTTTCTGGACTCGCTGGGGATGGTTTATGAAGACTAATGGTTTGCCCTGGGTTGACAGGCTCAGCTGTTGAGGATTTCAATATGTTTGCATTGTACATCTCTTCCTCCTCTCCTTGTCTTGTGATTCAACCCCTGTGTTGACATTTCTAAAAAGGATAGAGAAATAACAAGAAAAGAATGGAGACACATTTATACAGTAGCTTTTCAAGTGTTTATGAAGACCTTGCTTGATTATACTAGATTGTGGGCTTCTCTAATGTCGTAGAAGGCTCAAATCTAGATTATGATTGCAGACATTTTTTGTTTTGCCTTTGAAAGTCTGTCTTTAGTCAATTGTCTAAATTATGCAATAATGCCCTTTATCTGGAACCTCCCGCACATTTCTCCCACAAATCTATGACGTATTTTTGTTTTCAGTAACATATTCATAGAATTAACCGTCAGCAAAGTATTGTATGTGTTCATAAGCCTCTGACATTCCGGTGATGTTTTCTATGCCAGAGATTCCAGGCGAACATGGATCATTATTCTAAAATAACTGACTGTTTGGTTGGACTCTGGTAGACATGAAAGTCCTCCTAAACCACTAGTGACAGATACATGCCATCTCTGAGGGCTCTTCTATTGATGGATTCATATTCCATGAAGAGGTCCAAAGGTCCAATTGACAACTGCACAGGCTTTGCCAGTTGCAAATGAGATGAATTAAGCCTTTTTTGGACACTTTAATGGACAGTGACTCCCTTTAGACAAAATATATCACCTCAGTCCAACTGACATTACGATTGGTCACACATGGAGCAGAGCCCAAGGCATCCCTGTCGGTGACCAGTGTGCACCTCATACAAAAGCACAGCGCAGGTTGTAAGAATGACAGTTCCTGAAGCTTAAAAGGTTTTGCCTGTTGGGGTGCAGCTGTCCGCAGGCCAGAGCAGCACCCGTACCACCGTGGGGAACAAGGCCTCAGACAACACAGGCTCTCCCTGCCTTCTCCCCATAACATGTCCTGCCTTCCTGCCCTCTTCTCACAGCATGTCATGAACAAAGCAGTGAGGGCCAGTAGGGTATCCCAGACACACATGGTAGATACCATCATTCCTCAGTGCAGTGGGAAAAAGAAATAGGCACCCATGGATAATCCGTCAATGTCCATTGGTCTGATTCACAGTGACTCTACAGTTGTAATCCAATGGAAAGCTGACAGTGCTGTCCAGAGTTTCAGGAATTCATATATTATGTCATTCGTCCTTCTCAAATTCTGTGACTAATGTGAAGACAATACTTTCGGTGAAGGTAAAGCTGAGCTGGAAGGAGGCACGCAGCCATTCATGAATAAATAGGGACGTTGTATGTTTCTATACCGAGTGAGTGGATTCCGATCATACTGTATGTCATTTTATTGTTTTGCCATTCGAAGGCTGTTTGGAGACTGTGACAAGAGTGCGTGTCAAAGATAGCTGTGAGGGGGGAAGTGGCAGAATTGATCAGCCATGTTTAGCACCTCTTATGTGGCTTTTACCAGCATAACATGTTTTGGTTTCTCCGTTGACACTGTGTAGGATTGTTATGAATGGTAATACCAGTAAACATTACAGTCCTCATAATCTCAAACTGCCTGTCCCTGAGCCATAATGTCACCCTCACCCACTCCTACAGTATTCATCTACATATAATAACGGCTCTTGTTTTGCATGCAAATGTTTCCATGACAATAGATGTTAAAGTTCCAGATTAATTGTGCTCAGCCCTAAAAATGATGCACAATCTAGGATGCTATGGGTTCACTGATATTTCTCATCACATCCATTCACCGACATAACCATACAACGATTTACTCCCTGTTCATTTGGGTCTGTGTTGTTTCAGGCAGGAGTACGAAATGATATCATCTGGTCACGCTTTCCCGGTGAGACTGGGAATACCGTGAGAGAACTCGTCTCCAGCATGGGGTGTGCATGAGTGTCCAGTGGCTTGTGTTGGGGTCCAGGCCCCAGGCGGGATGCTGACGGCTGGTCGGTATGACTCCGCTGGACCTGTGGCTGTCACGCTCCATTCCCATGTGCCTGCTCCTCCAGAGCCTGCTGCTCATGGCCCTGTGCTTCCACTCGGCCAGCATGTGCCCCAAAGGCTGCACCTGCAAACGTGCCGACCCCCTTCTCCATGGACTCAACGTCACCTGCAGCCAGTCCCGGCTGAAAGAGATCCCCCCAGACCTTCCGTCCGACACCGCCCTCCTCAGACTTGACCACAACCAGATCAGCGCCGTCCCCGACCGCGCCTTCCAGGGCCTGAGGCTGCTGCGGGAGCTCAACCTGTCCTACAATGCCGTGGAAACCCTGGGGGAGGGCTCCTTCGGTGGCGTGGAGGCCACATTGCAGCTGCTGGATCTCTCCCACAACCGCATCACTAATGTGCACAAGGACGCTTTCGCCCGGCTCAAGGCTCGTGTTCTGGTGGACGATAACCCCTGGCACTGTGACTGTGCCCTGCAGCAGGCGCTGGGCGGCATGGCCCACAACCACGAGGCCGCGGCCCGGGTCCTGTGTCGGAGCTCGGAGCTTCGTGACCAGGAGGGACGGCCCTTTCTGGCAGTGGACACGGACCTCTGTAACCTGGCCAAAGAGGACCACTGACTACGCCATGTTGGTGACAATGTTTGGCTGGTTTGCTATGGTCATTTCATACGTGGTGTATTATGTTCGTCAAAACCAGGAAGATGCCCGCCGCCACCTTGAGTACCTCAAGTCTCTTCCCAGCAAGCCCAAGAAACCAGACGAGGCTGAAGACATCAGCACAGTTGTGTGACATCACGTAACATGTGACTGCATGACAAATGAACCCTACATGGGGAGCAACAATGTGATAGGACCCACATTTCTAGTAATGTTACCAACAGTCTTCTGTCAAACTGTGTTGTGTTTTGTCCTCACTGTGATATGATATGATATGATACAGATGTAATCGGGATACTAGGCAGTACAATATTCTAAACAAATATTTATAAATCCTTGAGATACTTTTTTGATTACTTCAGAGAAATACCCACTTTTAGCGTTGACTTAAATCGAAAGAAAATTCTAACAAATTAAGTATTGATTCACTTAAGATAATGGCAGAAAATGTATTATCTACGTATCAACGTTTCTAAAAATGTGTTAAACTCGGATTTTGGAGTGCTTAAAATTTTTTATCTCAGGTTTGAACTTGTATCTTTTTAAAATCTTAAACATTTTAGAAAAATCTAATTCTGAAAAAATATATTATCGGACAACCACTTTTGTAAGGCATAACCTGCACACTTGTAGGTTACTGTGCACTTCCTCATTAAAATTACTTTTATAAACTATGGGCCCAAACACAATGAAATTACCTTTAATCTTCATATAACAGGGAATGGAATGGTTTACATGCATAATTCATGACCTCACTGATGTTGGCAGCAGAAAACTGGAATGATGTACAGTACAATGCACTCCTTCCTTCATTTTGTGAAGTTAACGAACTGTACTGTATGTTTTGTTGTCTGTAAATGACAAAGCTAATCTGTTGCATCTTTGTTGATGTGTGATGGGCACATGACAAAGCACAGTGGTTTATGGTAGATGTCAAACGTCATCCAAAAGAGTCTGAGGATTAAGTGAACTCTTAGTGTGTGTGGTTATCCAGTCCAAGTCAATGAGAATCAGTGGTGTTAATTGTTACATGTTAGTGCATTTGAAATACTGAAATACAAGGTGCAGCAGTTTCCTACGTATTGTTCTGAAGTTCACTTTTACCACAATGCTTCCTGTGAAAGAAATTCAACTTCGCAGATTGAGTTTCACCGTAAATTTGTTCACAAACAAAAAATGCTAGATTTTCAAATGAGATTGTAGACTGTAATCATTTCAGCTATGAAATATCAACATCCGTATTCCGTCCATGTATTCAGTCCTGCAGAGATGCACGCGTCATTTACCTTGCATTTAATAACACCGTGTGTACAGTAATGTTCCAGGCAGAGTATGAAAAGAAAATTGCAGCTGTCATTTTGTAATGGCTTCACAGTTACAAGCTCTGTACGACACACCCAAAAGAGAGAGAGAGAGAGAGAGAGAGAGAGAGGCAGATCTACGCAAAAGAGGACAATAGAATGAGATGATCACAGGAGATCAAATGAAAAAAGAAGACTTGCTGGATGTCATTTGGCCAGTCTTTGTTGGGATCATACACAAACAATATTTGAGTATTTCTAGAGCGCAGCTTTTTCGGCTACAATGAAGTCATACATATAGTCCTGTGGGATAAGGAGTTTCACGCTCCACAATTGTTATGCTTGAAGAGCTTCATACTGTCAGTTGAAGAAATGATATGAACATACATAGCTAGAATGCACATAACACAGTGCAAATGTAAATAGAAACATTGTAGTCATGTGAATTACTTGAAATCCCTTTAAATAGTTGTTCTTGAATGTGCTGTAGACATTTGCCTTGTCTTGCAGATGAGACTTCATAATGTCCATGAAGGGTTCAGGAGTTGTCCTTTATTGCATGTTCTGCACACGAAGCACAGTGTAGCCAAGAACTTGAGAGCATTTCTAAGTGCCTGAAATACTTCTCTCACAGTCTTTCTTTCCATTCAACCTAACTTCATTTTACTCGCTCCTTCCTGAACATGAAAGCACAGCCTTTTACTGGCAAATGTTCATGCATTTTGGAATCCTATCATGTCCAGAAGGATTTCTCAATCCATCCCACTGAAGAATTACTCAATGAATTTGTTATATTTTATGGCTCTGTAGTACTGAAATCGACCATCATATCATATCACAGCTAAACCTTCTTTCGTAACATCAAAGCAGCTTTGTGATGGTCTTTTTACCAGTATTATTTTCAGTAGGCAGACATTACAATGTCTGATGTCTTGAAACGTGATCATATTTAAGACCTGGAACTGACTTCCATTAATACATTGTAAAGGCATGTCATAGAGCAAAGAAAATAAAGGAAATGTGTCAATTATAATTTAATTGTTTTGTTTTTTAACTTTGTTTGGGGGCATATGATGTCATATCTACACTACGCAAATAAGGATCTACTGTATGTCATATCTACACTACGCAAATAAGGATCTACTGTATGAACTCACGTAAGGAGATACTTTTTCAGGTAGTATGATTTAATTTAGAATCTACAACACCTGTCCTGTTATTTGATCATGAGTCCACTATGATTACAGAAGATAGCAGTTGCATTATTCAGCAGCTGCATAGCCCTCAGCATTATTGCTTTAATTCATACATTCAGAAGAAAAACGATTCATTTTCCGCTTAACAAAATGTTTATCTTGGAACAATTCGAAGATTTTGCTTTTTCTTTCTCCTACCAATTTGCATATGACCAGTAATATCGGTCACAAAATGCAAAGTACTACATCATGAATAAGGCATGTCAAGAAAACTGACAACGAGCCAATCTGTGGTGAATTGCAAGGACGACAATAACGTTTGAAGTGAGACAAGAGGCCGCTTCAAAGGTTTTGTTAAAAGCTCCAATGCTGCCATACATGAGTGCTCAAACAATTACTTGTATTTTTCCTTGACAGAGGTACATCTGTACAATTACCTTCCACTGTCAGCTGTTAAGGCCTGGCTGCCTGTTATGGATTGTCTCTTGAATTATAAACTGTCACAAGACTAAACTTAGACCTTAGACCTATTTATAGCCAAGAGGAGGTTTACCCAGAGTTATGCTTCAAAGTCACTAGAAGGCCCCAAGCACACATGTAGTAAGCAGTGAAGAAAGTTCAGACAGTGAGGAGGTGGGAAATCTCTTCTGGTTTGTTCATTTGTGAACTTGACACTTGAACAGGTATTTTGAGCAACTTGATGACATTATATTTCAAATGAAAGATGTTTAAGGATGGACATCAGTTACAAAACAATCTTTAAATATATATTTTTTTGTAGTAATCCTCTATTGAAAAGATACTGAACAAAATAGCTGCTTGTTTTTCCAGTATACTTCAGCGGACAGATATGAAAAGTTAACTTACAGTTAACATACTTTACCATAACTTCTGCTACTGTATAAGTCCCCTCTATGAGTTTGTAAAATTGATTACTAGTATAAAATAAGTCATGTTTTGTGGAGTCTTCACTTCTGGGCAATTTAAGCTATTTGTCAGAACTACTACACAATTAGACCAGACCAATATAGTAAAACACATCTGATTATGTTTGGTGCACTAACAAAATGTCACCTTTCCCTAAGAGTTTAAATCAGTACTTCTACTATTAAACTAATACTCTGTACCTCAGGTTATTAAAGATGTGTCCCTATCTCTACCCTGTGTATCTCGTTGTATTGCAATCTAACGCTACATTGCTGCTGTCTTCTTGATTAATGTACCTGATGTCTCTGTATATTATTAAATTGAGTTTGAATAAACTAACGAGGTTAATATTGAATAAAAAAGGCTCTGAAGCTCATGATAGCGATGGAACCCAATTTAAACTGCTTGGATCCATCACAGGTCTTTTTTTAAGGAGTAATATGTCGACTGAAATATGACTTCACCATTCGTAAAACACTGTTTAGTACAGTAAAACACCAGCATACTAGTTAATATGAACTTTACTGTATGTTAAAATAGTAGAATTTACATTACACTTTAATACTTCTTGTTTAAGGCATGAGTTCTATGATGAATGTCATTGATGTAGACTTCTGTAGAAACAGTTGAATGGAAAAACATGAGCCATCGTTCCTTGCATAACACCATGTTGTGATTGTTTGTTTTTTAGACAGGGTTAGCTGGTCTCCCAGTGCGTCGCTAAGGGGAACATTTATATGCATAATCACACACAGTGCCACTAAAGAGGGGCCAGAGGTCTGGGGGCTCCAGGGGGCGCTCAGGTGCCAGGACCCAGCAGCAGGTCCTGTCACTGGTGCTCTTTAAATACCTCTCCTCTCGGCATCGTCTAGCATTCACACAGAGCCTCCGTAAGCCTGGTAAGTGACACCATGGCCTCTTGTTACCGTGGCCGCGGCCTCCACTGGGAGAAAGGTTGTCTACTCAGATGCCTACATTTTTTCCACCCTGTTATTTTAACACAGTACCTTCCAATCAGGTGGGATTCGCAGACCCAAGACCTCTTCTTATGTGTGGCTGACCATGAGTCGTACAGTCATGAAATCTTGTAGGAAGTCATAGGAGTTATACTGTGTGTCAAATGTGTTCCTCAATCTATAGACACATTGTAATGGTGGCGAATCAATACAATCCCCATTAGACATGATTTAATCATGTGTCTCCCAATGTTATTTCAAAAGTATTTTCTTTAGACTATTTCTATGGACCATAAACCAGAGTGTGCCTGGATTTTTTAGAAAAAAGTATATTGCTTTTGACCAGATTGTTATCAGTTGAGGGCTGCTGTTAGGTGGCCATGCTAACAGTGTACCTTCACTGTTTACAGATCAGAGGGGAACCTTTTGGGATAATGGCATTATGATGACGTAGTAAGATAGCGATTTTTAATTCAGCTCATTACCTCATGCATAGTCTAAATAGTTCAACTGACAATACCTAATGTCCTTGTCTGCAAATGTATCATTTGGTCATAATCTTGAATGTGAATGTACTCCTGGCATAAGGTTGATGTAGGACATTTTCATTCATGTGAATTGGCAGTAATTCATTAATTATGAGTTATCTGTTGTTTTAATGTGTCACCGAGAATTTCCCCTGAGTTGTATGCTGTTCCAAACCATGCTCATTGCTCTTTAGTCTGATTTGGGACTGCAACTAATACTTTTACCCCGTCTGTAATTTCAGTCAAAAGACATAGTAATGACAACAATTTTATATACAAATAGTCTATACATTGCATTAAACCTTTTTTTCATATTGTCAAGGAACAGCCTTGTTTTACTCAATCTTGCAACTAATAGATAAACATGTTAACATCTTAATGTAATTTTCAAGACAAGTATACAAGTTGCCATTAATCTTACCTTTAATGAATGTTTCCTTTAATGAGACATAAGTTTCATGTCACTCTTTTTAAGACAAGTATACAAGTTGCCATTAATCTTACCTTTAATGAATGTTTCCTTTAATGAGACATAAGTTTCATGCCACTCAAAAATATACACCTGTCTCAAACTCAATGACGTCAAGATACGTTGAATTACCTTTAGCAGTCACTTTCTATCATGTAAACACGCATTACAGTACCTACCGGTATGTTTAAACCAGTGCTAGTATTAAGGTGATATCAGTGGATAAAAAAAATAAAACCTCGGGGGAATGTTGGTTAGTGGAATTCTAAGAAACATCGTTTTAATTAGCATGAATAAGCCTTTCAAATAAAAAAGATGAAAGCCGTCACGTAATACGCGGTCGAAGCGGCTCTTCGCGCACCTTATCAGAGCGTTGCAGCCCAGCCTCACTATGTCTGTCAGATACGTCACTGGGCCATGGGAGTCAGGTAGAGCACCGAGGATTAGCTATATTTACCGACTGGTTATACCTGGGATTTGAAAACTCCTTGTTACATAATAGGCTACAACGCAAGACAGAACCATCCATTCTTGAACTATGACAATGTAATAATGGAACCAGTTGACCTCTATGATGTCACAGGCTGGTTCAGAATGTTACATTTTATGAAATGGGCAGCATAGATATCTATGGGCAGTAGGATATATCTGTTTGTTGGATAAAATATCCACAATGGGGAAAGTTGCAAATGTGGATGTGGAGCCATTCTGGGTTTGCATGCCATCACAACATCATGATACCAAATGTTTGTTAGTTCACTGTATTGACAACTGACAATAACAGAATACATGTGTTGTGGATGTTCTCATAGCCATAATCCTATTCCTTTGGGCTGCAGAGAAAGAAAAACGTCACTATCAAATTCTATTGAAAAACCATAGAGAACACTCTTTGGGAGATGTATATAATATCTATCTCTATTTTTCAGTGAAGCATTTATTTTGATACACTTTTCCAAACATGACATGTCTGACGTCTGCATTAACTGTGAGGTTACTTGTATATTCTGAAGAAACTGCCTTTTCTCATGCTCAATTGAAAATTGGTATGCAAACACTTGCATTTCATATCAATCATGATTGCTGGGGATCTTGATGCCTTCAGGTGCAAGGGCAAAAGTGTCAGGGGCGTCTCACAAAATGCTGTCTTAAGCAGAAACACATATATTTTCTTGTACATTTTCCTCTTGTGGGTTCTCAGAATCATTACATTGGGATTATAGTCAACTGCACAGTCAATTTCTTCTGAATGAGAGCCTGCTGACCACGAAGATCCTCAACAAGGTACGTGAGTGGAGCCGTTTTTTGAGTGCTTTTCACACTCGCTGACTGCAAACACTCGACTGGTTTCTCTCACCCTCTCATGTTCATCTCTGCAACCTCCCCTGGCTCCAGGGGGAAACCAAGAGGTGTGAAACCTCATTAAAATAATTAACTCAACATAGAATCTTGTTATACACTCGTTGCTTTATCTGGCTACATTGTGAGAAAAAAACACGACATGCTCAATAAATGTATTTAGCAAAATCCTGTTTAAATGGGACTAATTAGAGAGACATTCCTTCCAGATATCCGCTACAAAATCTTACTATTTGTCCCCTACAGAGTTTGAATGCAGTTGCATGGGTAAAGAGTCTTGGGAGGTGGGTAGTTTTATCATACCACATCATGTTAAGATGTGGTTTCTATATAGGAGAGTGATACAGGACAGGAGCAGAACATTTCAGGATGAATGGCCGTGTCCAAAAGGCTGACATTTTGTCCGGATTCACAGATATACAGTTTCAAAAAACTCTAATTTAGAAGCAGCGAAAGCCTCTTTTGTGAGTAGCCTTCAGTTGCTTTGACAGCCACTCTCAAATAGTCCCATTTATATTTAGCCATTTGTGTACAGTGTATGTGCATGTGTGTGTGTGTGTGGGGGGGGGGATCTTGGGGGATCATTTTAGTTGGTTGATCGTTAGCTTCCTGACAGACTTTGTGGTTGGTTCCAAAGAGCAATATGTCAATTCTAAGGCCACTTTTTGTGGAGGAATCCTTCTGTTTGCTTTCAAGTGTGATTTAGGAAGCTTGTTAGCAGTAATCTTTAACAACTAAGCAGCAGAATGTTTTGGCAGTTGGCACAGACATGGCGCAAAAACGTGTCTGGCTATGCAAGAGCTGTAGAAACTAAATTCTCATTTAGCTTTTGTTTTATCAAGACACCTCTGCACTCTCGTTTCCTCCACTCGATAATTAATTTACCGACAGGAAACAGGGACGTTTTTTCATAATTTACAGTAAATAAGGAGCTTTCACAGGCTTGTTGCCATTCCAATATCTCAAGAAAACTGACAAGGGAGAAGTTATGCTTCTGACATATTATCACACCTTTCTTTTGACATATTGCCTACTGGAAGTCTTAAGTGTTTGATTTGATTTTACAGACATCTATCACAAGCTTAGATGTATTCTTGTATTTGATGCATAGGATAGCACATATGGCTTCTACTGTGGAAGAGAAGACCTGCAGGCAAATGCACTGGCTATATGTTAGTGTGAGAGCATGCAGATGACATTACCATAGCATGCTAACGTGTCTGTCTCACATTAAAGAACCATGAAGAGGTGGGAATAAACAGGATCATGCTAAGCTCTGTCTATCCCCGTGTCAGCACTGAGCTTATGGCTTACATCTATCACAACAGCATTCCAGACCATGGCTGCACAGAGATTGTGATTTCAAAGAAACTAAACTACTTTTCAGGTATCTATTCTTCAGTCAGGCAGAGAACCCAGGGGTTGAGAAACAAGGCTCGCTGTCAGCAATGTCTTAAGCCCTTAGTAACTTATTTGTGGCTGTACCCACTTCAGGTTTTTTAAGGAAGTGATTTAGATTTTAGTGAGGTTAGGTAAAATCCCAAACAAAGCTGAAGCTAGAACTTTACAGCTTTTACTGTACCGCTACCTTTGTACCCATCCATTGAATTGAAGAAGAGATTAGAAAGATCATGTATCTCACAGAAAAATGATACATTATTTTTTAAAGGATCCAGGAACAGGCTAATGGTTATTCAAGGGACACCCTTGGGTTTTTAATCACTTTGAGCTCCTCCAGGCAACTGGGATCCAAGATGTTCCTGTTGAGAAATGAAGTGTTGGCGCAAAGAAGTAACCTTTGTGTTATCAACTCCTCTCTCTACTTCTGTGTTTACATGGACGATACCAAGAAGGTTAGCCTGAGGAAAACCAACTGAAGGAATCCCTTAACTATGGATGTGAGAACTAAAAAAAATATACACTCTCCAATGAAAATCAATAATGACAACAGGCTTTCAGTGTCCCACCCTGGGGAACTTCAAAGGGATGCAGTTGGAACTGGTAACAGGGAATGAGCTATGCTGCAGTGACAACTGGATTCACATAGCAGAGGTGTTGCTTTCATGTGAGAACACCGGGCATATTTCTACCCCACAATTCCATTCCATGCAGATAAACAGAAGGTTAATTGTGTCCATATCTGGATAGATCAAGAATATAAAAGTATAATTTAAAGAACCATGGTGTGATTGATTTACCTCACTGTGGCACGTGACTGGATGCATTGCATCCATTGCAGTGGGTGAGAAAAATAAAGGTTACCCAGCATGACACCATTTGCAGATAGAAATTGAGCCAGGCCTGATTGTACTGCAGCGTTTGTACTGTAGTTCATCTCTCAAGAAGCCTGTTTGTAAAAAAACCCCCGATGTGGATCTGCAGGAGGGGAAAACCTTTTTTTCATCCTTTTCTGTGGGCTTAATAGGCTGGGAGTATAGCAGTTGACAGGACAGTCTCTGTCGCTTCATTAAGAAGGAAAATGTTCTGTCGTGCTTCTGCACATTAACAGGCTCTGTGGGACTGGAAGGTTCTGGGGAACGCAGGCGTCAGAGCTTTCAGTGGTGTGCTCTGGGGCAATGCCCTTTCTTTAACCATATCTTGTCTTAGACATGAGCCTTTCATACACTTCCTAATGAGCTGCAGCTGAGGTGGACTAGCCGTTCCTCTTACAGCACAAACCATTGCACACGCACAGGTTCATGTTCATGGATGTGTGAATGCACATGTACAGTATGCCTGCTCTGACACTCCTCTGCAAAGTCCTACTCGTGTACAAATACATGCATCAGAGCGGACAAAGGATATTGCTTAACTATTTATTGTGTGGGTGACATTGATACCGGTTGAAAAATGAATCAAAAGAGAGTTGCCTATACTCATGTATGTTTTCCAGCTAATAATAGACCCACACTGATACCTTGGTTGTGTTTGCGTTACATTCAAGGCTTACATTCAAGACAGATTAACAGTCTCCCTTTGAAGAAGACTATAGTGTGAAAATATTAGCCAGAGCTGGTCTATGGAGAGATTTTATGGGAAGCAGTCAACATCACACTTGCTGGGAATGGATAAGGTTTATGACTCAACAATAACCGCCTGCAGGAGGGCCCATTTCCAGCCTCACATTTAAATGTGTTGCTGTCACTGTTCATTCTTACAATGGTGGCAGTTAATTTATTCCTAACACTGACATCTTGTGTGTGTTGCATGCCATAACTAACATCAATACAAATATATGTTTTTTGGTGGGTCTGCCAACAATCTCTTTTTTAATTGTAAAAAAAAACTATTATCAATTGTCACTTAATGGTTTGGCACGTAATCAGTCACATGATCTATGTCATTAGTCCTCTTAGACCAGACTTTGACCATTTTGCCACAGTGTTTTTGTTCATCAAAGAGCAGTGACACACCTGGGGCTCACAAAATCAGTATCCAGATCTCCTTCGTACCAAATATGTGAAGCGACATTTTCATTCCCTGCTGTGCCACTTCAATTTGATCTATTTGCTTGGTAGGGGGTGTCAGGGGTGTTTGAACTGTACCTGTTTTCCAATTTACCTCCATTGCATTGGAGCTCCGTGCAAGATGCTATTGGTTGTAGTTTTAAAATGCTGAACATATTTCTAGATTCATCTTTATGTGGGAATGGTTGAAAAAACTCAAGTATTTCCCCCACCAAATATAATTTATAATATATATATATTATATATATTTTGGGGGGAAAGAGGGCAACATTTGTACAGACAAGAAGCTTCTTTTTGAGTCAAATCCACTGTATTATTTTTATTTTCTGTAATTTTCAAAGATGACAACCAGAGTACTCATAAATATTTTGACCTACAACTTGTTAGTAGTGCTATTATATAACAGTGGTGTTGTGTTGTAAACATCGATGACTACTCTGTTAGTGTCGTTTGATGTTTGATCACTGCAATGGTGTCTTGTAAACACCTGAGGGTTGGGCACCTTAGTATGACACGAAATAAAACAATCAATCAATATTCATCAGAATCAAGAAGACCAGGGTTGATGAGGTTAGCCATGCGTGAGTAATAGGGTTTGACTCAAAAATAGGTTTTGGCGTTACATTACACTTTGAACTACCACATCTTTAACATTTGTCCAATGTGGTTAAGTGATCATGTCCACCGATAGATGGCACAATTGTCTATATTATCGCTCACAAATGTGCGCGTTATTATATGTTAATGTTTTTTAACCACACATTTCTCTTTGTTTATCATGTATCCCAAACCAATTCAGATATGTAAATGTTTTCTTAATGTCTGAATCCGTTTGTTTTGCATTGTTTAATATGTTTTTACCTAGGACATAACGTTATTTATCTATATGCTATGCATATGTTGGATTGCTGCATTGCTGTTTGCAATTTGAAATAAATAAACCAGTTCGCACTTAACGATGGCTAAACTCCCTGTCTGTAGAGCTAGTCTGGTTAGGACCTCTTTACCATACAGACTGTATGCTCTTTACTCATCCCACTTCTTCCACGCCATGACGCCAGAGAATCTCGCGATGAATTACTGATTCGTTCCATGGTTATTCACCAAGGGGACCATACGCATTTTTCTCTGACCTACTTGCACTAGCTAGACCGTAAACATTTCTGCCATTACGCGAAATAAGTTGCGTAGCTACATTATTGAGTTTAGTTGACTTCTGTGAGTTTGTGAGGGAATGTCGAACGGGGAAATATCGGTTGAGGTAGCTGGGAACGGCAACATAATGGGTGAGTCTAGTTTTTTGGCTTAACGCATCAACTACTACAGTACAGCAGTGGAAGTTTTCTTTTGTGTCCTAATCTGGAGAGTTAACTCGTAACATGTTTCTTGTTATGTTTATATATTTGGTCCGAAGCAAAACATTTTTGGTGATCACTTGAAAATTAACGACAAGAAATCCTCCCGAATGAGGTCCAGAAGTTGGCTAGCTAATTACTGCCAGCAACCTAGGCTAGGCTAGCTTGCTATCCAGCGTCGAGCTGATGCATTTCCTGTGTTTAAATGTCTTTTTTTTTGTATCGCAGTTAAGACTACTCAATAAATATTAGCCAATGAATGTTGCTTGTGTGCTCAGTCACCGAGCTAACAGTCCAACGATGTTGCTGTCATTTCTAATTATTATTAATTGGTAGATTATACTACCTAAGTAAGCCAGCTTGTGTAAATACTACTGTCTCAACTTGATTCAAGCCTCACACGAAAGTAAACCCCCAAATTCGATACGTTTTTCTTTGTTGCAGACATTCTAAACAACCATTCAATTCTGCTTACTTTGATCTGATTGTCATCACAAACAATAACGGCAAACTTTGGCTACATATTGCAAGCTAGTCTTCGGTACAAAAACAGTGTCAATCAGCCTATGTAATGAATCTCAAAATCTCTATGCTAGCTAGCTGGGGTTCTATGACATTGCTTTTTATCAAATATTAGAGCATCTTGTCTACCAAGTTAAACCACTTGAAATGTATTCCAATAGACGAAAGCGTCATAAATATCGTTATCAATAATGAATAAGATGGCCTATGTTTAATTGGGGCCGAATGACGTTAATGCTCCATGCTTAATTAATTATAACTCATGAATTGATCACATGGATGTTCTGAATTAACCTTAGAGACTAGATCAAACTCTCATCCTCATGGAAGAGTATACTGCTAACCAGCTTGGTCGCTACATAAAACATGAAATTCACAAAAGCTTCAGACACAACTACACAGCCATTATGACAACCTTTTTATAGGGCCTAATTTAAACTAATTTCCCTCTAAATGGAATCCATGAAATGTGTTTCACAGTGTACTTACATGTCACCTACAGCGACACAGCAGAGACTTACAGATGGCACGTCTTTCAACGCTCGGATGATGTCAGTGATGACACAGCCGAGTCCTTGGCTGGGCCGGGCAGTTAGCCTAGTTCAGGTGCCAGCTTCTTTCAGGGTCTGAGCAGAGAGGGAGGGGGGTGCGCCATTACCATTATCGGTGACACAAGAGAAAGATGGAGGGAGAGAGCGCACTGTGAATTGTGTACTTAAGAGGAAAGCCTGTTGAACTAGCAACATAGCTGGACACCATGGGGGTCGTGGGATGGGTCAGTCTTTCCTCTGAGTTGAAAGCATGGTGAGGTCTGGAGCTTCTGGTGTATTTCAGCTTGTCACTCTGCTCCTGGTTCTACACTGGGTTTAGTTTGACACGCCTCCTCCTAACCTCAGGCCCTCCAAAGCAGACAAGCGTCTAACCACATCTCTTCCTGCAGTTTACCCACACAGCTGAATAACAACCCGAAAATAAAAGGCTGGACGTGTTTTTAGCCAACACCGTGACGGCGCTGAGGTAGTCGAAACATGGATGCCTATCATGGTGTCTTTTCGAATTGAATTGCCTGTCTGGAAGCTCATTCTGGCCTTGACAATGGTATTTCAAATATTTCAAGGGTGTTGCCTGCAATATGGCTTGACTTCCTTTCGTCGTTTAATGCTATGCTTCAGTGTGCGTAAGGAAACCGAGGGCTTGGACATTGTTTTTGGCTCTTGGAGTGAATATCAAACCTTTTTACCTCTGTAAGCATATAGAGAGTAGCCTACATGAGAGACAGAATCAGTGTAGAACAGATTGTCAAGAATGTGGTTAGGACATTATATGGGACAAATGACTGTACGTGACAGGTCTATCCTCCAAAAGATCAGCACTCCCGAACCAGAAACAGCAACAGTAGGAACTAGGAAGTATACTGTAAAGCCAAGTGTATGCAAATGCTTTGTAGACTTGTATCTCACCCAGTCTACCCATGAGCTAATATACTTATCTGCCATTTTATCTGAGAATGTGGCAACAGTGGTGATGAACAATCATGCCTTTAATGGCTGTCGTGATGACATTGTCAAGTAGCTTTCTTCCTCTCTCTGTGTCCGTGGCCCTAGCTACAGTAGGCTTCAGATGGCAAGCAGATGATCTTTTCCCTCGGTGAACTGAATGCATTGTTTGGCTGACTCTACACTTCTGTGACGACTGCTATCCTATTCAGGGGAAGACCCATTCTCTGGGATCTTTTCATGTCAGTTTACTGGCGGCCGAAGAGCAGTTAAAGAGACGGAGGGTTCCAACTGGCTTTCCAGACTCGGGATCCATCACATAGTTTAACGTCTCCTCTTATTTAGAACCGACAAATAACTCGATAAATCATCGTGCTTGCTTCTCTTCAAATAAAATCGGACAGACTTAAAAAGACAGGAGAGTTTTAGGGATCCTATGGTTGTGAATTGAAATGATGAGTGGATTGTGCGTTGTTTGTTGAGTCTAATGTAAGCCTAATCTCTGTGTCTGTCTTTCTCTCTCGTGTGCGCTCGCCTTCTGGGGACTGTCATTCTCCCCATCCATCTACGTGACCTGCACTGCCAACAATACAGCTGTAAGTAATATCCTCGACTGCATCACTGCCCTGAGCCTCTGGGTTATGGGTTTGTTGAGACTCACTGGGGCAGAAATGATGCAGGGTACATTTTGGCCACTTTAGCCCCAGTTTGTTGGGGACTTGACCCACCTGTCAGTTTAGAATGTTTTGACAGGCCAATAATATTACAGCTGCTGCAACACTACCTGTCCCTCAAGGGTCTGCCTATTAGCGGCCAGATCCTTTTGTTTTGTCTCGTTACCGGTCTGCCATTTGTGAAAAGCATTAACTGTGTTTGGTTTCGGTCTACAGCAACAGAAGAACCTGGAGGGTTATGTTGGCTTTGCAAATCTTCCCAACCAAGTTTACAGAAAGTCGGTGAAAAGAGGCTTTGAGTTCACTCTCATGGTCGTGGGTGAGTTGTTTTTTGTGGCCCGTTGTCATGTTATGTCCTCCTGAGACAAAAAGGATATTCATTTTCGAAAAAGAAAGTAGACAAAGTAGACAGTAGTTCTCTTTAGAAGCAGTTTTAATGTTATTGCATGAATCCGTGAAATCTGTGTAAAAATGTGCGATCGTCAGTCAGAAAAGAGTTGAAAAGATGTTGTGAATACATCTGCACCAATATGTGGATACGTATCAGTCTGCCCCCCACTATTCACTGTCATGTGTCCAGCTATATTACATTTCATAGGGCCGTCATGGCGGACCAATGGCAGCTGGCTGCCTAAATGCATTAGCCATGGGTTTTAGTCAAATAGGAGGACAACTTCCACGTAAAGTGAGAGTCTGGGAAACGAATGTTTGCCTTTATGCAACTGCCTGCCGCAATCTGTACCATGGAATGCAGATGTGTCAGCATGTTTCTTTGTGTGCGTCATGTCAGACTAAAGTGTGTGTTTTAGACTGTGAGTGTGTATGTCTGCAACGTTTAGATTGTTAGGAGTTTCCTGCCACTCCGTCCCCGAGGCGAGTGCCGAGATACAGAGACATGGCGGTTAGACGACCCCGCCGTTTTCTTCCCTGAAAGCTCGGCACAGACACCTGGGCAGGAAGTGGCTGGTCTACGAATGTCCCTGCCCTGTGATGTCATTTTCCTGTCCCCTTTGCCAGTGGTCAGCCGGCCCGTGCCCACCTGCCTCTGGGGAGGGGGGAGGGGGGAGGACTGGCATTCCAGCCCAGTCTGTCTGATCTCAGCACACTGATGTGGTCCCACCCTGGAGTTTCCCCCCTCTCTCTCTCTCTCTCTCTCTCTCTCTCTCTCTCTCTCTCTCTCTGTCTCTCTCTCTCGCTTTCTCTCTCTCTCTCGCTTTCTCTTTGGCTCCCTCTCTCTTTTACGCTCTCCCTGTCTTGTCTCTTTCTTTGTGCTTTCTCAGGAAATAGGCTGTTAAAGCTGTTAGATGGCAATTTTGTCTGTAGCATGTCATTAGAATTGCAGGGTAATTGGTAAAGTTGATCTCATGTCATGCCGAGAGAGATGCAGCTTCAGATCGTTTGCTGTCGGCACTGTGGTGTGCAGTGCACTCACGTCCTGTGTGTGTGTCTTAAAGGTGGGGGGAGTGTGTATTTTTTGCGAGGTTTTATGCAGTGTTCCTGTTTGCGATTGGGAAGTGTGCACAGAGGTCTCAGGTCTGATGCTTTGCAGATGAGGGAAATTAAGCCAAACACTGGCTAGTAAAGGTCAGCGCTTGGCAATGATTTACACGTCGACAAGAACTGATCTTGATGCTGGCTGGAGGAAGCTCATTGTGTTTGGCCTCACATTATCCAAACAGTTCTGAATACAGTGCTTTGCCTCTTGCCCCTCCCTTGCCCAAGAATGCACCCCCATATAAAGAAGATGGCTGCTGAAATTCCAGGGATTTGACTCTCTCCATCTTTAAAATAAATGGATTTGCCAGATATGTACAGACACCGTTGTCATGTGTTAGACTTGTTTTATTGGCTTTTAACCCCTTTTGGAGGGAAAGTCCCCACAAAGTGAACTCTCCTTCAAGGCATACCCAGAAGGTAAAAACCAGAGAAAGCTGAATGATTGCCTAGCCTCTTACTATTACAGAATTCCCCCTTTCTCAGAATAGAACAAGACGCTTTTCATTTAAGCCGTGTGTTTCATTTTTGGTGTGTATGTCGCTGCGCTAGCACAGTCAAATGAATTAACATGGAGCTATCTCTCTCCCCCTGTAAGCTAAACTTTCCTTGTTTCCCCCCTCCACTAGCCCCTCGCATGCAGTGGGAAGTTGCTTTGAAAAAGCCCCCATGGTTTACACAGCTGCTGGATATTTCCTTTAAAGGAAGTGTGCTGGCCGCTGAGCGGGCCAAGGCAGAGGGCCCTGGCGAGTTCCTCACGGCCCAGAGAACTGCCCCTCACAGCCCAGAGAACTGCCCCTCACAGCCCAGAGAACTGCCCCTCACAGCCCAGAGAACTGCCCCTCACAGCCCAGAGAACTGCCCCTCACAGCCCAGAGAACTGCCCCTCAGAGCCCAGAGAACTGCCCCTCAGAGCCCAGAGAACTGCCCCTCACAGCCCAGAGAACTGCCCCTCACAGCCCAGAGAACTGCCCCTCACAGCCCAGAGAACTGCCCCTCACAGCCCAGAGAACTGCCCCTCACAGCCCGTACTACTGCCGTCAAATGCTCCTCATTAAGTAACTGCACTGATTGCCTTCTTTGATTGCACCATTTAACACTGAATGCAAGAAATAGGTGAAATCTGTGAGTTAATTCAATTCATCAAGGTCACAGATGTGACTTGGCTCAAGCAGCTTTTCGAAACCCCGATCCAACTTGCTTTTAAAAACCAGTCGATGAGTCGCATGCACCAAAGAGCACTGGAATAGATTACGTCCCCAGGCAGTCCACAAAGTGTGAATCCGTCAAATGGGATTGGACAATGCCCATACATTTGTTCTAGGTAAAGGGTCATTCTGGTGGGTGTGGAGCTGTAGTCAGAAATCAGAGCTCTCCCCTCTGGGCTGCACGCTGTCTGGGTCTCTCTGTTGGCTTCCATTACATTCGGGAATGCCGAGATGCTTCCTGTTTTGCATGCAAGTGATCCCAGACCTGAATGGACTGCGCGTGTATCTGGTCTGGTGTTCTTCTGGCCTCCCAGCAGGAGGGAGCTTGTTGAGCCTGTTCTCCTCCCCATGGTTCTCCAGGTTCCTGCTCTGCTTCACTGACACCCAACCCCGAGCAGATCCTCCCCCCCCCCGTATCCGCTTGGCCCTGTCATTCTGTCAGCTTTTATAGTTTTCCTAATTCAAGCTGACATTTTGAAGGCGAGAGTATTTCTCCCGCTGTTTTCACAAGACCACCACCCTCTCGTTCCACGGCAGAATTCAACAGGAGAACCAGCCCTATTCCTGATTCCCTCAGGCGAAAAGGGAAAAAAGAGAAATATCCAGACAAAAATGGGCCTCGGATTTCTCGCGCAGACCAGCTAAGACAGCTCAAACGTTTCCGTTTTGATTGTGAGGTCAGTGTGGCTCTCGCCCCGTGGAAAATATTTACGATTTTGAAAGGGCGTGTTGAGCAAAGCTCTTTTTCAGTAGGAGAGGGAGAGCCAGTGAGAGAGAGAGAGACATAGAGAGAGACACATTGAGACATAGAGAGAGAGAGAGAGAGAGAGAAAGCCTCTTTTGTGTGGCTGTGTTTTTCCCCCCTTGTCGTCGTCTCCCCCAGTGGCTCTCTTAATTGGCAGTGGTGGCGAAGTCGGGGCAAGGATGCTCTCTCTCAAAGGTCAGGATCTCCCCAGCGCAGCGTTGGGGCGCGCTCAGTGCCAGGCCCAGCGCAGGCCCGCCTCTCCCCTCCACACTGCTGCCTTTGTTCGGGGCGCCTCATTGGCCCCCCACTCCCCGCCGTTGCCATGCACACTGCCGGTGGTGTTGGGTTACCACGGCTGCACACAAGGAGCCACCTGGGATTGTTCTCTCCGGGCTGCCCTGACAATGCTGCTCTGGCACGCGGTGGAAATGGAGCCTATAGTGGATGGAATGCTCTCAGCCGAAGGCACATGCGCATTCTCAAGTCAATCGAAGCAAACGCTGGATGGAAACCCTCTGATTACAGTCCCAGTCCCAGTCCTGGCCCTCACACAAGGTTTTTTTTGCGCCTACTGTTTTAGCAGGCCCTAGGCTATTCTGATTGTCCTCTGCTCTGGCCTTCTGAAAAAGGATGTCAATTTCCATTCATGTTGTTGCTAGCTGTGACAGCAGACCGCTCCACTGACGGTGAGATCATTGGCTTGTCTGTGTAGTACAGGAGCTCTCTGGACGGAGCAGACAGTCTTTGTGCCCGGGAAGAGGGGAGTTACTGACGTTGGGGGTGAGACAGGAGGGACGATGACTCGGGTTCTTTAGGCTTCCTTCCCCATCACAACGATCCCTGATTAGATTCTTGAAACGCAGACAGGAAAGAGATTCCATTCCTCCCCGTCTCTTCCTCCGTCTCATGTTTAAGCTTGTCTCTTTTTAAGACAGTCCGATGGTCTGATTTCCTGTTTTGAATGTAAACAAAGTATTGAATTTGAAGCATCCCAAGAATTCTAAACAGCAGAATGGCTTGGGGGTTTGGACACATTGACATCTGGAGAGATTGTGCCATGTTGCGCGTGTTGGCATGAAAACAAAGGATTAGAAGTCGAGCTTAGCGTGAAATACACATTTCAAAGAATCTCTGAACCTCTCTCCCTTTTTTCCCTTATCTCTCTCTGTGTCTCTCGTCCTCTCTCAGGGGAATCTGGGCTGGGAAAGTCAACGTTGATCAACTCCCTCTTCCTGACAGACTTGTACTCTCCTGAATATCCCGGCCCCTCAAACAGAATCAAGAAGACTGTACAGGTAAGCAATGTCATCTGTTCCTCGACGGCTCTAGCTGTCTGTCCACTGATGCACGCCCCTATCTCTGCGGACTGTCAAACAGATGAATACATCTTCCCTTCTCATGACAGGAAATCTCTTATTTTTTTCTTCTTTTTTTCCGGAGGAAAAATATTTGAACTCACTAGCCTTTGTAAAAAAAAACATTTCTGTTAGTGTGTGTTGTGTGCTATGGCCAATTTGTTGTTCCTTTTAAGGCCAATGTTTCTCTCTACGGCATATTCGATGGTGAATCAGCCTACCAGATTAGTGTTAATGCTACAGAATCTGAACAGCTTGTACTGTACGTAGGTGGGCTACTGGGGTTTAGGCTCGGGGTGTGTGTGGGTGTCTGTTACGCTCAGGTTTGACCCAGCTCAGACATACCTTCGCCGTGACATTGGCCAGATTAACTGTCAGGGCCCGAGGCTATCGTCGCACAGGTGTTCCCAGACTGTCTTGTTTTCAGATCTCCACGTCACGCCAGCTCCATGAACTGCTAGCTTGTCGACAGGCTCCTTTGTCTCCTGTTACCATCCCTGTGGAAGACAAAACAACCTGTTCATCTGCCTCAACCTTCATTGACTCGAAACCAAAAGGACACACAATACTGTAGTTGTATTAGTGTCACAGTATTGAATTCCTGAGTGTTTTTTAAACGTTTTTTTAGGGGTTGCTTGGTCAATGACCGTGTTTTAGAGCTTCAATTGAATGTTCTGAGAAGGACTCATCCTCGATGCTTGAGTATATACAAGTCGAGGAGAGCCTCGAGGTCCCGACCGCAGACATTCCTCTGTGCGTCTGAAATGGCATGCATGTATCTGGGCAGTGTAAACCAGCCAGGACAGTCCAGTCCAGTAAACAGCTGTCCCAGAGAGGCAGAGCCCTCCCGGGCCTGGTTAGCGTCGCTGCCCCAGCCCCCTGTCAGGCGGCACTATGTGTTCCTTCATCACTCCTGTGGACCAGTTAACTAATCACACCTGACCACAGTGTGACCCTCTGCTCTGCTCAGCCAGGCAGAAGAGCATGACTCCGTTTAGGAAATGGATACCCCCCCTTCCAGAAAGAACTCCCTGTTGAATCATTCTGTTTTGGACCCGGGTCTCTCAGACAGAATAGGCTGCCAGATGGCATTTCTGTGTTTTTTTTGTATTTTTTTATCTTTGGCGTTGTGGGATTCTGTTGGGCTTTGGTGGTGACGTTATTATTAATATTAATAATTGTTCATCTTTTCTACTATTTGTTGATCTGCTCCTCTCTGGGTGACCCGGTTATTGCGTTTCGAAGGATTAACTCAATATCAGTCGGATTAAGTCAGACCAGGGCTGATCTGGCCGCATGGCACCGGTTCAAATTCCAACCGACACACCACGCCTGGCTGGGTGTGATGAGCCTGGGCCCTCTGTCCACCTGGGCCCTCTGTCCACCTGGACCCAGTCAGCCCTGGACAGGATGAGGAGCCTGGGCCCTCTGTCCACCTGAACCCAGTCAGCCCTGGACAGGATGAGGAGCCTGGGCCCTCTGTCCACCTGGGCCCAGTCAGCCCTGGACAGGATGAGGAGCCCCCCTTCCCCCCCCGACCATCTCAAGCTCCTTAACTCCTCTCTGACTCCACTGTCCCCAGGCCCAGTTCTCTCCTCTGCCTGTCGCTCTCCACAGCCTCCCTAGAGGAGGCTCTCCTCCTGCTCTCCCGCCTCCTCCTCCCTGCTGGGGCCTGGTCACTGAAGCTGCACTGAGCGGCGGGGGGGAGAGAGAGGGGCGCAGGGAGGCCGGCGGGAGAGGGGCGTCTTGTGACGCCAAGAGTGAGGGAAGCGAAGCAACACAAATGGATCAGGTGTAGGCACGGACGTAGGAGCGCGTTGGCGGCCCACGCGTGTTTGTGTGTGTGTGTGTGTACGAGAGAGAGAGCGTGGACGTGTGGGCTTCCAACTGAATGAGTCAGTATCTGGAGGTGGCTCGAATGTGAAACTAGCCAATGACTGCAGAGGAGAAGTAGCTCCACACTCCACATCGTTGCAGAGCACAGGGCGTTTCTCTAACCCTACGGTCTGCGGGATCACAGAGACAGCATGAACAGCATGACACGTCTGTTTCGCAGGGCTTGGATCCCGATGAATGTGTTGAATGAATGCATGCTAGTGAGGGAGACTGAAAGGTGTGTGTGTGTGTGTGTGTGTGGCATGCTAGTGAGGGAGACTGAAAGGTGTGTGTGTGTGTGTGTGGCATGCTTGTGAGCATGCTGAAAGCAGCAGTGATGAACCTCCTGGCTGGAGACAGCCCAGAGCTTGCCAAGACTGCATGCCGACCATTTCACCTCCACCACAGTGTTTCTACCTCTGCTCTCTACAGGACGGGGCTGTAAGCCCTGGGTGTGAGACTGTGTTACCGGTCCCACTCCTCCTGGAAGGTGTCTAGTCCTCATTCACTGCTGAAGTTGTCGAGAGATCCTTCTTGCGTCATCCTTCAAATATGGAACTAATTGCCTGTTTGGCCCCAACACTGTCATGTTTAACTGGTTTACATGATGTGCCAGTTTACAATATGTGCAGTCTCAGCCAAGTGGAGGATTTCCCAGAGGCGGACAGACAGACAGGCAGACAGACAGGCTGACTGAAGTGTTAGACATGGAGAGACTGCTGTTGGATACAGCAACATCTCGATGACAGTTGTTGTTCTCAATCACTCCATTTAATGTGTCAAGTATGGCAGGCGGGCCAATGGCAGGCGTTGAAAGCCATAAACAGCCTGTGAGTTGTTTGCGTGTGTGTGCGTGTGAGTGAGTGAGTGCTTTTGGGACGGGCTGCCTGCTCTGGGGCTCTCCTTGCGTCTCCCGCGCTCCAAACAGACCGTTTCCTGTGGTGATTGAGCAGGGGATCAAAACGTGGCTGTCTTTGATCACTGTCCCAGTGGCATGCTTCTGCTCTTCTCCCATCAGGCCGCATCCCTCCCTCCCTCCACCCACCACACACACCCATAAAGAAGAGAGAGAAACTTCTGCTACCCTAAACACCAGCGCCCACTCAATGGGGGATTTTTTCCCCAAATCTTTCATGGTTTGATCTCATACCCCTATCTAGCTGGAATGGCTGTGGCATGTGTCGACCATGCCTCTAATGAGCGGCATAGCGACGCTCGGCTGACATGCCTATCCAGGGCGTCAGTCAGGTGACGAGCCCCGCCCAGCCGCAGACAGGTTTTGGGGGGGGCGGGGCAGGGGTAGGACACCTCCCCCCGCCCCCCCCACCTGCTGAGCTGTGGAATCCAGTGTGGGAGGTGCTTGTTTTTCGTGTGCTGTCGATGCGGTGGTACAAGTTTGAGCAATCGGCTGAGCGTGTGTGTGTGTGTGTGTGTGTGTGTGTGTGTGTGTGAGTGGCAGATGGGGGAAGAGAAGCTTGCGGCTCCCGTGTTTACCACCATGCAGAAGTAGGAACAGGAAGTGGTGCTACTCGAGCGCTTAGGCGTCCGCGTGTCTGTTGTGACGGGCGCTGATCCCCTAGTGTCGCCGTGTCGACGGCTCAGGGGATTCACCTCACGTCTGCCGTCTGATTGGCCGCTTCTCTCTGCCCCCCTCGTGGGTAAATCTCCTGTAATCTGCAGGGAGCACTGCGACCGCCGGCCGGCTGCTCCGCGTTCACCCCCAACCTGGGCTGGGTCACCTGCCCACTGCCCGGCTTAAACCCATATTAGAAGTTTAAATGAGATTTGTGTGTGCCACGGTGCATTAGTTTGATTTATCTTGCTTGTTTTGGCTGCCGGAGGGAGTGCTATTGCAGAGTATTTCTCCAGACTGCTGATAACGTTGGCCTGGGAGTGCTCCCCAAAGGCAGGCTGGGAACTGGACGTTTCGTGTTTATCCTTGGGAATAGTCAGAGGAGGAATATGACCTCCTCTGACTGAAAGAATGAATAGTCTAGCTCCATTTTTGGGGGTGCTGGGGTGGGGTATCCTTTATTTATTTATTTTTTACCCCCACCTCTCTCTCCCTCATTTCTCCAGGAACCACAAACTAATTACATTTCAAATAATTGTGGCCGCTTTTGTTTCCAAGTCGTGGCAGAGGGATGGGATGAAACCCAGAGGAATGCATTGTGTAATGAAAAACAGTCCCATAATCCATTTGGAGGTCTGAGGAGGAGGAGGAGGAGGAGGGGGGGAGGGGCTGATAGGGGTTGAATATGTTCTTGAATGGATGAGCCATGGCTGGAAAGTCATCTGTGTGTTCTACATTCACTAGAGCAGTGTCTGGGGCCTAGGTAAGGGTCGAGATGCGCTAGGACAGGACAGAGTGAATGACTGACAGGGCAGTCACAGGTCACTTCCTCCTCTCTGTGAGCTCATCGCGGTCGCTCACTTCACCAGCATGTCTGAGGTCTGTCTGATTCATCAGAGAGAGGAGCAGAGAGGGGCAGAGGGGGGCAGAGGGAACTGAGCAGAGAGAAAGAAGGTAGAGAGGGAGGGCTGGAGAAAGGAAGGGCGAGAGAGAGAGAGAGAGTGTACAGTGTACAGAAGGCTTCTTTTACTGGCGTCTAGTCACCCTGGTCTCCTCCAGCTCTGCTCCCCCTAGGACCCCACCATCTGTACATGTCTAACTCATACCAGACAGGGAGGGGCTCACACGCTTGACAAGCAGGCCCATGGTATGTTGTTTTTGCCAATTCAGCAAGCCGAGCTTAATGTCAGTTCATCATTCGTTGCTCCCATTCATGCCATTGTAAAAGTGCTCCCCTGCCTTTAGCTTTGAATGACAGTGATGGGTACGTGTCACAGTACACAGACCCCGCTCTGAGAAGCGGTGTTCCCTGGGCCCATGTGACCTCTTCTGGGAGGCTCCGCCCACCCGTAGCCTGGTGTGGGGGGTCAAGAGGTCGCGAGGAGGATCACGCCGCTCTGTCTGATGCATTCCTGTCAACCCTTCAGAAGGTCAGGGGGGCTTCTACGGCATTGGAACGTCCCGGGCTGGAATTCCTACCTTCACAAATGTTCTAGAATATGATGGATGTCCGGGGGGGGTGGGGGGGGTCGTACAGTTTCACACCGACAGGAAAGCAGCACCCAGGAGGAATCCGCCGGCCCGCCGACGCCAGGTGTCGGTCCGTGTCGGTTGGGACGTGTGTCGTCACGCTCGCCAATAAAAGGCCTGTGTGCATTCCAGACGGCTGATGGATATGAGTGACTCCGGCAGATTTACTGCCTGACATTTTATTTTGTCAACTGTGCTTTTTTCTTCCACTCGGCCCGCAGTTTTTGCCTACAGTTGGCACTTTTTAAAAGTACAGAGTTGAGCGTGCTGCGGGACACACTGGAACTCTCAACTGCCTGGGCCTGTGTGTAGCCTGGTCCTGTGTGTAGCCTGGGCCTGTGTGTAGCCTGGTCCTGTGTGTAGCCTGGTCCTGTGTGTAGCCTGGTCCTGTGTGTAGTCTGGTTCTGTGTGTAGCCTGGTTCTGTGTGTAGCCTGGTTTTGTGTGTAGCCTGGTCCTGTGTGTAGCCTGGGCCTGTGTGTAGCCTGGTCCTGTGTGTAGCCTGGGCCTGTGTGTAGCCTGGGCCTGTGTGTAGCCTGGTCCTGTGTGAAGCCTGGTCCTGTGTGTAGCCTGGTCCTGTGTGTAGCAGGGCTGTGCTGGGGGGATGCATGCACAGAGCAAGGCTTTAGCCCTGCAGGCAATGTACCAGAGAACCGTCCTGCTGCTGGCCTCAAGCCCAGCCTCGCTATCAGCCCTGCCCCAGTATCCAGCCTCATAATGGCCTCAGCCTGGACCCAGACCACGGGCATTCTGTGGCGCAGGCTCAGTTTAGCTGAGGTTACGCTCAAGTGTGGCCTGCCTCTGTCTCTTGGCATCGAGACACTTTCTCCAAATGGTCTATAACACCACTCTGTCACAGTCCGCTTTAGCTCACGTCAGGAGGAACAGCAGCAGACGGTTCCCTGGTGTTTTGGGAACATATTTGAGGTCTCTTTTATGGAAGGGCGTCTCAAACGAGAGGAACTGGAAGGCTCCCTCCCAGCAGATCAGCTTGTTGATCTGGCCCCCGTGCTCGTCCTGGGTGGGGTGTGTGAGCGTGCCAGAGGCTCCTGTGGGCCGGCTGATTGAATCAGAGGTGCCGCATCATCTGCTGACCACGAGGGCTGGACCCCCCCCCCGTGCTGATTAACGCTCCTCCTTGGCCCCTGATTAGTGTAGAGGCTGAGCAGGAGGCTGGAGGCCTGCTGAGGCCCGGGGCTGTCCACGGGCTGCTGCCTCCGGGCCAGTGCCTGCCGATCCTGGGTGTTGTGTACCAAGCTGAAGGATTGTGGGCCTCCTCTGTATTGATACTCAGAGTGGTGGACTGTACTGGGGGGGGAATGCACACACACAACAACAACAACAAATATATATATACAGATCTTTACAATAGCTAAATCATTTAGTGTGAAAATTCTCTAAAATAATGTGATATTTAGACCTTTCAAGATCGATATTTCACTAAAGCAGATTTATTTTCTTAAATCAAGTAGCATAAGTCGGTTTCTTGAAACAAGATGGTCTGTTTTTAACAAGAACTCTAAATAAGATATTGATGATGCATCGTCCAAAAACAAGTCCCTGTCGTCCTAACAAGCCTCTCACTAAAATGTTGCTCGGTTATTTTGTCTTATTTTAAGTGTAATGAGATGTTTTTTTACTCGAAGCCAGACAAATATATCTGCTAAGATTGAGAGTTGTTGTAGTGTGTGGTCTGCCAAGTGTGCAGGCTGTCCATCTGTCGCTCTGCGTCTGGGTAATACCATTCCTTGGCACTAACTAGCAACCACTCAGAACTGCCCTAACACAAAACTCCGAATCGTGCGCTACTTTTCTTTTCCGCTGTGCTTCCTGTAAGTCGCTTTGCCTAAAAGCGTCTGCTACACGAATCAAACGCAAATGGCCCTTTTCCCCTTGTGTGCTGTCCCAGGTGGAGCAGTCCAAGGTGCTGGTCAAGGAGGGGGGAGTCCAGCTGCTGCTCACCATCGTGGACACGCCAGGGTTCGGCGACGCCGTGGACAACAGCAACTGGTGAGCCGAGATGAGCAGGCTTGTCGTTTTAGCCCGTATCGTCTCCCTGAAATCCTTCAGCCACAGCTGACGTCTGAACCCGGTCGTGAGCTCCCGTCTCTCTCCCCCCCCCCAGCTGGCAGCCGGTCATCGACCACATCGACAGCAAGTTCGAGGATTACCTCAACGCCGAGTCCAGGGTGAATCGACGCCAGATGCCCGACAACCGAGTTCACTGCTGCCTGTACTTCATCGCCCCCTCTGGACATGGGTAGGTACTGTGCGCAAACAGACCACGGGAGAGCCTTGTGGTTCTCGGCGGTAGTAGAGCAGGAGTCGGGCCCGGTCACCTCTGGCCGTGTTCTGCGCTGTGCGGAGCACCGAGGGTCACCTGAGGGTCTGGGCCGAGGGTCACCTGAGCGTCTGGGCCGAGGGTCACCCGAGAGTCTGGGCCGAGGGTCACCCGAGGTCTGGGCCGAGGGTCACCTGAGCGTCTGGGCCGAGGGTCACCTGAGGGTCCCTGGGGTCTGGGCCGAGGGTCACCCGAGGGCCTTATGAAACGGGTCCCCTGCAGGCCCAAGACCATCAGTCACCAGAGGGAAAGGGAGAGTAATGTCACTCACTCGGCATGTGTTTGGCTGTTCCTCCATCATCCCTCTCGGGCCATGAGTCAAGTCAGTCAGTCGTCGTCCCCCCCCGCTAGGGCTGCTAAGTTGGAGGCAGAGGAAACATTAGTATAATCTGCTTCAGCTCACCAAGCTGGCCCTCTTTGTGTCTTGGCCTCCTCTCTGCTCTGTTAACACAGCTGTCCTTGTGGCCCGTCCCCACACCGGACGGCTCTGTGCTCTCCACAACAAAAGCTGCTGTGTGAGTGTGTGTGTGAGTGAGTGTGAGTGTGTGTGTGTGAGTGTGTGCGTGAGTGTGTGTGTGAGTGTGTGTGACTGCTGTCTGTGCTCACTCATGAGGACACAGGCTCCGTATGCCTCCATTCACTGCAGCGTCTGTATGTGACCAGAAGACCGGACTGGATGTGTTAGTGTGTGTGTGTGTGTGTGTGTGTGTATATGATGCTCGGGAATGTTGTTGAAGTCAAGTGGAGCAATAACAGACTGAGAACATTTTCAAGGATACAGAATCCTTGCTTCCCCTCTTCTCAGAGATTTACAGTGTTTGCTGTTTGGTCCAGATGTGCCGTTTGCACTCCTGCCTGCCACTGAAACATGTCTTCCTCTCCAGAAGGCCCTCCAGCAGCCAGGGGGGCCATGCACAGTTCTAACCCTGCCCCATGCAGCTTCGCTTCAGAGCCAGCAAGCTTAACCTGCTCCCTCAAGCTCCCACTTAACTCGAGTCCCTCGCTGAAACCTTAAACCGCCTCTCTTTCTTTCTTTTCTCGGTCTCTCTCTCTTCCTCTTTCTGTCTCTCTCTCTTCCTCTCTCTGTCTCTCTCTCGTTCTCCCCAGACTGAAGCCTCTTGATATAGAGTTCATGAAGCGGTTACATGAAAAAGTCAACATCATCCCGCTCATCGCAAAGGCCGACACAATGACTCCAGAGGAGTGCCAGCAGTTCAAGAAGCAGGTGTGTGTGTGTGTTGTGTGTGTGGGTGCCCACACCCCATGTATGCAGTAATAATGATTGCGTGTGCGTGATGAAATAAGCACCCTGTTTTCCTCTGAATATTGACTGACCTCCAGTGTAAGAATTGATGTTTCTGATGGGCTCTGGCCTACATCAGAGAGAGTAGTATGTTTGTTAACTCTCTCCTGTGTGTCTCTCTGTCTCCTGTGTGTCTCTCTCCTGTGTGTCTCTGTCTCTCTCCTGTGTGTCTCTCCCTGTCTCTCTCCTGTGTGTCTCTCTCTGTCTCTCTCCTGTGTGTCTCTCTCCTGTGTGTCTCTCTCTCCCGTGTGTCTCTCTGTAGATTATGAAAGAAATCCAAGAGCACAAAATTAAGATCTACGAGTTCCCGGAGACTGACGACGAGGAGGAGAACAAGTTGGTGAAGAAGATCAAGGTTTGGATCTGACAGCGCTGACATGTCAACATCTGTTCCAAAAGAGAGATCTCTGGCTGACATTAGTCAGTTCCCCGTCAGGCTAGACTGGAGCGACCGGCCCCAGACAGATAAGACTGTTTTCCCAGGAGGCACAACTAGTTCACATTAGCACATGACCTGTGCTGTCCCAGCATGCTTTGCAGTCACATGACCCTGCCTCACTTTCTAGCGTGCACGCACACGTCATGTGCAACATTAGCCAACGGTTTTCAGCCTATGGAAGAAAAGAAACACAGTCCAAAGAGACTTAATTCATGTTCAGTCCCCGCTCCTGTGTTTTCAACGCGACAGCGTTTCATCAATGTCTGGGTGTATGTTGGCTGTGGGACTATATGAATGTGTAGCCTTTTGTAACGTTATATTTATATCCTGTGCGTGTGTGTGTGAGTCAGCTGTTCCAACACTTGTGTTCGTGCATCTCCCACTTTGCAGGATCGTTTACCACTGGCCGTCGTCGGTAGCAACACCATCATCGAGGTCAACGGAAAGCGTGTGCGGGGGAGGCAGTACCCCTGGGGCGTGGCGGAAGGTGAGAGGGCAGAGGTCACGGGCTCTGGCTTGTCCTGACTATTGATGGACACACACACACACACACACACACACACACACAGAGCGCCCTCGGGGTGTTGCTCCATAGAGGCGTGGCCTCGTCCACTTCTGTGGGTTTCAGTTTGGAGGTCACGTGTTGCTGTGGAGAGAAGCAGTAACTCAAACAGCTGTAGTCCAGCAGTAACATGACCCACTATGGGGGTCGTAGTACACTACACGAGATGAGTACATTGCACGCGGTTGTGTGTGGGCACACATGCTCAGATTGCTCTGTGTTGTGTGTGTGTGTGTGTGTTTGTGTGTCTTGAGTGCATTAGCCTAGCCTTCATGCTCTTCTCTGAGGTCACAGAGATAAGATCCCTTTGAACTGCAGCTCTCCCCTTGTACCTGAAGTGAAGCTTGTGACTGATGGAGTCACCTCTGAAGCATGCTGTGTTATCGGCCTGCCCCAACGCTATCTCTCTGTCTCCCTCGCTTTCCCTCCCTTTCGCTCTCACCTCTCGCTCTGTCGTCCCCCTCTCTCTCTGACTCCCCCTCTCGTCTGACTCTATCTCCTCTCTCTCTCTCTCTCTCTCTCTCTCTCTGTCGTCTCTCTCTCAGGGGGATGTCTGTGTGTGTCTGACTCTGACCATTACTACCAGCCACAGAGCTTATCTCCTGACACGACGACATACCAGGAATGCAGGGTTGCAAGTGTACAGCCACACTAGTTCATCTCGTATACAGCATCAGTAACCATGAAGCAATTGCTAATCAGGAAAAGCGGAACATAAACAAAATAGTCAATTGAAACTCAGTTCCGAGTATCGCTTACTCTCTCCCGAGTTTAGAATGTGTAGTTCTGCTGTTTTCAGTTTAGAACGCGCCATTTTTAGCAGCCCTTCGTTGAACCAGACCGAGGCTTTCTAGAACACAGGATGTGAGAGTGCTCTTTGATCGCCAGACAGGAAGCCGCTGTAGCGCCTCTGCGAGATGACGTCGTCATCAAACACTTCCACTCGTGCCCAGTGAAGGCATCCTGTGTGAGGTCGTCGCACGCTCGCAGACATGTGGCCGGGGCTGACGGAGGGTTGAAATCCTCGAAGGGCGTCTAGCTATGCTGTCGGGCGTCTGAGGGCGTCTCCTCGCTCCCGTGAACGGCACGATGCTCTTCCAGGCGACCTAGTCTGATGTAGACCTGCCAGGCTTTACTCGGTCTGACACGAGCCCAGGTCTCTGTCCACGCCCCTCTGATGAGCTGCACACAAACCCTGAGGGGACCACGACGATAAGAGTGGACACGTTCATAAAGTGTCGGAGCCCTGACCCTGGCGGTCCTTCTCCTCGGGGGTCAGCGTGTGTTCTCAGGGGCGGGCGCTCTGTGCTCGGGGCTGCTGGAGCTCCGCCGCGTCCTTCACTGGATAAGAAGCTGCTGACTTGGGCCTCTGCTGCTTTATTTCAAATGCTTTATCAGGCCCAGGGACTGTGTGTGTGTGTGTGTGTGTGTGTGTGTGTGTGTGTGTGTGTGTGTGTGTGTGTGTGGTGTGTGTGTGTGGTGTGTGTGTGTGTGTGTGTGTGTGTGTGTGTGTGTGTGTGTGGTGTGTGTGTGTGTGTGTGTGTGTGTGTGTGTGTGTGTGTGTGTGTGTGTGTGTGTGTGTGGTGTGTGTGTGTGTGTGTGTGTGTGTGTGTGTGTGTGTGTGTGTGTGTGTGTGTGTGTGTGTGTGTGTGTGTGTGTGTGTGGTGTGTGTGTGTGTGTGCGCCACCCTGTACTATGATGAATATGGCATGTCTGCCGCCCATGGGAGTGAGTTTCGGAATACCTCGAATGTTTGTGGGAGCGCGTCAGGCTGGAGGAGAAAGGGCGGGAGGGCGAGGGCAAGGCCACTCAGCCGCTAAGCTCTCCACTCCAGAAACACCTCGGGGAAGTGTGTCAGTCAGTCAGTGTGGGTGTCTGAGTGGGAGTAATCAAGGAAGCTGAGAAAGCAGGCTGGTGTGTAAGCGCCACCTGCAGGCAGTTCCCAGTATGACATCCCAACCCATGCACCCTGCTGTACTCTGGACCTGTGCCCAGTCCTCTCTCTAGTTCCGGGGGCCACGCTAGGCCAGCTCGCCCCCTCTCTCTCTCCCCCTCTCTCTCTCCCCCTCTCTCTCTCGCTCCTCTCCCGACAGCTCTAGCACAGGAAGCTGTTCCTGGCTCAGCCCAGGGTGTGGACCTGCCACAATTCCTCACTAGTACAACCACAGTCAACTTTTAACCTCTCTCTCTCTCTCTCTGTCTTTATCTCTCTCTAGCTTTTGCTCACGTTCTCACCCTCACTCTCTGTATTTTTTGCTCTTGTCTTGCAGTGGAGAACGGCGAACACTGTGACTTCACAATCCTGCGGAACATGCTCATCAGGTACACGCACAAACGCACCCAAGCAAGCGTTTGAATCCACCCACTTGTTCCCTTATTCCCAACATTCAATTGATTTCACACGTTTATTTGACTAGTTACTACTCAGTCAAAATGTTGCGACTGATAAGACGTTTAAACGAGTCACGTTTCAGCATCCACGCAAGATTTGCATAAACACAAATTAAGTTAACAGATGTTTTCAGTTATTTTTATAGTTCAGGCCAAGCTTTTGCAAGGGGGAAATAAGGTTGCTAGGACACTAGGTCTGTTTTTTTTGACAGTTATAGAAGTGACAGTTGAAACTCCAGCCGTCAAAATCAACATTGTGCTTGTTAGCTAGCTAAACCAAACAACGCGCTCCACACAAGCCACACCCCACGCATCACACCCGTGCCACCAGATAGCAGATCAGCGCCGGGCCGTCTCTCATCTCGCCCCGTGTCACGTTCCACAGGACCCACATGCAGGACCTGAAAGACGTGACCAACAACGTCCACTACGAGAACTACCGCAGCAGGAAGCTGGCGGCCGTCACCTACAACGGAGGCATGGACAACAACAAGAGCAAAGGCCAGCTCACCAAGTAAGCAGCCGGGCAGCCTGAAGGCTCAGCCGTCTGGGCCCGTCAGTGCGGTCTGTTTTCATAACGTGATGTTAACAAGAGTGTGTGAAGGAATCGTACTCGTACCACATGGAGACAGGTCGAACTCCCCAGATTGTGCTGTACGTGGAATCCCTGAGTGGCAGCACTCACTGTCACAGAGGTCTGCCTCGGAGACACAGGAGGGGGTCAAAGGTCATGCTAGACTAATTGGTTAATGCTGAGACTAAAGCCCAGAGCCGAGCCTGTCGTCTAACCTCCCAGAACCCTGCAGAGAGCAGCCTTCTGACCATCACTGACCCTCACCTAGCACGGACCAGTAGACTGACCCTCACTGCCCCTTACCTAGCACGGACCATCACTGACCCTCACTGCCCCTCACCTAGCACGGACCAGTAGACTGACCCTCACTGACCCTCACCTAGCACGGACCAGCAGACTGACCTTCACTGCCCCTCACCTAGCACGAACCAGTAGACTGACCCTCACTGCCCCTCACCTAGCACGGACCAGCAGACTGACACACTGACAGACCAGAACCATAGGCTTCTTAGCCCACAGAGCACAGGCACCCCCCCGCACATCACTCACTCAGCCAATCACGTAGCAGTAGCGCTTTAATCAGTCACTCAGCACTCGGCTAAATAGCTCACTAACGCATGATAGTCATTGCAGCATGCTAAGATGTATATATGTGTTTTTATTTTTTAGATCTGACTCAGTTGACGGCATGTAAGTGTCATTTCAGTTCCTCATGAACTCTGTTAGGTTAGCTCATTTCCATCTCTCTCCTCTCTGTCTCTCACTGCCTTGTGTAGCTATCTGTCTCTGGACCCCTCATGCTGAAAATTGACTGTACCAAATATTTCTAGCAAAAATGGCAACCTTAAGTAACGTTGGGTAAAATAGAGTACGAATAGTTCTAAAGTTCTAGATCCTCTGCCCCGCAGCCCAATGTGCTTTGCTCCCTGTTTCTGCTCATTCAGTCGATGCCGCTTGCTGCAGGTCACTAACTCTGCCACGGCTTGGCTTACTAACCCAGGCAGTTGCCGTTTCACATGGGCCTTCCTCCTCCTTCCTCTCTCCTCCTCCTCCTCCTCCTCACACACAGCCAGGCCTGGTGCCTGTGTGTGAAGGAAAGACAGGTTCCTCTCTGTAAGAAGACATGCCAGAGAAAGAGAGACTGTCAGGACTCCAGACTAATGTGCGTGTGTGTCATGTGTGTGTGTGTGCAGGAGCCCCCTGGCCCAGATGGAGGAGGAGCGGAGGGAGCACGTGGCCAAGATGAAGAAGATGGAGATGGAGATGGAGCAGGTGTTCGAGATGAAGGTGAAGGAGAAGATCCAGAAGCTCAAAGACTCCGAGGCTGAGGTAAGACCGCCCCGGAGGCCCTCTCTGTGCCGTCCGTCTCCATGTTACGGTACCTCGGTGCTTGGAGCGTGTTGACCTGACGCCCCCTGGCGGTGTCCTGTGATACTGCAGCTGCAGCGGCGTCACGAGCAGATGAAGAAGAACCTGGAGGCCCAGCACAAGGAGCTGGAGGAGAAGAAGCGTCAGCACGACGAGGAGAAAGCCAACTGGGAGGCTCAGCAGAGGCTGCTGGAGCAGCAGAAACTCGACGCCTCCAGGTAAACCCACAGCAAGGAGCGCCGCACGACACTGCACCTTGGCCTGGCAGTCAGATGTATAGAATAGAAAGTTTGTTGTTCGTAGATACGCTCACACTCAGAGAGACTGGGTGGGGGGGGCAGTGCTGTGTGGCTGCTTGGGCTCTTTTATTGAGAGTTTCTCCTTCTGTGAGAAATGACTGATGTAACGGATTCCTTTCTCTCTCTCTCTCGCTCTCTCTCTCTCTCTCTCTCTCTCTCTCTCTCTCTCTCTCCTCTCTCTCTCTCTCTCTCTCTCTCTCTCTCTGCTCTCTCTCTCTCTCTCTCTCCCTGTTGTGTCGCAGGACCTTGGAAAAGAACAAGAAGAAGAAGATCTTTTAAAAGAATGTGGGAGGAGCCACCGTAACAATGTACTAGTTGCCAATTTGCCAGCCTGGACAGTAGGTCTGTCTGTCGACCAACGATGTCATCTGTGTGACCTGATACTGTGTGTGCGCGTGTGTGTGTGTGTGTGTGAAGGCCTGAGGGACAAAGTTGTCTGTGGACTGTGGGTTTATTTGGGGGGGGTGGGTGTTGTCCTCTGGTACGCCAACTGTGCACCTGGACAACCCTCCACTCTCTCTCTCTTTCTGTGCTCTCCATCCCCTCTCCCTGTGTTCCTTTTTACCTGTCTACACCCAAAGATCTATGTTCTGTTGTCTTCTAAGATGGACAGGAAGACGGTTGCACAATCCTGTTTTAGGACTGATTAGAAGTCACAAGCACAAGAATTTACTGAAAAACAAGAAAACCAGCGGTAGTTATTCCAAACGTGTTTTACGCGGTGTTAGTTACCTTTACGACCAACACGGCGTCGTAAAGGTAAACAGGATCTATTGGATTTGAACCCGGAATGCCAGAAAGTCCTTTTTCTCTTCTCTCCTCCGGTAGATTGCTAGGTAACCGTGGAGACTGCACTACTCTGCGCAGTGTTCTTTTTAACGCCAAATGACCAAACTAAGCAGTAGGCCTCTCACTTAAGGCACGTCGACAGAGCGCATAGGGCTGAAGCTCACCTCAGGCATCGTTTTATAACTTGTTTTAGTTGAGTTAAGGCTTCATGTTTTTCTCCCAAGCTGTTATTTTCTTCCATCTCTTGTAATTTAAATTATATATCCATGGACCCCCCAGTGTATAACATCAGTCATGTAACATTTTCATAATTTTGCGTTATTTTTTTTAATTTTAAATATATATATTGGCCCTACTTCAGTAATCATTTGTTTTGTTTCATGTATTTTAGCCATCGTTTCCCAATTCTGTCCCACGGGGGTTTTCGTGCATGCTGGACACAACTCACCTAGGGATCGACAACAAGGAAAGGCCCATACAGTGTTCATTGTCTGGGCTTACACGGCTTGTAGATCTCTGCTGCGTTGGGCCTTGACCATGGCTCACCCACAGCCTGAACTGTGGAGGTGCACCGTGGAACCCCCTGGACTAGGGTTGGGAAACCCCCTGTTAGATGGGGTGGGGGGGGCGGGGTGCTGTTGACCAGCCTGTTGCAGTACAGCCCCGTCAGCCAATCAGTGGACTCCCCTGAGGGAATCCTAGACATGCTGGGTCACCTGACTGCATCAGCTGACCTGCCACCTCAGCCGGCCTCCTTCACATTTAGCTCTGTTCATGTACTGCATCCCTGTATTTTTTATGTCTTTTATTTGATTTTTACTGTACAAAGTCACATAATAAACTTGTGATGATACAATTAAGTGTTAGTATTTGTTCTGTTGTCGGTGAAACGAATGGGAACAGAACATGTGAGTAAGAGGTCTTTGACCAGTAGGGGGAGCCAGATGACTTAACTAAGACACACCTCTCCCAGGAGAGGATGGGTTCTCAGCGTTATCAAGGCCTGCCTGTCTTGTCCGGGAGCCCTGACCTTCTGGACTTTATAACTTGATTAAAAAGTGTTTTGTCATTATGTACTCAGACCTCTATCTTAGAGGGAACCATGGACTGTGCATGAGTTTAGCGGAGTGCACGTTATCTGCACATACCTTTTCTCGTGCAGTTCACCTACCGAGCCTGTCCTCCAGACTTGTACACTAGCTTTCCTCTGTAGACGGGCTTCAGATAGCAGTCGACAATCGAGGAATTAGAGTGGCCCATTAAGCACAAATCACAAACTTTGATCTGAGGTTTCATTCAGATTTGATTCTTGATTTGATCATTGACTTGTTTACACTTCACAATGCTCCAAATCCCTAGAATAAGTTTTCCTCGAACACCTGGATCCTTACCACCAGCAACTTCTCTCCTTCAAACAAACATGGTCCTTTGGACTCCCAGCTTAGTGGGACACACACTCTGCCCCGGTCACTCTGGCATCACGCCACAGATCACCTGTCAGAAGACCACGCTCGCCCACCTTTGCCCCCCACCGATTGGTTGAGAGTTTTGCCTGGACATCCATGAAAACCAATCAGAAGGGGGCTCTAAATCTTCAGAGGTTTAGGCCACATAGCGAGGTTCTGACTGAGAACATTTCAAACAGGAAAGCATTCTCTAATATTGTTTTCCCTTTGATAGTCCTTGTCAGAGTATTTATGATTGAAATCCCTTTGAATAGAGACTGACTGTGACGAATGTGTGAGTATGAAGAGTGTAGTGGCCCCACGATAGTGTTGAAATCTAACTTGCAATTTCATTATTAAAAACTGTGACGAGAGACGGTATCAGTCACTCGTCTGCCAAAGTGAAGATGTGTTCCCTTTGGACCCAGACAACCAGCATTGGACCTTTTGCTCAGCCAAGTCAAACTGGACAAAGGGCAACGAGGCCCAGACATGTGACCCTGCTGGACAGTGTAGATAGTGTGGCCCAGGCGGCTCTGCTACAGAAGGCAGCGTGCAGACGTTCAGACAAATATACTGGAGTTTGGTCTCCGTAATCTTGATTTGATAAAACCCTCAATCGAATCCAGTTTCATGGTTATCAGTAAGATATCACCTCTCTACTATCCCCTTGAGACCCCCCCCCTCCCCCAACACACCCTTGCTGTGGTGGAGTGCCTGTGAGAGGCTCCACGTTCTGCCCTGGGTGGATTGTTAGACTGATTACCCAGCCTGTCAGAGGCTCCAGACCGCCAGCTACCACAGAGCTGGGTCCCATTGCTGAGTTATGTTACTTTCTCCAACACTCCCGGCTCCCCAGCCCAACTCCCTGCCCCATAGCTGGGTGTTTCATGGGGACCTCTTGCTGAACGTGGCCCCCTTGGCTAGCACAGTGTGTTCTGGCTGCTTGATTAGTCGTTGAACAATGACCTCCTTGGGTCGGCGGTCCAATGAAGCTGGACTCGGCCCAAGCAAACAGACAAAAGGTGGGAAGATTTAACATGGGGGCTGTCAACATACTGAGCTCTCTTCTGGTTGAACTCTTGGTTTCACAGCAGCGACGAGGCGGCAACACATTCCAGCACACGCATGCGCTCGCACGCAAACATGATCGAAACCTGCACGTGCACACGCACTCCCGCACCCACTGGGCAACACGACAGGGCTGTGCAGCACAGCAGTCAGACAGTGTGACCAGAGGCACTGGACCCACAAGGGGATCAGGGGCAAAGTTATATGCTGTCTGAAGCATTTCTCCCCCTGTGGTCTGTGCCATGGAGACGTAGTACTGTAAGCCCGAAATCCCATTACACCACTGGCCCTGCTGGCCTCTTACTGTGTGTGTTTGAGCATGTGCGGGTTTAAATCATGTGGGTGTTGTCAAGTTGACTATGAAATGTTTCATCATTATATTGTCTGAGTCATGAAGAAGAATGTCTGGGCCTCCTTTAGACTAACTCCATCTCCATGTACCAACAGCCCAGGTAGGCCAAGCCCAGCCTCCAGCCCAGTGCTGCCTCAGTGGGGGAGATTAGTACGTGCATATTGGAACAAACTGGTACGGCGTGGGGCACTAGCAGGGAAACTGGATCCTTGGCATCAGCACGTTTATCATATTCAAATCGCTTTATGAAACCTAATCCTCTTACGTGTTTTGGCCTGAGCGTTAATCACATTAGGATTGTTTCGCTTAACTCTGACCCCGCTGACTGAGGTCATCATGTTTGAACGCGTCCTGTTTTGCGTTTCCTCTTATCTGTGTGCATCTTCGGCGTTACCTGTTGATATTCCTCAGTAATCCCGGGCCCTTGACGTGACATAAGCAGGGGGGTTCAGGCAAAGGTGGATGTCCTGGTTGAGTCCTGACTCCGAAACACACCCTGATGCTAAACACAGAGGTGTGATGTGATCTGTGTCTCTCCCAGTCTCAACAGTGCTGATGGGAGTTTGCAGATAACTGGCTTCTAAACATGTTTTCATGTTGATCTTGTGACCTGATTGAGGTATTAGTTTTCTATTTAAATTCAGCAAAATATGATTTGCTCATCTATTGGTTGTTTTGCCAACATGTTAGATCGAGTGGGTAAACCTTAAGGGCTGTGCTCATTCATTACAGGTTTCAAAGGAGTATACATAGCACATAGAAACCGCTTTGATATTCAAATCACAGGCACACCCATTCAGGATGACTCATTAGTAGTGTTTATATTTGCAGATACAGCATTGTATTGTAGCCTATGATTTGACTGATGCCTATTTAATCAAGTTATTTTTCTGATTGTGTAACCACCTGAATCCGAGCAGCTGGACATTGAAGGGATTCGTTTGCAACAGCCTTCTTATTTGTTCAGTTTAGTTTGGTTCCCAATTGTACTGTCGTTGATTCGCAATTAATATTATTGAGACATATTTTGGTAATTGGTAAATCTTGTTTTATTAAACACGCACACAATCATATATAACTTGTATTTTATGTATTTATTTGGGAGGCTACTTAAATGTATAAATGCTACAGAAAAGATGTGTCATTCATGCCGGAACCACGCCCCCTGGAGTGCTGATGAGTCAATATGCCATTTGATGCGAGCGCAGCTCCGCATATCAGTCTGTCTCGCGCTCCGTAAGCAGACGGTGAGAAGATTGAGATTGACGGCCACTGTCTTTACTTGGAACCTGTACTCTACGTCGAGGACGTATTTAAAAACAGGGAAACAGACATTTCAGTGGAGAAGCTGAACTATCAAACAATTTGACGTGCGAGAACAACCAAAAGGAACATTTCTTCGGGCGCGTCTTATATACCAATTAAACGGTGATAGAAGATACCGATGTAACATGTCAGTCAATTTGTAATACTGTCACGTCCACCGCTGTCTTTGCATGCTGGGCATGTTTCCTCGCAGGGGTCGATCAACCACGCTGTTCTTTTCCACGTCTCGTGCCTGTTAGCCTACGGTCTAGACTTTTCCGAGCACCGGTGGAACACCAGCCGTGACGATGGGAGGAAACCTAGGGTGCCACCGGTCCATTCCTAAAGACCCCTCAGATGTTGGTCACAGCAAGCGTAAATTCAGCGCGGCTTGTAACTTCAGCAATATACTAGTCAACCAGGAGCGGTTGAATATCAATACGGCAACAGAGGAGGAACTGATGACTTTACCAGGGGTGAACCGTACGGTCGCGCAGAATATTGTGGAATATCGTGACTGTATAGGGGGATTTAAGAAAGTGGAAGACTTGGCACTAGTTTGCGGGATAGGGGCTACGAAATTAGAGATGATCAAACTAGAAATATGCGTCTCGAGTCGGACAAGCTCATCCCAGCACTCTCCGTCGTCGCTGCGTAAAGACTTGGAGCACCTGTCATGTACAGGTATGAACATCAACACCGCGACCCCTGCTCAACTCATGAGCATCCGTGGCATCACGGAGAAAATAGCCAAGAACATAGTAGAGTATCGTGCCGAGAACGGCCCGTTTAGAAGCATTGAAGATCTGGTGAGGGTCAACCACATCAACTCCTCTCTGTTGGACAAAATCCGTTTCCAAGTTTTTGTTGAACGATCCAGAACACCTTCCACAAACACCAACGGCGGCTTGACGTTCACCACAAAATCTCACCCGAGCCCGACCTCTTTCAGTCTTCGAAGTGATGATCTTGACCTTCCGCCTGGTGGGCCAACGCAGATCCTGTCGGTGAGGCCCAACGTAGAGCCTCTGTGCGGGTTGCGAGACGGAAGAGCGGTGGTGCGAGTAGCAACCTGGAACTTGCAGTCCTGTTCCTGTGACAAGGCTAACAATCCAGGAGTGAAGGAGGTCGTGTGTATGACACTTCTGGAGAACGAGTAAGTATAGCCATACATTCATCACATGTAGCCCCCATAAGTTATTTGTGCTCTAACATGCGTCACATGGATTTGTAAGTATGCCACTTATTTTTGTAGTGTATGCCTATACTGTAACATTGGATAATGATGTGGCATTTTCATGACCTGCAGCCATTATGAAGTCAGAAGCTTATAGATATATTGGAATTATATAAATACTTTTGAGGTGGAGTTACTGAAGACAATGACAATGTATTGATAATGAATCCATTCTCTGGGCCTACTGAGAAAGCTAGGGCTGTCAGCATAGCCCTGAGACAGCTGGAATACGCTGTTGTCACACTCCAGGAGAGCCTCTGTGGAAGGACCTGCCCTATTTATTGATTTGAACAGACTGAGGTGCACTGTTTGATCTAGTCATGCCTCACATGTCTTCTGAACACACACACACACATATTGTATGAGTTAAGCAGACAGTGTGCCTTGGCAGTAGGTGAGGTTCATTGGGTTTTCTTACATAACCACTTGGGAGCCGTGCAGTTTGGGGTTCATCCTGGCAGAATGTGGGGGGATGCTTCCCAGCCCGTTGTTAAGACAGAAACTGACCCTGTCTGGGAAACAAGCAGCGCTTGCCATGCAAACACAATCCACCCTCACACGTTCCTCTAATGCCCAATACAAACATGAGCTGGGCCATTAAACATTTATACCTTCACCACCCCACCCTATCGTACCCAAGGGTGACAAATAACAAAATAAGCAGCTTGCAAACAGTTAAGTTTCATGAACAACTTTTGCACTGGGCTGATGTGGCTTGCTCTACTGCGCTTCCTCCCCAATAATTCCCTCCCCCTGCCTCCCTCCCCTGTGCCCCCCTTCCTTTTCCTCCCCCCCTCTACTCTGTTGACTGAACATGGATTTGGAAGGCCAGAACCCCTACTCATCAGCCCTCCCTTTTCCTGATCTTGGTAGCCTCGGGAGGGAGAGGGGGGCCGGAGAGGTGAAGTGTTTCGGGGGTGGGGGGGGTTATTGTGTGTTTGTGCAGTGCTCAGATGTGGAGCAGGGGTCCCAGGCTGGAGTTTACACCGTGACCTGGCTCTCAGCCACACCAAGGAGGGAGGGAGGGGTCACTGGAGTTCATTGAACTCTGCGATGCACTGCTTACCAAAGGTTAGACTGCCAGATCAGACACTTTCAGCCCTCTTGTTATTTGCCACCAGTCAGCAGTTTCAGTCAGCAGTCAATGTACATGCGCACACACACACACATATATATACAATACTCAGCTGAGTCTTAGGTCTATGCTTAGAGATAGGGGAATGGCCTGCCAGGCCAGCTAGCAGGGTTAATACAGTTCATCAGAACAGGGAAGGTGTAAAGCGAGCACACACAGAATGTGGTGACTCACATGCTCAGTGCAAAACAAACTCTCCTGGTTGTAATGTGAAATGGCTGCGTGTCTGACAGGCTGTGGAGTCACAGTCGATTGGTTCTGGCCCGACTCTGCTCCACTCCTTTCTCAGTGTGGGCATAAGAACATCTTATGTTATACCAATCGACCGAAGCTCATATTGACGTTTTTCTGTGTTGCACTCCAATGCGGAGGGTGAGGTAAAAACAGCTCTAGAACTTCAGTACATTTGGAAACGCTTCGAAAAAGGGAAGGGAAAGGAGCAGTCATATTCTGCGTTGCGATAGTAAAAGTCTGCTCCTAGTAGCTCATTTAAGCAGTGCATACACGTTTCAGTCCTGGATCTATCGTTGAAGCTCTCTTCCACAACAAGCCGTCCGGTGACAATGGGCGAGGTTTTTGCCCTAGGGTGTTGTTGTGTATGTATGTTTTGGCTATTGCTGCATGTCTCAGTTTAACCCCCTGACCTTTGGCTTCTGACGGGGAAAGGCTTTGCTTGTTGTTGAAACCACACACAGACACTCCCCCCCGACATACGCATACTCACATGAAAGGCAGAGTAGGAAAGAGACAGAGTGATGGAAGGAGGGAGGGACAGAATGTGAAAAGTCCAGATTCCCTTCAGATTCCCTTCAGACACTGAAGTCTACCCCTTCAGAATCCTCGTGGAATGTTCTTTTAGTTCTGCAGGTTAATGAGGTTATCGGCCGTTCTCTGACAGAGTGAACCCCAGGTCCAAAGAAGACAATGTGTGTTGTGTTTGATGGCGGGAGAAAAGGAACAATCCAATCAGCCGGGTAAATCATCTACAAATCCTCGAATCAAACACAGGATGTTAACATACTTCTAAAATAATGTAAGGCCTGGGATATCTCTCTGAGGCCTCTCGTGAAAGGAGGAGGAAGCCACGTCTAATGTAAGGCCTGCGTGTTCTCCATTAGGGCATGATGACATTGAGCAGACGTCGGCGACAGACACTAACCCAGACCTCTGTTGATGATCGTGAGGGTCATCATGTAGATGGTGGTGGTGTTACTGGCTTGTAGAAGACAGGGATGTCGATCACTGCTCCAGCTCCCCTGGTTAACGACGTTACCGTCACACCCTTGGCTATCCCTGCCCAGAGGTTCATAAGATGTGCGTTGGAGCGTGTTTTGTATGTGCCTGCGTGTAGGTGTTGGATCCTGCTGCAGTAGAGCCCCCCCTCCCGGTCCAGTGTGTCTGGATAGCGAGGTAGACCCGAGGATGTGTTGGCTCCGTCGCTCAGCCCCTCTCTATCCGTCTGCGTGTGGGTCTGCAGTGTGCAGCAGCAGCGCCGCAAGGTCAGATCCCAGCTGTCAGAGAGCCCTGCGTGCTCATGCGTGTTTCACACACACACACACACACACACACACACACACACACACACACACACACACACACACACACAACCTCCCTGCGACATCCCGGTGAAAGTTCCGGGCTGTGAAAGGCACCGTTTTGGAATACGGTGCCTCAGTCACATCTCAATTTTGCGGATCGACTACGACGTGTGGTGTGTGGTGTGGTGGGGGAAGGATGGCGGGGGATGAAGGGGGGGGTGGGTGATTTTGCCCAGAATTGATGCTGAGGTCATGAGCGGGGTAGGCGGGGGTCGGAGCTGACGCAGGGTGTTAGGACGAAGCACAGAGAGAGAGGGGAAGGCGCTCATGTGGAAAATTCCACTGGCGCAGCACTTTATTGTGGGAGAACAGTGAGTGAGGAGCAAACCCTGCCAGTGTCAGTGGCAGGGCAGGACTCAAACCCAGGTGCCTGTCTGACCAGCATGGACTGCTGCACACAGTCACCCCAGGAACAACAACACACACTCGGGGATCATTCCATCATTCGATATCCCACTCATAATCCCAAAAGCATTTGACTCGGTTACTCTGACAACTAGAGTGTACTTGGTGCCCCCTGAAACCAGTGTACAAATACTCCAGGCACTCCAACCCTCATTCCAAGATGACCTCGCTGCAGCCCAACCCTTTGGACAAAGCAGTGATCTCTTTACCACATCATGTTGATCAGATTGATTGAGATTCACATTGTTCTTTGTTTTTGCCCTCCAACCGGAGGTTGATCTGGTTTTCTAAGCTGCTCTTCTCCATTGCGGTGATGGCGTCGAGGGATTGCATTCTGCTTTCCTGCTGCAGGGTGGGACCTTGTTTGACCTCGGCTGGACAGACCCATGCTTACTCACCCCTCTCCACGAGGGAGTAGGTGAGGGGTTGATCTGTGTGTGTGCTTGCCTCTCACCGTGTCGACTGTCACAGAATAGGGGGAATGGCTATCATCAATGTTCCTGTTTTCTTTCTCTCATTGTTTAAAAGGGAGGGAGGGAGGTCCGTTTAATCTGCATGTTCCATTCAGCTTTGAGTCGAGAGCGTGGATTTGAGCGATGGGCGGGACACGGCGCCCTGTTCCTGAGCCTCTGCCTGCGTTCACCGTTAAGCCGTCCCTGCACTGCGGTGACGTCACGTCACCTTGGCTCGAGCGAGGTCTGAGGTCGGCGGGGGCGGAGGAGCCCCGGGGGCTTTGTGGAGGAGGTGCAGGATACGGCGGGATGACTGTTAATGCTCCTGGACTGCAGAGGAGCTATTGTCAGGTCCTCTCGGTCTCATTGTGGTGATGACCATGACCAACCCACGGCCGAGGAAGAGGGCGGGGTCCCTCTGACCCCTGACCTGTTTGTTCTCAAAACAACAGACAAACGGGCCAATCGGCGATTGCGTGGAGATTGCACATATGTACACGTGCTCAGCTCCCTCTTGTTGTTTTAACATGTAGTGTTCAAGTGGTTCGGGTTGGCTGATACCCAAATACATCAAAACAATCTGGCAGAGCGATATGACACAAAGGGCCAGTGTGTTGCGAAAGTTCTTATGCTCTTGGAAGGTGATAGGGTTCCTGGGACGTGTTGAGAGTGCTGCGCTACTTATCTGTCCAGTTAGAGGAGCCGTCCTCACCCGTCTCCAGCGGCAGGAATACCAATCAGTCCGAGCGCTCGCTGATCCATATTCATGATGCGCTGGCCAGGCGGGGTCTGTGAGGGGCAGGTTGAAGGGTCCGCAGCGTGTCTGCTGGTGGAGACACTGTGAGGGCACAGACTCCACCGGCCCGCTCGGCGATGAAGGCCCAGTTGAAGCCCAGGGCAGCAGCTCTGGGGAGTTCTAACAGAACAACGCGCCGAATTGAGCACACGACCGCTAGCGTAGCATAGCCTAACACTGACATTGGTTTTGTTCTTCATGGTTGGCCTATCTCCCTCTTCTCTAATTATACATGTGGACCCAGATCATTTCCCTCCTGGGACCTCCCTCAGTTCCCACAAAGGAAACTACCACGCCAAGTACTAAACAGGTTTCTCCATGAGGAAAACAAACCCATCGAAGCCAGATAGACCCTGATGCAATTCTAACTGCAAACCTCTCACTCTGGTATCTCAAGTGATTTACAAATGGGTAAAGTCATTTGCTTCACGGCTGTGCTAAGTGGCTCGTCGATCAACGGCTTGAGATGATAGAGCAGACGATAGTGGAGGAAGTGATGTCACTCTGTTTGACAGCTCCAAGCACTCCACCAGCAGTCCATCTGGCTCCTAGCAAACTCCCACCATTCGCTCAATGACGCTAGCTTTGTAACGGCTACAAAGAGCTGACTCATTCTGGTTGGTCTCCTGTGCTCTTCGGAGAGATCTCAAAGGGGTCCTCATGGCAGACAGTGGATAGGCTTAATGACTCGGCTAAACACGAATGAATAGTTCTAGTCGGATGTGTGTCCTTTCATGGAAGACTGCATGTGAGATTAGTCTCTCCTGGACTGTGGCAGTACTTTACAAATCGAAGTGTTATGCAACATGGGTTTTTACCTCTTTTTCGGATTACAGGGTGAGAGCAGGTGAAAGCTAGCGTTGCAGCGCACTGTAGTGTTGAAGCACACTCCATCAGTGTACTGCTCCCGCATTATGAGATGAGAAATTGAGAGAGAGAGGGAGTGAGTGAGAGTGGGTGTGTGTGTGTGTGCGTCCTGCATGTGTGTACTCTATGCTGCATGTGCTAAATATCTGTTGGTATCTGTTGCCAAGTAGCTCTTGATTTCCTTCGGCCCATTCTTATAAGACAAGATATTGCCTGGTTTCATTTTCTCAGTGAGTAAAGAATTTCTTCTCATTTAGTTAATTGCAAATAGGTTGTGGTTTAGAGAACAACTGGATGTTGAAAAACGGGGAAGAAGACGGAGGGAGGGAGGGGGGCTTTGAGGGAAAAAAAGGGATTGAGGAAGGGAGGGAGAGATGGATTCTACTACAGTACGTTTTAGTGCATCTGAAGCTTCATTAAGCCTTTAGAAAGCCTTTAGAAACTGTACATAAATATGGCATATGGCATATACATTCACATCTAGAGTGTCAGAACGCAGTTGTGCCACTTTAAACCCCGTTATACATACAGTTAAAGATGTTTTGCGACAGTTTTGTGTAAAAAAGGCTTTTTGAAGACATAATAACTACTCAGGCAGCAAATGTAATGAAGACCAATCCCACTTGAGCTCTAGTATGTGTTTTTATGGCATACATTACTTTTCCCAGTGCTGACTAGTGGCCTGGAAATATATTTTTAAGCAAACAAATAAACGTTTATGGGATCGTAAAGATTTCTCTCACAGGGCAATAATGTGTTTGTGCACTGGATAGTTTTAGTTCTAGATAGTTCTCTGTCCTCCCTCTCACCATCTCACTTGGTATGTTTGAAAGTGGCCTGAGTCCTTTTCCAGGTCTTCTTTCCCCCTGCTGCCTCATGGGAAGTGAGTCTCGTGATGGAGAGACGAGATCCTGGTCGGCCAGTCTCTCTGTTTGCTCTTATCTGTTGTGTCAACAGTACGAATGTCTCTGCTGCGCAAGGCTAGCGTCACTGGATGTCGAACAAGAAGCTGTGGCGTTCGATCTGCACACCAGCAATGATTTCCACCATGCTATGCAAGCCACTCTGACCACTTTGTTCCCTCCCTCCCTCCCCCCTTCCCTCCCTCTCTTCTCGTCCTTTCCAGCATCAAGTTACTGGCCGTTCAGGACCTATTGGACCGGGAGGCCTTGGACAAGGTATAGTACAGACGTGAATTTCCTCCTGGTCATGTCTCTTTCAGGTGCATACAGACCCCCCGCTAGGATAGTGGTCGTGACGAAGGGCTGGGTGGCCAGTCTAGACCGGCCTGTGTACAGAACGCTGTCAGCCTTTTGCACGGGAAATTATTGTAGTGAACCACTTGCTTTCTGCCTCCTCACACCCACTTAGCGAAGGCCCTCGCTCTCTGTCGACATTATGCAAATGCTTTCTCTCCCACTCACCCTCTCTCGCTTCCTCTCTCGCTCTCTCTCTGCCTCTTCCACTCTTCCCTGTCGCCCCTTCGGTGTAAATGATGTCTTCTATTTCCAGTCTTGCATTTGAGTTTGAACTGTGGTCACTCTCCTGTGCTTTCATGGCTAAAAATAAGCCTGTAGTTGCTACGTGTAGCGTGTCTCTTTTACCAGGCTAGCGAGACATTGGGGACACTGCCCGGTATTTGGTATGGTATGTGGTAAGCTTAGACCCCTACTCTGGGACTGGATATACACAATCTCCACATCAGAGAATGGATGGATCCTCTGTGTCTCCATTTGGCCGTGAGCGGTATAAAAATGGAGATCAGTCGTGTTACAAAAACTCAACATTTGAATCCGTGTCTCAAGTACACATTGTGTCTCGAATCAATATCGTGGTATTTGCACCGAATTGGAGATCCCATTTGACTGATACCCAAGGTAGGCAATGATTATAGTACTTACACGTCTGGTAACTGGCATTCCTTTCAGTGATTGTGTGCTTTGTTAATAGACATAGGCTGAGATGTGGCATTGATCGGTGTGTGTGAGCAGTGGTCTCGTCCTTGGTAGCTAAAGGAGCTGATGTGGGGAGTCTGACCTGGAATGTGTTGCCACCCTGGAGAGATAAGTAGGTCAGAGCAGACCAGTGTCTCATCAGCAAGTAGGAGAAGAGAGACAGAGAGAGAGACAGAGAGAGAGAGGGAGAGAGGGAGAGGGAGAGAGGGAGAGAGGGAGAGAGGGAGAGGGGAGGGAGGGAGGGAGGAGAGAGGGAGAGAGGGAACGGGGGCGGGCTGGAGAGGCTGAAGCTCTGCTTTTGGACTGGAGACGAGCCACATCAGAAGAATCCAGAGAGACCCTGTCTTCTTTCTGTTCCGTTCACCCTCTCGTTTCTCTCACCCCATCTTGGTCCTGATGCCGTTCCATCTTTCTATCCGTCTCTCTCTCTTTTCTCTGCCTCTCTTGTGCTTCAGTCCAAAATTCGATCTACCGCTCTCTTTTTTGTGTGTGTCTCTCTCTCTCTCTTCCTCTTTGTGCAGTGCAGGCAGTCAGTCACGAAGTGTGACTGGTTCTGATTTCATGCTCAGACCAAAAGCAGAGGTTCTGCACACACACACACACACACACACGCGTAGAGAGCATCACCCAGTTTCATCCATGAGCATGCCAAACACAAAATGGTACAATAGATCAAGTAGCTCCCTTCAGCCTCATATGCAGTTTTTACTGCAAAATGCTTTTTGGGGCCCACCTGTTTGGGTTAAGTGGCCCAGAACCAGGCGTGTTCTTTCCCCTTTTCACTCTCTTTCACCCTCTCTCTCTCTCTCTTTCCCTATGTCTCTTCGTCTTTATCTCTTTTTCTTTCTCTTCTTCTCAGCAGTCTCTCTGCAGATGGCCTCCGTCACAGTTGCTTCATCTCAGGGGCTCCCCTGAAGGCATTCTTTAACCCCCTCAGGACATTCCTCTACCTTCATATTAGGCGTCCTCTCACATTCAAACCATCACACTTTTTGTGTTTTCTGGCCAACTCTACAGCTTGCAGTTGTTTCAGAAAATTGCCATGATGTAGCTGAAGTTGACTGTTTTACGGTTGACATTTTTGGGTGCTTAGTCACTAGTCACTAGTCACATGTACCAGTCACGGGCGCACTGTTTTCGCTTCTGTTATGTATCCAAGGAACCTTCTGTGGTTTGTGGTAAATTTCTGCGATGTGAGGAAGTAGTTTTGGTTCAAAATGCTCGACTTGTTTATCCGATGCAGTAGAGTTACAGTTCAGTCGGGTGTCCGTGTCCTCTTCAGCTTGGCTGCTAGCATCCACTTCATCACTAACTGAGATACTATATAGGAACAAACCCACACTATTGTCAACATGCGCACACACAAACACACATTGTGGTTTTAACTTGGATCCTTTTAACCGGTTTGATCTAGTAATTAACCATGTTGGAACTGAATGTCACGAGTTGTTATGTGCGTATTGGTTTGCATTTCCCCCCATAAGATAAGTACCCAACGGAAATGTTTTTTTTATCATCATGACTTGCTGCTGCTAAAAGATGCCTGCCCAGAATTGTGTCCAGTGTGTTTGAGGTTGTGTGAGTGTGTGTGTGTTTGTGCAGGCATAGCCAACATTGAGGTGTAGTCCTGAGACTGGAGCCATATTAGGAAGAGTGTTAAGAGTGTTAAACTTCACACCAGAAACCCACGTCAGGAACGGATTTGCTCAAAGTCCTTGGAATGGAAAAACTGTTACTTTGAGAATCCCAACTGTTCTCTTTCTGTGTGAAATGTTGCATGCTCAGGTTTCAAATGTTACTGCAGCATACAGCCCACACATGGAGTAAGCTAGGGTACCGACTATAGGGACGGTCTGTGTGGTTGTAGCCTGTGGCAGACACACACACACACACACACACACACACAGCATCAACACACATTAACATATCACATTCTGGAACCAAGGAGATTTTCTTTTCAGTACTTTCTCAGAGGCTTTACTGATCATCCCAGGTCTCCACGGCGACCAGGTGGAGTGTTTTATGGCTATTCTGTCTCCGGTATTGATTAACGCAGATTACATTAATTAGATAATGAAATCTGCGGCAGTGAAAAGTCGGCGCGCATTTCATTTCATAAATGTACTGGAGCGTTTCCGGCTCCTTCCACCCGAGTCAGGCCTCGCCAGGCTGACCGGACCTCTCGGAGGAGACGCTCTCCCCGCCAGGTCGTTCCTCCAGGCCTGGCACCGGGCCAGGGGCCTCAGAGCTGTGCCTGCGCTTTGGTCTTCATCACCCACTGTGAGTTATGGGTGTGTTTGTGTTCTGTGAGCGGGCCCCGCTATTCATCCCCTCCGTATCTCCTCGGGGCCAGGCCGCAGCCGGGGGAGGGGGAAGGTACATCCCGTTTGAAATCCAATCATGTCATTTTATTGTTTCGCCCAAGCGCCGCGTCAGCGCTAGGTGAGGTTGATGTTGCGGTAGTCGGGAGGGGTGTGTGTGTGGGGAGTGGGGGGTAGGAGGGGTGGTTGTCTGTCCTGGAAGCCTTCTTACTGACTTTGCCTGACAGCCTAGCTGTAGGTTAATGGATGTCACTGGGGCACCCAGGGAAGGATTGCAGGAGGAGGAGGGGGGGCGAGGAGGGGTGACAGACTGGGTTACGGGGGGGGGAGGGATGGAGGAAAGGAGGGATGGAGAAACCTCCAGAGAGGGGTGCTCTCTGGCTCCCGCAGGGAAGCTCTCTGTGGGCTGGGGTTAATTATAGCCCCAGCAGCAGGTCATACTGCGCAGGAATGTCATCCTCCAGCCGGCTCCCCTCTCCCACCCACCCTTCCACCTCTGCCCTGTCTCCACCTCAGTGACGGCCATGCCCACTTCCCCACACGGAAGCACACATACCCCATCTTGTATGATGAGACAGGTGTAGCTCACAAGTAAAGCATGTGACTACAGGTCAAGAGGTTGCAGGCTCCATGTATGGCACTTTGGAGAAAAGTGTGATTTATTCGGGGTTGTTTAATGAAAGATGATATCCAAGAGTAGAGACATTGTGATTCACGGTTTCTAAGCTGTTGTTATTGAGCTCTGTGATGTGATGGTTTGTGATGACAGTCGGATGGCAGTTTATGGTTTCGTCAGGTCGATAGTGTTGTAATTCTGCTTCCTGTACTGTGTTCCAGTTCTGTGTGGAGCTGAACCAGGGCATGCTGGCCAGTGTGCGCAAGTGGAGAGGACCAAGAGGGCTGTGGAAGAGCACCGTGTCTGAAAAACCCACCGGACAGACCGACAAGGTACAGTATCAAGTAGCACTCTGAGACTCTCTCTCTCTCTCTGTCTCTCTCTCTCTCTCTCTACCTCAGACACAGATCAAAGGTCAAAAACGAGTTAGTCTAGCTAGTCCTGAAGAACACTGGCGTACACAGTCTCTCAGACAGAGCTTTGCTATTATCCTCTTATCCAAGAGGTGAGCTAGCACAGTGTGCTCTGCCCTGGGGAGGGAGGAGACACGGGAGCTCCAGGCAGAAGAGGTCCTAGAGAGCATAAAGCTACTTGATTTATATAACACTTTGAGGCTGGCTCTTTTCCTCAGTAATCTCCCTATAATATCAGGAAGGTTCTCTGAGCGAACCGATGCCAGTGTTTACTCACAGAGGAAGCCGGCCGGGAGATGGACCCCAGATATCAACTTAAGCTGGGCTGGCTTCTCCTCACAGCGATGCTTTCTGTCACAGGAGATGGATGGTCTCGATAATGGGAAGGGTAGTCGTAAAAAGCCTCCCCGCGACTGGCAGACGCTGTAGTTCATCGGGCCCTGTATTGTTGAGGTGAACTGAAATGACGCCATAACTCTACTCTATGCTGTTCTCCTCCTCGCTGGAGAGCAAGATCAGTATGTATAATTCGATTTGTCGTATAATAGTCAGGCTGTGTGTGTGTGTGTGTTCCACGTGACACCCCGCACCACTGAATCCCTTTTATTGCTGGTGTCAGTATAACAGCTTTCTTGCCAAGGGAGCTTTTTCGTGTGGCCACTGGGACATGACAGAATAAGTGCGCGCGTGTGTGTGTGTGTGATGCCAATGTGTGTCGGCATGCGTTGGAGGAAAAGAAGCCAGTTTAAATGAGCACCAGGAAGACCTGGTTGTAGCTGTTGGATTCCTGTCTGCAGCAGTGTCCTTGTTAGACGCCCTCTCCTTTTCTCATCCGTGTCGTCTCTGTGTGTAGCAAAGTGGATCATGTGCCACAGAGACTGTGGTCACCCCAGGCTCTCATCTCCTCTAGTCTGACCGCACAACCCGGGGAGAACGCTACTGTATCCTACTTTGACAACAAAGAAGCCTCATGTACGCCCTGAGAAGCGTTCGAGAGAAGCATGTTCAAGGGTGTTTGTGACCAAGGCCGTGCAGGCCAGCATAAGGCTCCCCGGACTCTTGATAGCGAGAGATGAATCGGCTGCGCTTAATGAGGAAGTTCACGTTCAGTCTGAATTCGGGGAACCTGACGCCATGACTTCCTGTATTGGAAATGACTTGACGTCGGGTTAGGGTTACAACACCATGAGCGGTTCTCCCATCATCCTCTGCTCTCTCTCCCCCTCTCAGGGTTACAGCTATTCAGGCTTCCTGTGGGACAGCTCCTCCGGGATCGACCTGAAAGATGCCGCCGTCCTGGAAAGTCCCGCCGTCAATGGCAACGGGAAGCATGTCTATCCCCGGCAGTATCTGGCTCACTTCCTCGTAAGTGTGCTGCGTTGCCCCAGACGACAACTAGGACACGAAGTGTGTGTCTGTCTGTGACAATTGTGTGTGTGTGTGTGTCAGACTCGGTGTGCATTTGTGTGTGTTAGTCGTGTGTGTGTTTGCTTGTGAACTGAACTCATCCCTATGTCTGTGTTAGATCGGTTCATCTGACCTGACCATCGTAAACGTCCACATGAGAGCGTCCGCAGCCCAGCCGGGAGAGCCCAACGGCAAAAGCCCCGAGGAGCCCGGGAGCCGACACGTGTCCGCCGGCATCCAGGAAACCCTCAAAGGTCAGCCTAAAGGTCACCCACTAGGAGCCCTTCACTTGTGGTCGGGACATTGTAGCTCATCGTCACTCACCTCCAGGATAACCAGCAGTCACCGAGTTAAACCCATCCCACGTAGGGTCTGGGTGGAGAGGGTGAGTGTACTGACTCGTCCCTGACTGTCCCCCTCTCGTGTGTCTGCAGGGGTGAAGGACGTGCTGGTGCTGGGGGACTTTGGCCTGCCTCCCCAGAGCGCTGAGCTGGAGATGCTGCGCAGGGAGAAGCTGAGCGCCCTGGTGCCCGGCTCTCACTTCACCAACATCAGCACGCGCTCTCCACAGGGCTCCCACTGCCTGGACAACATCTGGGTCAGCCGCTCGCTCAAGAAGATCTACTCAGGTGTGTGTGGATGTTTATATGATGTGTGTGTGGATGTATATATGATGCGTGTGGATCTATAAATGATGCATGTGTGTGGATGTATATATGATGTGTGTGTGTGTGTGTGTGTGCCACGTGAGCAGTGTCCAAACGTGCATGTTCGGCCTACTTTGCTTTTCAAAACATGTCCCGTTGAACCATTTGCACATCGATGCTACATTTGCATGTCTGAGCGATGAGGATGAGCTTGGCACACCTGACACACTAGACGCCACCTGACCAAGCCTGGCTACTAAAAGCTTGCCAGCTCAACTAAGGTTGTCCTTGTCTTTGGTGCCCCCTGCAGGCCATTGCACGGTGGTGCGGGAAGGCCTGACCAACCCCTGGATCCCTGACAACTGGTCGTGGGGAGGCGTGGCGTCGGACCACTGCCCTGTAGTGGCGGAGTTCTTCGTGGACATCACTCCCAAAGAGCTGAGCAAGAACAGGGTGGCGGTGGTGGAGCGGGGAGAGGCCATGCCCAAACACGAGCGGTGACCACCATCACGGTCACCATAGAGACAGTTGTGACTGTGGCAAGTGAGATTGCACAGTGACATTTCATAATGACTTTGCCCTGGATCCTGCTTTGGGTTGGTTTGCAGTGGAGCAAAGGGTTACCTGACAAATCTGAAAAGCACCAAGATTGCCTTTTTAGTTTCCTGTTCAGTGTATGTCGGTCTGTGTAGATCCATGGTGTAGAATTATTTTTTGTAAATTAAGAGAGATATATATGTGTGATATAGATATGGTAAGTGTGCCACAATATTTTATAAATATAGATGAATTAAAATGAAATTGGTAGAGATTTCTCCTGTGTTAAGTCTTTTTCAAGTCTTTTTGAAAAACTAGTAAATCGATATTATAATTCTGGGCAACACTTTACATTGAGGTTACATGAACTACTTAGCAATTCCTATGTAACTGCAATGTTTTTACTATATATACGGCTATGTAGTTACACGGTAATGTATGTAACGTTTCATGTATTGCCCAATTCGCTTCTACTCAGTTTGGAAGTCACCTACTATGCCCTAATGTAGTTTACTTGAGAACTGGGTCACTAAATACTGAGCCATAAAAAGCTGCTCTATTAAGTTGCGTAAGGAGGCCCCTTTTATCTGTGTACGATGCTACATCCCTAATGGAGATGGAGCTACGAGGCACGGTGACATGTGACATCGACTTGGCCTGGGATGGCCAATCAACTCCCTTGTTTGACAGCACAAAGACCCACGGCTGCTGTGGAGATGGCACCTCTGAGCCAGACCTGTTTGCTCGCTGCTGTGTTCCTATCTCGCTGGTGTCTTTTGATTCCTCTTTTCTCTTGTCCACGTCTGATTCGATGGAGTCCAAACCGATTGGACAGCTGTGTTATCTCCAATCTCCCTCCGAAAAAACGGGCTGTCCCTAACAAGATGGCAACCCACCAAGAATGACAGTCTCCTTATAACTCAATTATGACGGTGTGTTTTTCTGTTGCTCTTAGCTGCTGTGTTTTGTCTACATTTCAGAATGTGTGGTGAGGACGGCTTGTGAGCCGGCCCTCGGGGGGTCACTAGGGGGGGTCAGGGCAGGCTGCACCCAGTGTCTTCTGACTCAGAGCTATTTATGGAGAGAAAACAGGCTTCTAAACCAGTCTCAGGACAATGCATTGTATTGTGCTTGTTTCGCAATAAAAGAGACAATGGCCACCGTTGACTAAATGAAGCTGTTTTACAACAGGGGATCTATGTAAGTGACCTAACTCTGATGACTGTTTGGAATGGAACATCTGACAGTGAGGACGATAAATAAAGTGACATTGTTCCAGACAGCTGGACCTGGAGGAAGGTACCACTACCAAGCTAACATGGTCAGAATTATTGACATATCCTTACACATATTTAGCAAAACCCAGATTGATTCCTGCAAGTAATCTTGTCATCTTTTTCCTTACGAGTACAAAAAAAACGGAACAACATTGAACTTTGTAATTCAAAGGCCTGATCTGTCAGACATGATCATTGTGGTTGCTGTTGTTAATGTGATTGAAATAAAACAAGGGATTCAAGATAAGTGCTTCTGTATGCTGCATCAGAGGGAGTGTGTTGGGGAAGCAGGTTTGACTGCCCTCTGGTGGCAGCACAAGTCCCTGCAGCTCCCTGTCCACACAACATGACAGCTTTCTCCCGAAATATGAAACATTCATGTGCTGGGAAATATTAAACATTTAAAAAATATATTATTTTGACCTGTCTTACACCAATAGAATCTAAATGTCTCATCTCATTTTCAAATCCATGCTGAAGTTCAGCCCCAGTGTGAACAGAGGAACACAATCCAGTAAGATTAGTTAAATAAGCATTTCTGTACGGAGGCCAGTGAGACATGCAGGGAGGGGTAAACAGCGGGGGGTGAGACAAGGAGGATGAGTAGGCTAAGCTCCTTATCTGCGCCGGCTGGATGTGTGTGGACAGAACCCTTTAAGTCCAGCATGTCAGGGCGTGTCGCGGCCAATCACCACGAGGCTGGGACAGAGTCGGGTTTCATCATGGAATTAAACCGTAGTGAGTGAGACACTCGTAACGCCTCCGGCCCGCTAGCAAGGATCAGGCACAACACAGGAGAGGGCGGTGGTGTGTGTGTGTGTGTGTGAAAGAAGGGATCGGAGGAGGGGGGGGGGTTTGGTTACACAGGGCAGGCTCTCGTTAGTGACCTATGGTGACATGTCCCACTAGGAACAGGAGCTGGAGAGGGGCTGGGGACACAGTACCTGTCTACAAGTTGATAAACAACAGATATCATTTACACCTGCCTCCTTGTAGCTCACAGACTTTCGCAACCGAGAATGTGGGTCAACCAGTGGAAGGTCGTCGTCAACCGCTGTGCAAGGTCACCTTTCACACCTTTAGACACTGTGCAAGTACCATAGACACACTGAGGCCTTACTGCAGTCTGCTTTATTGGGGGGTTTTCAGGGTCATTCACAAGGCATTCACAATACAGACACGTCAACATCCATATGCCAGTGTGCTTAACATGGGATTGAACCACAGGGGGTATCAGCGGCGAAGTAGCAGCACACACGCTAACTACAAAAGGTCAACGTGTCAACAGTTACAGTTACCAAATATCACAGTGCTCAGATCTCAAACAGGTATGAAAAGCAAGAACGTTAGACGTGTCAATCATTTCGACCATGGGAGCTTAAACATAGTGGATACAAAAAACACTAGGGTTTGGGTTTGTTCCTTCAAATGCAGGAAAGGTTTGTAGAAATAACTGCCAGAAAGAGAGCAGTTGAAAAAAGGGAAGAAATGCTCAAAAGTGCAAATAGTGAGACAGTGTGTGTTTGTGGAGAGTGGCCGTCAGGAGAGAACCCTCTCCCGCCCACAGGCCAATCTGCCTGAGACTAATCTCCCATCTCCAGACATGCAACGGCACACATCATCAATCACTCTAACTCCACGTCAGCCTTCCTGCCTCTGAGCCGTGTTCAGGAACAGTGCTGACAGGTAGAGAAAATTGGTGCTTTCACTAGGCAGAGAGACACTGCCTTGGTCAATACACTTGTGCTTCACGACTAGTTCTCCGACGCGCCACTCACTCTCGTCAGCATGGCCCGGTCTCGACAAACACACAGACTGTTTCCATGTTATTCCCTGAACACCGACAACAACAGCAACCACTATAGGAAAAACCTTGTAGAGTCAAGTGGAGGAATCCATTTGTCTTTGGACGAGAGACAGAGAGAGAAGTACACTTAGTGTGGAGGAGCGAGAGAGAGAGAGAGAGAGACTCCACAGACATGACAGCACGATACAATACAGTCTGCACAAGTCACATGTCCCACAGCTACCATGCTCGGAGGAGAGGATGGTGGAGGGAACAGGGGGAAAGATGCAGGGCTGTCCTTGGTGGGAGAATTCACTGGCTTTAATAAGGTTTCAGTAGCTTGCCCCCCCCCCTCCCCCCGTCTCTTCTGAGACTCAGAGCAGGGTGCGCAGCTCCTCGTCGGTCAGCTGGTTCACCTCCATGATCTTCTCCAGCTGCTCTGCGTAGCTCACCTGGTCCTGCAGGAAGTGGGGGATGCGCACGTGCTCCGTCTGCCCCAGGCACTTCAGACGATCCACGTCCTCGAACGACACCTGGGCACAGAAGGCAGATGCGGTCGAGCACAAACGGATGGAGCCGCGGTTGGACGCTGTGGGTGTTTTAATGATGTGTGTGATGGTGACCCTCTGAGAGCCACGTGCTTCCTGCCCCTGCCTGGAGTCCCTCCTCTCAGGCAGAACATCTGTTCTGATCCCTGCTCCTGCTTCCAGAAGCCTCACCGCACTTCATGTTGTTACAACGTCATTCAGGGGATAGTCTCAGTATATGTTAAACTACACTTTGGCACCCTTACTGAAACCTGTGACCTTTTTGTGTCCGTAGCGTCCAGAACAGAGCGCTGATCTTACTTCAGGGTACAGATGAACACAACCTCCAAAAGCTCTCACCTTTCCCAGGGCCATCAGCAGAGGAAAGTCGATCTTCTCCCTGTGTCTCAAGATCTTGAGGATGCCGTCCAGGTACACCTGGTCCTTACTGAAACAGCCTGGAACACGACAAGCCCTTCCTCAGTATCACAAACAGGCTGACCCATGGTGTCACTGTGTGTGTGTGTGTGTGTGCGGCAGAGAGGGAGAGCGTCTCCACGCAGCTCCTCTCGCCAGGGGCCCATCTGCGTCTGCTCACCTGGCTGGGAGGTGTCCGTCTGGCCCCTCTTGGCTCGGACGCAGTAGTCCCAGCGCGTGCCGGGGTCCAGGACGAAGCGGCCCAGGCTGCCGAAGAGCTGGGAGAAGGACATGGTGCTGGCCTGGTAGACGGTGTAGTAGAGCAGGGCGGCGCGCCACAGCGTGGGGTCCTTCCTGTAGAGCACGCTGTGGATGCTGGCCAGGCCCTCCTCCGTGGGGTTCAGGGGCTTCAGGCAGAACTTCTTCCTGCCCAGGCTGGTGCTCCAGGGCTGCTGGCTGTTGTTGATCCCCCGGAAGTAGTGTGTGCCTGGGAGCGGACGGCAAACGCACCCCTCTCATCAGTACGGCTTCAGACCGGAGGTGTTGTTAGCAAGCTGACAGAGCACAGACGCTAAGCTAGCACATTACCATGAGAGGAAAGTACCAAACAGCTTGATAGTTAGCCATATTAAGTGGGTATCTGATAGTGCCGCTGTTGTTAAAATCCCATACTGTATGTGATTAAAGACCCTCCACAGCTTCAGCAGTAGTCGAGTCTAATTGATAGTCTTCCTGAGAGCTGACATTGACCTGAACTAGCACAGCTGAGACCTGCAGCCGATAGGGAATCTGATCAAGGTGAAAAGCCATGCTAGAATTACTGTGAGATGCGATTTAATGAATAAGTGGTCCTGGAGTAATGCTTCTCTACAGCACATTACCCTTCGCATTGTCAGACATTACAGAGCATGAAGCCGTCAAATAGGCTCTATTAATAACGATCTTAAGACTCCCTCAGGGCACAAACCTGCAGAGGTTACATTTGAGGAAATGTTCAGAGTTTGCAAAATAAATGGACCGTGACTAGGGTTGGCAACAACGACCTCGGCCCTCTGTAGATCAAGGGCAGTCGTGGAACCGTCTACCGCACTGGACTGGTCTCCATTACTAATGAGCATGAGGTGTCTCCACCGCAGTCGCCGCCCTCCTGACCAGCTTGTCCGCTTACCTCCAGCCTATTTGACGGCATCCACGGAACGGCTCTCGAAACTCCTTGTTTGTGTTGTATCATGTTGTCTGTGGCTAGCTATATGTTGGGGGAGCTGTGAGGGACACCTGAATTTCCCTCACGGGATAAATAAAGTATATATCTATCTACGTGTACAGTGTGGCTGAGTCGGCGTAGCCTACCGATCTCGTGGCGGAGCATGCCCTCCAGCCAGTGCTCGCGGGCGGTGGACGTGTTGATGGTGAGGGTGGGCCGGCTGTTCACCACCGTCATGGAGGCTCTGGAGAGGAGGTCGTCCGTCATGTTGACCACTATCTGACAGAACGCCACAGGCTGGTTAGGTCTCTCATCGCGCCGCCATCACAGATGACAACTGCAGCCTGTCTCTGCTTGATGATGTCAGAGAACAACCCCCTGTGCCCTTCGGTTAGGCAGCTAGACCATGACAAGGCACACAGACGGAGACACTTCCCTAGGCACATTAACATTGACTGCCTTGTCATGGCTGCCGAACAAGCTAGAAGGAGGACTAATCACTTCTGACACATTCTGGAGCCTGAAGGTCAGAGACAACAGAAAGGAGAGGAGTGAATGTCAGAGACAAATTCATCCTGTCTCCCAGTCCCCCCCGCATCACATCTCCCAAAAAGAAGAATGTTCTAGAATGCTCACTATATGGCGTGTTTGTGCTATTTCTCACAGACCGCAGCACCACCCTCTGACCCATGTCTTTTCTGGTCACTCTGACACTAATTGTGCGTATCTGTGATTGCAACACCTGTTCTGTGTTTGAATCTAACAAGGTCTACATACAGCCATGGTGTCTCTCTCTCACCTCCCCCATGCAGCCCTCCTTCTCCATGTACTTCTTGACGCTGTACCAGATGCGACTCTTGGTGAGCAGGTTGCCCCCCGTGGCCTGCTCAAACTTCTCATAGTTGCCGTACTTCTGCAGGGCCATCTCCATGATCCGAACCGCCTGAGAACACGGAACAACACATCAGTGGAGTTGCAAATGAAGCCATCTTTAATATGATTACATAACTGGTCCCATGTTAGGGGGCGAAGAAGTCTTTGCATTCTGTATCAAGGTCTTCAGCCTGGAGATGTTCTGGTCCGATGGCCGTCTCTGAATGTTCACTATACTTTCTGTGAAGTTATGTGATTGGTCAGGGACTTCTGAAGCGAGAGGCTGTCCTATAGGATGATTGTCAGCCTGAGCAAACACGCTGTGAGGGAGAATATAGACCGTGACGATTCAGATTGGAAATGAGACCCCTTCTGTGAATGTACAGTCCCTGCAGTTATTACGCAATAGCACGCTATGAAACTCAAGGTTAGGGTTCCTGATAAAGCTGCATGAAGTCTTGTCAAGCTTTAGGCCCCTAGATTACATTTGTCCTCTTCATTTTGGATAAATGATCCGGCCTATGAATAGTTAATTAAACTAATGAAGGGTCACACAAAAGAAGTCCTCTTTGACAACCCCAGAGTGAAGGGCCACACAATGGGGACATGTAAAACAAGAGCAGAGTCGGGAGAAAGAGAAAGAAAACATGATAGCACAAACGGCAGCATCCACCACAGGATCGCTTTACTGTACTTCCTGTGGAGCTCACTCATCAAAACACACAACACCTCTCTCCTCTGACCTGTGGACGCTTGTTACCCAGGCAGCAGGCAACAGAACCGACAAGATAAAGCCCAATTTCATCCAGAAACACGAGTGAACAATGCTGCTAAACTTCTAAGCTTCTATGTGTAAGCAAGAGGCCATTTAAAATCCTTGTGCCTCTAATATTAGAGGGCTGATTACTGGAAGGCATACAGGAAAGGTTTTCATTATAGATTATATTCCTTTTAGAATCCTGACAGTAGGCTATTGTGTTAGGGTACAATGTGCAAAATGCGGTAGGCACATTCATGTATCCAGTAACCTTTTCCGTGTCTGATTACTCTCATGTCTTTTGCCAGGGTAATCACAAGACGATATTGCTTTTAACCTGCTCTTACTGATCTGTGTGGGGTCAGAGACGTTTCTTGGACATTTGCCCAGAATGGGAGTGTGAACACGACAGTGTGTATAATCTTTGTCTCAATCCAGCCAGACTCTCCCCCCGAATTTAGCGTGTCTAAGGACTTTCCAGAGCTTATCCATCTACACTGGTCTAACATGGCTTGTGGACAGATTTACCTCACCTCAGTTCTGAGAGAGCCTGACCTCTGGCACCAGTGGGGAACTCTAATAGCAGACACCTTAGTGTCAACCCAGAGCACAAGGGCCAAGGGTGGCATATAGCTAAGCGACCTGCACCAACCCTCAATCAAGACAAGCAGTGTTTGAATTCTGGGTCGGTCTGCCTCCTGATTTACCGATTTCATGCGACCTGCTCCTTACCTGGGTCAGAAAGCGATCAGAGGCGTTGTTGTGTCGAGCCAGGACGAGTGGAGACAGAGGGTTGCTGTACTCAAACTGGGGGTTATAGGTGTAGCCTGACTTGAAAAACTTGGCCTTCTCCTTCTCCACATTGGACGGTTTGATGGCAGTAAGGATGCAGAGCTTCTTGGTGGAGTTGTCCCGCTCTGGGGGGATTCCTGCTTTGGACAGAGAGGGGAGTTTGGTGCGGGACGAGCTGGCACAGAACTTCCTGGTCCGAGTTGTGGGGCGAGGGGACAGGCCAATAGGGCTGCCCAGCACGGTGATGGTGGATGCTGGCTTGGTGCCACTGTAGAGGCTGCCTGGGGAGAAGATATGCGACAACCTGGTGTCCCCACTTCCCTGGCTCTGCAGCATCAGAGGGTTGAGAGATGGACGGCGGTTGTCGTTCCTGCCAGACATGGAGACACACCTCCCGGTCCTCCTGTACGAGGAGTGCTTTGGGCTCTGCCTCTCCTCCTCCTCCGCTTGCAGCAGCACATTGAAGCTGCTGGTCCCGGTGGTGAAGAGGTCCTTGAGGACGCTGGACGAGACCTTCTCCAGGCACACTTGGCTGGGGCTCACAGGCTTGTCCGTGGGGCTCAGGACATACTTTTTGGACAGCTCCAGCTCTGGCCAGTGGAGCCTCTCTGAAACAGACAGGGGATAAGAGCAGTGGTGATGCTGAGGGCGGTGATTCTGAGCAGCTTATTTTAGATTCACATTCACTTGCGGCAGACTTCTAGGATGTTCCGACATGACTAATCCTATTAAGTGTCCAATACAGAACAGAGTTCTACTGCACAGTTTTTCAAAGAGTGGCCCTCGTTTGATAACTTGCAAGGTGTGAAAGTGAATTTCCTGGCTGTACAGGGTAGGTTTAATAACAGAACATAACACTAATAATCTATTGGTATCTTGACGTTATATATCGTCATTTATAGACTGTGACTTTTGTGCTTTTGGTTGGCAATGGTATAACCAAAACTATTCCATTAGTTACAAACTCTCCTAACAATCCATGATATAATACCCGTGTTTCCTCAGTGTAAGAGCACTCATATCACCATTCCATGGTGGATTCATTGGCTACGCTTCATTACATTTCATACAATGCACTGTCCATTATATTAAACCAAATTATTCTCATCATGTCTCCAGTCTGACAGAAGAGCATGCTCAGTAGCCTACAGGGCCTCGTGACCTGAGTCACTGAAATGACCTCGAGCGCCATCACAGTCAGCAGAGCTTCCCTGCACTGGCAGGAGCAACCATGTGGAATCCATGATGCAACTACAGCACAAACAAATGAAATCTGCAGGAGGATGACAACCAATGGACTAGTGTATACCAAAACAAATCATTCCAAACTACAGTTAGTTCTGTCAGTAACTTCAGTGTGTTCGAAGTGTACTGAATGTCCGTCCCAAACCTTACGTAGTCCCAAACCATAATTATGCTCAATTGATCATATCTAGGTCTTGGTCATTGAAATATCAACAGCTGAGAATGCTGTATGTTATCGGCTATCCAATTTGAGTAGAATAAACAGTGCAATAATAGCCAAATTCACATTTGAATATGTATTACTATTTTGATAACTAGTCCAAGAGGGTTGGTATGTAAAAGCTTTCTAAATGGTTTAATACTTAAACATCCTGTAACTTTCTACTGTGTTGTCTGTGGAGTCTGTCTAAGCTTAAGAGCTGAAACTAGTAGATGGATACAGTGATAGAAAACTTCACTAACATCAGGGACAATTGGCAAACAATACAATGACTGAATTTAGGCGTATAGGTTGCAGGACTTACCAGTTACTTTAATTGATTCCAGCATCCTCTACTGTTGGCAATGACACTTCACACAGTGCTGTTTTGAACTTGCCCTCAACGGCGTCAGCTAGCTAGATTACCTAGCCAAATCAGATTGAGCAAGTGAAGCAAATACTTGCTAGCTAAACTAGCTTAATAGCTAATACGTCAAGCTATCTATAAAAGCTAGTAGATAGCTAGAATTAAGACCATGCAAGAAGGGCATGATGTTCTGTGCCCGACATCAACTGGTGCTGCTGTATCAGTCAAGAGACGCGGACTGGACTGACAAAGCTCTGGTCTGTTTCTATGGTACCCAGGTTACGTCACACAAAAGCGATTGGTGTTGATGGGACATGCAGTTCTCTAAAATGTATCTAGACTGATCATAGCGAGAAATATCTCCATGGCTCTGGAACAGGTCAAATAATGGAACATCTAAATATGATTGTATTAAATAGCCTATATAATCACATGGCATTAATTGTCCTCCGTCATTTACAACCCAAAATGTTAGCCTTTGTTAAATCCATCTTCAAAAGACGTCCTCACATTTAAGGTGGAATAAGCCTGAATGCACAGAAAATAGGAAAGAGGAAAGGGAAAGTCTCATCTTGGTTCATTAGATTCCAAATCTGTACGTAATGGGGTATAATGAATATCAACAGGGCCATACCTATGTCCCCTGAATAGTTATATTTTGCGTTCAAGACTAGTCCCACAAAGCTTGTCTTTGTTTCCTAGTAACATGATTCATGTAACACCTGTCAAGACTATGTAAATATATCCGACAATGGCAGTCAAAACAATGGTTTTAAACACACGCACACATACACGCACATCACGTAAACACGCACAAAAACAGTTGACTCACATGTGATAGGTTGGGTTACAGCCAATCTCTGACGATGCAGTCCGTCTATCCGATTTGATTGGCTCTCGTGTTCACCTCCAACCGTCAGAGTCTGCGCTTTGAGAGCACCGCTGAAATTCAAATTTGAACAGATGTTTGAGAGACGAAAAAAGAAAGAGAGTCGAGATCTGCGTGTAGAGTAACGACGGCTCACACGCTGTCATTGTCTAGCGAATCGGTATAGATAAACATATAATAGTTAATACAGTTCTTTACTAGTTTCAACCCGGGATAAACTGTCCCCAGAATGGATCCGTTTACTGAGGTGAGTGAGATAACGCTACTGAACTACTAGTTACATCTTAGCTAGCAGTAGTCTAGCTAACGTTAGCAAACTTGCCTTAACTAGCCTTAGTTAACCATGTTTGTTGTCTAAAAATAAATGTGCTGTCTTGTTTTGTAACCGAAAAGAAAATGCATTCTCTTTTTGAACGCTACAAAATATGTGACAAAATATGTTTGATATTTGAAATGTCATGCTGACAAAGAACATTAGCATTCTACTTGATAGCTTTAGCTACGTTTAGCCACACCCTTGCCACGTGAATACTGTTGAAAAATAAAACTCTCAGTATCAGATAATAATCAATAGTGTCAGCTTCATGGTATTCTAAACTTGCTATATAAAAATGTGAGGCAAGCTACAAAGCTGAATTTTCTGTCAAATCCCTCCCCCAACCAGCCTTGTACCTTTTGGACTGCGTGTGAAGGTTTTCTGTCAATGTAGTCATTCATTTCCAATTAAGGGAATAAGTTAGACATTCTTCTTCATGGTCCAAGCCAGTTGATGCCTCAAAGTCCCCCCACCCATTCACGTATTACCCCAGATCTTTTTTCGTCTTCATGGGGAATCTCTATTGAATGTATTTTTTCAGTTGTACAAGGGATTGATTTGTAACTTCTGTAAGACCTTCCCTAAGTGCCAGATATGTAAATTCCCTTCACTGCCAAAGATAGCATTACCATATGCATAGATCAGTGGTAAGCGCTTCAGACAACTCTCCTCCAACCAATAGAATCTATTCTGAGAGTTCAAAATTCTGTAACCACACCATAGCAGGAGTGGCTCATTCCTCAGGAATGACACTCACACTTTTCCACTTGGAAGAGTCACCCAGGCAGCAGTGGAAAAGCAGGAATGTGAGTGTTGAACTACAGCCTGGCAGTAAATCAGCTTCACTGTTTGCGTTGGAGGCCAGCCGTTACTGTTTTCATACACACATGAGTAGAGCAGGCGGGAAAAATTAAGAATAGAAAAGAAAAGCATGCCATTTTTTAAACGTTTTTAATATTAATGTTTCTAATCTGTTCTTAATGGATTTTAGTACATTTTTATAGATTCAGCTGCAGTTTCCAGACCGCTAAAACATGACTGAATACAGTACCAGTAAAGTGTTCAGTCCTGATTTTTATTTATTTATTATTCCTGAACCACAGACTGGGCAAATCTTTCAGACAACCTGTGAATAGCTTTGTCTTTAGTTACAATTGTTTTATAGTTCTCACACAAGTTTTCTTCTCGTTTAGAAACTCCTGGAGCGCACACGTGCCCGGAGAGAGAACCTGCAGAAGAAGATTGCTGAGAGGCCCACTGGAGCCAACAGACCGATGGCCAAGAGAGCCAGGGAGCCGCTGGCTGAGACCAACAGTATGATCAGCGAACCAGTCATTGACAAAGGTGAGTCACCCCCAGCACCAAATTTGTTCGGTCACAATTTATCTGTGAATAACCCAGCATTCAAATGACAGTGGGGTGTTGTTTTTTTGGCCTCAGCCTTTCAGGAAGTGCTTGAACTTCCTTTTTTACATGACAATCAGGAAGCCTGTTGATCGTCTCTAGCATACGTTCTGTAGCAGGCCTGGAAATAGGTTGTGCTCCCTAGCTTTGCTTAAGCATTTTGGTAAACTTTCAACACAAACATTCTCAAACTAATCTTCCCTCATGTTTGCTTTCCACCCAAGCCCCGCACCCATCCTCCAAGCCCTCTCCATCAAAGCGAAGATGCTCGGGGGAGAATGGCCAGCCAGTTGTGGGGGGAGAGAACCGAGAGCCAGTCTCTGTCTGTCCTGTGGTACCTGCCACAACAGACCCTCAGACAGACAGGAAGCCCCCTGTGGGTCCAGCCAGCGTGCGATCTTCCACCTCTCTGGACAGGAAGGCTGTGCCTCCTACCACTACCCCTGAGCCAGAGACCGTGGTACCACAACCACCTCCAGCTCAGACCCATGTGGTACGTCCAGCCCCAGAGCCACAGAGGATGGCTGCGAGTGCTGCTCCAGTACCCCAGGCGAGCAGGGATGTGGACATGACCCCCTCCTGCCCAGCTCTGCAGAGGACCAGGGAGGAGCCCAAGGAAGCCCCTACCCCGACCACATCTGTCATGAAGTCTCGTCTGCAGAGACTGGCCGAGCAGAGGCATTACTGGGACGGTGACGGTATGGGGCATAGCTACTCGTTAGCTACTAGTGTTGACTCTAAACCTTGAGCACCTACAGATGAATGTTGACTTGTGTTGGCCTGCATGGTTTTAAATAAATGATCTACCCTGCCCAGGTACCTCTGAGGTGGTCCCAGACTGTGCGTCTCTGTCACCTGTCAAGACTCAGAGAGAGGTGGCCCCGGCTCCTGTCCCCACATCTTCAGGGCCCCCCCTGGGGAGGAAGGGCCGGCTGGCCAACCTCGCGGCCACCATTGGTTCTTGGGAGGATGACCTCAGTCACTCTGCGCACAAATCGCAGCCTGAAACCGCCCAGAAAGATTCTGCTGCTAGCACCAAACCTAGATATGGTGGACAGCTAAGCAATACAGCATCCAGCAAGCCCAAACCCAGCTCCAATCAGGTGAGCCATACAACATACAATCCCTGCTAAACACTGAATTAGGGTATTTTGTTAAATGGGTGTTTTGAATGTGCTGGTGATGACACTTGAGTATTTACATGGCGTGGTTTTTTCATTCTGTCTGCTTTATGGTGGGATACATCATGTGATCAATTAGGGCCCTGTGTCATTTTTGTCTTTGTTCCAGCAGCCCATCTACTCTCCAGTCAAGTCCACCCGAGTGGTTCTGCCAAGCCCTCAGAAGACTGTGGTCCCTGAGGCTAAGCCAGCTGTACAAACAAGCAGAGGGCTGCCCTCTCCCGTGGCCAGTCCCCAGAAGATCTACCCATCCAGTCAGGGGAGAGCCCTCCCCTCCAGCCCACAGAAGGTGAGCCCCTCGGTGGCGCCTGTAGCTCAGAGTCCCTTAAAGAGCCAGGCTGTCTCCAGTGGCCCCAACTTCAGTCAGAGTCCCCTGAAGAGCCAGGCTGTCTCCAGTGGCCCCAACTTCAGTCAGAGTCCCCAAAAAGCCAGACCTTCCAAAGCCCACTCCCACTGGCCCCTCGGTCGTCCAGAGCAGAGAGAAGTTGGCCAAGGAGACAACCACCACCACCACCACCCCCCTGCAGCCGAAAACCCCAGCTGGAGGACCAGGTGAGATATGTAGCTACTGTAACTCCTGAATACAACAAAACAAATAGGTCCTTCACACTACAGGACAATGAATCATACGTAGGTGATTACGGGTGTGTCTGAAGTTCTTGAGCATGGCGTGATCTCCTTCCTCAACCATTCAACTCAAAGTCTATGACTGTTTTCACAACACCCAGGCGTCAAGTCATTCCTGGAGCGCTTTGGGGAGAGGTACCAGGAGCGCACCAACCAGAACTCCCCTGCAGGTGGGGCAGCTCAGGCCAGGACCCCCGCCATGCCCCTGCCTGTGACACCCAACACCAGGCTGGTCCAGGAGAGGCTGAGGGGTGCACAGGCCGCCAGCACCGCCACCGCTGATCTCACGCAGAAGCAGAAACTGGTGGGTTTTTCATGAAATGCATTGACTTAATGGAGCAGACGCTTTTGTTCGAAAGCGTCATACTGGGGTGGTTGGACTGGAACCCTCAAGGCCGTATGTACACACAGCAATGCAGGAGTAGAACCTGCAGAGGGTGCAGGACTCAAACCCATGATGGTGCATTGTATGCACTGCAGTGCTGGGTGAAATGTGTGACTCGAACCCACAATATAGTGCACACTGGGTACATTACAGGAGTGATGCTCTATCACAGTGAGCCAAGACTTTTGTGACTTAGAATTTGTGATCGGATGGTTGAAGAAAACTCACCCACAGTCATGTCCTTTCAGGAGCGCGAGTCTGAACTGGCACAGATTCGCAACCGCTTCCAGAAAGGGAACATGTGGAAAAGCAAGGACGAGGCGGCAGATCCAAAGAAAGCCACCAAAGTGGTGGTGAGTTGTTCTTAGTATCGATACATGGGTTGCTTCACTGTTGTGAAGTATTAGTCTAATAATTGGACAATGTCTTTGCTGTTGCTCCCTCTCAGGAGGTGTTGGAGCAGCCTGAAGAGGTGAAGCCTGCTGAGGCTCAACCAGAGGTAGCAACAGTGCCACCTGCTGAAACCCTGAACTCTCCTGCGTCCAAGTCTCCAGTCCATGCAGGTACAGTGGGGGGGGAAAGACACACATTCCTGTATTATAATTCATTATGAATTAGGCGTGGCACGAAAAGAAACTCTTCAAATATAAATACATTCTGGATTTTGTTGTTCTTCAAAGGCACCGAAGTGATCCCCACACCTCTGACCTCCAGCCCTCTGAAGAGAGTGGCGTTCCCACTGGAGAAGCCTTTTGAGGACGAGGCCCCAGAGAAACACAAGAAGGTAAACAAAAGAGCTGTTAGTGGATCATCAGTGAGTTGCTGTTCTTTGGAAGTGTGTACTGATACAAACGTGCCTGTTTCTCTGTCATCCCAGACGAGGAGGTGGTCGGGGAGATTGAGATGAACGTGGACCACTCTGCAGTCATCAACGAGCTGTTCGATGGTGTGCTGGAGGATAGCGACGAGCGCACCGGAGAGGAGGAGGAGGAGGAGACGGGTGAGGAAGAGGAGGATGCCCTGAACATTTCCTCAATGTCTCTTCTCACCCCCATGGTAGAGGCCTCGGTGGTCAAGACCCCAGAGAGGAGAATGATGGTGAGTAAAAGCCGTTTGGAAGCTTAACAATAACCAGAATCCAAATCATCTCTCTTTATCTAGCTGACCTATCAAATACATCTTCATTGACGAAGCACACGTGTATATCCCCCATCCAGACTTCCACCCCAGCCAGCTCATTCATTGAGAAGAGCAATACTCCAGAGAGTGTGTCCAGACAGAGCAAGTTCCAGAGGGCCCGCATGCTCCGGGCTGGCTTGGACGGCGTGGAGGGTTCTGACGAAGACCTCAAACTGCCCTACAGGTAGAGCTACCTCTCCTCACCAGCCCTCAGCTGTCTGCATTACTCAGCGTGTGGATGGAGGGAGAAGGTTGACAATGTGCACCTTGAATGTGAATCATCTGCTGCACTGCAGCTGGGTGGGACTGACTGTGTTGTCCTCCGGTGTGTTGCAGTATTGACGCCTACAGATCCACCAGGGTCAAGGAGACCGAGAGGCCCCATGTGAAGCAGGTGATCGTGAGGAAGGAGGACGTGTCCCTCAGACCCGACGAGGCCAGGAGCGCCGGCAGCCATGGCAACATCAAGCAGAGGATGAAGGTAAATATTTCAAACATCTGATAACCAACCGTTTACACTGTCACTGCAAATGCAGCCCATGTCGTCCGCTCAATGTAATGAGCCTAATTAATTGGGAATTAAATTGTCTCTGTATATATCCGATGCCCTTGGCTCTATAAAAACCCAACTAGACACAGTAGGATTCAGTTACCCACAGTGTCATGGACACCCTCTGATTTGAACCGCCTGATTGTGTTGATTGAAAAGAGGCTGTCCTTCTCCACCCAGATCCTGACCAATGACATGAACCTGCAGCAGACGGTGATCCACCAGGCCAGCCAGGCCCTGAACTGCTGCACGGATGAGGAGCATGGCAAAGGCTCCCAGGTGGAGGCAGAGGCCGAGAGGCTGCTACTGGTGGCCAGTGAGTGTCCCTCTATAGGCTCAGAACCCCCTCACAGCATCACTCATGCCATGCACAGCACAGACACTGATCCAAGCGGATGGAAGGAGCATGTCATTCAAAGTGCTAACGAGTCTTTGTTGTGTTTCTAAAGCGGAGAGGAGGGGGGGCTCTGAAGGCCGAGCTGGACCGTCTGAAGGGAGAGGGTCCTGGAGGCCAGAGGAAGGGGGCCCCGGGGCCCTCTAAGGCCCAGTATGACATGGGGGTCCCGGCCTCGAAGGGCTCCATCTCTCTGCTGGAGCTGCGACTGCCCCTTAAGGCTGACTTTGTCTGCTCCACAGCCAACAAGCCAGGTTAGAAGTCTCCAGAACTGTTGTCCCCTATAGAAGTGGTTCAGAAATAGTTGAGAGATGCCAACACAGCACAACATTGCTAACCCCACCCTCTCCCCTTTTTATTCCAGCTTCATCCAGTCATTACTTTTTCCTCATGATTCGGGCGGGAGCAGAGAACATGGTGGCCACTCCGCTGGCCAGCACCCGCAGCGCCCTCAGCGGAGACGCGCTGACCTTCTCCACCAAGTTCACCATGTGAGCGTCCGTCCAGACATCCTCTCTCTCACACACAGTTATGTCCACCAGATTGCAGTACATGACGATGACACGGTGTGACGGTTCTGTCTTCACTCCCAGGTCGGACGTTTCCAATGATTTTGAAATTGACATCGAGGTGTATTGCTTGGTGAGTACTGGGAGAGATTGAGAGAGAAATGACCGTTGGTGTTTGCCCTTCAGCGGAAATAATTTCAATGTTTCCCACAGGTGCAGAAGCGTGACCTCCACACTGACAAGAAAAAGAAAGCCAGCAAGTCAAAGGTATGAACATTTACTGCACACTAGAGCATCAAGTGGGAACTTGGAATGAACTTGCCATGAAAACTATGAGGACATTTCCATGGACCTGCTTTTTATTTATTTTTTTATTAAGGATCATGATTGTGTTCAGATGATCTGGAGACAATTTCACAAGAGCCATGAGTTGTGCATGTCGGTAGGGACTGTATGTACCAAGCCCTCCCACTGTTTGTGTGTGTGTGTGTGATGGTGCCACTGCTGGGTAGAACACTGCTATAAGACCCCTCCTCCCCCAAGGTCCCCTTCCTCACTGTCGTCCCACACATGGTGGTAAATGGTCTGCGGTGGATGTTTTACAGAGGTGACCTTGGCTCCTGAACATTGTTAATGATTCAAATTGATACCTATTAACCCCCCCCTTCTTTCTAGGCTATTACTCCGAAGAGATTCCTCGCAATTACTGTAAGTCCTTACTTTCTTAAAACCACAAAGTTGTTTTATTTCATTGAAACTTGATACACAACCGTGTGGGCCTGTTAGCAACAGTAACTCATTGTTCTTCTCATCTTCTCTCTGCCCTTGTAGAAGAGTAGCCAAACTCCAGGTATAAAGCTTTATTCCCTTTTAACAATAATAACTCCTAAGTGTATACCCAGTGGTGGATGGTAGAATAACCCTTCCCCTCTGTCTGCAGTCATGGCCAGTCCTGGGGGGGCCCAACGCAGTCCGCACCAGTACCTTCGCCCTGGTTGGATCCCACAAACTAACTCTGGCCTCCATCGGGAAAAACAAATATTCCTTGGAGAAGGTATTGATTTGACACCATCTTGGTTTTTTACTTGGTATCACCTACATTGTGTCTGGCATCGGCTGTGTGCGTATCAACAACTCACGCTGAGGGGGCGTGTCGGTAGAGTAGAGTGAACTGTGTGTGTATCAGACCCACAACCACAGGCTTGTGTAGGCTTTGTTCTCAGAGGGGAACAGACAACAACGTCTTTCTTTCCCTTGTGGAGTATGCTGCCTCGCTGACGCTCACACATCCGTTTCTCTCTTGTAGATCAAATATGAAGGATTTGAGAGAGCGCTTCTAAGTGACATGTTTCACAAAAAGGTTCCTACTTGCCTAATGACATTTTTGCATTTATGCGTGTTTGGGGGAAGGGGAGAGACGGTTTGTGGCGGTACTAGTTAACCCAATGTTCCATCGTGGCACTAACATTCTAACCTTAATCAAGCAGCATGTTTCTACAATGTTGCAAGGAGAGTAGATTGTGCTGGATGGCTACATTGTGCGTGGTATTTGAATAATCCTATTTACAAGACGGCATTCATACCATCCTGCCAATTTACACTTCCTCATCTTAATCCTGTCCCGTTATCTCAATGGAGCTTCAGGTTGAGACAGTGTCTTTCCACGAGTTTGAGGCATTTTCATTTAGTGAGCTCTGTTCTCTGTAGGTGCCTTTCCTGTGTCCCCTGGAAGGGCATATCTACCTGAAGATGCAGTGTGAGGTGGGCTCCAAGGTTGAGGAGAGGGGCTTCCTGGTGAGTACAACGTTCCAAACCTGCCCACAGACAATTTGATATATGGAACAAACGGGACTAAATGCTGCATCCAATGAACTGCTACTTCTCACCTTTAACCCCCGTCTCTCAGTGCTTTTCTCCAGTGTTTCCCAGTCAAGCTCAGTGCTTCATTTAAATGATGTGTTTCTCCCCAGACGATGTTTGAGGACGTCAGTGGGTTTGGAGCTTGGCATAGGAGGTGGTGCGTCCTCTCGGGATACTGCATCTCCTACTGGACCTACCCAGACGACGAGAGACGCAAGGTGAGGCCGTCACAGGGCGCTGACTCGGGACAGTTGGGGGTGCTTCTGGATGGATTCAGATCTAAGACTCCTGTGACATATTCTCAATTATGGGGACTGTTCAGTTTCATCAGTCCTTTCTCTCCCCCCTCTGTTCATTCTAGCGCCCAAACGGTCGCATTAACTTGGCGAACTGCACAAGCAAAAAGGTGGATCCTGCCAACCGAGAGTTCTGTGCTCGTCCGAACACGTTTGAGCTGATCACTGTGCGGCCGCAGAGAGAGGAGGATAAAGAGACCCTCGTCAGCCAGTGCAAGAACACCATGTGTGTCACCACGTAAGTCCCCAGCCTTCAGCAGCGTCTGCTTCATGGTGTCTTAGACAGAACCGCTCTCAAAGGACTAGCATTAACGTGGTACAAACCAAACATGGTGTCATTTTTATTATTTTTATTATATTATTTTCCACAGAAACTGGCTGAGTGCTGACACTAAAGATGAGAGGAATCTGTGGATGCAGAAACTGAACCAGGTCCTGGTTGACTTGCGCATGTGGCAGCCGGATTCTTGCTACAGCCCTGCATGAGCACCCCCCACCTGGTTTGGAGGGCCATCATTGACTCTTCATTGACTCTGCCCATATGCCAGTCATAAGATTACTAAGTGCAATACAAAATGAAAGTTGTTGAATATTTTTACAGGTGAAAAATCTAGAGCTTTAGTAATCAGACATAAGTTATAAGAGATGTAGAGAAATATGAATAAAGCCATACTTTTAGTGACATTTCAGTATTTGGGAGGACTGGTGTTTTAACACCATCCCCTAAACCCATGTATTTTACTACGTCCAAAGTATTTAGGAGAGACACTTACATCTGATATTTTGTAACCTGTCAGGCTTGTGTGTCTTTGGTTATTCCCTACCATTTATGTTGCTAAAAAAACAGATGGTTTTACAAGATCCGTTTTTTTTTATGTCAGATTATTATTCAGTTTGTATATTTTACATGGTATGTGCACAAACACCAATTTAGAGTTTCGATGTGATGAGAAATCGGCAACATTTTATGTATGGATGCTTGACTTGCATGATAGCACTGAACACTAGCTCGTAATTGTATATTATTCACTGCAATGCCCTTCTCTTTCTCAGACATACTTCCTAGCTTTAGCAAAGTGGGTATTTTGATAATATGCTGTATTTATCATGTTGGGAGTCATGCAACATAATATTAGGTTGTCCATTATACGACCAAGAGATCTGCTTGTTTGTTCTATGTAATCGTCTTTTACTGTTTCATAAGTGTGCCCAGGAAAAGGTTTGACATTTTCAAGTTTACCCTGGTAATTTTGGTAGGCCTAGTCATTATTGGAGGGTGTACATGGCATTATCCTAAGATACAAATGCTCAAGGCCAGGTTTCTAATCACTTAGTAGGTAAGACTTGTTGTCAGTACTATTTTTAAGCATGTCTATCTACTTTTTGAGATTTTACGTGTTTTCCAGTTTGATGCACAGAAAAGTATAAACCTTTTTAAAGCGCAAAATTAACGCAAGTGTGTTCCCAGTAGAAAAAACACTCCAAATGTTCCTTGTTGGTCAGGTATTGGTGGAAAGATGAAACTTCAATAATAAATGACAGCTTTATCCTAACTGAAGTGGCATACTGGTTGTCAATATTCGCATTTCGTTTTCATTTGACTGCAATTATCACGGTCAAATCGCAGCGTCAGTCAAATGTTGATCTTTATCTGTCTTTTGGTTGCTGATGCAAGAGGCTGCTTTCATTGGGTATGACTGACGGTGTTAAAACACGCCTTTATATTAGAGCTGTGATCCGATTCGTTACTTCACCGGTTAATGTACAGGAAACCTTTGGTAGGCGAGGCATATTATTACATCAGTATATTTCTGAAGGGATCCACTCGCAAGGTATGGTTTGACAGTTTTTCAATCTCTTAAAATTGGGTAAATTCTAATACGAATCTATGTAGATTGAACTGTAGGACTAGTATCCAATCCGCGAGCATTTCCCTGCATGCCAAAAAGTGCCTCGGCCACATGGTCGTTATACGTTTAATACTATTCAACACATGGCTCTCTTGTAATAACGAAAGTAGTGAATGAGAAGTTTCATAATGTCTTAGATAAATAAGCTACTGGATATTTTAATAATAGGCCTTGTTAAAATGACACGGTCGTATCAGATTTATTGTTGGCCAATAAAGCTCATGATTTTAAACATGACAACCAATTAAAGTTATGTCAGTTAATTGCAGCCCCGCACAGTACCTGTACCTTAGTAGCTACCTGTATTTAATCTCAAAACCACTCTATTTTATTCCAGGCTCAAAATGTGTGGAATATGGGCATTATTTGGCAGCGATGAGTGTCTGTCAGTTCAGTGCACCAATGCCATGAAGATTTCCCATAGAGGTCCTGATGCTTTTCGTTTTGAGAATGTTAACGGCCACACAAACTGCTGCTTTGGGTTTCATCGCTTGGCAATTGTGGACCAACTCTACGGAATGCAGCCGCTCCGCATCAAGAAGTTTCCGTTCTTGTGGCTGTGCTACAACGGGGAGATTTACAACCACCATACGGTAGGGAACCATTAAGTCATCTATTGTCTGGAAGTTGATCAAGGTACTCTGCTTGTTTTAATGAGTTGAGGGCAAGAATGGAAGTTTGTTAGATGGCATTTGTTCTTATAGTGTACATGTTTAAATATTTTGTGGTGCTTTTCTACACACCTTATTTGGGTACTAATTATCATTATTTAATTATTCTGCTTTTTCACAAGGTTATGTTGTTTTGCTTCCACCTTTCCAACTCTTAGCTGAGGAAGCAGTTTGAATTTGACTGCCAGACTAACGTGGACGGTGAGGTCCTGCTCCACCTCTATGACAGGTTTGGTATCCAGAAGATGGCGTCCCTGCTGGATGGAGTGTTTGCCTTTGTCCTGCTCGACACTGCCAACAGGAAGGTTTATCTGGGGAGGGACACGTATGGTGTGCGTCCCTTGTTCACACTTCTGACGGATGACGGGTTTCTGGCAGTCAGCTCCGAGGCCAAAGGTAACTGGTTTTGTAATCTGCAGTTTTGCACTGTTACATGTGCACTCCTCTTTTAGCCGTACCCTTATATTTTTAGTGACTGCTTTCAGACGATAATTGGGTTTGAACTCAACCAGAAGTTTTAGTGTTTAGTCACTACTGTGTCTGACTTGCCCCTTTCCAGAACTCAAGCTTGGCAGCTGCTGTAGGGAGGAAGCAATGCTTTATATTTCTGAGCTGTGACTTGATCAATGTTTTGAAATTGTTTAAATTAACTTTTCTGTTAATATGTAATTCCACAGGCCTGACACAGATCACACACTCCATGTCCAGTCCTGCTAAGATCACTCCTTTCCTCCCGGGCCACTTCGAGGAGTTCAACATGAAGCCCTCTGGGAAGGTGGAGTCCCTTCAGATGACCCGCTTCCACTGCTGCTCTGATGAACCCAACCATGCCCTCTATGACAGTGTGGAGAGTCTTTCTTCAGGTACTGCATATACACAATGTGAATCTTTGAGTTGTTTCTGTTCTATTCTGCCATGTTTGGTACAAACAGGCCTTTTGTACGATGCTTTGGTCCTGTTGTTCCTTCTGCAGGTTTTGACAACGACACTGTGAAGAGCAACATTCGGACTTTGTTTGAGAGTGCTGTGCGGAAACGCCTAATGGCTCATAGGAGAATTGGATGTCTTCTGTCCGGTACAGTGGCTCTTTCAGACATTTCGGTAGCCATTCATTCAGCTGTTGACATCAAATATGTTCTAACTTGAACATACAATAATCTTTTATCAGGTGGCCTTGATTCCAGCCTGGTTGCAGCAACGCTTGTGAAACTGTCCAAAGAGGAGAAGTTAAAATACCCCATCCAGACATTTGCCATTGGGGCTGAGGATAGTCCAGATATCCTGGCTGCTCGCAAGGTAAAACCCCTTCAGCAAACCTCGGTTATGTAAAGCTTCCACCTCTCCTACCTTCAGAAAACAGCTTTTGTTTGGGGGGATTGGCCCAATAGGTGGCGGATTATATTGGCAGTGAGCATCATGAGGTGAACTTCACTGCAGAGGAGGGCCTTCAAGCTGTGGACGAAGTCATTCGTCACCTGGAGACCTATGACATCACCACCGTACGAGCCTCAGTTGGTGAGAGAACTCGATGTCCCGTGGTCATGGAAACAGAGCAGACAAGGGCTTAAATTTGTTTCGGATTAAATCTGATTTGGAACATCATTAACCAACTGTTTATTTAAATGTGATTGCTGACCTCAGCTTATTGAGTTCAGGCAGGCTACATTCCTTTTCCTTCTGATTGGTTGATTTGAATCAGACTGGAATCCTGGTAGATTAGTGAGTCTGGTTTAAAAGCCAGTCGATTGAAACATCCTTCCGGAGTCACTGGATAAGCTATTGTCTTTAATGTTTGATAGTAAAACCAACTAGCTTTTTGGTGAGGGGGGGATATCAAAATGTAATTTCCACTAGTGAGATCTGAAATGCTACTAGTTTAGACCTACTGATTAAATGTTAAAAGGGCTTTCCATACAAGGTGGTATACACTCCTATGTAAGACCACCAACACGAAGCAGGCGGGACACATTATTGACCCTTCCCACCCCCACCTTCTCTTTCTGATCCCTTTCTCTGTAGGCATGTACCTGGTATCCAAGTATATCCAAGAGAAGACGGACAGCGTGGTCATCTTCTCTGGTGAAGGATCAGATGAGCTGACGCAAGGATACATCTACTTCCATAAGGCACGCAGCTTGTAACAGTGTATTCTGTTATCCACCGGTCTGTAGGAGGCAGTAGGTCAATATGCTCATGGTGGTTTTCATTGCAGGCACCCAACCCCAAGGCAGCAGCGGAGGAAAGTGTCCGTCTGTTGGAAGAGCTCTACTTGTTTGACGCACTACGGGCTGACCGCACCACTGCTGCACACGGGTAAGGTTATGTTAGTTTAGGTGTCCATCCACCCATAAAGCCGTCGGTTTGATCCCTATCCTTCCATTTATTATTTATTTGAGCACGAAGTAATACATCTATCCACTATTTGACCATCAAGTAGTCCATCCAATAATCAAGTATCTCCTCTTGCTCTCCCTTTCCTCTCTGTTTCCAGTCTGGAGCTCAGAGTGCCTTTCCTGGACCACAGGTTTACTGCATACTACCTCTCCCTACCTGAAGAAATGAGGATTCCCAAGGTTAGTGTCCTCATCCACGCCCTACTTTTTCCACCAATACTTACTTTATCCATGTTTTGGAGTGAAGAAATTGTACAAGACACTAGCACGATGGAAGGATTATTGATTGACTATTGTACATTCTGCTGGACCAGGATGGTGTGGAGAAGCACCTTCTAAGGGACTCGTTCAAAGGACTAAACCTGATTCCAGAGGAAATTCTGTGGAGACGCAAGGAGGCCTTCAGTGACGGCATGACATCCGTGAAGAAGTCTTGGTACACCAGCCTGCAAGAACACCTAGAGTCTGAGGTATACATTCTTGATAACACATGCATCAAAAACATACACTGTTCTTTACAAGCTACTTACTATATGTTGTCTCTGTTAAACAAGGTTAACGACTCCCAGCTTGAGAAGGCACAGACAACATTTTCTCACCTCACCCCGAAGACCAAAGAGGCCTACCACTACAGGCAGATCTTTGAGAAGCACTTCCCAGGTCGTTCAGACTGGCTGTCCCACTACTGGATGCCCCGCTGGATCGACGCCACTGACCCCTCGGCCAGAACCCTGTCCTTCTACACGTCAGAGAAGGACCAGTGACCCAACCGTGCCTCTACCTGAATGTCAGCTGTCCATCCCGCCAGTTACAATCCCCTCTTTCAGCAATGCAAGACTGCCTAACTGCAGTGTTGTAACTCTGATCAGTTTGGTTTTTATCAACAGCAACTCCTCATGTTCTGTGTGGGTTCATGTAAGTGTTGGGAGACCAGGCCATTGTTGTAGCCTTCTGACTGGAGTGCAACAGCCTTGGTGTCAAGCCTGCCTACATCACAGACTTGGACCAACAGGATGCTGAGGAACTGCCTTTCAATCTCTTAACTTATCCCGCATGACTATTGTCATAAGTCTTTTATTCTGGGTGCAGGGCTTGGTATAGAAACATGTAACCAGTACTACATCTTTATGTCGTGCTACAAAGCTGTGGTTTGATAAGCACTTCCATAAAAAACATAAAACACCAACATTTCTTTTTTTTTCATCCCGGGTTAACTTGCCACTCTGATTTTCAAATGATTACAAGCCATAATACCTTCCAGTCATGCTCATGTTGGATACAAGTATAATATCCATCCTAAACAGAGGACTTGCAACAGATACCACCACCCGAGGATGACGACCCGGTCCCCATGCCAATTGTCCCCATGCCAATGATCCGCATGCACATTCTACAACCCCGCTCACCAAGCTGCACACCGTCAACACTCCAAGCCACAAACACTAATTGAGAGTTGACATGTCAAGATGAAGCACCAGCACGCTCAGTATAAATGCTTCACTTCTGTGCCCTGACTTTGTTATACACTCATAGCTGTAGCTTAGTGGGTATTTTGATAGGCTACTATTCAGTAGACCTATATATCACGTTTGTATCAACAAAATATCAGGCTGTATACTGTACTAACATACGCTAGTATGTTCCTAGAATAAGTAAACATTCCAAACATGCCTTATAGCCTTAGGTCAAGTATTGGTAAACAAGTGATATCTGAGTAATAAATGCCAGCTTTATCCTTACTGAAATGGCATGCGTGGTTTTTGTCATTATTTCTTTTTCTTAACACCACCTGACAGCACTTTTAACAGAAGGCTATATTTATTTGCGAGGAAGGTCAGGTCACATCGCAGCATCTTCTGCTCCTTATCTCCCCTCAGTTTGTTGCCGAAGTAGTTTGTGACGTAGATGTGACTGGGGGTGTAAAACCACGCCTCTCTGAAGAGCTGTGATTCGATTCGTTGCATCCCTTCAGCGGATTACGGAACTGAAAACGTCTTTGAGTGGAGGGTAATTCTTGTAGCATCAGTCAATCCTTGTGATACATTGTTCAAATCAAACAGCGTTATCAGTCCATCACTGAAGGGATTAGTCCACGCGCAAGGTAGGAGATTGCAGTTTTTATTAGGGCAAGTTGTACGTAGATAATGGAGCTGGTATCAGCAATCATAGGATGCAATCAATCCACCGGCATGCGCGAGCATTCCAGGAAGTATTGCAGCCACATGATATTGGTTTAGGAAATAACCATAGACTTATTTACAGGGAATAACCCACCAAATATGTTTATTATTGTCCAGTAATGAATTAAATCACACGGGAGTCTGTGATGAGTAGGCTACCGAATCGGTTAATAATAATAATAATAGCTTACTTAATAGGGGACAATTGCTTCAGATTTTCTGATGCAAAATCGATAATGTTACACAAGCAATTACATTTATTTTAGTTAATTGCAGCCCCACCCAATAACATGTCTATTTATTATTCCAGACTCAAAATGTGTGGAATATGGGCTCTGTTTGGCAGCGACGAGTGTCTGTCAGTTCAGTGCACCAATGCCATGAAGATTTCCCATAGAGGTCCTGATGCTTTTCGTTTTGAGAATGTTAACGGCCACACAAACTGCTGCTTTGGGTTTCATCGATTGGCAATTGTGGACCCACTCTACGGAATGCAGCCACTCCGCATCAAGAAGTTTCCGTTCTTGTGGCTGTGCTACAATGGGGAGATTTACAACCACCATACGGTAGGGAAGTAGGTCAAGTTACTCTCCTCATTCTAATGAGATGAGGGCAAGGATGGAGCTGGGGATTGATCTGTTCTTAGTCTAAATGTTTTTTCAAATGTTATGGCGTTTTACAACACGCAAAAAACATTTGTATTATCATTATTAAATTATCCAGCTTTCTCACAAGCTTATGTTCTGTTTTTCTTCCCATTTTCTTATTTTTCAGCTGAAGAAGCAGTTTGAATTTGACTGCCAGACTAACGTGGACGGTGAGGTCCTGCTCCACCTCTATGACAGGTTTGGTATCCAGAAGATGGCTTCCCTGCTGGACGGAGTGTTTGCCTTTGTCCTGCTCGACACCGCCAACAGGAAGGTTTATCTGGGGAGGGACACGTATGGTGTGCGTCCCTTGTTCAAACTTCTGACGGACGACGGGTTTCTGGCAGTCTGCTCCGAGGCCAAAGGTAACTGGTTTTGTAATCTGAAAGTTTTGAACCAGTATTTGAACAACTGTAACTTGAATTTTAAAGAGTAACTCAACATCCCAAGTTCAGCTTTTGCCCACATCTTCATAACTCACAGGGTTTTAACTCAAGAGGTTTAGGTGTTTAGTGACTTATTTAAGTGTGACTGACTTGCCTTTTCCAGAACTCAAGCTTGGTAACTTGTCTATAAAGAGTAGGAAATGCTATATATTTCTCTAGGTGGACTGATCAATGTTTTGCAAGTGCCCCAAAAATGGTATCAACCTTTCTGTTCATGTGTACATTTCACAGGCCTGACCCAGATCACACACTCCATGTCCAGTCCTGCTAAGATCACTCCTTTCCTCCCGGGCCACTTCGAGGAGTTCAACATGAAGCCCCTCTGGGAAGGTGGAGTCCCTTCAGATGACCCGCTTCCACTGCTGCTCTGATGAACCCAACCATGCCCTCTATGACAGTGTGGAGAGTCTTTCTTCAGGTACTGCATATACACAATGTGAATCTTTGAGTTGTTTCTGTTCTATTCTGCCATGTTTGGTACAAACAGGCCTTTTGTACGATGCTTTGGTCCTGTTGTTCCTTCTGCAGGTTTTGACAACGACACTGTGAAGAGCAACATTCGGACTTTGTTTGAGAGTGCTGTGCGGAAACGCCTAATGGCTCATAGGAGAATTGGATGTCTTCTGTCCGGTACAGTGGCCCTTCCAGACTTTTCCGTAGCCATTCATTCAGCTGTTGACATCAAATATGTTCTAACTTGACACATACGGTGCAAATCATCTTTTATCAGGTGGCCTTGATTCCAGCCTGGTTGCAGCAACGCTTGTGAAACTGTCCAAAGAGGAGAAGTTAAAATACCCCATCCAGACATTTGCCATTGGGGCTGAGGATAGTCCAGATATCCTGGCTGCTCGCAAGGTAAAACCCCTTCAGCAAACCTCGGTTATGAAAAGGTTCCACCTGTCCTACCTTCAGAAAACAGCTTTTGTTTGGGGGGATTGGCCCAATAGGTGGCGGCTTATATTGGCAGCGAGCATCATGAGGTGAACTTCACTGCAGAGGAGGGCCTTCAAGCTGTGGACGAAGTCATTCTCCACCTGGAGACCTATGACATCACCACCATACGAGCCTCAGTTGGTGAGAGAACTCTATGTCCCATTGTCATGGAAACAGAGCAGACGAGAGCTTTTTGCACTTGGTAGTCCCACATCTCATATGTTGTCCTGCGCTTCGTGTGAATTACGTTTGTTTGGGGCAAAATCTCAAGAGGTAAATAAGCCACCACAGTTTTATGTACTTGCTGGCTACATAATTTTTCCTACGGTTTGGTTGATTTGAATCTGATGGGAACTAAAAAGACATTCAACTGAAACAACCTTCCAGAGTGATTGGATAAGCTATTGTATGAGGGCTGTACGGTGGCCCTGAAGTGCAAAACACAGCCCCCTAATATGAGTGCATCCCCCAAATGAAAACACTCCCCCCAAATACGAGTCAACTCCCCCCAAATAGGATGACTTGCTTGCTTACCTCCCCACAAGGACACACTTCCCCCAAATGGAAAACATTACATTACTGTAACTCAACGTTTAAAAACCTGTTCCATAGGGCTGCGCTTTACCATCGCCATCTAGTGGTTTACTGTGAGAACTGCACTTGTAACTCACACTTTAAACCACTAGATGGCGAAATTGAAGCGCAGCCCAATGGCGCTGTCGAAACAGTGCCCCTTAACACGCAATTTATACTTTTGCATAAGTAGGCCTACTTGCTACCTGCTTCGATAGCTAAACAACTGTCCTGGTGCACGTAACTCTGTCAGGCTATTGGATTTCGTACTTCTGTCGATCAATTTCTTATTCCCTTGTTAGTTACTGCATCCATTCAGCGACGAAAGTGTTGTACCAACCATTTACGATTTCAGTTAATGTAATGTGGTTTTGAGTTAATTTCTCTCTCCATTTGGAGGAGCGTGTCTTTATATTGGGGGGAGGTGAGCAAGTCATCCTATTTGGGGGGAGTTGACTCGTATTTGAGGGGAGTGTTTTCATTTGGGGGATGCACTCATATTAGGGGGGTGTTTTGTACTTCAGGGCCACCGTAGGGCTGGCCTTTAATGTTTGTTGTAATGGTACAACAGACAAACCAACTATCTTATTTGACTTGCTTGATTATTATGGAATAGTACATGTGTTTATTGTCCTCTAGGTGGCATTAAAACACTATGCAAGAAAACCAGGAACACAAAACAGGAAGGACATATTATTGACCCCTCTCCCTCCCTCAACCCCCACCTTATGTTTCCATCCTGTCTCTATAGGCATGTACCTGGTATCCAAGTATATCCGGGAGAAGACGGACAGCGTGGTCATCTTCTCTGGTGAAGGATCAGATGAGCTGACGCAAGGATACATCTACTTCCATAAGGCACGCAGCTTGTAACAGTGTATTCTGTGTTATCCACCGGTCTGTAGGAGGCAGTAGGTCAATATGCTCATGGTGGTTTTCATTGCAGGCACCCAACCCCAAGGCAGCAGCGGAGGAAAGTGTCCGTCTGTTGGAAGAGCTCTACTTGTTTGACGCACTACGGGCTGACCGCACCACTGCTGCACACGGGTAAGGTTATGTTAGCTTAGGTGTCCATCACCCATAAAGCCGCAGTTTGATCCCTATCCTTCCATTTATTATGTATTTGACCACCAAGTAATACATCCATCCACTATTTGACCATCAAGTAGTCCATCCAATAATCAAGTATCTCCTCTTGCTCTCCCTTTCCTCTCTGTTTCCAGTCTGGAGCTCAGAGTGCCTTTCCTGGACCACAGGTTTACTGCATACTACCTCTCCCTACCTGAAGAAATGAGGATTCCCAAGGTTAGTGTCCTCATCCACGCCTACCTTTTCACCAATACTTACTTTATCCATGTTTTGGGGTGAAGAAATGGTACAAGACAGTAGCAAGATGGAAGGTCGCCTGTTGTTGAAGTATTAATTGACTATTGTACATTCTGCTGGACCAGGATGGTGTGGAGAAGCACCTTCTAAGGGACTCGTTCAAAGGACTGAACCTGATTCCAGAGGAAATTCTGTGGAGACGCAAGGAAGCCTTCAGTGACGGCATGACATCCGTGAAGAAGTCTTGGTACACCAGCCTGCAAGAACACCTAGAGTCTGAGGTATACATTCTTGATAACGCATGCATCCAAAAACATACAGTGTTCTTTACAAGCCTCTTACTATATGATGTCTCTGTATAACAAGGTAAAAGACTCCCAGCTAGAGAAGGCACACAAAACATTTTCTCACCTCACCCCGAAGACCAAAGAGGCCTACCACTACAGGCAGATCTTTGAGAAGCACTTCCCAGGTCGTTCCGACTGGCTGTCCCACTACTGGATGCCCCGCTGGATCGACGCCACTGACCCCTCGGCCAGAACCCTGTCCTTCTACACGTCAGAGAAGGACCAGTGACCCAACCGTGCCTCTACCTGAATGTCAGCTGTCCATCCCGCCAGTTACAATCCCCTCTTTCACCGATGCAAGACTGCCTAGCTGCAGTGTGTTGTAACTCTCATTAGTTTAGTTTTTTTATCAAGAGCAACTCCTCCTGTTCTGTGTGGGTTCATATAAGGAATGGGAGACCTGGACATTGGTGATGCCTTCTCACTACAACAGCCTTTTTCCCTCTTATTTTCGCTTGCTGCAAATATCTTAGTCATGGTGCCTGTTGCTAGCCCATTCATGCTGTATTAAACAGAGTGACACACTTGTGCTGTGTGTGTGTGTGTGTGTACATTGATACAGATTGAATCAATGCTTATAGAATGGGTTGCACAGGGAGACAAATAGAAACATACTAGCTACATTATTGAATCGAATGATCTGTACCAAATCTAATCAATTCAGTTTGAACCTAATCAAATAATCTGTGATGACACTGTCACGCAATGATCTAGATCACTGACTTGAGTGACTCAATTCTGTGTCTCAGACGTTTTTGCTGACAACTTGACTTGATTATGCCCACTTCTGTCTGTACTGTCCACCAGGGGGCTCCTCCCTCCATAGCATATCTACTGCTCCATTACAATGCAGGATGTACCTGTGCCTTATTTGAAAGATTCACGTATAAAAAACAATACGTTCAACCAATAAAGAAAATAATTTTAATATATCAAGCCACTATCACACACACGTATTCTGTCATATCACACCATACATCTTGGTTTAAAACATGACAGTAGATTTAAAGTCACTCGGAATTGAACTGAGAACATGCCCTGACAGTAGTCGGTCTGTTTCAGATTGTGTGTATTTACAGAACAATCGGTAATGATTAAACAATTATGAGGCACAATACAGTGAGATTGGCAGTGCAATTTTCAACCTGCGGTAGAGCTTTGCTTTGATGGTCCACAACAATAGTAGTCTCTCTGTGAAATGGCAAATTATGCTAATTACATCTAATAAACATACTTCTGCTCAGGGTTGGTATGAGATTGAACTCATGCCCCCCCCTCCCCTCCCTTCGTCTGGACAAATCAAATCGGCACAGGTATAGTACTGCTACATCACCACGATGTGAAAACGTTTTTTTTTATTTGACTTACAATTTTTAACCAACTATACATATTTTGGAGGGAAAAAAACAGCATCAAGTAACCCCATTTTCACTTTTGAGTAGACTGGATGAGAAGCACACCAACTTCCAAGAACTGGTCAGCGACGATTGTCCAAGTTCTGTATTGTGTTCCACTCATAAGAATCTGCTGTAAAAGAAAGAGCTTGTTAATGTTTAGTGCCGTATGTAATGCTTTTCATTTGACTTTTTTTGTATTACCCAATGCGATGTACAGGAGAATCTACACCTGTGACCTCTGACCTTGATCTGCAGTCAACTTCTCTACCACTGAGCTATGCATCCCCTCAATGACACAATATTTAGCTATCAGTCTGCCAGAATAGTACAAAAAATGTATTCTTTTTTGGCCATAACCTTTCTGCCATACAAGTCTGAGGTGAATAGGTGAATACACTTCAGGGTTATTTGGACCTAACATACTCTACGTTGTTCCTTGATGTTGATCGTGTGTAAGATATGGTTTTACCAGGTTCCTCCTGGCTCCTTTTCCCCATCAGTCCCACGAAGGAGTTCAGTTTATGCCCTGAGAACAGAAACATGAGAAAGATGAATGCCACCAATGACAGTGACAATGACAGCCAGTATTAGCTTGGGGTGATTCGATTGCTTTCTTCGCATTCATTAATTCCTCTTCGGAGAGGATACATCCTGTACGCGTGAGGCACGTCCATGGGGTTCTACGCTCACGTCACAGACTGAGTGTCGCCCCTTTCAATCCCAGTAATGGAATGTCAAATGGGGATGGGGGAAAGAGGGGTGGGGGTGTTTATGAACATCCAGAGAGACCCAAGGGAATACCCGGACTGAACAATCAGACTTATTGAAGTGCGGCTATCATGGATAGCACCCACTCCTCCCTAAGTGGTATTCAATCAGAAGAACCCCAGGAGGGTCGTCTATAACCTACTAAACAACCCTTGTTTTAATCCCTCAGGCTGATTATTTACCGTTTCCCTCCCGTTTGAAAGCAAGGTTTTTAAGTGGTTAATCCTTTTATTAGAAGATAATAGAAAGAAGCTGCGTGCCGGGGATATCTTTCCAACGTAAACAATTTAACTCCTAAATGTCCTTGGGGCATTGATCGAAGCACTCTCACTCTGCTCTAATGATGAATGATTTACAGGCATGCCTGTATCAAGGCTCCGTCTATGCGTATAAACCAGATACGTTTACTTACACTACACTGCATTGCTGACTGGAAGAAACATTTAGAAAATTTGATTAAGAGAGAAATATCCCGCCCATTATGCCTCTCTCCTCCAACCCCCCACACACCACCATTCTCTCTCTCTGCAGACCATTGGAGACAAAGGAGAGTGGTCTTCAAGGCATAGTTCAAACGTTGTAATAACTGCGTGGGCTGAGATTTAATTAGTAAAAGGTTTCCAAATGAGTTCTTTAACAATATGAACATACCATTATTTGACTGTTACTATTACATAATTCTTGATTAAGCTATAGGGCTGTACAACTGGCTCCCATGGAAAAGATGCCCTGCTGGCCTTTGATGATAATAGCCTATGAGAGAACAGCTTTCAACCCCAACCAGGATGGATGAAGCTCTTGTGGACCACATGGGGAGGGGGGATGCCACTATGAAACCCAACACCTGCCTGTGGCAACAACACAAATGACCATCATCACATCTGACCTGACAGTTCAGATTTATTTAATGCAATGAGTTCACAATAGACCTTAAAATGGACTAAAACCCACATTAACAGGGTGCAATCTTAGTATTCTCTAACTCGTTTTACTTTAAGAAGGACTTACAGGAACCTATTGCAGAGATATTCAAAAGGTTTAACACTTACGTTTGCGGGTCATCTGTGCATTTGCTGAAAAAGAGAAAAAGAAGAAATGAAAACCCTCCGTATAGAAACCCTCCGTGAATATTCGTTTTCATTACGCACAGGTCAGGAGCGCAAAACAAGTGCTTAAAGTTAAACACCAGTTGTAAAACAGCCATACCGACATGTAACCATTCAAATGAAAACACTGTAAGGTATACTATACTAATGAGATATATCATAAAGCGTGGAAAGGCAGGACGAGACAGATTAAGATGCTTTTACCTGAGGAACGTTTCCCCATCAGCCCGAAGAATTGATGGGGCCGAGGTTTCCTGGTCATTCTCCGCAGTATCTCTCTGAACGGGTCAGTTGAAAGCCAATTGTCCTGCATGAGGAGAAAAAACAACTTATGAGACTTAATTGGGCTGTTAGCTGGGAAGTGTCCGCCCGCTGGTTATAACGGCCAAATGTAGTATGCTTTTTTTAATAGCCTACAATTACCAATATTAGACACTTGCCCAATATGCTAATGTCTCTGTATGCATTAGGGTGGCCATTTATCCTTGCGCTTGTAAAATGCCATATATGCACCTCAGGGACAAGTCAAGCCTCATATATCTTGTGAATGGTTCCGATCTGACTTGCATGAGAAAACGAGCCGACGCGGGATACTTGGCAGTCGCCCAACCCGCAATGTCAAATATTGAACGTGCACAAAATGTACATTAGCTCTAGTCTTAGACAGTGAGTTTACATTAGTGTATCTTCCATTGATTGAGCTATCCATCCCTAAACATGCGCCTCATTAAGTGCATTATTATACATGGAAAAGGACGCGTAAAACGTGACCAAATTCCTCAAACAGGTGATTTACTGTGGCAGACACTAAATAAATGTACCGGTCATAAAATCAGTGCCTCAGTTTTTTACAACTAAGGCAACTAAGGAAGAAGGTTTCCATGTTATAAAACCGTTTTTGTCAGTTATGTTTCCATACAACAAAAGTAATAGTTTGTGAATTAATTGACCAAAACCGTAACACAACACAAATGACATACATTTTTTGTAACATTAGTCTACATCATATACCTCAATTTGATTGCCGTTCGTCCAGTAATCAAGATCTTCTTTAGGACCAACTTCCTCACAAAAAATTTGGGCGATAGCAAGAAAAGCTATCACAAGTGGTAGAAGTAATTTCATGATGCAGCAAGCTGTTGCGCAACTGTTCAGCTTTAAACGAGTCTTCTTCTCAGAGAAAATGAAAAATTATGGTAAATTGTAAAAAGAACTAACAAAAAAATACAAACAATTTAGGTACGCCTAAATATTGTCTTAAATTGTTTCCTTAACGCAACTTCAGTCAGAGCTCGGAGTTACACCTGAGGGAAGGATGTCATCTCCATACAGGCTACTGAAGCGTGCGCAAAAATGATGTATATAGTCCGATGCAGCCACTTCTAGTCTCCACTTCTCTGTTCCAAGCGCGTGCTGTGCCTTCGCTTCGGTCCTGTTGTGAGCAAACACAATGCGCACGGGGTTATATAGCATGCGGGTAACGATGTGTTTTTTTTATTGACGATAAATCAATTAGGCAAGTAAAGATTACTTGGCAGGTTCTTTCTCAAACCTTTGTGCTGTTTTGATATTTTGCATAAAGTAAAAAAATGTATGACCTTCTTGACTCCTCAGATCTCCATATAATGGGAGAAGGCCGTGTATCCTACGGTGTAGCTGATTCTGATGACGCACGAGATGTTGGATTTACGCACTGTTTACGAATATTCTACGGCAATGCAATAACATTGATGCTTTCTGGGGGGGAAAAACAATATATATTTCTGGACCTAACAACTTTAAATTGGATGGTTTTCTCAACTTCTAAGAACGTGTTAGGCAATGTAAAGCCAATGTGATCTATATGATTCAAGCGTAAATTAGGCTATACTAAAAAGACTAGGCTACCTCAAGTCCCCACTCACTAAAAACGCGAGACAATTGTTTCTTCACATAAGCCTACATTTATTTTAATTATGTCATTATGTATTTCATGAAGACATAATGAAACGGTGTCTGCGATGCTTCAGTGTCCTCGTTGAAAGAGGATACAGCAAGAAGTACTACTGGACACAGGTTTAATCAAAGCAGGCATCATGGCTGTGAACATTAATAGCTACTTGAAGGTGGGTAACCTGACGGACCGGAGCTATACACTGATTTCCATCAGAAAGGCCGCTTGTTTAAGGGAAGGGACGAGGTGATCTGACAGCCGAAGTTCACAGCGTCCACGCAGCTCAATGAGCGCTTGATGGCTCAAGTGCCTTTATTCCAGTGACAATAACGTTCTTTTATTTAACCATATGTTAATAATATATGCTAATGTTCACTACGACTGAAAACAAAATCCACTGAGATTCAATGTCATATTTATGCACATATTCAATTTGTCAAGTGTCAGACCTCATTGGGAATCTTTGTATGTCAGGATGTCCTTTCTTGTTGGAATAGCACCGGGGTTTATATTTTGCATGTCACAGTTTCTAACTTACATTTCCTAAAACCTGAATGTTTTAAATTAGCAATATGACATGCTAATACATGGCATTGATTCTAGTTATAATAGATTACAAACTGGATGTGAAAGCTTTTTATGGGTCCTTTCCAAACAAGATGGAAGAGAAGAATATAACTGATGGATTGACGTTGCTAATATTCATTACTTATGTTTGCAGAGGGATCCATGGTCACAGTGAGCCACTCCGGAGCAGAATTAATCATTCTCACAACTGGCACTGCTCATCCAATTAGCAGAGAGAGGAGGGACAGAGGGAGAGGAGGACAAAGAGAGGGGGAGCCGAAGAGAAGAGAGAGGGAGAAAGTGAAAGAGAAAAAGAAGAAGGGAGGGAGGGTTAGGTGCCCGAGGGAGAGGGGTCGAGGCCACTGAACCAGGGGGGTGGACCGCGGAGGAGGGATGAGAGGGGAGAGACGGAGGGAGGCACAGGGGGCAGATTAAAGATATAGTGCAGGTAAGGGCATTGTATGAAACCAGACAGAAACACAGATATGCTGATTGTTTGGCGAGTGGTGACAGATAAGACAGGCGCCATGTGTGGCTCGGATGAGATTCGCTGTTTTCACTCCTGTCCTTAATACAATCCACTGGAGAGCCTAACATGGTCTGTATCAACAGGCCACTATCTAAATCTGATAAGGATGACTGAGGACTCAATGGGATTTCCACTAGATTACATAGGTGACGGTTGAGTGCTACGTCAGTCACCTATTGATGTTTAGTCATTTGTTCTTCTTTCCTGTGAAGAAAACAAACATGAACCAAAAAATGGTCTACTGGAGGTGTTGGGTCTGACATAATATGATCTGCTGATGAATTGCAAATTGTAGTATTTATGAAAGAATTACACATGAAGGACTGGCGTGATTTGATTACATTGTTCAACCAAATGGGATGCCATCTGCAGTTAGGTGGAAAGCTATATTGAGGGAAACCGTTTTTATGTGGCTTCTCCCGTAACCTCACAGTGCTACAAAATGATGACACCACTTGAATACGTGGTGTACGTATATTGGTGAAATTGTCCAGCATCCCGTTCACCAGGCATTAACTGAGAGAGGGGGGATTATGCTATATGCGTTCATGTATGCGTGAATAGTGTCTCACATCAGATGGTTGGTTGTGACACAACCTCCCAGTGACGTTGACTGACCCGACTGTTCAGTACTTTCTCTACACAAAGTTGTGGCTTGGTGGTATGGCTGATCATTCAGCTTTTGGTTGAAGGGTGAATCAGTTGATAATTCATCAATCATAGAAGGGCTGCATTAATCAACATCAGGGAACATTACATATACATGTAGTCATTTAGCAGACGCTCGTATCCAGACGTGACTTACAGTAGGTACAGGGACATTCCCCCGTGGCAAGTAGGCTGAGGCCTATTCCCTTCAGGCCTGCACCTGGATCAGCTTTCTGAAATGACTCACTAATGGCTCCTGTTCTGGTCCTTAAACCTTCATTTCCAGCTGCTACATCCCTCTCCAATCGTCCACTGTGAATGACCATCTCACTGTTTGAGATGATGTTTGCATCATTTGGTTTCAGGGTGAGAATAACAATCATTCATTCAGATTCTGCTGGGTGAGTCAGAGACAGCGTCATAGCTTTTGGCTCATCTCCAGCATTGTCATCGGTGTGACTGAGCGTGTGACCTGTGGATGGGAAGTTTGCTGAAGGACATCCCACACACACGAAAAGCATTGCATACTCGGCTTTAAGTTGTCATCCAAAGATGAAGTTTTAAGGCTGGAATGCGGTTGATAAATATTCATCAGCTGTGAGACCAGTGATTTCCTGGGCATTGTTGTAATCCTTGTAAACATCTAAAGCTGCCCTCAGTGGTACACACTCATTAATGAACAAAATAAGTCTCCAACACGAGTTCTCATGAATATTCACAAGTAATGAAACAGTCTTAACTGAGAACAAAGAGTCAGATCAACTTCTATGTAGTTCCTCTTGAAGCTCCTCCTTTGATGCGTATTTAGACTTGGTGGTATTTCTATCAGCCTAAAAGGGGATATTTCAACAGGTTCCTGTTCCAAACCTCTGGTGAATGGACACGGGGCTCAAGGTGTGTTCACGATATGCCTGCTCAGAATGGCTTAACATTTCCGCCGAGCTCTAACCTTCCCCTCCGTGGCTGTCAGCGGTGAGAGGACTCATACATGAACAAAGATGTGACCTTCGGATTGAAGTGTCCCTCCGAGCCGCGGCCACATTGAGTGGAGCACATGACTGTCTCTGGCTGCACTGGGGGAAACACAGATAACCAGAACACAAGGAAAAAAAGCTCTACAATCTATTTCTGGGGTTCTTTCATTTTCTTTTAAAGTCAGACAATGCTATCTATTTCATACACAAAGACTAAAGAGAGAAATGTGGGGTTTTGAGGAGTAAGGGAGAGCTACTGTTTCAACACGTTGACCTAAAGATTCATGTCCTGTTTAAACACAACAACAAAGGATTTTGTTTACTCTTTTGTCTCACTGAGTATAGCTAATGGACAAGACAGGTATTGGAATGCATTGGCCAGACTCCTCGAAGAACCACTGGGAATTCAATTTCCGACCACCTGAGTTCTATGAATGAATCATCATATTTTTTGGAAGCTTCTCAGGATGATTTTCATTCCGGTGCACCCTGATAGCTTGGTGCAGAGGGACTTTCATTAAGGTTCTCTACTTAGGCTAGTGAAACATGGCGACAGTCAGGCTTGCCAAGTCTAATGGCTTAGCACTCAGTGTCTCTCTCTCTCCATCCACGACCAAACATCCTCCTCTCTGTTGGAATGTGTTTAGGTGGGGAAATCAAGGTATGGCTCTAGCATTGACTACTGTTGCCATTCATACAACCTTGATGCTTTGTTTAACAGCCTTGGCTACAATCAAAGTTTACCCTCTGATTAATGGAGCAAAGCTAAATAATGCTTGATCAATGATTGATTAGTTGTGTTATCACAACCTATTACAATTTGCTATGATAACCATGTTTTACCAGTACCTTTTGTCAAGTCATTGTTAATGCTAATCATCTGGTCGTTGGGTTCCTGATGGAAAAGAATACTGACACATAACATATACCTTCTCCGTCAGAGGGCCAGAGAAGGAATCTAACCGACCATTACACTTTACTGAGAACAAAGGTACTTTTACGACACTGAGTCAAGAAGTGATCGATAAATCTCATTGGCTGAGATGAGAGTGCATCCGTTTGGCGGCAGGGTGAGTGGATGCCACCAGGGGATGATGTCACCCCCTACTCCTGTACTGACAGAAGGGGCGGGGCTTTTAGGCTGCCCTGAAGCCCTGGACATCATCAATCGTGCCCAGACAGGCAGAATCTCCCCTTAACATCGCTATTTTCGAAAGAGAGGGGGAGGATATTTGTGGGGGAGGACAAGGGTATTGGAGCCTTTCCTCTCCATTCATGCAAAGGAGTGGGAGTAAGATGTAAGGATTGCGTTTGGAGGGTTTTACTTGCGTCAGTAGAAGAAGAGACAGCAGTCCAGACGTCAAAGTTCTCCTGTTACACTAATGAACAATCAGTGGTGACTTCTTGTTTACCTTGATCTCTTTGACTTCAGATTGATATTCCCCTCCACTGGATGGCTGACCCTCTGATTCTCTGCTGTGGTCAGGGCCAGACTTATTATGGTTCATTAGTGATGGTTTTGCATGTCGATTTGATTCAGGAACGAGTTCACGTTTTCTATTAGCTTTGAATTATGTGTCATTCAATGTGTCCTTTCAAATGTGTTTCCCTTTCCCGGTTGTTCATGTTCACCGACACAGCAGTGTGGGGTTCTGCCCACAACATTACAATCTTTCTTTGTGTGTTCTCGAAGGATGTGATTTATGAGTATGGAAAAGGTTGTCTCCCTGTGGAATTTTCAATTCAAAAGTGAAGAGAGTTTTGTCAATATCTCATAAAATACCCTGTTGGTCTTCTTAACTATTATCCTCAGTTTTATCCAACAATCTCAAGGACGTCTCATGCTGACCGAAAAGCATAAATACTGTCAACCTTGCTGTGGAAATGATGGAGCCAACCATGAACTGAAAAACGGTGTGAAAAAGCCTAAGAAGAATATTCTAAAACTGAATAATGAAACAAATATCTGACATGTGACCTATGATTCAAGCCAGTGCTTTAAAGCACAGTCAATAAATGCTCTCACAGAACAATATGACAATAGGGATTGTTATATAAGACATAATTGCAGGGCAATTACAAAAAAGAACAAAAGCCAAGACAAAAGAAAAGAGACAAACCACTTGTTAAATGGTCCTTAATTTAGGCGTTTTGGTTTCTGTCAACTTGATTCCTAAGCTAAAAGGGTTGCCTAAAATACAAAAGGTTATCCATTGACTGACCCCCACAAGTCTCAAAAAGAGTTGAGTAAAAATAATGACCCAGTACTCAAGCTATTGGGAATTTGATGTTATATTGGGTTGAACAAAGATTATCAGACAATAATTATTCTTAATTGGGGCTTTATGCCTTTAGTCCTGGCACAAAAAGCACGGTTTATACTTCATATTTATACGGTTTAAACTACTTAACATTTTGGATGATACATTTCCATTCCTGTTTGAACTCTCATAATCAGCACAAGGAAGTGATGGATAGAAAGATAATAGGAGTTGACATTGCTATCAATAAAATGCTGGCAGTGGACAGTCAGCCTGTAGAAGTCATTTTAGATTTTACATTCTGAGGTTTAGGACCACCTGTATCCACAAAACAAACTGCATTTCCTGGCTGGGCAATGAACTTGATTGCAATGAACCAAACTAGCATTAAACTGTAAACTATCAAACATAGAAAGCTGACAGCTGACAGAAGTCGATGGCTTGATCTTTGGTCTGAAAGATAACGCTGCTGAAACCAATTTCTTTTGGGAAGTGTGCGGGGGTGTAATGTTTAACATAGAGCTCTAATTTAAGGGATCTGTAAAACGGTCATAAAACATTATCCATGTTTTATATCTGTACAAAGGAAATTATCTTCCTTATTGACCCCGTCGTCTTACTTGCTCTGTCATTACAGTCCATGACTGTCCTCACACAGGTGTACTGTCAATACACTTCAGAAGCCACAGCGACGCCCACACTGCGCTGCCTCCGAGATCATCGACCGTAAACACTGGCCTTCCTTTTGGTTATGATAAGAAGCTGTTTGCATGGTGTCGTGCGGCACGCACCATGCCCAGCTGTCTACGGGCACCGTCCTTCCCACCAACCAGAAGAAGTCATTTCACTTATCGCATGACCCTCAAGAGACACGGGAAATTCATTACTTTGTGATAACAGCAGATTGATACTCGATAGCCTACATAGTCGTGTCCGAGTGATTTTTTTCAGTTTGTTTCTGTTTGCACATCTGTAGCGCTGAAACAAATGTATCCATGGCAACAGATCAACTCCTACTACACAGTCCAATAACAGTGCCCCTCCCCACCTACCAGACCAGTGTGGAGCCTGCCACTCCTGTCAATATGTGCCTCAAAGCTCAATCGTTCCATTTTGACCATTCTATTAATAGACCAAACATTGCTGACCTTAGCATCTAATGCATGTTTATATACGTGTGAGTGATCTATCACTCACAGGCCAGGACTGAACATAACCGTGACCAGCTAGAGGCCTGCCTGCGTGCTGGTGGCCTACGGACTGGGCAGGGAATCCAAAATCAGATCCATTCATCTGAGTCACATGAATATTTATGACATCAATAGGTTAGGATAATGCCAGAAGTAGGCTGTTGATCACGGTCTTGATGTGACCTCCCTTCCTGCCTTAATTAAATGCTTTAGTGTCGTCTGATGGATAGCCGGCAGTTGTAAATAATGATTTCCATTCGCTCTTTTGGAGGTGAGCAGATATAAAAGGTTGTGAATGCTCTTTGTGAATTAAACTCAGAGATGGACCGTGTTAAATATTTAGAACATGTCAATGTGTACATATGATTGTGTGTGTATTGGTGTGTGTCGTAGCTGATGTGATATCCAACTTTAAGTGGAAATATCGATGTTGAGTGCCCACAAAGCTCAATTTATCATATCTCCAGTTCAATGTTGGATACAATACAAAGAATGTCATTAAGTTCTGAAAACCTTATTAGATTTCGTGTTTTCTCTGAGGCAATTTACGATTTGAGCTGATCTAAGGCTGAAAATGTGAGGCTCAAAGTCTTTGCACAGCCATTTAGTCACGTAGCACCTCACAATCTTTAATCCAGTTGGTCAAATTCCATTCTAATGTAATTCCAACCTTGCTGCAGAACACTCATAAAGCACTAAACACACTCCCTTCCCAGATCCCCGTCCCCTAATGTTGATGTCATAAATTGCTGCTACCTTATATGATGCCGTCAACTAAGCCATTTAAGACAATCGTGACACAGGGGAGAGGGAGGGGACATTTCCATGACTTAATGCATACTGCGTCCTCCTGTGTCCCCCTCAGCAGCTGTGGCTTACACTGTCTCTCAGGCACGACTTCCACAGACACTGTTTGTAATTCATCATCAGGGATCTGCTATGATCGCCTCTCCCTCTAACCTGAAGCTCGTAGGGGAGGAGTCGTGGGTGAACAGGGATTCATTTCCCCGTTTCCAAGGCTCCCAGCGTACAAGTGTTTCTTCGGAGGTTATCTGCCTTCTGTTGTAGAGACTGTTCTTTTAGGATAGATGCTACAGATCCCATGACTTGTTGTGTCTTTTCCCAACTTCTGTGATTTGCAGGACTCAAGGGCCCAATGTTACCAACCATTGTTTCCTCCTATGAGAGCTGTTGACGTTTGTTCATTATGAGAGGTGAGACGTGTACCCGCTTAAAGAGAGCTTGAGGAACCATTCGCTTTTAAGACCTCATCCTCTGAGGACAAGATAATGTTGACAAATGTCACATTTCTCATAGCAGGAACAGCATTTCTCTCGTTGGGACACTCGTTTGCGATCTCTGTAGCTTTGAAATTGCATCATGAAGCTCTGTACATGAAGATAGTGTTTTATCAATCCTATTAGGACTGACATCAGTCTTGGAGTCTGGGCAGTTTAACCTAAAATATTTGATTGACTGCCATAAAGTTGCTCAATGTTTTGTGTACATATCAGTGGGATTTGTCCATTCCTTATGCTGGCAGTTTTGTATTTCACTGCATGTATTTTGTTGCGTCATTTGAGGTTATTTTCATGCTGGCCTCCAAGAAAATTCAATTTAGATTCCAGAGCATAAACTATAAATGTCCTTGAGAGGCCACACAGAATGAATAGACGGAATGCTTTGTTTCCAACATGACATCACATCTCAAAGACATGGATTCAAAGCTAGAGTTTTCAGAGTAGTGAAGGCGAGGGAGGAGGCCATGTAGGACCAGGAAGTGTGCCCCTCGCTGGGGGAACTCTGGGTTGTCAAGGTAAGACGGAGCAAAGGGTTGCTTCTTTCAGTCACATCCCATTCTGAGCTTGGTGTTGTTAACGTTTATGGCCTCATCAAAATGTGTTGGTGAACTTTTCTTTTATCAGTGCTATCAGGGCAGATTGGTAAGTTTTGTTCAGAGTCTTAAGGAAAAGTCGTAGACGGCCAAATGTAGAAAAATACAGTGATGATAGTTTTCTTTACCATGTTCAGGAATAATAACAGTAATAGATTGCACAAATAAATGTGACTCATTTCTGATTCACACATCCCTTGATATCCTTGCAGTTGTTATGAGTGATTAATTGCTAAATGTGCACAGGGTAACAAATGAAGGCAGTTTGAAATACATATCATTCAGGGGTATAGGAGGGAAATTCTGAAGGTTTCAAGGAGGCACGTTTTGAGGCTGGTAGTCGTTTTGAATCAAAGTACAACTGGTTTAATCAATTTGACACACATGGTTTACAAATTAATGGGCAATCCGCATGAAAGCAGAGAGTGTTGGCAGAGTGGCCTTGATCAAAAGACGGGATCATTTTATACACTCAAGAAATCGCCCCCTCCCAATCCTGAGGAGACAGAAACACCTACGCAGGTCTGTTCCCTTTATAGTTATCGGTCACGGGTGTGTTGTGTGTGTCATCACTTCTGTTCAATGTTTCAGTGTTCTGCCTCCTTTCTTGTTGCTCTCTTATCAGTCATAAAAAGGGCGAGTGAGTGTCTCAGAGTTCCTAAAGTTCTAAAGTTCCTAGCTTGAGTTTGTTGTTACCTTCCATCTTATTGGCTACTGGGTCTATCTTAGGTCAGTCCTGGTTCTGGGTCTATCTTACGTCTGTCTGGTTTAACTTAGGTCAGTCATAGTTTCTTGCTCCCACAGTATCACTGAGCATAAGCATTTGTTTTTTTCTCTGTCCGAGTGATCTATGTTGCGGTGGGGAATAGAATTGTTGGCAGCTTAAAGCACTTAGATGTCGAGTTCCTGAGAAGGTGAAAAGATTAAGAGGGGTGTTCAGTGCCGTCACCAAGGTAAGCTCTCTGGTTCAATGCAGAACTGTTAAACTATACGTGTGTATACTTGGTGAGCATTTAATGCAAGGTTATGGAAGGAGTGTCTTTGTTTTTTTGAGAACCACTCTCAAATAAGTTACAAAAAGAAATTCTGTCTAAACTAATGTGCCGTGGTTGGATAGCTGGATTCCCAATTGTTGCTCATAATGTGAGACCAAGTTGGCATGATTTTCTTTTATATCCACAAGGTTATATAGCAAACTACTGTGAATTACTGTCATGGTGATTTTCCAGAATGTTGGTGTATAGTATGAGTTCATTTCATGCGATGCAGTTTATTGAAGAACAAATACCAACGAGGTAGTACTCTTTGTTCCTTCAGATTTGAAATACCTCAAACCCCACACGTGTTGTGGAAGGTGTATTGATTGATGGATCTAGACTTGGACACTCACAGCATTGCAGGATGCTCTTTCTGGTGGTTGGTCACATTGCACCCAGCTGGGAATTTGACGGCATAATTGCTGCTACATCGGTTCATGTGGGCGAATGTTTAGAAAGGCTCTAGTCTCCCTGTACACTTGTCTCTGAGCGATATGTACAACACCCCAAACTTACCCTCGCTGTTGATGAGGAGGGCGACACCCCTGCTCTCTCTTTGTCTCTGTCAGACACACACACACATACACACACAAACACACACAGGCGATGCCTGTGCCAATGCAATCCCCAACACCGGGATCCATCCTTTGTCAGCAACTTGGTGTTAGCTACAGAGAGGATATAATGGGGTTGCCTTCGTGAATTTGGATGTAGTCACTCATTAATCTAAATGTGAACAAAAAGCTTCACAAAGGCTTCTTAGGCACAAACTGCTCAGAGAAGGTCTCTGTTTTGGCTAACTATGCCACGGTTGTGAAACAATGAAACACTAATGCCCTTACTACCAGGGCAAGCTCCCAGTAAGGTGGAGGGTGATTCAAGCCAGAATCTGTTAAGAGGAAACCATGGGCTGTTATGCTGACTGTAAACTTTGATTATTTCTCTTAAAAAGTGCCTTGAAGGAGTGAACACTAAAGAAGCATAATTACGATTGAATATGCAACGTCATCTTTATATGTTCATATAATAATGGTAACCAAGGACTAGTGACTACTAGTAAAACAGTGGCTTAGAAAGCACTACGCCCAAGCATCAGCAGAGTTCAACACACAGTAGTGAGCCAGCTCTGCCTTGGTAACAAAGGTAAGAAGAGTATTTGGGCCTGAACAATAGTCTTGTGGTTTGAAGGCACCCTAAGAGCAGAGGGGTCAGCTCTGACCTTTTGCCCACATCCAACTGTGGTTGCTAATAGACTGGGTGAAATCACAGTGCCTGTGGGAATGGAGTAATTATCAGTGTGATGTAGGGGGTCCGCCTCCCTTCAGCCAGGCGGCTCTGAGAGAGATATCACCCCACTGTTATGAAGCACCAGGGATCAATGGAGAGACTCTGCTTAGAATTCTGGACACTCTTATCACCTCCGCTCGGCACAGCGTGTCTCCCGACGCAGCCCGACGACTCCTGCTGCTCTCCCAGCAGACGTCTCACCCCCACCCCGATGTCAAACAGCCTCCACAAATGCCAACGAAATATGAGTGTGAGAGTGGAGGGGGGCGGGGGAGGGTTGAGGGGGGGGTATCAGGGAGATCCCTCCATTCACCCATTCCAATGATCCTGGTTCAATGTTTCCCACTCGGTGTTGTCATGTGCTATGACTTGTGACATTTCACTGTAGCACTAACTACTGTGTCTCTCTCCAGATTGGACAAGCCAAGTAGGGTAAAACAGGATACAAGGAGGCAACTTCAACCCTAAGTGTCTAAACTCAATATGTCTCAGTATGTTCACGTTTCCTGCTCAGAGATCGGAACAAGTAATTGGGATTCATACCCTGACCTGCCAGGAAAATCCAATTTGATCACAGAACATTTCTGCCTCCGACGAATCCAAGACAAGAGTGGCAGGAATTACAGATTTGAGGGCCACTTCCTTCAAACTCTTGCTTCATGCCGGTTGTCAGACTCTGACTGAGGGATCAGGGACCCCCCACACCAGAGCAGCAGTCGTTAATTAGTCTCCTTGGTCTTTCTACTGCCAGTCAGGATCGAAATGATCCTCTTTGATGGGCTCAGTGCCCGTTGAGAAGTAACCTTTGACCTTGATTGTGACTGCATTAGAGGATTGGGATACAATTAGTCTCTAAAGGTCTGGTGTACTGTTTCATCTGTATTGAAGGGCGGCTTGTATCATTAGACCTGATTCAGACTCACAGATGTACGGTTTGGTTTCCGCTCTCATACTACACTGCAGAACATGCCAGAAAGATGTCGCGTGTGCTTGAGCTCATTCTTTTGACGGCTCAGGTTGTTAGCTGTCCTGCCATGTGCCTTCACATCTCCATGATTAAGAAATGCGGCTCTGACAGCCAACACCTTGGTCATGCCACTGCCATGACCTTAATATTGAGTCGAAGCCCAGCCCAACAAGGAAATGAGTGCTCGTTATTCGTTTAGATTTGCAACATCTAATTGGACACACAAACACTGAGATGTGACATTTTATCCAGCGAGATTACTGTAGGGTAATATCCGGCTGATAATTGTCAATGATTCCTTAAAGAAAGGAGGAGTGTTCAGGGACACACGAGAAAACGATTTCCTTTCCGATACCTTCTCTCTTTCACACTTTATTTCTTGCTTGCCTGTGACCTCAAAATCCATGAACATATTCACACTATGACAATCCATAATCCTTCACTCCAGATAGCTGTTCTTGAATTATACATCATAGTACAGTATGTCCTTGTCGCCACGTATAGCCATGTGGGAGCCTGATAGGTTCAATCAATTTTTTATATTAATATAATAAATAGCCTTGGGTTTAACTCAGCCTCCTTTGTTACTCTGTAGGAACAATGGATGCCTGAGATTCACAGTACTGAGAGGTACTTGAGAGTTCTCGGTGTACACAATGAACACAATGCCAATGGCAGTGGACATGATAGGCAAATCCTTGCCAATTTTATTTTGCCAGTGAATGCACAGTACAGCATGAAGCTGCCGTTGGGAGATCTATAATGTTGGTTGCATTTATTTCTAAAGTACGCTTTGCCTGTTGGTGAATGTATTTAATATATGGTTATGCTAGTTTATCTTCTTTAAGGTTATTGAAGGAGATTGAAATGTTTCTTTCCAAAGTCACCCCTCAGCATCATACAGGTTATTTACAGCTAAGTGCTATTTACATCCTGGAGTGTAATTGCGTAAACAACCATGAATATTCATGTTAGAAGCTCTCCCAGTTCAAGTCCAGTGGATCAATCTGTTGATATGATAATTAGCAATAGACTTCCATTACCAGACCATCAGTGAGCTACTGAAAATGGAAAGCAACATTTAGGCCTGATTACATACCATCCCAGAGGATGTAGTCTTTCCTGATGATGATGGAAAAACAGAGATATCCTTCCAGTTTGGGGTGCTATTGTCTCCTCCTTCTCATTCAAACAGGCATCTGGCATCTGTCATCATCTGTGTTTGATGTATTTATTTCGGTCTAATTATGTTTATCTTAACCCTTGTGCTCATAGATATATATAAAGGCCGTTATATATATCTATGCTTGTGCTGCCTTCGGGTCACTATGACACGAAGGTTCACAACGACCCATCGTTGTGCTGCGACAACTTTACCCAATACAAAAACAAATAAATAGCAATTTCTTTTACCCTTTGCGCTGTGGGGGGTGTGAGACAGCCTGACGGTTAAAACAAAAATGCTTCACTTTTTTTTTGTATGAGGTAAAGTTGTCACATGGGGGGGGTCACAATGACCCGAAGATAACACACTGGATTTCAATCCGTCTGGGATGCAACCATTGAAAGTGTTTCTGAGGTTGGTTTCACATCACAGCATCACTTCCTATAAAGTGCTTCCTATGAAGCCAACAATGGCCGACACAATGAAGCGACACTAAGACACAGTATGACATCCCTAAAAAAATGGCGTGCCAGAACGTATCACACTCAAACGAAGCCTCCATCAGATCTCCTCCGACACTCATCAGATCGTCCTATGAACTGCCTTGTGGCCAGAATATCAATGTGGTGAAATGCTCGTGTGAGAGCCAGCCTGGCGAGCTCGCTATCGATGGCCAGTCGATGCCCCCCGTGTGCTAAGCTGCAGCGTGTCGCCGCGGTGGGCAGGCGGAAACAGGCTAGATGGAATGTCACGCCTTTTTACCGACGTGTCACTCAGGAAGGCGACTCTATTCTTTCCGCTGCCTCTTCGCATTAGGCTCCTGATTACCCCTGGTCTGATTGACTCCTTCCTTCCTCCACGCCGTGGCCTTCTTGGGGCATCCAGAGACACAAACACACAGCGTACAGTACGTACTTTGCTCACAACACAGTACAAAAACAGAGAAGAACATGTGATTAGTATGTGTCAAGCTCCCAACGTCTGACTGACAATAACAAGGGATCTGTCCAACCTAGGGCACTTATGTGGTGGTGACTCACACCCACACCATTACCGTAAGCTATTTTGGTAAGCAAACCTTAGTTTTAGAACTTCCTGTCGAGAAATGAGTTACACTACATATAATCTTTTGAAAACATCAGCGTAAGGTTTTTCGCCACAGTTTGGCAAATCAGTTTAATGACCCACAGTGTCTGGATTTAGCACCCTCAGGTTAGCTGTCTAAAAGAGGCAATGCACGCACATCCTTTCTGCTAGTCTAAAAACCTGTATTTATCCCTATTTTATTCTTCTCTCAAAGACAGCAGACTGGAGACTTTGTGTGTGTGTGTGTGTGTGTGTGTGTGTGTGTGTGTGTGTGTGTGTGTGTGTGTGTGTGTGTGTGTGTGTGTATGTGTGTGTGTAGAGGCGGGTTGAGGAGGAGGCAGAAACAGACGTCAGAAGGATGAATGTTAGAGCAGAACTGTGAGAGTTTCTCTGAATAGATGCTTCTTGCTTCTCTTCCCTAAAGCCTTAATATTCCATCCAACAAGGTTGGGAGTTCCTACTACCCCACCATTACAACTGACAGGTGCTCTTTACATACCCAACAAGGTTGGAAAAGTTTCACTTGTATAACTGTGATTATTCTACAGGGATATCAGAAACCTTTCTCAATCCTATATCTTATGCATAATTGGTATCAGCTTGGTACGATTCAGTGGGTTTGTTCACAGTGGGTGCAGAACATTGCCTGAGTAACACCTCAAAGAGATTTTTTGCCCCTCAGTTCACTGATAAGATTAAGGTACAGAACATCTAAGTGGTTAACAAGACCACTGGTTAGATTTACTGCTACCCCTGAATATCTCTTTCCGTCTCTGCAATAAGACACTGAATAGGTAAAAATACCACAGATGGAAGGTTTATAGAATAATTGAATTGAACTGAATAATTTACTCTGAATAATTCATTCATCCTCTGCCTATTAATTTTCTTGAAGGCAGGCTGTACTGTTCAGCGGGAACAGAGAATAAACAGGGGAAGTATTAACAACGCTCTGTGTGAGAAGACTAACATGGTGAGAGACAGCCAGGACAAATATGAAAAGAAAGAGGTTTCCCTTAAATTTAGGGGAATAATTGGAAAGAAGAATAAAGCTTATCTAACCAAAAGGCACAATGAGAAATGTTCAACATTTCTACTTAACAACTCGCGCAAACCAAAATGTAGTCACTCTTAACTGTTCAAAACATCAGTCAGTCATATTTCTTGTGGGAAATAGGTTTTTGAGAGAGAAAGAATTGGCTGTGAACTCAGGGACAAAGGCGTGAAAAGAGGTTAGAAGCAACAGCAGATTAAGCAATTACAACCAAAGCTTTATACATTCAAAACCAAAATACAGTTGCTTTTCACTCATTTCCACGTCTTTTCCCAGTTGACATGTGTGACATTGTAAGACACTTTCAGTGGGAGGACGACGATCCACTTTACGGAGATGGCTTTGTGGGGAATGTTTGGCTGTAGTGAATGTGAAGACATGGGCACAGAATAGAGCTCCCCGGGTAAGGAGAACAACGTGAGAGGGACGTGCACAGCGTGATGAGGGGGTGTGGGGGACTCTGCAGAGGGCTTGTGACACCACATTGCACAGGAAACACAGGTTCATTATAGCGGGGTGTGTGCCACTGTACATCTAGCCTGCAATAAGCCCCTGGGCATCTTTGCTTCAGGTCAGATCAGATCTCCTTCCGTCCGGAGTCGTGATAACAATGATTGAATCTTTGTTGTTCCCTGTTAAAACGACTGAATACAGCTACAACCAACATCTGGGTGTAAAGAACTAAACCTAGTCAGTTTTATTCCAACTATTTGTAACAAGTGTTTTTCTAAACCATTGGGCACACTTCAACACTGTACGCACAGAGGGACATGCACACATACTCACACAGAGGGACATGCACACATACTCACACAGAACAAGAGCTCTTCAGCCTGGATTGCCTATTCTGTGAACAAGGAGTCAGAATGAGTCACAGATGACCGAGTGAAACTGTGGACTTCAGAGTCAACATGTAGCACTCTCTTCTATGCAGATCAGGCGTCAACTATTAACACTTTGGATCCACAGCGCTGGAGAGTGGAACTATTATCAGAGGTGAATGCAGTGCTCAAGTTACACAACGTTTTCTTTTCAAAGCACCGTGCAGTGCTTCAAATCGGTGCCTTTTTCTGAGAGCGGAGGATGCTCCAACACCACTGATAAGGGTGTGTGGTTGCTGATAAGTTTTTGAGCAGAATTGTAAATTATGAAAACAGCTTGACACATTTATTAATAGCCAGTGACACAGCACGGAGACACACGTAGGCCACAAATTATGCCATGATTATATTGTAAGAACATTTTGTATTATTATTTGAATCGGAAAAGGTTCAATCAACGCTAAATATATTCAAGCACAAAAACCTGTGCATATGAACTGGACTAAGCATTTGGCATAGCTTTTTCAGAGTGATGATTGTTATTCCAACCCTGTCCTTCTTTGTCACGACAGATTGTTTACTGTCATTGGTCTTGTTTGTTTTCGATCTAAGAAACCCCCGTTTCATGAATAATTCACCATGTCATCAAATAATAAGTGAATCATCAATAGGACACAGTCCTGTATCTGGCTCTGTTCAGATAGCCTAGTCATTTTCCTCAGGACTCCAGGAATCTGTCAAAACACGATCAAACGTTTGTGAAGTTAAAACTCAAAAACTTCTGTGGGGGGGGAACTGTGAGCTACAACTGTGAGCTACTTTGTTGGTTATCATGGACAGTTTGAATACTTAAATACCTTTCCTGTGTGTGCTTTAGCTCATTTGATACTACATGTGGAACATGTCTACTATTAACTAACGTTCATCCTGGACAATGGATTTTGGTGTTTCTAAACCCATTGGCACTTCCCTGTTGTATTACTATGTTTAGCCTGTGTTCTGCTCCTCTCTTTCACCAACCGTCTCTGGAGGAGGGGATCCCTCACTGAATTGCTCCTCCCAAGGTTTCTTCCATTTTTTCTCTTGCATTGAGTTTTTCTGGGAGTTTTTCGTTGTCTTCCTTGAGGGTTTAGGTTGGTTGAGGGGCAGCTCTATGGGCGTATGTAAAGCCCTCTGTGACATGCTTGCGTGTAAAAAGGGCTATACAAATACATTTTTATTTGATTTGATCCTAAACTGAGGAACATCTAAATGACATATGCAGTGTCAATCTTGATTCCCCATGCACATATTGGTGCAAATATTCAGCTCATTAGTGGGGTGGAATTTGCAAATTGACTATTGATCAACCAGCGAGACTGAAGGGAATATCGCTCCAACTAAATTCAGCGCACATATGGCAGCAAATTAAGCTGTTGAGAAGACATTGATTTATGCGTTGTTCCTCTTCAGTCCTGTCAGTTCCTCTCGTGTCTGCATCGAGGAGGTTGCCAAACCCCACCCAGCCTTATCGCACACGTCTCTGTTCACCGACAGAGGAAGGCCAGGCAGAGATTACCTGCTACGATGCTCTAATCCTCCTGGAAAAACACCTTTTCTTTCGCTTGTCAGAACCGATCCAGGCCAGGTGACATGCCCTTCTTCGGACTGCTTCCAAATCTTATAAAGAAGCAAACACTTTTCAGTGGTTTATTGTTTCGACAGAAGGCTGTATGATCCAGTGCTCTGAAAACTACCAGCTGTCTTATGTCGGAGAGTGCTGGCCCCACTGGATTGTTTGCTTAGTTATTTTACAAAATACAGCATATAGTGCTTAGACTGATGGATTGATGGATAATGTAGATCTATCAGGCAAACAAAAAAAGGTTTGGAAGCACTGGAACCTATTTTCTTGGTCCCTATTATACTTGAATAAGCAAGAAAGACTCAATAGAAAGGAACAATCCTCATTTCAACAACCCCTTCAATACAGTGTATCAATTTGGTGTATGGCTGAGTGATGTACAGTTGCTTATTCTGTAATCATTGAAGTGCAGACCCATATGAATTGTTCTGCAATGTGGAATAGAGAGCACATTACAATGATGATCATGTCTAGCTGGGTGAGTGTGTGTGTGTGTATGTGTGTATTTCCACTTGGAAGATAAGGGGATATGCTCTGGTAGTGGCACATCATCAATGAGGCTGAAGGAGGCGTTATTGATGTGTGTCCCTCGCATCTTTCTTTCAAAAAACATCTTAACTGACGTCTCCTGTGTCTGTCAGGAGAAGCACAAAATGAAACTTGTGCGTCAACGTTTTCCAGTAAGGACAGTCAGTCGAGCAAGTCTTTCGGCTGCCCTCAATCATATAGTTACTTGTTTTATTGTCACGGTTACAAAATGACAGACAATTAAATGAACAGATTCAAAACACTTCAATACAATCAGACACTCTTAAATGCCTCCATTCTGATGGATAGCCTACTGTTCTTCAATGGAAGGCACCATGCCTTTCTCCCTTCCTCCCCTCTTTCCAGATGTGGAGGTAGTTTGGCTGCCGCTGGTCATTTCTGAGGGCCATCCTCTTGGATGTCAAACTGTCTGTTGGGTTTGGTGGACTCTCGCATGAGCTCGTACAGCTGGCCCATCTGCTCGTCCTGGAAGAGCTTGAGTTTCTCATCCGTCAGCTCCGCTCCAAACTCCATCTTCTTCACCCGGCCACCTGCGGTCTCCAGCACCTGGGCCTGCACAGTGTCCTTGTAGTTCTGTAGAAACGGGAGACCACATCGATAGAACATCATGAATTCACAAACATGCCATTGTGAGTGAACAACAGAAAACCCCCTGTTTAGGAGGATTGGTTGCGTTGATGCTGATCAAATGGCAAGAATGGAGACAAATGCTGAGCACCATGTCTCTATTCAAATAGAGACAGTTGCAATGGAGTAAAAGTATAGTCTGCCACTGTATTTCAGAGTCCCATTTCAGGGGATGCACTGGCTATTATGGGATACTGCCTGTGGACAACAAGGATCACCAGGGGATGATTTGAGGTCAGTCTTGGAGTAATGGAGGTCCTGCCCTACACTTGAGCAGACATGAATGTGCAGTGGAGCTGCTGTTACAAAGATTTCAGATGACTGTGACAGGTAATCATGTGGATGGGCATGAAGTTTATGGGTCTCCCAATAAACTTTTCGAAAAGCGGACTTAAAAGCTAGAACCACTAAGAATCACCCACAAATGATTAAAGCTTGTTGTCGTCCTGCTCACTATCAATTATCTATTAATTGCACCAGTGGACAGTTTGAAAGCTTCAATTATTTCACAGTGTCTAGTGCAATGCTTAATTTTGTAATACCTAACTTGTTGAAGCTGGTTTCAACACTATACCACACTGTAATGACTCACTTAACATTCGCCATAGAGTACAAGATCTGTCAGATGCTTCAAAGCCACTCGTAAATCAAGACAGGAACATAGCCAAAAACGTCATACATATGCCATTCATATTCATATTCATATTCATTCATAAAAAGATCCCAGGTTAGAACAAGTATTTTAAAGCACCATGTCCTTCCATTTAGGAAAAACCTCTTTGTGTAGTTGGAACCGGTTCAACGGAAGAAATAGCAACCCATTTGTCTGAAAGGGTTTCTCTTGTCCATAATGTAATTATTTGGAGCGTTTGCCAAGGGATCATATTTTCTGGGAGACAAGAGTTGTCTCGAGCTGAACGACTAGTAAGATCTCTCCGGAGTTTGCTCAGCAAACAAACAAGGCAACAAAATATCAATGTCTTACAGATTTACTTTCACTCCCCCCCCCAGAAACAAAATGACAGTCAGCCAACCCTCTGAAGGGGCTCGGCAGGCCTGCCGTCTGAACCGCTCCAACCCGTCCTGTTCACATCTCTCATGCACCCCCTCAGTAACCCACTCACAGCCCCGGAATCCTTCCAAAGCAATTCGGTTAAAGTACTCCCCTGATCAGGCAGCAAGGCTGCAATCACACTGGATTAGAAGGGGAACGCAAACATGGTGCTCCATGTCAAGACCTCCCACTGACTCGACACAGCAAGGCCCAACTTCTGCCTATCAGCTAATAACCCCTTGCTTTTCCACACCTCCCCCCCCCCTCAACAGTTTTACCCCTCTTGGTAACAGTATAGCACCCCCCCCCGCCCCCCTCTCTAGGCCGGTGCTTCAACGGATCCCCTTTCTCTCTGCATCTCTCCTTCTCCACCTCCCTTCTAGCTCTCTCGGGGGGGAGCTTGTCTGTCTCGATGCAGCCGATTTATTAGGATCAGAGAAGTCCCAGGGGCCCTCTGGAGTAACTGGATTAGACTGAACAGTCAGTGCTTGTAATCAAATTGGGAGTCTCGGCCCCCGTCTGCTCCTGCCTGCCGCCCCTCCATACCCTCCACACGCAGCTGGAACCCAAGACGGAGTGGTGATTCACCGACTCCTCAATGAACGGAGGAAGCGTGGAGAGAAAAACAGGAAGAGAGAGAGCGAGATGCTCCTTGGTTTTAGTCCAATCCATTTGCCTCCCTCACAAGCCTTGCTTATGCTACGTCGTTAAAAGCATGGCGAACATCTCTTCTTTGATCCCTCTTCTCAACAGTGCACACTCGTTGCCAGGGTATCATTTTATGTGCACTGTACACCCTCCCAGACAGCCTGTTAATGACACAGGTTCGGTCTTCAAACATGATCTGAGACGTAAGCCGACTACTTCGACTGATGGGAAAGTTTGAAGTGGTTGAGGTGTGTGATGGAGACAGAGGTAAAAAGAGAGGAGATTCTCCTCACAGGGTGGGTTCTTGTACCCTGCTGTCACAGCAGCTGCAGGCACAGACAAATGCAAGGTACTGGAATCCAGCTGTAATCACTATCCACTTAATTAGAGTAATTACCAGCAGGTGGGTAATTTTCCATGGCCTGGAATCCATAATCAGGTTGGGAGAGTGTCTGTTCCTCATTGCCCCTCAACACCTTGCCTGGATCAATGTCTAACACATTGATCACTATTACTCAAATGTAGCAAATAGTTGACACGTTTACAGGGCTGTGGATCTATTACAGTCCCCTGTATGAAGTCATCTTGAGGTAACAGTGTTTTTAAAATCTACAATTGGCTGCAGTTTCAGATAAACCTGCATTATTAGATGCCAGAACAACGCCATTGTCAGTCTGAATGTAGCTGGGCTATTTCATCAAAGCTTCAGAACTTGTGACTGATGAATGCCATTTCAAGAGTTGCACTGATTCATGGTGTTCATTTGCCAGTGCACACAGGCAACTTACTGGGAAGGTCACTTTCCTAATTGATGAAACCACATAAAATAGACTAAGACTTTGACATTCTCCCAGAGGATCGGCATGAAGGAGGCTTGGATATGCTTAAACCCAGTGTGTAGGCAGCTGCAGATGGTAGAGACACTAACTTAATATTCAATTTCTTGCTCAACAGAAAAACTAAGCTATGCACACGAAACTCAGGTTCACCAGGCCTGGTCCATTTGCTAAAAAATATTTTTTACAAAGACACCAGTATAGATCGATTTCATACTTATGTATGCAATGTGTAATGTAATGGTTTTCTGTGGATATAGGAAGCGGCTAATCTGAAGGTCCTGGTACTGCTCCTGTAGGCTTGGTATAGAAAAGCCAACTCTGCCATCGCGTGGCGTTGAATTGAAACAGCAACTAAATCCTCCAAACATTTATAAAAATCCTTGACAGTAAACTACATCAGCATTAAGTCAAAAGTGTTGCCTCAACAGCACAGGCAGTCAAGCATAGTAGAGAACACAAGGTAATGGTACTTGTCAACTGGCTAATGATTGAACGACTCTTACCTCCCATTCTCGCATAAAGTATTTGACTTCGTCGGGAGATGCCGTTTTATGCCTTCTAAATTCGTCTTTTACATATTGGTCTCCAAGTGCTCTTAGGTCTATTGGCATAAATCGATGCAAGAGTAGAATCCTCTTGTATAAAGTACGGACTCGAGATACATGAGCAGGATTTGCCATTCCCTACCTAGTTTGTGACAACTACTGAAGGTAGCGAAAATAAACTTGACTTAACGTTCGAAACCTTTCAAATCCTACGAGGCAATATTTGGCAAATCATAATTGAACACTGCATTTAACAGTACATATCTGCGTGCATTATTCTAGCACGAAGCTACAATGACAGTTACCTAAAACGTGTGCCCTTGTTTACCCAGGAAATTGTCTTCTTGATCGTTCACCTTGGACGTGGTTTAAACCTTTAAGTATTTGTATACTGCCCTCCAGCGGCGGTCCCATAGATACAAATGTATGGGGGGTGGGGTGGGGGGTGCCATGACATTTAGAAGCTTGTCTCATGTAATAGAATTGATGTGGGTTTCAAGAGTAATTTTACAATGTTTTTTATGTCTATCGTTAAGGAAACCTGCTGTGTCATGAAAGGAGTTTGAGCAACAAGCAGTGGCGGATCTAAGGGATCTTTTTTGCCCCAATCTTCCCATGTAAAAATATGAGTTGTATATTACAGAACATTTCAAAACATAATATTAATATTAGTGTTTAATTTAAATTACAATGTTATAGCCTAATCATTTACCGTAGAGAGTACTGTACCCCTACTTTGGGTTTTGATTCGCCTCCAGGAAGCCACACCACAAATTCTTTCTGCAACCGCATTGCCGCCTCTAGATCCGCCCCTGGCAACAGGTGAAGGCTGAAAGGGAATGCTTGTTGACCTTTGGATGGGTGGGGCATGTTATATGAACTTCTATCTAAGATTATTAATACAATAGGGGACCTCGGGAGGAAGTTCTTGAAAGGGTCAGTTGGAGACTTACAGTAAGGTGCTAATGAAGCAGCTGTTTGACCTTTTGCTGTCGAGACCTTTTATTATATACAGTCCATTATGGAGAACAATGTGTTATTTTTTTGTATGAACAATTGTTTATAATGACCATGTGGGCATTCCAGAAAGTAGTGAGTCTTAACTTTGTGTCCATGTGGGCATAACCGGTTATGTCGCATAACTTTGTGCATTTTGGAGTCAGATATCACTCAGCTGAATGACAGTTTGCGTTTTGTGTCCTTCAGAAGATCGATCACAGAGCGCTCTGTTAAGTACTGTATGGTACAGAATAAATAATTTGTATTAATCCACATCCTGACTATTCGAGAACACTGTGTCTTCAGATTTTCCACGACACTCACCGGGGCAACCACAAGGCAAAACTTTTTTTAAACACATTTGAGTGAACAGGTAAGACAATTTTTCTCACGGGAACATACTATGTTTTGTACTTGTATGTTTTGTTCTTTATTCTTTATGTACTGTGGCTGATGTACATATTGTCAATAACAGTGTCAAGTCTCCAAAGAAGGGCATGAAGTCGCCACTCTTCTTTGTGTCTGGAGTGTTGATTGGGATCCTGTCGTTCAGATTGCTCTCTTTTTCAAACTCTCGGTCCGCGCGGTCTTTGTTTACTTTGGGGGGGGCCGTCTGGTGATGTGGGAGGCAGGAGCCATGTCCTTCGTCATATTCATTCAGGTATGTGAGGTCACGTGAACCTTGATGACTAGGGCCTTATAAAAAAAGACTGTAGTCTGTTAGGGGCACGTCTTATGTCTAGATGATCAGATGTTGAAACTTCACTGGTCATACTGGTATTGCAAGAATCCGATACTTGTAACTGTCGTCACCATCGACTCTGCAATGTTGATACAGGTTGGTGGCAGTTTAGACATAGGCTTGATTATGTTCCTTTTTATTGCTGGCCATTTGACCACATGTTCTCCTATACTTTTCATTAGAGGACCGGAGTGTGGCAGTCAATCTCTCCCAGACCACCCGGCTGCTGTGCTGGATCATGACAGGACCCAAGAACCTAGAGTCCAGGACCAAGCACGTCCGTGCCACGTGGGCACATCGCTGTAACAAAATTCTGTACATGAGCTCGGTGGAGACGGACTTCCCCACGGTGGGCCTGAACGTGAGCGAGGGAAGGGACCAGCTGTACTGGAAAACCATCAGGGCCTTCCAGTACATCCATCAGCACCACTTGGACGACGCAGACTGGTTCCTGAAAGCGGACGACGACACCTTTGTTGTCGTGGAGAATCTACGCTACACCCTGTCCAAATACAACCCAGAAGAGCCAGTGTACCTTGGCCGAAGGTTTACCCCATTCATCCGCCAAGGGTACATGAGTGGGGGCGCGGGCTATGTCCTTAGCAAGGAGGCTCTCCGGAGGTTTATAGACGGCTTCCAGGGAGGAAAATGTTCTCACGACTCCACACTTGAGGACGTGGAATTGGGCAAATGCATGGAGACCATGAAGGTGGAAACTGGGGACTCCAGAGATGACAGAGGAAGACATACGTTTCACCCGTACCCACCAGACCACTACCTGATCAGACAACCACCCAGAAAACGACCCTGGTATCTCCTCTATGAATACTACACTCCAAGAGAAGTAAGGAGATTACTATAATATACCCTTCGAGATGTATTTTCACTCTTTTGCTGTAAAGACGATAAACATTTCGAAATGTAATTTTGTGTCAACTTTCATGTATCCTGTCATTGACCGACTGCCCATCTTATTCTATACTGACAATATATCAACTTAACACTATAGCCATACACATAAATGTACTGAAACCAGGCATTTCTTTCTGCTTCCAGGGTCCTGATTGCTGCTCAGACTTTGTGGTGTCATTTCACTACATTCACCCGTTAGAGATGTACACCCTGGAATACTTTACCTACCACCTGCGTCCCTATGGGTACAAGTACAGATATAGTCCTAATGAAACTACTCAATGGAGCCTTGTTTCAGATGTAACCAGTATCCACTAGGTATAATGGTTACACTACAACAAATATTTGCTATATGCTGCAGGTTTGCAATAGACCCCGGACCTCCTGTGACTCATAGTTGAACATTACCTATTTATTGTTGTCATATCTTTTATGAATGATTGGTTAAGTCAAGTCTATTTTTGTACATTGTATTATTTAATAAAAGTTAATTGTGGTATGAAATGCAACATGTCTGGTTTTACTTTTCCTTCTGTTGTACAAGGTTAAACAGTATAGTATATTTTTACAGTCAAGTGTTTTCTACAACATACAATGTCAGAAGTTAATATTTTTGAATACATGTACTGTATGTTTCCTGCAGAACTCTTTGAAGGTCTAGAACAATGCTTATATACTTACATTCAGTTGGCTAACCTACTACGGTATTAGTTACAATCTAGAGAAATGGTAGTTGAGAACACACAGAAGTCTAAGTTCAGTCTTTTTTGAAGTATCAAAGTTACTTAGTTATTTGTGCATATTACAAAAGACCATGTCATAATCACATGTAAACAAGAGAACAAATCCATCCCATCAAAGCAGCATTTGCAGGTTTTGTTTGTAATAGGAATTTACAAAAGATGACTTAGCCATAGATAAGCATTTGCAGATGTTTACAAAGGATTAGGTTACTAACTAATTTACTGTAAATATTGCTGCCAATATCAATAGTTAATGTGTCTTTTAAGGCACCAGGACAATATTACCAAATAGACTGAGTTTAAATGTATATATTTTTATATGTATCCCAAGTTGAAGTATAAACACTGCAACATATAAACAGACACAGTACAGACATTTTACTTGGGGAGTTGGTCCACAGACTACATAACAAAGACAGTGCACAGGGCCTTTGCTGCTGATGTTCTCCTTGGCCACAGCATGGGTTTGTTACTGGAGATTTCCTGCCACCCGCCAGAGCGTGTGTCTGATCGATGAGCATGTCCAGTCAGTACGTCCTTCTGATCTGCTCTGACCACGTTGGGCTGATGTGTTGCTTTTGCACACCTCCCTCATCTCAGCACAGTGTCTGTTACGTGTAGACACAGGCGTTCTTGCAATTTGCCTCAGTCTCAAATTTGTTCGCGTTGCCTTGGCAACCTCCATACCAGAACTGGGCACAGGCATTTGCCTCCGGATCGTAGTACCACTTCACCACATACTGTCGACATGGGCCCGGGTCCAAGGACAGCCTACAGCCAACATCTGAAAAACACGAGTGTTTCAAAGGAATTGGTTTAAGTTATGTTTATGTTTCACCGCACCTTAACTATGCAAACTGAACTTTCACATTAATCTGAATGAAGGGTGGAGGAACACATTAAGATACAAATACTTGATAGGCACTAAGCTGTTGAAGTGAAGTGTATTATTACAGTGCTAGCTGTTCTAATATGTGCTCTACTTTATCAAATACTAGGGTTTACTGGGTACAAATCTTACCTGGTCCTAATTCCATTATATGGGCCACAAATATGGTGGTCCTTACCTGGTACAAAGATGTGTGGCAGGGCAGGTAGAGGTGGCTGAGTGGTGGTGGGCTTTGTGGCCTCTGGGACGTAGAGCCAGTTATTGGGGGTCTGGGGGCCCACTACTGAGATGACATGAGACTGCTGTTTTCCCCCGGCCCTCGGATGAGGAAGCCCCGACGTCAGGGAGCTTATAGAAGGGCTCCACCACAAAGCTGGTAGCGATTGTGTTCTCATTAAAGTCTTCTGGCTCGGCAGGTTGAGAATACGGCAAAGTCACCGTCTCTGCTTCGGTGTCGTACTGCAGGGAAAACAGCAGCGTTAGTGTTACGGCATGTGGACGTGTCGCCAAGGGTGACGTGTTTACAGAGCGTGTTGACGTCATCTCACTCGTCTGTTATCCTCGTCGAAGCCCGGGTGATGCCGCCCAGTCTGGGGTCTCCCTGTAGACCTCAGGCGGGGAGACGGGCACAGGGGTGACGGCAGGAGCAGGGCGGAGGGAAGGAGTTGGGGACGAAAAGTGTGCCGTCGTCATGCTCACAGATCCGGCTCAGTAGCTTGCTTTCTAGGGCTGTGTGCGGAAGGAAATGAGGTCATTAAACGGTTCTTCGGGACAATTCGCACAATTGTGGAAAGAACAATCCACGTTAAAGTAAATGCTCGGAAACGACGTGGGCGAACAGAGAGAGAGAGAGGCCGCTTACTGGGGAGTGTCATGAAGTCGTCGATCAGGTAAACGTGCTCCTCGTCTGGGATCGGAGGCGATGGCGTTCATCTCGGCCTGGAACTCTGCGTACTGGGGATCGCTCTTTATTCACCACGCCTATCACAAACACCTCGATGCCGGCGGCGTGGGCCTCGGCGGCCGCGTCCTCGGGCTGCACCGCGTCGCGGCGGTCCGCCTGGCCGTCCGTGAGAACCAGGGCCACCTTCCTGACGCCGGGCCGCGCGGCCTGGAACAGCCGGTTGGCTCGCTGGATGGCGCTGCCGGTGAAGGTGCCCTCGCCCAGGTAGGCCATCTTCCTGACGGCCGCCTTGACGTCGTCCTGGCTGGACTGCTGCGTCAGGCTGACCACCACCACGTCCACGTGGCTGTACAGCACCACGCCCACACGGCTGGCCTCGCGGCTCACAGACATGCGGTCGATCAGCGTGTTGACAAAGTCCTTCACCACTTCGAAGTTCTCGGGGCCCACGCTCTCGGAGCTGTCGATCACAAACACCAGCTCCAGGGGGCTCTCCCGACACTTCAGTCCACAGCCTTCACGCAGAGACACGGGAGGAGAAGCTCATTCCATATGCGTGGGTAGCAGTCACTCAGCAGACAGGTTTGAACTTAAGCAGAGCCCTGGTTGCTCATGGGAGCACACTAGACTTTTATACTCAAGGATGAAGAAATGTATTTTATTCGACTTTGCTCGGTGGGTTGGATGAAACTTCATCAAACTTGGTGGACTAACATTATTCAGCACGTGTACGGTTTAACTTACCACATATCTCCCTGATGATTTTGATAACTTGGTCTCTCTGTAGATGGAAAGAAGAGTACACTCATTGCATAGTCTATAGAGAGACTCTGACTCACTGTTGAGACCAGCATCCAGCAGGATGTCCTGTGTGCTCTTGGGATTCACTTACTGTCAGTCCAGCCTCTCCCTTTTCACCAGGTCTCCCCTGAAAGTATTCAAACACAGTTGATGTCTCTGACAACAATCCCCATTTCCTCATACTATGTTATAGGTATCCTATAACCTTCTAGGTATTTACTCTGTGCATATTTACTCTTACACAATAGCTGCAGTGAACATAGGACAAAAACACACTCATATTGAGCTGAAGAAGCAAGAAAGATACAGAGTGTTATGGCCAGGCTACCATTGGTCCTCCTGATCCTGGTTCTCCAAGGTTGCCTCTGTCTCCTTTCCTTCCACGGTCACCTATGACACCCCTATCTCCCTAACAGATTCAAAACATCAACATCCACTTGTCAGACAAATGAAGAGAGCCCATGTGGTTGTATGTCATGGCCAGACATGCTGTGTTGTCTTTACCTTCGCTCCTGCTAGGCCGTCCCCTGGAGGCCCTCGGGGACCCGTTGGCCCCTGGAAGCCCGGCTCTCCCTACATGTCACAGAGACAAAGAACAGACGTGGATGTCAGCGATGATAAACGCAGTGCAGGGGTCATTCATTTGCTACCTGAATTGTTGTTTCGAGCCAAATGCACTGCACTCAATCATCATTCAGGCTGCTGTTCAATAAATGTCCCAGCAACAGCTTATTAAATCACATGATTACATTACTTGAATCTGGACTGACAGCCATTACCACCAATGGGGATGGCCCTACAGTACCTTTGGTCCTTGGATTCCCTCCCCAGGGAAACCAGACTGACCAGGTGCACCAGGCTGTCCTATTGAGCCCTGAAAACACACACACACACACTTTATGCCTACTTCAAGTCGACATGTTTATTTCTATGGTAAGTCAATTCCCCTGAGCCAATTGAGAGTGAGTTAGGGAAGAAATGTGTGGTTGCAGTTCTGACCTTGAGTCCGAAGAGGCCGATCCCAGGTGGTCCTGATGGACCACTGACTCCAGGAGAACCTCTGTCACCCTAAAACACATCGGCCAATCACGGCTCAGTTAACATGTCACTGGATGCTATACAGTAAGTCTGTCTCTTTGTGTGTTTACACTAAAAGATTTGCTAGATCGTTAGATCGCAATACTGATTTTCATCTTGAACTCTTACCTTAGGACCAGGAAGTCCTTTACCCCTCTGGTCCCATTTCCCCGTGTTGTCCTGGCAACCCTGGCAGTCCCTGTGTTTCAGGAAACACTTGTGTCAGAGTGTGTTTCAGATCAAAATGATCTGAGGTTCTACCTGCCTCCCGAAACAAATCATGATTTACAGGGCAAAGGAACGAAGCCCAATGAAAGACCTGTGTGTTGAACTATTCACTCTATCCCTCATTGGATTCCAGACACAATCATCTCCAAAGCAGCATCAGCCTCTCCATCCGTCTTACCTGGGGTCCTGGATAACCATCTCCCTTCATCCCTGGAGGTCCAACAGGCCCAGGATTCCCTCTGTCACCCTGACGGACACACACAGACACCCCAGAGACACACACAGAGACAACCAATCTTACTACAGAAAACTCGTGCAGTGTATTGTACTAGAACAGGTGTTGTGAGTGTCCGTGTTACCTTAGGCCCTGTGATACCCATGCCAGGCTCCCCGACAGGCCCAGATATACCCACTGGCCCTGGGTCTCCCTGCCAACAAAATAACACACTCACTCTGTTCATTTCACCACAACATACTGTGGTCAGGATCGGATCTTGTTAAGGAGAAAGCTAGTCTTTCTACAAGTGCATGTGTGTGCATGTATACAAATTAGTGTGCATCTATTTGTGTGTACCGTTCGATATACGTATGTGCCAAAACGGTTTAATGTGGTTGTAGTCTGCCTTCCGGCTTGAGACACATACTCACTCACTCTGTGTGTGTGTGTGTGTGTGTGTGTGTGTGTGTGTGTGTCGGGGCAGGGGGGTACCTTTGATCCAGGCAGGCCTCGTCCAGGGGGGGCCAGGTAGGCCCATCATTCCCAGGCTGCCCGGCTCCCCCTAAACACACAACAAGTCTTTTACCTCACTGAGGACGGACACTATATGTTACTATCTAGGTGTAACCAAGCATCTTTTATTGTATTTCCTGAAAGCCTCCTAAACCATTGTTGACTTAAGCAATAGGATTCATATTGCATTTCCTGGAAAACCTTTTTTATGACTGAAAGCTGAGTTCATCACCACCAGGTAATTCTTTAAACCCACTCATCAAAGATGATGTTGTACCGTAAACCCCAACATTCCTAAACCATAACAGGCTGCCAGAAGGCCTTGGCTGCCTTTTGACACACACCTTTGACCTTCACCTCAAAGTTCACATTTAATCTACTCAAACACCAGACCTGCTCATGAGTAAACCAGGGGTGACCTACCTTGGCTCCTGCTGGTCCCACTGGTCCTGGAGATCCTGAGAGCCCCCTTAGCCCCCGGTCACCCCTGTCACCCTGTGGAAAGACCCCGACCACCGACAGTCAAACAGGACTGACTATTAACATTACAGTACATACAACTTCCATTTCCTGGGTCAGGGTTGTAACATGTTAACCAGCAGAACTTGAACCAAAAGAACAAAGAATACTGATTTAACGTCAAATACATTTTGTTAACTGTACTGATATTGCGTTCGATTCTATGATATTTCAATACCGAGTCTCGCTAAGAATGCTGAGTAGGGGAGAGAAGAAGAAGAGCTTGCATAAAATGGAAGTAGCCTATAATGACTGTCTTAAGATGCTCCTGAAGAAACCCAGGTGTACTAGAGCCAGGGAGCTGTTCTGTAATATGGGTCTAACCACCTTCATGGCCTTGCTGAGGAACCTTACTTTGAAGTTTATGAGTCGGCTGGACCGCTCTACAAATGTTATAATTGATCTGATGACTGACCCTGGCCGCAGCTCAGTCAAGTATACATCTAAGATCTGGGAACACTGGCATGAGTGCCTTTTTTAGCCCTTCTTTCCTTGGATATTTTTACTAGTTTTTTTTTACCATGTGGCCTGTAATACAGTTTACATATATTTGAATAACGTGTATTGACACTGACTCAACCAAGGTAACATGGTATTTACCCAATGTAAACCTACAATGGGCTCACAGCTGCCAACCAGTCTTTATGCCAGTTGACAGTAATCCAAACTGTGCAATATTTGCCTGTGTCTGATACTATTACCGGATGCTTGTGGATGTACTGCTCCGCTGACGCACGGAAGGCGTCGTTTGTGACTCAGTTTGACTTCTGGGAAGGAGTAAGTGACCATCCTACCTTATCTCCAGCAATTCCTTTCCCAGACGCACCCTCAGTGCCGCGGTTGCCCGGCAATCCCATCTCCCCCTGGTTTCATATGCCACAGAGCAGGAAACAGCAGCAGATGAGGGCAACAACTTCACCATGCACAATCCCCATGACGACCCATTTTGAAGTGTATCAGTTATACACGAATAATGTGGAAAATGAGTGGCACCCAGTGACCTGTGACCTGTGACACTGTTGATATCTCACCTTGGGCCCGACAGCTCCATCCTCCCCTGGGATCCCAGGGATCCCAGAAGCTCCACCCGGTCCTGGATCTCCCTGGAGTGGATCACAGGGGTCAGATTACGCAGTGTCCTCCCCACTGAACCTCCAGCTTCTCCTCCAGGTCATTCACAGTGTATACATGTCTTGTAGCACATTAGCAGCATGTTGGTGAAGATCATTTCTCTAGGAGAGTTAGTTCATGTGGAATGGTCAGCTGAGTCTCTCCTCACCTTAGGCCCTGGTTCCCCGACACCCCTCTCTCCCTGAGACCCGTGAACACCTGGGAAGCCCTGTTCACCCTAGAGAGAAACACAGAGGTCCGCATCTAATCAGTCCAGTGGAAGTCCACCATGAATACATCTTTTTATAGTAGGTAGTGGGGGTGTCAGCAGAGTAGAGTGAAGTAGAGTAGAGTGGGGTGAAAGTTTCTCGTTCCTAGGGGAAAATGCTGAGGGATGGTAGGCAACACCCACCTTAGGTCCAACAATCCCTAGCCCCGGGGGCCCTCTGGGTCCAGAAGGCCCCACTGGCCCTTGGTCTCCCTGTAGAAAAACACAGGTCATTTATTGAGAGAGAGAGAGAGAGAGAGAGACAGAGAGAGAGAGAGAGAGAGAGAGAGAGAGAGAGGGAGGGACAGAGAGCACAATCATATTAAATCTGTTTTATATAGTCCAGTGATGCGTATATGTGTATATTTTTGTAATGGATGTATAACATGCCAGAACAGCCAAATGAACAATTCCACCTGTGTGGACAAGTCTTTCTATTCCATTCTATTCTGGTAGAATGCAACACCTTCACATCACCCTGACCTTTTCTCCCTGGATACCCAGCTCCTGGAAATCCCACCAGGCCAGCCAGTCCAGGGGCGCCTGTGTTCCCCTGGAGGTCAGAGGGAAAGGGGTTTCATGGGCATCATTACTGCTAGTAACTTAAAACACGTAGTGCCAAATAGCTTGTGCCTTCAGGGGGTTAAACCCCCACCATACCTGGTCACCCTTTATCCCTAACCCTGTGGGGTCCACGGCTGCCCTTGGGCCCCTCGTAACCTCGGTCACCCTGGAACAAAGTAAGCAGGTAGATTATGAGAGTTACATGCTTACCCTTATGTACACTTATGACCTTCACTTCCCTGTTCTTCACCGGATGATGACATATGACTGACCTTCGTCCCTGGGAGACCCTCTCCAGGAAAGCCCTGGTTCCCTTGGAGACCAGAGGGCCCAGGTGGTCCCTAGTACACCAACAAACAACACACATGAGGTACCGTACTGTATGGAAAATCTACTTTCAACTGTCGTCTCCTTAATGCTATTCTTTGAAACACAGTGCCACCATGTGGATAATCTGACACATGCAGGCAAGAGTTTGGCCCTGCTGTGGTACATGATGCTCTCTGGTGCAGAGTATACTGACCGGTAAGCCTGGTTCCCCCACACCCACTGGTCCAGTGAGTCCTGGTCTTCCTTGGTTCCCCTTATCCCCCTGCGGTATCATAATTCATTATTATTATAAATAAAAGATTATGCTGGGGGCTCACCTGGAACAGTTGAAATGAATGAATGAAATAGATCTTTGAATCTTCACCTTTGGTCCAGGAAACCCGATCCCAGTATCACCAGGAGGTCCACTTGTTCCACTGGGTCCACGGTCACCCTGTAGAGTTGCAACATTTCCGTTTTTTGTATCTATTTCGAACAATACGTTTGTCTCATACTTTTTCGAATCGACAACCAAATCCAAGCCCTTACTTTGGGGCCCGGTCGGTCCCTCAGGTCCCTGGTCTCCTGCACTTCCATTTGGGCCCTAAAGGACGACAGAAGGCAGGTTGACCTTCAATTAATAGGGGTTCCAAATTCCACTCCGGGACTATCATTGCAAGGCTTATCGTGTATTTGGGTTTGGCGGAGTGGGTGAGGGAATGTGGGAGGAGGTCCAGGCAGTGGCATCTCTGTGACAGTCCTCCAGAGTTCCCAGGTGCTCCTCATGGGAACCTGGGACCCAGCTGGGGTATCTCCCCCCACATCCACATCTCACTAGGCTTGCTATCGTCACACCGGCTCTCCGAGGGGCAAATCGTTTCAAGAGAGGAAAGCGGGAATGGATAACATGTGCTGAAACACTAATCCTTTGGGACTAAGTCTGCTCAGTGATTAAAACAATACAGTGCAAGCTTGAATTCCCTGCTTTAGATGGGCTTCATGGGCAGTGGGATAAGATCTAATCCCTGACTCACATTCCATTAGTGCAGAGCAGGAGAAGTGGCCAAACTCTGTGTGTGTCTGCGTGCTCTGCTGTTTGTTATGTCGTGGATGGAGGGATGGGACAGGAATCATTCAATTTCACCATTCACTCATTCACAGGTATGGCTGATCCTTGTATAGGTACCGCCCTCCATTCAGAAAATGCTAGAATCTGACCCCATGGGACCCCTACTGTTGAATCAACATCCTGTGCGTGACCTTTAAAAAACATGGTACTGTGCGTTTTAAATATTTGTGGCTAAAAAACTCTGGACAGTTTTGATTGATTTTGGTGTCTGTTCACATGACCAGTAATTAGTTCTTCACTATTGTCCAGAAGTTTCCTGTTTCTCTTCTTGAATGGACCTCACACAATGTCACTAGCAGAAAAACCCAAACTGATCATACAGAGGGCTGATGTGGGCCGTCGTCTAAGGAAATCAACCAACATAAGCGAGTTGATGAAAAACCCAACGTAAAGGTCACCACGGTGGGTCACCTGCTCTCCTCTGAGTCCTCGCGGGCCTGCTGGACCATCTGGACCCTGAAGGGAGAAGCCATGACAACACCATCAGTCCACAGCCAACCCCTCAGTACTGGGCCAGACCAGTGCAACACTATGATAAAACCTACTTGATCTCCCTTCATCCCGGGGGCGCCGCACTCGCCTCGCTCCCCCTGGCAGACAGGACAAGCAGAGAGTGAGAGAGAGAGAGAGAGAGAGAGAGAGAGAGAGAGAGAGAGAGAGAGAGAGGACTAAATCCTAGCGTGCAACCAACCGCCGGGCTTCGTTCAGCCGGCCTTATCTGCTGCATCTGAACGTTTTGTTTGGTGTCACGACAGTGGTGTTGACATTGTGGCAAGTGGTGGCAGCGTTCGACTGTTGCATTGATACTTCAGGAAGTGTGACGATCAGCATGAGTGGGTTGCTCTGCTGTTTATTGTTACAGCAACCTATATGTCTTTCTATCCATTCGAATCAAATCGAAATGTATTTGTATATCCATTGTATCTATCTGACTGAAATCACGTTGACATCTTGCTGCAACAAAATAAATCATAACATGACTTACCTTCTCCCCTCTAGTTCCAGAACGACCCTGATGCAAGAGAAAAACAAATAATAACTATGACCTCACAGCTCACTACGCAGTATTTTACCAATATTTTATTAAATAACTATTATGAAACGTATTATGTATATTTGAACTGTTTCACTAATGTAACATGGCTCAGTACCTCAAGACCTTCCATTCCTGGGCGTCCGTTGATCCCTGCTTCCCCCTAAATGGACAGACACCAGACAAAAACCCAGTGAAAAAACACTGTCCCTATGAATCACCATTCACTGTAAATGGTCGTTTAGACAGCCAAATACTTACACGAGATCCTTTAGTCCCTGGAGCCCCATCAGATCCTGGTTCCCCTATTTTCCCCTGGATTAAAGCAGAATGCAGAGATCGGTTCGAACGTGATTAATTTGGGCCTCTCTTGGGGCCTGTTCCCATCACATGTAGCCTTAGGTGAGCGTGATAATTCCAGTATGTGACCCTTTCGTGACCCCATTCGTGACCTCCAGGCTTTATACACCTCTCGCTCAATGCAGCCGGGCCCACAGTTCCCCCTCCCTATGTTTTTGCCTTAATCTCCTGTCCTTGACCTTCCCACCCACCCCCACGCCCACCCCCACCCCTCCAGACAGGGGCTCTATAAAAACTGCTGCTAGTGAAAACACAACCCCGCGTGCCTGCTACACTTGCAGTGTGGGAAACACTTCCTGCTCTTTGATGTGCCCCACTCCCTTCCCCTGGACAAAGGCCGCATGCACCTGCTTCATTCAGGGGATGGAAGGGGTGAGCAGCAGGGCAGCATGGCTGGGACTGCGCTGGTTGTCCAGCTGCTCTGATGCCAGGAATAACACCAAGTAGTGAGGATTAGTGGCCCCCTCTGAGAGTAAACCACTGCCTTACTGTAGCTTTCAGACACGCACATCATGACATGGTTGGATCTGTGTTTTCACCTGAAGGTTAAGTCAACTGGAACTGGTTAGATTACTGTGTCTAACTGACATGAATGATGACTATGAATACTCATTGTCTGGACTGGAGTAGAGGAGGGGGGCAGAGAGGAGGTATAGTTGAGGTTACTCACTGAGCTCCCAGGGGGACCTCTCTCTCCTTTATCACACAAACAGGATTTGGGCAGGGGGCACTGAAAAGAAGAGATGGGGAAATGCACAGGCACCATTAGGTTGAACAATTTGATCTGTGTCTGTGGTACGATTTAGATTGCTCTTTTAAGGTCCCATGGACAGTACTTACCCCTGTGTTGACAATTGCGCTCTGTAAAGAAAGCCCAAAAAGAAAGTGGCAAAGTAAACAAAAAGTAAAGCTCAGTTAAGATGAGATCAAGGTGTCAATGAGAGTCTGTGATGAAAGGTTATGGTTGACACGGGCACAACTCCAAACCACGAAACAGACACACACACACACAAACTCACACACACATTCCCTCACCAGTTCTCTGAAGAGTTTGTCCTCCAGCTGGTCATCGGTGAGGCTCAAGACATATTGCTGTGGAGGGGCGCTGGCTATGGAGCGCAGCCGGGAGCTGGTAAGACGGTCCCTGGACAGACTGGACAGCCCGATAGCAAACACCCGGATGTTGTAGGTCTTGGCCTGGGCGGCAGCACTGACCGCACTGGGGCTGCGCGGGTGATCCACCCCGTCGGTCATCAACAGCGCCACCCGCAGGCTGGAAGAGGCCGTCTCGCGGTTGAACACCTGCGTGGCGTTGCTGATGGCGTAGGCCGAGTAGGTGCCGTGACCGATGTAGGCCATGGCGGCGACCCGGCTCTGGAACACGTCCACGTCCTGCCAGTCGCGGAAGTTGTGCTCCAGGGAGATGGAGCTGCTGTACTGCAGGGCGGCCAGGCGCACCCTCAGACGCCAGCCCACCGCCTCCAGCTGCATCAGACGAGTGCTGAACCTCAGGACAAACTCCTTCTGCTTCTCAAACAGCAGCGCCTTGGCCTTCTCTGAGCTGTCCACGATGAACATGATCTCCACAGGGCAAACCAGAGCTTAGCAGGGAAACAAAAAGGAATAAACTGAGGTGTAAGCTTTTGACTTTAATATGGTGGAGGGGCCCGCATGGACTTCTGTAGTTACTGGATGGGTGTCGCTATTCAAATCAACGTTGGATTTTTAAAAACGGATTCTCTGATTCAAAGTGATTTGAACAAAATCATACTTTTCCCTTCATTGATGATGATCTGGTTGTCGTCCCTCTCTCCCTTGCGTCTCCTACCCTGACCCCTGGCCGTGTGAGACAGCACCACCAACAGGAGGAACAGTTGCACTGCTCTCCTCATACTGTCTGCTCTGGTCCAACTTAGCCTGGAGGCAAACACACAAGTAGAGTCAACCACAGAGCACATTCGAGTACAGAACAGTAGAGTAGAGTGCAACGCGTCAGAGCAGTATTTACCCACCTGTTAAAGTATGAATTGAACCTCTGAAATCATTAAGTTTAGTAATGCAGTGTCCACTCTTCACCATCCACAACAGTCTGATGTGAGTCCTATGTACACTAGGGGGAGACAGCACCACAACAAATGTTTTATAATGACACTGATTTATTTCTCCTTTCATTTTTTTTACTGCTGTAAATAAAGTGTTGATGGTTTAACTTCCTGGGAGAATTACATTTCTTCTTATATTCAGCAATGTTCCCGGTCACAGAATAGTTGGCTAAAATGTTACTATAGATACTTTTTATATGTAATGGATCCCTAATATATATTTTTAAAAAACATCTACTTTTGGGAATGTGATCATTGTAAATGTGTAACATGTTCAAATGTTAATGAGCAGTACAAATAGGCTGCTTTCTGTGTATTGCTGCAATACACAAAACATGTGTTTGCGGGGTTTCTATGAAGCATACACAGCCTTACCATACCTGTTCCATTTTTAAGTGAGCTTGCAAGATTGTCTAACATTTTAACAGATTTAAAGAAGAATAAATATAAAGCATACGGATATTTCACACAATACGGTCAACGCGAGAGAGAGTTTGCAAAGCTCAACACTTTTCTCAAACTTGAAAGTCTGAAGATGTTTGTCTTTAAAACCTGACACGACAATCAAAGGAAACATGAATCAATTTAAACTGTACCTTAATTGAACACGTCTATATTTCAACTCCTTTTGTTTGAATAATACAATCCAGAAGCTCTTTTCGCCCAGTATATTCCTACTAAGCAAGGTGGAAACGCTGCTCGACACCGTTCAATTCAAACCTGAACCGGGGCGCTGCACTCGCTCTCCTGAATATTCATGAAGCGCACTTTAGCACCGTTTTGGGATAGGACAACGCTGTCAAGCGGCATGAAAGCCAGGCCAACGCGATCTCTTTATAAATCAAAAGGTCCGACTTCCTATCAGTATAGGATATATTATGGTGCTTTTCATAACTCAAACAAAAAACACATGTGATTTTTTTTTCTTGAGCCTAAAACTGGGAAATTAGCAATGAACTATGGTGACTATGGTGCATGCTCATATCAATATAGTTCATTAAATCATTACAAAAATTATAAATGGGTTGCACAAGTTGTGTATAAATAATTGTTTTCATTTTTAGGTTATTATTAATAAGCATACTATTTAGTTGCAAATTATAATGCTGGCTTTGTAGTTGCCAAACACAATGTTTTGCAATTGTATTATTATCATCCAACCCTTTTCACTGTATTTTACTCCTATAATTCGTGAACGTGGGATGTAATTGGAACCAGAACGATGAGATCCTCTGTCACCCCTGCTCCACCCCGATTCCTGCAAACCTGTACTATTTTTTGTGGTGCCTGAATTCTTTGTAGAATGTGTGGGGAGCACTTTTTCACCGTGGGGGTCAACTCATAAGATACACGTACAAAAATATGAGAATGATCAACTTCTAACCATGATCTTCTGAGTCAAGTACCGGTCCTACTGACAGGCCACAAAAATCAGATGGGGGCAAGAAGGCACTAAAAATGACTAATGGAGTGAAAACACATTAGACAGGAACGGAACATGAGTACAAGCAGGTCAGAGGCTGCTGGGGACAGACTGAAGCACAGAGAGGAGATCCATATCTGTTGGGATCACCTGTGGACCTCAGCAAGAGCAACTTATAACGGAGGTCAATATAAGTCAAGAAATGAACGACGGACACTTGAGTCACATACACAGGTATGTTTGGACCCTGACGTAATACAGCGGCACTGTGAAAACGTCCTTTGCCATAACTCACTGGGGCAGGCCAGAGAAGGTCTTCTTCCCAATTCCTGCCGTTAATCAAATGTGTCTGGAAAAGTAAAAAGGCAGACTTTCTCAGGCAGAAATGTTCAGAGAAAATCACTGGCATGTAAGAAACAGGACATAAAAAGATGTAATAAAACAGCCGATGTCAAGAACAAACTAACAGTATTCAAAATACTAACAGTAGCATCAGGGCTGTGTGAGCTAGCGCAAACACCATACAACAATGTTGTGAAAGACACTTGCACCTACATAATTAACTGTTAAAATGGTCAAATTACCTCTATGTTTTGACAATGGAACATGAGAGTTGCATTTGTAATTTATGTCTCTTTTACAATACTTAAAATGTCACCTTGACTCATCAATCATAAACAATCCGTTGCTTGAGGGAGCCACTGACATACAACATGTGACAAGACTCCTACGAATACTGCTTCCAGGCACTAGCCCTGCAGCCACGGTTACAGTATGGAAGTTCACGGAAACCGAACATGTCTGCACAGCCTTCATTAAAACACCAGGCTCCGCACGGTGATTCGCAACGGGGCCGTTTGTTGTTAGAGCTCTGCTCTGGGTGTCTGCAGACAGGGCTGTGCTGAAACAACAGAGCCGGGACGGCAGCTCCGATGCCAGCCTGGGCTGGGATTCTGGAGGGAGCTTCCTGCTCCGTCTCACCGGGGGCAGCAACAGCATGAGACTGAGCTGAAGCAAGACAAACAAGGCTGTGGTGTGGAAGCATGCTCAACCAGGGGAGGAGTGACACATTGGGATGACAGGCAGGAATCCCGCACCGAGTATCTCTCAGTTTGCTGTCGTTCACACCATCCCCTTAGAGGATGAGTGTGCCTGGTCACGGATGAGTGATGTCCCAGGGGGTTATGTGTTAACGTTTAGTTTCACTTCTAAATCTAGTCATTTTGCTGACATGTGAATGCTGGCTGGAACATTCTGAATGATATGTTCTGACTGGAACCTTCTGAAGGTGGTGTCTTAGTGACTAAATGCTCAAGTAACCAGTATAGAGAACTGGACTGGCAACTATCCATGCTACGGCACCAGTTTATCTCAACAGGGATCTTCTGCACACAATGCTGGGTCAGCAGTGGGAGGTCATACTGTGGGGTTCCCTTCATGAGTACAAGCACTAATGCATCAGACTCCGAACCTAAAACCTATAAAACAACATTTTGCCGTCCTGAACTCTGGGTGTTCAGTCTAATAAAAAGAGTGCTCGCACTGAAATGTGACTTCAAAGTACTACATATATCTGGAAGCGCGCCAAGCCATGAGACAGTTTTATACCTCTGGGTCTTTACATGAGTAGCCTGCAGGTGTGTAGTTTTCCTGAACCCGCCATGCCTGCCTGGGTCATTTGTTAAACATGTCACAGGTGGGACATGAGGGAAACCTCTCTGTGGCCCTTGAAGCTCTGGAGGGCATGACAGCTTCATACGTCTGGATCAGACCTCTCCCATGAGGCCCTGCAAGGTATGTGTTAGATACGTGAAGGTCGATTAAGACATGTCAGCTCATACTGTACTATGGAGATATTACACTCATGGAAAAACACACTGTCATGTCAACATATGTTGATACTGTGATAATGTACTTTGCAAGATGATCTTGACACATTTGTCAAAGATGTGATGGCTCAATCTGAACCTGCCTCATAGTGTAATACAACACTTTCTTTCAGTCTAGTGCCAGTAAGTTTATTTAGTACTCAAAGTGAAAATGTAATTATAGTTTATATTTATAGTACTCCCTTTCTTGTTAAGGCAATCTCAGGGCACTTCTGAAGATGGATACCTGGTCAAAATGGAAACAAATGAACTGAATGCCAACCAACAACCAAAAATGTCTGTGACTGATTGAACAGATAGTCCAGTGACAGCAATAGCAGTGATGCATAGTAGCTGCAGTAGAAAATGCCTTAACAATCACCGCTATGTCTGAACTTGCCACAATATATGGCAGCTGCATAGCTTAAGGCATCTCCTCACCCATACATCAAGGAGAGCACAGTAAATTCACTGAATGTGTTCTGTAATGATATAGATATCAATTTGCTATTAAGTCACATTTTACAGTTATGATTTTAAGTCCAAATGCAATTTGTCAAGACTCAAGTTTATCTAGTACTCAATTGAGTCATGATATAGATCAAATTCCTGTTTTTGCCACAGGGGTGATGGAATAATTTGATCATTTCCATCATTAACGTTTAACAAGCCCTTATGAAATGCTAGTCAAAATTGGTATTTCTCAGAGGTCTGGAGGGGTATCAGAGGTCTGGAGGGGTATCACAGGTCTGGGGGGGTATCACAGGTCTGGGGGGGTATCACAGGTCTGGGAGGGGGTATCACAGGTCTGGAGGGGTATCACAGGTCTGGAGGGGTATCACAGGTCTGGAGGGGTATCACAGGTCTGGAGGGGTATCACAGGTCTGGAGGGGTATCAGAGGTCTGGAGGGGTATCACAGGTCTGGAGGGGTATCACAGGTCTGGAGGGGTATCACAGGTCTGGAGGGGTATCAGGGCACAAGATCACCGTCACTGGACTGTTCGCTTTACTTTCATGTTACTTGTATTAGTCTTCTTTTGATAAAAAAGTGACTAAAAGTTTTCAATGACTGATGACAAGTTTGTATTGTCATCACATTCAAAAACTCCAGTCTGCCACCTCCTGGCCGAATAGAGCCTTGAAAAGGTGCACAATGCATGATGTCAACGTTTTCCAACAGAGGGTGCTATAACACAAACCTGATTTATGAAAATGAAAACATTGTATGGAGAACAATCTTTATTGAAAACAGCATAGTAGACATTTGTACAAATAAAGTAAAAAACAATCAACTAAATAAAAAGGTAAACAAAATGATATGAAGACAAACATTGGAACCAACAGAAGCCATAGTTCTGAAGTGTTCATCCACTGGCAGATAGTTCAAAAGGATAATGTTGTGGGAAGTCATGGACGACCTTCAGAGCTTCATTGTACAGCTCAAGATCTGAGGAAAGAGCCAAAAGATGTGAAAACAGATGCCAACACAATCTGAAATTAGTTGGTTAGAGGGGATGGGAATAGTATATGCTTACCAAATGGAATACCTTTGTCTTCTCTGTATATGGTATATAGAGAGGCCATTATGGTGCCTTTGTTGGATACCATGCCAACCACCTCCACTATTCCACTCAGCTCCTCGTCAAGCTATAGCGACAGCCACCATTGCATTTCAACATAACAAAAAAAAATCAGCTCATGGATGGGCATGCTGAGTGTCACCTACGTACCATTTGCTAGTGTACAATACATCAATAAAGAAGCAGTTAAAATGTCACATTTACAACCAACTACATGGCAAGGAACAGCACGGTCTACATAAGCACAATATCATTAGTACTCACAGGTTCATTGAGCTCCACCGATGCCGTCTTCCCTTCACCATCTGTAATCGTGAACGACTTTCCAGTCGGATTTACCTGTTATGCATAAGAGCAAAATAAATCAATCGTTGGATTACAAAGCCATTACGACTTGCAGATCGATGATACCTCAGCTATAACCAATACGTTGACTGGAAATGATTGTCCGTTTCGGAAAAATACAGCCACGGAGCCACGAGTAGGCTACACAGACATTACCATCATTATATGGAACGATCGAACTGTTGCCTACGACACATTCTAAATGAATATTCCATCGCAAACTAGGAGGTTGCATTACCTTTTCAATGCGCCCAACAAAACAAACAGCCCGGCTAATATATTGAGAAAGCATAGATGTATTAATTCTAGCTTTTGGAGAATCGAAAACAGCTGTCATTTTGAAGTGTGTGATATTGCACTTGTTTTTCTAATAATGTCAAAGCATGAAGTCAGACGGCGGGAAAGTATCAGAAAACGGAATTTCCGCCGTGTCCGTCAGACTTTTATGTCTCCGGAACACAAGTCCTGGAAGTTGTTTATCCAGCTATTTATTATGTAGTCTTTTGTAAGGTATAACGAATGATGTATTTTTCTAATAAAAGTATATGTACAAATTCAAATCATAAAATGTTAAACCATTCCCAACATAAGGAATTACGACTGATTTTACATAAGAGCGGAACCAATGAAGAATACTGTAATTTCCCTTCGACAGCGGACAATGTCAATGAGCTATGACATCAGTTTGCTCAAAAAAACAACAACACAGTGGCCTATCAAACGGTAGCGAAACTAGTTTATATTTATCCAACTGATTTAATGTTGATTTACTTTGCGTCACAACGACGTTAGCAAAGATTGGTGAGTTACAATACATACAATTTCAGTAATTTCAGGATTACGATGGAAACAACCAACTAGCTAGTTAGATAAGATAGTTTGCTAGCTTATGCTAACTACCAAATTTAAGCTAACGACACATTGAGAGTAAGCAAGTGACTAGCCAGATAGCAAGCAGCAGCTGTGTCTGTCAAGATCCCCACAATTTATTAGTTGACAATGTGTTGGGGTCATCAATCAAGGAGAAAACCAGGAGTTAGCTATCGCTGCGGGAAGAACCAGTCTCCCAGTTTGGCTTATAGTTGGTAAACAGATACAGTAGAGCTGAATGTAAACAACTTGCAGTTTGCCTTGATTTTACACGATATTTAGAGCTAACATTTGTGTTTTCGTCTTTTTTAGCAAGGAGACAGTATGTTCAGTTTTCTGGGACTGCGCAAAGACTCTAAGAAGTCGACATCAGAGAGAGAAACAGACGGATTCGTAATCATAGGTAAAACCTTCAAGAGCCCATTCACTTTGTCTGCCACGTTTTTGAACTATATTGAAGGCAAACTGGGTGCTTATAGAACTCTGAGAACCACCTCATTCAGCAAGCATTGTCTCTGACCCCTGCCCTGTGCTCTGTAGGCTACTGACATAGACTGGATAACTTGCTTGTTGGAAGTGGTAACATCTGCTCAAAGTTACATTGTTTAGTGTTGCAGACAGAACACAACTCATTCATTTCAATAGCTGATATACTTTTGTACTATTGTACTTTCTACTATTATTTGCCACACACCTTATGTAAGAAGTGTTACTCCTCGGTCAAAGGTCCAGGGCAAGCTAGCCTTACCCGTACTAAGCTAAGATCGAAACAATGAACATTTTGGTAATCACTCTTCCTCTCCCAGCATAGTGCAGTACAGTTTGCTTGACATCCTGTGATTTTAACAGCAGTTGCTTCTGGTGATGCCGACACAGATGGTTAGGACTGTGTTGGAGGCGAGAGAGAGAGAGAGAGAGAGAGAGAGAGAGAGAGAGAGAGAGAGGGAGAGAATGTTTCTCTTGGCAGACAAACCCAGCTCATAGAGCCAGCATTTCTTTCAGAGATCAAGGAGACAGAGCTTACCGACGCTCCATGTAAACCCACAACTCTGTGGTTTACATGGAGTGTGATTCTCCGATCAGAATAGGTATGGTCTCACAGTCAGGGCCATGTTTGTTAAGGGCATCAGGTGGGTGGTGGTTAAAGCATAAACATTCCAATGACTAGACAGCGTCAACAGATTTCATACAGGTCCCTTGTGATCAATGTTGAAATGAAATAGCATTGCATAATCAAGGTAGCCTTGGAGTCATTGTTTAGTCTGGGTTCTTTTCTATTTAAGTTGAATGTTGCATATATTAAGAAAAGGGGGAATGTTTCTCACTACAAACACATGTGAATCCGTCTGGGACTGTTACCAGTGGCAACCAAACGGAGCAGATGTGGGAACAAAGCAGAGCTGGTTGGGCTGGTCCCTCTCTGTCTTCATGGCCGCTCCTGCGAGTAGAGCCAGAGGGTGAGAGGAGGGGGTCTGTCCGCCAAGGGAAAGCCCCAGCAGGGTGGGACTATGGGCAGCCAACTCCCACATGGCAGTGGCCCTTCTACTCATCCACATTTGGTCATTCAGGCATAAATGCACTCCTTGGTAGAAATCCTGGAGAAAAACAATGTGTTGAGTCCAGCTCTGACACTAGGTGGAGGAGTGGGTCAAAGTGTATCTGAGGCTCATTAGGAGTGACGGATTGTACATTTAGCTGTAAGCTTTTGGCTGTGCTGTAAAATGGTAGTACCATGTGGCACTGCAGTACCAGTAGTTATTCATGTAATACCTTTGCTGGACTCAACTGGTATGATGCACAAGTACAATTAACCTACATTATGGGATCGTTTCCATCCCAGTCTTATTACACCGCTTTACTGTGTTAAATTTGAGCTTTACAGTGATTCTTAAATGACTATTTGTGAGACTACAATGTTGTAAGGCATTGATTTATAGCCTTGGTCTGCTTTTACAGTCAAGTAGCCTTCTGTCAGATGGAATAGGTGAAGAAGGAATCCTCTCCTTATCGCTGTCATGATCAGCCGTGTGTCAGACTGTGAGTCTTTAGTGCCTCAAAGGCAGGATATGGCTCTGTGTATCTGCAGCTGACGCTCTCCCTCTCCCCCGCTCTCTCTCTCCTTCTTCCTTGAGGAGCAGGCCAGGCCGGCTGAAGTCATAAGCAGATGTGCCTCTACTGGGGGGGAGGGGTTGGTCGGTTCAAGACTCTCACAAGTTCTCAGCTCTCCCATCTTACAATGGCTTCACTTGTGCCTGGGTGTCCCAGTCTCACTGAAGTATCTTGAATGCTTCATTATGCTTTTTTTGGTGACAATTTGGCGTGCAATGTTTAGGCAATAAAACAATGGTGTGGTGGATGTGCTATTTACAAAGCCGTGCCGTAGGTCATGTGGCTGATTATTTGGCCTGGAGAGCTTAAGAGGCTTCCAGCTCTGGTTTGGGAGTGGTACACGCAACTTTCTCCCATCACGGTCCCAGAGGATCAAGGCTAATGACTTCCATGTTGCATCCAGAGCCTTGTCAGACAGATTATTCTCCGTCTGTGCTTAGCGTGCTGGAGATAGCCGCTGTATCTGCTGTGTGTTGTTATCAAATGTGGTGTCTGTGACTTAGGACCTCCCTGAAGAGCAGCCGGCAGGGACGACCCTTACAAGGCGTTAGTGGGTCGGTGTCCTAACTCCTTCCTATCAGGCTTGAACTTCATTAGGAAAAACCTGCCGACGCTAAACCCATCTGTTTAACAATTCAAACATCAGTAAGTCTTTGTCAAGGTTCACGGAGCCGTTTCCGCTGTGTATCTGTGTCCTCCAGGTCCCCAGATCCCTTTTCACTTTCTCGGACTCTCCTGTGTAAAATAGATCACTGCATGATTCAAGCCAGGCCTTTTCCAAACCTCGGACAACTATCCTGACCAGACTCCATCTAATTCATATTTTGCTCAAAGAAATGCCTTTGACAGTGTTTATATTGGCCTTCATCCAATCGACAAAATAGGGAATATTCTGCAAGCGCTGATGCCCAAAGATATGTGGTCTGACCGTGTGAATACTGTCACTTTTGAAGTATTCATGACACATTCCCTGTACCATGAAGCAGAAGGTGTATGAAAAGGCGTGCCCTGTTTCCTCCTGGTGGTTTCAGGGACTGGAGAGGATGAACTCCGGCACGCTATCGAACAGATGCCCTGTCTCACTGAGCTCAGAGGCAAGGCCATGCAGAATATGCTGACTGCACTTAAAGGGGAGAATATAGCCCAGGCTTACTTTACATTGCATTATTTATTTGTGCTGCATGCCCTTGTCCTCGGGAAACTTGCTCTGCTTGCTTTGGACTAGGCCCGGGCCCCGGCGTTCTACTGTTCGAGACCGTGCAAAGAATTCACTCACAGATGTTGTGGACATTTTAGGCCTATGCCTAAATCTGGTCAGGAAATTGTGCAAAGGTCTATTTTTTGCGATGCTTTTTGAGAAGGGGAAATGACAGCCATACAGTGAAGGCACCATCTGAATATTGTCATAGAGGAAGCATGATAACATGTCTCTCCCAGTGCTAATACAGATACAATCTAATAAACACCCAAGACAGACGAGATGTGAATTTGAAAACAGAATAAACTGAAAGCTGAAGTAGGCCGTTCCTCAGGGCGCTGTCAGTGGGCCTCAGTTCCCCTCTCTCAAGGAGCTTCTCTTGGAAAGTTGTTTGTGTCGACACATGAAGCTCAGATCAAGGGCAGCCAGTGAGATCAGTGACAATGACTCCACACTGCCGAGTGAGTGCGGCCAGGGTGGGGGGAGAGGAGCAGGAGGAAGGAAGGACGGATCTGTTGCCTAAGCCCTGGAGGACAGAGAATAGCGGGGAGAGAGACTAGCAATCTCTCTCCCACACTCCTCCTGTGTCTCCTCTCACCGACACAGTATGACACTGGGCTTATCAAGAGAGGGATCCAATGAATAGGCTCAGGGATGTGTCACTTAGCACCATGCACTGAGACCCAATACATTATTTAATCAATTGACAATTTGGCCATGTGGTCGGCCCAAACTGGAACAAGAATATCCAGTTTATTTGTCCTCATTTGTTTTCATTATCATTACTGTGGTACAATATTAATGTTCTGGTTGGATAAATGTTCCAATACTGTTGCTTCGATTTCCGCTAAAGAAGAATGGGTGCAGCGGAATGGCAGAGACTATTTATCGGGACAATGTGTATTGCATTATGCCCGATTGTCCTAAAAGTGACACGACACAAGTGGAATGAGGATGTGGCCCAGTTTATGTAAACAGCAGTTCGGAATGGTGGGAGCTGGACGGATGGTCAACAGAGGAGTGTGCTGCGGAATTGTGCTAAGTCGTAATGCTTTCTAATCCATTAATGTGCTCAGAAAACCACTTGTTAAGCACAGATAATCTACGCAATTGACCGGGACTTCCCGAGGGAAAAAATACATCGATCCGTGTCAGATCCATTTATATTAAGGTTGGAGCGAGGTTGAAACCTCAGTAGGGCGTCGTTCAGTAGCCCATAGTGGGAGAGACCTAGACTTGCTCACATCGTTAACGCCTGTCTCGTTTCCTCTCCAGGTGATACGGCTGAGGAGCGACGGCAGAAGACCCAAACCCCAAAGACCAGCCACCTAGCCACCAATGTTGTCGTGGAGCCTTCAAAGGTGATTCTCTCCACACAATAGAGCAGGCCTGCCCCGTAAACCTCCAGCAGCTTGGAACTCAATCTGAAAGCATGACGAGGTGGATCCACCCAGAGATCCTCTCTCTGTGTGGCGGTTGTAACTTAACCGTTCCTGGGAGTCGCCTCCCATATGGTGTGTGCACTGGACAGAACCAGTACAACAGACGCGTGTGAGCTTAGCAGCCCGGTGCTAAAATGGCGGTGGGTTCTCTCATCTCAGTCCTACTGGGCGGACTTGCACAGTCAGTACCGCTGTGCGTCTGACAGGTGCTGGGTTAGCGGGGCCAGACACGCGGGCCAACACATGCCACTGCCATTCACCACGCTGCCTGGAACACTGGGCCGGGACATATGGTGCCACAGAAAAGCTCGATTGTTTGCGAGGGTTTCTGCTCGCTGTTTTCAAGGGGTTTATCCGAGCCTTGGTGCCTCTTGTGTTGGGAATCATGTGGGTTTAATCAAGGACATGGTGGAAAATGGCAGCTCTGAGAGAGTGTGTGTGTGTGTGTGTGTGTGTGTTTGTGTTTGTGTTTGTGTGTGCAGTGAACTATAAGCTCCATATATGTCATTGGAGTATGGCACACAGCTGTCAAATCTAGAGTGTGCCCTACCCTCCTATGTACTCACAGTGCAACAGGAAGTGCTGTGATGCAGGAACATACAAAAAAAAATACTTAAACATAATTACATTCCAAAGCACAACCAAGACACTAATTGGGCATTCTGGATAATGCGTGAAACTTCGACAACCCTATTCCAACATATATGTAAAAATGGGAAGTATATGTTGTAAATATGAAAAGTGTGCGTGTGGTATGATGAGATGGTTTGTATTTGTGCTGCTGAAATGTCAGCAGTTAAATGCGGTAGTTAAACCGTGGGCCTGGCTGTGTGTCTGCAGGAGGGCTGCCTGGTTGCATGGTGCTCTTCAGCTGTTAATGTTAGTGTTGGGGACAGCACCCAAGCGACTTCCTTCCTCAGCTAGGATGTTGCAAAGCTGCACAGGCAGCAGTGAAACCTCATCTCAGCTGTGTCTCACCCCCACGTTTCTTTTCCATAGTCCCTTTAAAGCAAAACTGTTCTTTAATCAACAACCTGCTACCTTTTGTATTTATTTTGTCCCCCCCCCCACCAAATGTGTTTATTAGCTATCAAAGGCTTATTCTGGATGTCCGAATAATATAGGCCTACTTAAGTGAACCCATCCCTATCAGAGGACAGTGTTTCACATTGTTGTTTATTAGCAAGGCCAGTGTGGAAACTTTTGAAGGTCACCAATAAGTGGCGTTTAGGTTGTGACCCAGCTGTGGCCCAGCCCTCTATTTCCCACATCCGTTGAACCAAACTATAATGGAAGCTAGTAAAGAGAGTGGCCAATGAATCACTTGACACAGCCTTTACAATGTGATTGGAGGTCAGGAAAGCTTTTCATGGCGAACATGGTACCAAATGCAGCGCCTCAAACTCATAGCGCACTTTCTCTCCTCTGCTCCCCAGCCATTCTGTCCCGGCCCGGTCAGAACCGCCGAGGGGGTCCATCTCCCTCCCGTCCTCCCCCCTGTGATGTCATCCCCGGGGCCTGCCGCCGTAGAGGTGGCGCTGTCCCTCCCGGAGCTCCTGGGAGATGTGCCCTTCACCCTGGCGCCCCACATCCTGGCCATGCAGGCCGGGTTCCCCCTCCTACCTGAGCTGCGCCTGTCCCGGGACATCAACGACAACCTTGCCAACTTCCACTACGACTTCACGCTGGAGAACTCTGTGCTCTGTGACCTGTGATTTTTTTCTCCCATCTGTCTGTGGACGTTGAACCGCGGCCCTGCCAGTCCTGGACCGTACTGGACCGTACTGGACCATACTGTTTCTTGATACTGTTTGCTTCACAGGGGCTCAGAGACCGCTGATTGTCGTTAGTGATAAACCTGGGTATGGTCCACTTGGAGACCATGTGTTTGTCAGGTGGGATCTCCACAAATCCTGGCTCTAATGCATACACTGTAGGTTCATGTAGTACTGTGGTTATGACGAGAGAGAAGAGATATTCAGGAACATTTAGCACCTGCTATTGCTATGACTGAAGCACTTGCTGTGAGCTCTGTGCAGTTACAGGAAGCTGTTACAGCTTGCTAGTCTAATGTCCAATGATATCTATAGATCATTTATTAAGGAATACTGTATATAGTTCCATAAAGTCATACATTTGTGTGGTTCCTATTAGCATGGGAATTGTTGATTTAGTGATTAAAGGTTTGAACCTATATATGTGGGAGATTTCATATGAGCTTAGATTACCTTTGCCAACCACATTGGAAATGTTTTGAACATTCTTGTGTAGCCAGCATTTCTTACAACATCCAACGTAGCACTTTTAGCCCATCTGTTCCATATCTCTTTCCAAAGACACTCTCATCTACGTTTATTCTCTGAAGTGTAATAAGACTGACCTCTGTGGCCTTTAGTCAATCATCCTTACCTCTGAGTTATGTTCCCCAACACTGTATGGTTATTTCTGCATTGCTATTTGTATACTGATATGGTTCCCCATCATGAATGCAGATGATTTGACAGTTGACGTGCCCATTGTGTTTCACATGTGAACAATTGTATTATCAGGACAGTATCAAACCCATTGTGGTTTACACTTTTATGACCACTCATGGAATCAAATTTTGCTGTGATATAGAATCACGTTCACTGTTTTACATGTGTTTCTGAACAAACACTGTAGATTCAACCATGCTCTTTTTATGTCCTACATGCTCATATTATGTTTAATGTGGACATGCTCATAGCTTGTTTATGATTTAGCTATAATTGCTTAGTGTGTTTTATGGTGTTTATTTGCACGACTGGTTGTGCTGTGCAACTGTTTACTGGTCAAAGTTATTTCTCTCTAATTTATTTTCATTCTTTTGTCAGAGTAGATGTTTGTTTTCAGAGCATGAATCCTTTCTGTGTACTACACACTCATTTTCTTAATCATTTCGATCTGGGAGCCTGCAAACAATTTGCACTAGGTTTTGTGTCAGGATGTTACTTGCAACAATATATCATCTGATGCTGTTGTGCCTTTAAATACATATACTGAATACTGTAAAGCATAATGAAGCATATATGGCACTTTAAAGGTGAACATGGTCCTATTCTGTCTGACATTTTGTTTACCCACTGTGTGAACACCTTTCACCTTTAGTCACATGACTTTTAAAGTTTATATTTGACCTCTTTAACTTTGTGTCCTTCGATGATCAATCCTTTAACAGTTTGGATGTGGTTTACAATTTATCAGATTTTTATGATTAAAAGTATTTCAAATAAATATTGTAATTAAATGATTGTGTCTTTGTGTCACTGCTTGCAGCTTCTGGACCTGTATGATACCGAATTCAAGTATAATGCCTAATTATATTTAGTAAAACAGACACACTTATAATTGTGTCCAAACTACTATAATCCTCATTGAAGCCATTGGTGAATGTATAGATACATTGTAACCAATGAATAATTACTCCATGTCTTTTTTGGCCAACCAAGTTCACAGTATAGTGACTTTACTCCGCCCCTATCTGTCAACCAGTGGTGGTTGAGCTGATTCTGAACGTAACGAGTAATCGTAGTACAGGGGGTTGAGACACTGGACGCAAATTCCCTAGGCTAGTCTTAATGCTTAAGTAGGAACGTTGTAGTTGGAGTACTGAACTTATAGTATTGCAAATTTAAATGACTTACTGGCGACTTCTTAATGTTCTGATAGTTTGTATAGTAACGCGGAGCATTGAAGCATTTGGGAAAGGGATAAGTAGTCGAAACATTGCTGAAATGTAAAGTCGGGAGCTGTCTAGCGATACAACTGACCAGGCTTTGACCGATAGCCTACGTGTGTAAACAAAATGTTTCACCAAGTAACTTAGTCAGCTCGTAAATAGGTTGCTACAGTTATTAGTCCGCTTTTTACTCCGTTGAGAAATACACAAGGCAGTTGAAGTTGAGGCCTGTTTAAGTTAACCAAACACTTAGGATTAGTGTCATTCTTAAATTTGCCATTTGGAAGTGTTTAACCGTGACAATGTCAGCATCATCAGCAAGCAAACGCAGCACCGACAGCTCTCCGACCATCTCACCAGCTTGTAGCAGCAACAGCACTACGATCCGGTTGCAGCCTATTCGTGCCACGGTGCCGTTTCAGCTCCTGCGTGGAAATCAACACAGCCCAACCCGCTCTTCCTCATCCTTCTCAGTTGGGAGCAATACAGGACCGACGACGTCCCGCTGCTCCAGTCCCACCAGCCCGACGCAGCTGCTGCTTGGAAACGCGGGTGGAAGCAGCTCCGAAGTCAGATTGGTCGCAAGGCAGAGACCCTCACCGCCTGACAAGGGCTCACCTGAGCGGTGTTCAAATTCTCCTGTGTTAAAAGGTGCAGTATCTGTCAAGTGTCGTATCCATTTTTGCATTCACCAGCTAGCCAGCTAGCTAGCTAGCTCCACCGTCATAATTGGGTCAGATTGGGGGGGTCGTACGGATGTTTAAGACGCCATAGCATCACAGGGTAGCAAGATATCGCTGGCTAACATCAATGTAACCATGAATTACTACATTACATGCTGCATTACCATGGTAATGTTTAATGAAATGTTATTGGAACTAGACCAAGTGCTTTATTGCATGCATTAAATAGATGTTTTAGTATACGTTGCTCATCTTTCATACGTGCTGAATCTGTGTGTCATGATAGCGTGTTTTAAAATAATCCGATATTTTAGATCCATTGAATAACCCAGATGTGGTCATTAAGGTATTTTGTTATTACTGTGTTATGGATGTGAATCGTGGCAGTGATGAGTATGCAGTTACCTAAAGCGCCAGGATAAGAAAGCAATATTAGTTTCATTTTATCAGCGAAAGAAACTATGCTGATACAGAAGAGAGCTTGATACAGTGCTAAGTAGCCTATGCATGATATGGATTACGTATGTCGACCATTTAACGCTTGTTGACTGCTTGAAGAAATGGAAAGAATTACGTCGTCAATTGGAAGGTCGCGCGCGTGGCAACATCGGGGCCTAGCACGAGCTCATATCAGACCTAAACAGAAAAAATATTTTGCAAAAATGTGAATGCTGCTTTTATTGTAAACATTTGGAAAGGCTGAACAGAGTATGCTCAAATCGTATCTTTGTCACTCTTAAACGGTCCTGGAAATATTCAGAAGACTATTTCCTCCCGAGGAAAACACTGATACCTAAATAGATCTATATAGATGCATAGATAGATCCGCACTTAACATCTGCTTCATCCGCTATAAAGTGTCTTAGTTTCAGTCTCATACTTTCAGCACAAGCATTTTCAGTGATGGTGTTGCTAGCTCTATAGTAGACATGGATTGACTGAGGCAGATCGGCTGGTATATCTGCCTCCTCTATGCACTCAGAAAGTCAGTGTTCAGATTAGTCACTGAACAATGACATCCTGTTTAGTGATATCCCCATTAAAAGGTGGAATGAGGATGTTTTTTAGTTGCGGTTCTAGTAATAATAATCTAGGAGAAACAAAACAATAGTTTATAGGCACATGCACTATTCTTACATGAGTCCTCTGGCATCAAAACCACCCTTGGCTTGAATACAATGCTGTGCATTTGTTGGGAAAATGTTATCCAAGAAGTATCCCCTTCAGGTAAAATGGTGTCTTCTTGGCAAAAGCTTCCTGACCTGTTCCTAGGAATAGAACATGGTTGGGTGGAACAGTCAGTCCCCATGATCAAGGGACCATATCTCGAACACTACTTTGGTAGATTCTGAAAGGTCAGGTGACATTCTAACACATGACCTTTTAAGATTCTAAGTGATCACATCACACCTAAGCCCCAGCTCTGTTTGCGCACACCCTGTTCCTATCATTTATGGCTAATGGTGCTTCTAATGCCACACATTTACAGGGGATTCAGGCTATTAAAACGTCCAGAAAGGCTATCATCCATTCGGGTCTGGGTTGTCTATTAGCTATGTAACCTTCCCTGCTATTAGTCTATTAACCATCCCAAGCATTTTTAGACGATTATGCTACGTCATGCAGCTTTACAAAGCTAATCATTTTCATATGTATTAATGAATACAATTATCAAACTCGTTTGTATTAATTGGGGGGTTAAGTGAGAAGGGTGGTGAAGCAGTAAAAGTATGTTGTTATGGTTACAGCTTTTTAAGCATACGTTCTGTAAACCAAGCTTTGGAGGACAGAAAGTAAGGAGTGATTTAGTATACATGACTTTGGCATGTACAATTTAAATGATCCAAATTAGACCATGTATACTCCAAAATTTGAGAGTTTATACCACTTAGCCAGAGATATATTTGTGTTAAAGCCATGATCATCTTTAAACAGAGACAAAAAGGGTGTGAAGTGTATCCGTTGAACAGTTAACTACCGGGTTGTAAATCCATGAAACGGTTGACTTCCGCACTCAGTGGACTTCTAAATGAAAGAATGCATCACAGTAGATGGCCCACTTCCTGGAGAGTCCTGTGTGTTGGACTTGTTAACCCATCTGCAAGACATTTGCCTTAAGAAGAACTGAATGGCGTCCATGTGCATAGGATTACTCTCATGCCCTGTCGAGCACCACTCACTGGATGCCGTTCCCCTATTCTCATTTCTCATATCCTAGTATAGACATAGGCTACTTTGCAGGCAAGCATGGCTTTAGAAGGCTATATAGTGACTGTGGTGCTCTTTCTGATAATTATGCTGGGTCTTATGGCATGGTGCATCGTTTTTCACTATGGATGTGGGAATTTCTAACCATAGCTGGATCTTCATGTTGCACAAGGCTGGTTGAAATGGCAAATTTGAGGCCTTGTGTGAAATCTGGTTTCTCGGGCACTGTGATGTTTGTGACAGGAGGATTAAGGCAGATTAACAGGGTATACTGTCACTGAGAGCGTAGCATCCTCTCCTTGGTTCTCACAGCTTCTCCTACTAGGCCTAAATCGAGCCTACTGCTTTAATCAGTAACTCAGTGCAGAGCAGCTGTTGAAGACACTCTTTCAGACATTTCAGCAATATTACTTTGTACATTTTGAGCCATCAGGGTATGACATTTTAGGCTTTGATTTAGCCAAGATTTCTTACATACTTTCAGTCCCTACTGTCAATTAAGTATCCATGGACTCTACAATGAATACATTGTCTTTTGCTGGAGGATTGTATCTGCACCAAACCCAGTGCTTTTATGACGTATTCCTTCCATTGTTTGTGTCTATTTTTGTTTGACTGGAATCATTGAAAAAGCCGGAAAGCATTCTCGCAATGGGAATGTTCTTAATGATGTGATGACAGTTGCATGACTCTCACTCAGTTTAGGCTCAAAAGCTGTCTGAGGCAGCTATTTTAATAACAGGAAGTTGCGTTTTCATACATTGTTATATGAACAATATTGCACGTAGAGAACATGATCATCTGTGCTGACTGAGGGTTTCCTGGCTCTCATTAACCTGCGAATCTTAACTCCAGATGTTTCGGTAAAGAACCCTGCAATACTCGGTCATGGAGCGGGTGATCAGAGCGGGCTCTGTTGCCATAGCAATCGTTCTGTATTGGTCCAGTTAACCCAAACTGTCCCGATCTTGGGTCCACAATAGACACTGACTCGAGAGGCAGCTAGGATTTTGATAAAGATTATCCTCATATAGGCAGTGAGTGACAAGAAGCAATGGCTATGGGATGTTAAGTAACTGTATTTCATTCATATAGTTCATGTTCCATGCACATATTTGTGATATTTGGCTTTCTGGTGAATACTTGTACATAATAAAACTGTTATTATTGTTATTTTTACATCCTTGCATCGTCTATAATTTGCAGTAGGAAAGAGATGGAGATGATTCCACAGTTCCATGATCTCTTGGGCCTCATTTGGGCCTGTCCCAGTTTGAGCCCTGCTGAGTGAGAGCTCCTGGCATGGCCTTGCACCTTTCTCTCCATCTGCTCTCAGGAAACTGTAAAAAATGGGTTGGAAAAAGTACCAGGGCACTGACACCAAACGCCTTTGGCCAACGCAGCCTGCCTGCCTGTCTGGCTGCTTGCCTAGCTGCCTGTCTGGCTGCCTGGCTGCCAGTCTGTCTGTCTGCCCAATGGAACATTTGGCCCACTTGGAGATCAGACCAGTTCCACCTTGCCTCATGAGCAATAATCCCCTACGTGTCACTAACTAACCAGAACAGGCACAGCCCAAGGCTCCAGGCAAGGCTAGCTGTAGCACAACACACCAAAGTAAGGCTAGTCCATGCAGCAACATAGATTGGGGTTGAAATGGCCTATATTTGCCCCCCAAATAGTTATCTTAAAAAAAAATTGCACACATTGTGCCTTTTGTAGCTCATAAGAACTTGTATGTCAATTCAACACGGGTACAGTGTGACAAAAATCACAAAATAACAAGTAAACGAAGGAGGCCATGAATCCTATAAATAACGTCGTACACACAAATGACGTGTGGACGGATGAAGGCGGGTGTTTGCGGTCTGCAGGCCTTGCGTTTACCCTGCCGTGGTTAGCCAGACGCGCTGACTAAGGGCGTTTCAAAGAGACAAAGCACAACTCTTGCAAGAGGAGCTCAGCCTCAGTGGGTCTCTTCCGTCCTGTGCCTCTGAGATCTGACACCTTTACACCGCGTGTAAGATCACAACCAAGTCTAAATGAGTTCCCTAAAGAGCCGAGCTGTAATCCCCTGGATGGGCACCAGCTGGCCCGGCCCTCTTTTGGCTTTAGTGGAGCTTCAATCCAAGAGGGCCACAGGGTAGGAGGTTGAGGTCACCTGGTACCGACCCAAAACGAACCCAGCCTACAGTTGGCCGACTGATTTTGACCCCCTTGGGCAGGGGTCGGTCGGAGTTTACCGCTAAGTCATGACCACGAAGACACACCCCTCACACTGCCTCGTGGTTGTCAGTTTCTGACGCCAGAAGAAGCAGCTGGAAGGGCCTGCTTGTGAACAGTTTGTGCATTCTAACACCGCATACCACTGGGGATCGAGCATCTGTCTTGGAAACCTGGAAACCATTCCATCTGGGACGTCAGCCCATGTGATTCAGAATGCAAGATGCACGGCCGCATTTTCTCTCACTTAAAAAAAAGCCCAAACCATGCACTGAAACAGGTCGACGTAGACGAGCGATTGGTTTTGGTTGACTCATCGAAAAAAAGAAGAAAAAAGAATGGATTCTACTGAAGCGACGGGTCTATGTCTCTATTTGTATCCAGGCATATCTCTTCTACCTCCACATCCTGGAATGTAGTTCCTAGAAACCGTTCCTGTTTATCCAGCTTTTTTGAGGTCAGGGACCTTGTTTGCCTTCCTTAAAAAAGGTTTGAAGTTTGCTCTTGCACCTTCAATCATATTGGCTCAGACATAGGAGTGGCCGTAGAGGCGTGCACAGATGAGCCCGCACCTGTATACGACCGGAGCACCTGTATACAAGGGTGTAAATATTGCTGTTTCTACCCCGGAATCGTGGCACACAGCACCGAGTGTTGTCAGTAAAGCACGAGACCTTGACCCAGTTCCTCCTGGTGTTGCCTGGAGTGTTTGGGAGGTATTTTCATCAGGTGTACGGTTGCCTCACTTACTCAGAGTCTCTCCCCTCAAGGGCGACGACATCAACCTCTGGTCAATAACTCCACATGGAGGCAGTGCCTGTTTCAGTAATGCAGCCTCACTCCTCGTCCTGTGCAGAAGGTGGAGGGCGGAGGGAGAGCGTCTCAGATGCCTTGATCTGATTTCAGGTGTTCATTGGCTCCAAATGTGTGAGTGGAGGTTTTCTAGTTCATCCAGTTTCGTGAAGCAGCAGGTGCAGAATGGTGACAGGATTTGGAATTTTGGAAGGATTTTGGAAAGCCGGTCATGTTTCATGTTTGTTTTCCCCTTCCTATTTACTGCATTGTTGAGTGAAAAAGGAGCCGTTTCCTCTTAAAAGGGTTACGGCGCTTCACAAAGTATTTCGCGTGTTTGATCTCCGGCTTCTCTGTGTTGTGTGTGCTCTCCCCCCCCTGCAGTTGAAAGCTCCAAGGCCCAGCAGGTGCGTAACTCGGGAGCCATCCGCCGAACGTCCTCCCTGGGCACCATCACAGGCCCCTACCTCACGGGACACTGGCCACGCGACCCCCACGTGCACTACCCCTCTTGCATGAAAGACAAATCCACACAGGTAGGCCCCGCCTCCCGGCCCCGCCTCCTGGCCGCCACTGTCTCACCTTATAACTGCTCCTCCCCACAGAGATGAATGCATTCCGTGGCATTTCCATCAGAGAGACGGCTGGCACACCGACATGCAAAGGGAACTACGAAGCAGAAGTGTTTCCACGCTGTTGTCGTGAGGAAGTACGACCCCACACTGTCCCTATTTAAGTTTGCTTATGCAACGTCTGAAGAGATGTGTGAAAACAACAACAACCCCATCAGCAGTTCTTCCAGTGTGTTTAAAGATCCCCTCTGCGGGCCTGCAGGCCTGTGAAGTATGCCCGAGTGGTTAGCCTCCCGTGGTCGCTCTCTCACAGCTCTGCACACCACCCTGCTTTCCTCCCGGCAGTGTGACATTTACCACCTACGCATCCGCGGGCCTTCAGTCGACAGCCTCTCCTCTCCTCTGCAGCACAGTGTGTTATGAAGCAGGCGCTAGCATGGACGCCACGGCCTGATAAGGATTGGAAGGACCCGGGAGCTCCTGTCAATAGAGTACTCCTACCACTTCTAGAATATTCTCCTTCTCCTCTTTCTTCTCCTCCACCTCCTCCTCCACCTGCTCCTGCACCTCCTCCTGCACCTTCTTCTGCTCCTTCTCCTGCTCCTCCTCTTGCTCCTCCACCTCCTCCTGCTCCTCCTCCTGCACCTTCTCCTGCTCCCTTTCCTGCTCCTCCTCTTGCTCCTCCACCTCCTCCTGCTCCTCCTCCTGCTCCTCCTCCTGCTCCTCCTCCTGCTCCTCCTCCTGCTCCTCCTCCTGCTCCTCCTCCTGCTCCTCCTCCTGCTCCTCCTCCTGCTCCTTCTCCTGCTCCTCCTCTTGCTCCTCCACCTCCTCCTCCTGCTCCTCCTCCTGCTCCTCCTCCTGCTCCTCCTCCTGCTCCTCCCTCCTCCTGCTCCTCCTCCTCCTGCTCCTCCTGCCCTCCTCTGCACCTCTCCTCTCTCCTGCACCTTCTCCTGCACCTTCTCCTGCTCCTTCTCCTGCTCCTCCTCTTGCTCCTCCACCTTCTCCTGCACCTTCTCCTGCTCCTCCTCCTGCTCCTCCTCCTCCACCTCCTCCTGCTCCTCCTCCTGCTCCTCCTCCTGCTCCTTTTCCTGTACTTACTGAGCCCTGTTTCAGGGAACCTCCTGCTCCATATTGTGACGTGTCACAGTTGGACTATAACGTGCGAGGTAGCTACAGACTTGAGCTGACGTCCATTTTGAAGTAGGTATTTAGCAAGGCAGGGTAGGTGTGCAGTACAGACACAACCCGCTCGCATGGCATTTGGTTCTGTCCAAGGTTGGACTCGCAACAGTTTCCCCATGGAGCTGCAAGGTTGTGCCACCAGAGTCAGCTGTGTCAGTCACAAGTGACACCCCGCATTACATACATCCTGTTTTTATTGTGCTGCTCGGCAACCGGCTTATTTACTTCAGCAAAGCAACCATATTGCCAAATGTGTGTTTACTGCTGTTAATCAATTGTGACAGCTTTAATCCTTCGAAAAACTTCCAAACGTTAAGCTGTCTTCTTCACTTTCTCTCTTCCTCCCTCTCTAAACTCACCCGAAAACTTGACACATTTGCAACACATACTAGACTTGTGCTTGGCCTGGAATTCTATCCTACCACCATAAGGCCACTATTCATACTGTATGTCCAAGCCTAACCAACGGAAAACCTGGAATTCCCCCGCCATGTTTGTTCATTGACAGGACACATGCAGGGCAGGTGGACCTAGGAGGGGTCGGTATGCGGTCACAGTCCAGTCCAGTCTTAGAAGAGAGCAAAATGAAGGCTAAGGGAGAGGAATGGAGATAAAGAGAGGGATGTGGGGGAGGTCAGACTGCATGTGATATGTGGATGTGCGAGCGTCTCTCTCTCTGAAAGAAAGCAAGAGAGAGAAGGAGAGAGATAAAGACAAAGTGCGTGTCTGTGCACGCGTGTGGTTTTCCTCTTCGCCCCGCTTTAAAGAGCACATGAAAAAGCGCTGTCTTCAAAGCGGTCGCCTCGCCATTTCCTGGCCCCCGCTGCCGACCTGTTTGCAGAGGGACAACCTTTGAAATGGGACGTCTCACCGAAGATGAATAGAGGAACTAGCCATTTAACAACAAACACTGTCAAACAGCGCTGGCCTTGAACCTCTCATCACTCCCTCGGTGGCAAGCTGTTCTCCCTCCGCTCCTTCTTCTCCTCTCGCTCCGGGGAAAGCAGAGCCACACAGAGTCTCTCTTTATCAGAGCTCAGTCACCCCGTCCCACCGAAAAACACGTCAGTGAAACGAGCTTTGCACACACAGGCCCACCCACCACCACTGACTGTGTCTGGGCTGCTTCCTCCAACGCTTTCTTCAGCCAACTCTTCCCGCCCAGCCTGTGCTTCTAGGTGACGGTGGGCTGTTTCTGGTTGTATCTGGCTAGTTGACATAATAACTTATTCATCAGTGTGACGCTGCTTCAGGTCCGGGGCGGCTGGCCTTGCCCTCCGCCTCCTGTCCTGCCCAGAGCAACAACAGCACTGCCAGCCCCAGCTGGGGTCCCACACACCACCACCTGGCATCAAGAGCCTCCTGTCAATTCTGTGTGGACACCCAGGGGCTCTGGTGGGGGCTGGGGGGGTGGTGGGGGGGACGACAGTTGGTGTTTTGTACGTTTCTAGAATGTTCGCCAGGAGGATGGAGGTGGTGTGATGCTCCTGGGTTGCTGCTGTGTAAAGTCGAGAGCAGGGCGGTGGGGATGGGTGTGTGTGTGGGGGTGTGTGTTTGTTCAGGGGGGAAGAGGGTGTGTGTGGCGGCGACGGGATCTCAAGTCAGAGCAGATAGAATGAGATGTCCTCTGTCTGCAGGACTTAATCTTCTGGCCAGTGTCACTTCATCATCTCTCGTGACCAAGTGGAGCAGGTCTGAGCGTGGTGGGGGAGAGAGACAGTGAGGGAGAGAAAGAGAGAGAGAGGGTTGGAAATGCAAGCTGTCAAGTAATTGACTCAGTGCTCAAAATAAACAAACGGTCCTTTGAGTCAGGCCCATTAAGATGAGTAAGGCAGCAATTCAATTTCCTTCGGGTGTCAGGGAGGAGAGAATGTGTGTGTGTGTGTGTGTGTGTGTGTGTCAGAGAAAGAGAGAGAAAGACGGTGTAGAGAAACACTGGCACACCCAGTTCAGCTCAGCTCATCTTTCACTCTTGACTGGTCCTTTTGTGAGTGTGTGCGCGCGCACATGTGCGGCGTGTGTGTGCGCGCGGGCGTGCATGCGGACTTTGTTCCATGGAGATTGCCCCGTGGCCCGTCCTATTCTTATTTGATGGGGAAGCGATAAGGATGATGACGAGAGGCGGGCGGGGCTGACGTCCTGTGTGATCTCACCTGCAGACCCCTGGATGTTGGAGTGAAGAAGCGAGAGAAAAGAGGAGCACCCACCAGCGCTCGGCGTCCTGGGGCAGCGCCGACCAGCTCAAAGAGGTACAGGACACGCACACACACACACACACACAGCACACACACACACACGCTGGCACACCTGACGCAGATGCCTCGATAGGCCACCGGCTTTTAGGACTATTCGCGTGACCTTAGAATTTCGTAGTCCTGAGTTTGTGACGTTGGGTGTTGGTGGGCGCCTGCCCTTGTCTTATCGTCTTCTCTCAGCTCCACCCTGACGAAACTCGACCACGGCAGGGAGGCGGCAGATAACACTATCTCGCTTCTAACTACCCACTTCCCCTCTCCGCAACGGCCATAACCCACTACAATTTATGGGCTTGGCTCGGGCTCCTGGCTCCTCTCTGCCTCCTTTCTTCCTCCTCTCTTCCTCACCTCTCTGCCTCTTCCCTGCCTGGTCTCCCCAGCCTCACCTCCCCTCTGCCTCCTCTCCCTGCCTCTTCTCTATTTCCTCCTCCCTGCCTTCCCTCTCGTCTTCCTTCCTGCGGTCACCTCCCCTCTGCCTCCTCTCCCTGCCTCTTCCCTCTGTCTCCTCTCTCAGCTTCTTTTTCCTATGCCTCCCTGTCTAGATGGATGTCTGGTGCGTGGGGTGGAGGTGGACAATAAAAACAGCCTAGTCGCTGCTCAAATATGTGTGCACTGGCACGCTACTGAGTAACAGAGCAGGGCTGTGGTGGAGCACAGCTGACACACACACCACCAGGAAGAGGGAAAAGGAGAGAGAGAGAGAGAGAGGAGAGAGAGAGAGAGAGAGATGAGAGAGGAGAGAGAGAGAGAGAGTAGAGAGAGGGAGCCACTGACATCAGTCGGGCCGGTGTGGAATATAGGCTACCCGAGAGAACCGATAAGGCCCCCTCAACCTGGTTCTTTCTCTGATTGATGACTCGTGTCAGTCGCTGGGTATTACAGTATTGGCAGGCACTGGCTCCATATTTGCATGTCAGGTACAGGTGCAGTTTTTTCCCGACCGCCACCTTTCACTAAGCACACAAACTCGAATTCCTGCCGTTATTTTGGTACCGGTTCATGGGATACTGGTCACACTCTTGGGTTTCAGTCACATGTCGTGTGTGCATTCACCCACTGGCTTCCACCGCCTAAGTGGGTTTAGGGCATGTTTATTGACTTGCGTTGACCAGCCCTGTAGGAGGAACACAGGCCCATTCATGCCCAGATGCTACAGGAGTATTTTCACTGTTAGCAGCCCACAGCCAGACTGTAAGCTCACCCTCTCGCTGTGTTCTCACTGAAAGCAAACTTCCGAGGTGGGTCGTCTGACTGATGGGGAAGCAAATAGTTCTGCATGGGACTCGCAGGTTGTGTGGCTCAGGAGATCACGTATCAGGCTCTGCACACGGACACAGGCCCCTTTGATAAGTGGGCCGCGTTAGGCTGTGGTGGGTTTGTTTGGTCCTGAGTGTTGTGTTGCTATAGTGCTGTGGAGTGGTGTGTAGAGGGACCAGGGCTGGGTGAACAGTTAATGAAGGACTCTGTGTGTGTGTGCGTGTGTGTGTGTGTGACACAGTAAGAAGACATGTCTGAACATGTCCGTAGCTACCTTTTTCTACCGTGTAGAAATAGCCCTGTGTATTGGCTACTGAACTATCTTGATCTACACAGACACACACACACGTACACACACACTTTCATCTACAAATCTACTCTTCTATAGACCTACAGTGCGCCTTCAAAAAGGTGTTATACGGATCTATGCAAACGATAGTCCTTGTCTATATGTAATGTCTATGTGTACATGATCTTTAAGAGACATTTCCATACTAAAGTGCTCTTTGCGGTTCATACTGTACCATTTCTCCTTTACATATGAGATCAATGTGAGATCAGCCACTGTCAGTCTTGTCTTTCCACTAGTTCTGATATCTAGACCAGGGCAGCTAAGCAAGCTGCTGTAGTAATGTGCGGCATCCATAACATCTGCCAGGGTCTTCAACTAGAATACCAGCGACACCTGATGGACATTTGGAGTTACTGTCCAACACAGATGACGTTGACTGTTTATCAAACCACAACCCTCTGTCGGTTTCGTTTTTCTTCCAGCTACCATTGTCTCACTGTCTCACTCCTCTTCCTCCTCCTCTCATCCTCCTCCTCCTCCTCCTCTCCTCCATTCCTCCTCTCCTCCTCCTCTCCTCCTCCTCTCCTCCTCCTCCTCCCCTCCTCCTCCTCCTCCTCTCCTCTCCTCTCCTCTCCTCTCCTCTCCTCTCCTCTCCTCTCCTCTCCTCTCCTCTCCTCTCCTCTCCTCTCCTCTCCTCTCCTCTCCTCTCCTCTCCTCTCCTCTCCTCTCCTCTCCTCTCCTCCTCTCCTCTCCTCTCCTCTCATCTCCTCTCCTCCACCTCTCCTCTCCTCTCCTCCACCTCTCCTCCTCCTCCTCTCCTCCAGCAGATTGCCAAGCTCCGGCAGCAGCTCCAGCGCAGTAAGCAGGGAGGTCGTCACAGCAAAGACAAGGAGCGCCTGTCTCCCCTTCAGTACACCACCTTCACCACGACCAGCCACGCTCAGGTACAAAAGGGGCTTAAGTGATTTGAACTGCTAGTGTAGCCTGTGTCTTGTTTAGATACGATGCAACGGCTATCAGTGTGTAACATGTGTATGCTGTGTGTGTGTGTGTGTGTGTGTGTGTCTCCAGCCTTCGTCCATGTCCAAAGTCGTCCCAGATGGCTCTCACCAACATCACGGTGCCAAAGCCCTCCATCTCCAGGGTCCCCAGCAGCATGGAGGGCATCAACCACGAGCTGGAGAAGGTCTTCATCCGAGACAACGGGGAGAAGGAGGAGCTCAAGGTAGGTGGAGGGGGGGGAACTGGCCAATCACGCACACCCTCCCTTCAGTCCCATACAACCACACACGCCCAGTCACTGCACAACTGTGGCCAGTTTGCCTCGGAGATGTCGACGTGCCGTCGAGTCGGACGCGGAGACGGTCTGTGTTCGGCTGGAGGGTCCCATGCTGTCCCTCTCCCCCCGCCTGCAGGCTCTGGAGGTGCCTGACGGCCGGCGAGCCCCCTTCCCCCCCCAGCAGCGCAGCGGCAGCAGCCGCAGCGTGGACACGCAGACCCCCTCGGTGCCCGGCCGCTCCAGCAGCTGCTCCAGCCTCTCCCCCTGCCCCTCGCCTGCCTGCCCGGCCGGCTCCCACGACGGCAGCCCCTACTCCGCAGACGACCTGCTCTACGACCACGACAAAGGTAGCACACACACACCCAGGCCCTCTCACGCTCTGCTCCCATATACTACTACTACATTCCCCAGGGTTGTGAAATGGATCAAAAGTAGCTACCATGAAAATAGTTTATAGCTATATCGTCTCAGGTCGTTGCGGCAGATATTTGTGTCTGAGGATTCCCTAAAATGTTGTTATCCCTCTCTATCCCTCTCTCTCCCTCTCTCTCTCTCTCTCTCTCTCTCTGTGTACACAGACAGTGGCAGCAGCTCACCACTGCCCAAGTTTGCCTCGTCCCCGAAGCCAAACAACAGCTACATGTTCAAGCGGGAGCCTCCGGAGGGCTGTGAGAAGATCAAAGTGTTCGAGGAGCAGAGGTAGGATCACACACACCAGGGCTGGGACAGGCACTCATATTCAACTCCAATGTTGGCTTCCAACGCTTGAGAAAACAAGACAATTGAGATGAAACAACGACAATTGAGATGACGCTTTGGTTTTGTCTCGTGTTGTCAATCCAGCGCACCCCTTCCAGCGGTGTGCTTTCACCCCCCACTGACAGCCCAAACTGTTAGCCAGGCTGGGGCACGTTACATGCACACACCTCCAGCTTGTTACTACTTAGCTAGCACTCTGCTACCAATGCTATTTAAGGGGAAGTACACAGGGTACACTAACACTAATACAAATGCAATTGGTCGAATGCTCTCCTATTCCACCTCGAAATTAAGATCACGATTAAGATTTGAGCCTGTATATGAGCAGCCCTAACACAAACACTCCCAGCGTTATCGATCACTCTCAAGCGTTCAAACCAAACAGCTGTCAACACTCGTCTCTCCACATTGTCTCTGCAGTTCCAGGCAGCAGTCTGCGTCCGTCCCCCTCTTCTCCTGCCCCGACAAAAACAAGGTGAACTTCATCTCCACCGGCTCCGCCTTCTGCCCCGTCAGGCTGCCCGGCTCCCTGCACCTCGCCCCCGCCTCGGAACCCCACGAGGACGCCGCCCCCGAGGCCGGCCCCAGCTCCGCCTCCTACGGCACCCCGCCCCACTGTGTCCCCACTCAGGTCTCCACCAGCACCAGCACAGACGACCCCCCGGAGGCCCCCGCCTCCCCCTCGCAGGGGGCGGCCCCGCCCTCAGAGACAGACGGCATGGCCATCAGCTAGACGGGAGCAGAGCTGGCCTCTGCTCCACGCCCGCCCGCCCGACCGCTCACCGTCACCGACTCCTCCCTCCTCCGCTAGGGGGCGGGGCCCCTCTCCCTCTGTCCCCCTCTGTGCTGACCCCCACTCTCTGCATGGCGTAGCAACGACACCAACAACATCCACGAAACAAGACGACACAAGAAGTCACCTTATTGTTCCTTGAATATTCTTCAAAGCACTGTTCTTGGCCGGGCTGGACGCGGGGATCCGTCCAGTGATAGATATGCCAACGTTTGAGGGTAGAATGAAATACCACGAATAGAGGGGTGGGCATGCATTTTAAACTGGTAGTATGTTTAAGATTAAACTCTGTGTTGTTTTCTGTTTCGACATTCACAGTATGAATAAGCTCTCGCTATACATATTATAGTCTCATATATCTATGGAAAAGAAAAACAAGGCTTGTTCCAATTGAAAACGGTGTATTTGCTGTGTTATGTATGTAACGGGAAAACAGCTATACTGTTCAGGATTATGTTTACACGATCCACAACACATTTCCAAGCCCACTTTAAGATACGCGATGCAAAACTAGGAAGCGAAACACAAAACGAGAAGAGGTAACGGACAAACATCCAAAATGGCCAGATCCGTTGCACAGTGTCTGTCATGGCCTTGCTTCAGGTATCTCACTCTAGACTCAGGTAATTTGGAATGTACGTCCATAATGACATCTGTAGCTCAAAGTAGAAGAGTTTTGATGGCTTCACGCGCGTTCTCATTCCAGATGAAGGGGTTTCCCGAGACATTCCATGTTGCCACGTGCTGTCCTCTTCCCAGACCCGCGCTCGCAGACTGAAGGAGTGTGTTGACAGGCTACTCCCCTTACTCCTCTTAGTGGAGGTGGTGAGTTGTGGTCCAGGAACACAGTTTGAGAGAGAGAGAGAGAGAGAGAGAGAGAGAGAGATATTGGATGCCTGGTTGTGTTGACTGAGATTCGTTCAAACATGCTGTAGGGAAATAAGAATAGCCATAGGTGTGGTGTAGTTGGAACCGTCAACCATTCGGTGGAGAACTGAGTGGTCGATGTCATAACAAAGTCACGTCTTAACCTGCAGTAACATTTCCTAGAGAAACAGCTACAGGAGAGACAGTTATATTCAGGTGATGCCCGTACGAAGACTGTTTAAAGATCACACATGAACATGTCACGCTCAAACCTTGGCTATTGGTTAAGCAGAAAACGAATTCCATAACTTCCTCTGTTTAGGGATCAAATTACTCTCAAGCCAAATTCAAATGTATCTCCACTGTAGATCACAGAGAGGGAGGTTGGCATGTTTTGACCACCTTTCTACCATACGTGTTGTTAGTTGGCACGCTCGTTTCAAACAAAGCAACTCTGGTGAGCTTTGTTTTCTGTGCAAAACGAGTTCCTCTATAGGTGGTCACAATATACCGCGTTGAACATCACTTAGCGTAAATGATCGACGCTTCAACTCATCGAGACATTTGAGATATGAACATCATCAAAAGTGACATTATTTATTTTATTATCTTGTGGGCTCAAGGAAACACGGCATTGAGACTCCTTTCATCCGACTCTGTAGATATATATGGCTTTAAAAAGGATGAATTTCCACATTTGTTTTTCTTTGATTTCAATCCAGCACCTTATCATCAAAAATATAGCTTATCCAATGACTGACATCATGATGTCATTGGTTAACTAGACGTGTGCAATAATAGAGAAGGTGTTTCCCTTTCTGAAGCTGTTTGTTGTTGTTCACCCCTCCCTAGTTTTACTCTTAGGCCTTGGAGGAAGGAGTCAGGTCAGCACTCGGCTTGTTGTGGAAGCCATTAACCAGCACTGGGCAGTAACCAGAGCACACGACCAGCAGGTCTGAGTCCACACTGAACCTGCAGAGTCAAAGTTTACGCACACTGGCAATAAAGCGATCGACTGCTATGGCCACTTCTGGAAAACATTGTGTGCTCGGCCACAGACGAAGAAGAGGTCCTGACTATCATTTAGGGAAACTTGCTGACCTGATATTTAGGGGGTAATGCAATCAAAACAACTCACAAATACAGTATATCTATACAACAGCACAAATGAACCCCCCCCCTGTGATGCCCTACAGAATGCTAGTCCTGTGTACAGCCACACTCACAGTGAAACAATCTTCTTTCCGACTCTGTATTTGTAGATCCCACTGTTGCAAGGTTATCTTATTAGGTCATGATGACACACACACACACACACAAACGTATTGCATTTGGTTTCCCACGTATATCTCACTTTGCCCTTGGTGTGTGCACAAAGGCTTGTGTTGCCGGCGTTAGACCGAAAGCTTGCTTACTGTTTGTACAGTACATAGGTCCACTGTTACCGTCCAGGCACTGTGCTCTGCTGACTGTTCCTGATGCCACCATAGGATCTATTGTTTTCTGTAATGGGATGGCCGTGTGTGGCTAATTATTTTGTATTTTTCAACATAGAGATCTGTCTTATTTAAATAAAGTTATTAGCAGAACCGAAAGGACAGGCCCTGGAATGTGTGAATGATACACGACTCCGCAGTATGCAGTATGTATATGTGGATTCAGAAACATTAAAGACATAGGTAGGTCTTTTCTTTCAGATTCATCGGAAAGGCTGATGAGATGAGGCCTGTATTAAATGATCATGAGTGGGACCAGTGAGTCACATTTTATAGCACCCCCTCTAGTGGCTAAGAGCTGCTCAAATGGGAAAGTCAGTCCAGGGTATCTTGACCTTACCATGTCACCTGCTCTTCAATAAATGGATAAAGACTATCTACATATAGGAAATATATTTGGGGGGTTAGTAGAAGAATAAGAACAACATGACCTCATTATTTTAGACTGTGGCTAATGCATGGGGGGGTTGACATAACAGGGGGAGAAATAGACAGTTGTGAGAGTAGAGAGATATGGGCATTACTGTGGCCTGGAGTCATACACCACATGATTTAGGGTAAAGACATATTTCACAGTGAATTCCTGAACCTCAGACTGTACACTTACCCAGCACTATGAGTGAACTACCCCGGCTTAACTCGCACCGTGAACGGATGACATCTCCCTGTCAGGGGTGAATGGATGTGTCTCGGTTGAACACCACTCATCCCCTGCGCCTCATCCCACCGCTCTAACCTCTCTCTCGCTCTCTTTGTGGTGGATTCAATGTTACCCTGAGAGGAGCATAAATCAGCGTCTCTTCGCGGCTCCGGCCTTGGATGGAGTGACAGGTTCACAGATAACCCATGCATGCTGGAAACGGGAATGACGAGCGGCGCACCGAGCAGCAGCATTACAGGTAAATATAGCCCTCAAAGCAACACGAGGTCTCAGCACAAGATGAGACGTGCAGTCGGTCGAGTGAGAGACAACCTCGACTTTTCGGCGAGACTGCAGGGAGGTGACCGCGATCTCATTTGATCTGATCAGGAAAATGGAAGAGGCAGTTTGTGTAATAATTCACCATGGGGGCGAGCACTTGAATAATCCTGCGTACATTTTCAAATGAGAACGGACTGACAAGGGAATGAGTGATCGTAGGCTACATGTCAGAACTTACAACATTTAACGGCTTCAGGATACTCAAAAAGCTCCTTGTGGGTTCTGTCCACTGAGAGATTCTAAAACAAGGCTCATCACTATGGTCTACGTGACCTCCTGCCAATGTTTCCCAGCTGACTACATGCTTCCAATCTCATTTACATTTTAAAACAGCCATGCTTCAATTATGATTTTGTAAGTTAATAAAGCTTACTTAAGATAATTACAAACTGAATTGTGACTTGTCCTTAGCTTTACTAGTTATTCTTATGTATTCACTGACTCTTTTAGAATAAAGTTACACAGGGTTAGTAACCAGCAGATGGCAGTGCAAGACTCTAGCAAACACATATGGGATTTATAAAATGTCAATTCAAATAAAGAAAATGGTAAACCAGATCGACTCACAAATGTCCACTCTGGTAAGATATCAATTATTTTATTCAATAAAGCCCTTTACATAATAACAAACATATGTCTCTGCTAAAATGAAAACTGAAGAAAGTCCGTTTTTATAAAACATAAAATATTTACAATACAAATAAACTAAAACAATTCACTTCATGCTATTTAACAAAACTAATCTAACATTTTGAACAACAGCATTTGAAAAAAGGGAAGGAACTCAATTTGGCTGTGTTTCAATTCCGACTAATCGGCTTTGTCCCAAACTCTATTCTCTCTGCTAATCTCAACCTCCCACCAGCCTTACTGGGAACACGTTACAAAGGTAAGACTCTTTACTTTAAAATCACATTATGGAGTGAAAAAACCCTTGTAATCCGCTGTTTTCTGTCCCTCTTAGCTGTGTTGCTACAGCATTTCCCCAATTTAAAGTCAATTCCATGCATGGTAATAATCCCCATATATTACGGAATAAAGCTAACACAGAACATTGCTTGGAATTCAATGACTACAAATTACCCATAATGCATTATGTGTTACTTTTCTAACTGGCACTATGCAGTCAACACAAACATCAAAATGAGACTAAATGCCTCCTTGCAATGTCTTGATTGAAGGCAGAGATGACCAAATGGACAGACAGAGGGACAAAGACACTGAAAGAAAACCGGACAGACACACAGATGCGTTTACCCTTCACCCTCATCCACACTTTGCAATTAAGCCTCCGATTACTGAGTCGTTAGAGAGATCTGGCCTCAATCAGAGCCCCTTCACCCAGTCACTTAGACTACAACCTGAGAGGTTTAACAGCAAACTTCCTTCCCCTCTAGCCTCCCTACATTGGCCTGGAAATAGGAAACACCACCAGGGGAACCTTCATGGAGGTATTCATGGTATTAATAGTAGCCCATTGACAGGGGAAGATACATTATCATACATTACACAACAAGCAGGTTCAAGAGGTAGAACTAAATGAACAGAAAGTTCTAGGATCATTTCAACAAAAGTAAAAAACAAAACCAAGGAGAAGAAGCAAGACTCAATGACTCCTGTGTCCAACATCAAGATGTTTCCAATATCCTTTCACATGTCGAATCTCATTGCAGAATTCCAATTGTTTCATCGACAACCATTAATCTATCAACGATCAAACATCAAACACTGAGATCAGTCAGAATGTAAATGTCGGCCATGAATGAAGAGGTCTCTGAAGCCAGGCCATCATCTCCAGGGACGACGGCCGTTGGAGTGGATGGACAGGACTGTCAGATTCAGCTCTTTTGTGTGTCTGTCTCTGTCTCATGGGCCCATTGTGGAGAGTGGACAGGCTGAACTCACGTCAGTATTCCTGCCTTCCTTCCTGCCTTGTATGCATGTCAGCCTCTTTTTTCCCGATGAGGGACGGTATTGTTCTCTCCCCCCTTTCAAACAGACGGCTTGAATGCTACAACGATCAGGCAAAATAATCAACCGCCCTTTGTTTTAGCAGCCGTTTCAATAGGAGAAAATAAACCTATGGTAATGAGGGCTTATCGTGTGGGGCTCAGACGGCGGGCGTGATGGGACGGGATGTGCCTGCCAGTCGGACGCCAGGCCTCCTCCGCTCCTTCGCCTTCTGCTGGAACCGCGGCGTCTGGAGCCAGCTGTCCCGGCTCCAGCACATTCTGACGCTCAAGTGCTGGGTCGGGCTCGCCGCGTCGCCCCGAGGCAGAGGGAGCGGCTCCCACCGTGACGTCGCCTGGGATGTGATGCCAACGCTGCGACTGACGAACGGGGGAGGAGGAGGGAGGGAGGGAGGGAGGGAAGGAGGAGCGCTGATGTCTATTACCTTTGTTCCAGGCCGTTTCATCCTGTGAAAGGTGCTGGAGGTTCTCTTTGTGCGAGTCAGAGAGGCAGCTCCGTAGCTAGACTGGCTGGATGGACCCCCTCTCCCCGGAGAGGACGCTGACAGGTGTCACTGTGGATGAGCATGATGGATGATCTCTCTCTGGCCATCATCCCTATCAGTTGAGGACCAAATAGATATTGAAAGCAAAGCAAAGAAATATGTTCTAATGCTACATTTCTCAATGTGAGATTGAAAGTTGAACCAAAAAAAAGAGTGCAAGGCTTCATTTCGAAATGTATATGTGTTTGTGGGAGTGTGTGTTTTCCTGCAAAAAAGACTGTACTGTATGTGCGTGTAGGTGTGTAAGAGGGGTGAAGACCCTGAAAAATACCTAATTTACGTGCAGCTTTAGAGTGGGAGATTACACGGCTGGCTGTGTGTAGGACAAGCTCTGCTCATGGACAGGAAACCGAAGGTGAAGATAAAGATGAGAAAATGTAAGGAAATTACAGCATAGCACCATGGCACTATCGCCCACTAGCATGGTTGGAGGGGAGAGATAGAACTGAGGTAGAACCGCTGGGCAGTGAGGAACGACCTTTCACCAAACACAGGAAGCAGACTAAGCATTCTTCCCCGTCTCCAGCACCCTCGCGCTCCCATAAATAGCTGTTTTTCCTCAGTCAGGCAGGCAGGCCGGCCGGGGAACTCAGAACATGGAAACAAACCCTGTGAGCCTGAGAAGTATGACTTCACTTCTGGGGGATAGCACTTCATTTAGGATGCCCTGAAGAACACAACAGGATTACTGTTAGGAAGTGTGAACTAAACACGATACAGTGGACCATAGGCCACCACAGTGCTCAATACATCTCACTTCTACAAACAATGTGTGTTGCATTTATGAATGTTGGTTTACGAATATTACCAAATCAACTGGTAAAACATGTGACTTACTTTCGTAGCAATAGCTATTAAGTGATTCTGTAACAACATAAACCTAGTGTTTACCTGGCCTGATAAACCTTATATGGCCTAGGGCATATGGACACAGGGCATAACTTAGGCCAATATTACAGTAGCCACCCAGAGATGACAGTCTTTGCTAATCAGTTAATATAATAATAGTTTGTGGCTGTACCTGGATCAGCGAGCGCGCCACCGCTTGGCAGGAGCCGTCATGCTCCCACTAATTCAGTGATGAATCGGAGCAATTGTGTATTTTATGGCGGCTGGAATGAGCTCTGCACTGGGGAAGGAGCGTTCCGGGGAACAAACGGCTCATAAACAAGCCTTCAGTGACAGATCAGCCAATTCATGGAAATGTAGGAACGCCATTACCTCCACTTGTAAAACCACAGATGACCTTTAAATATGTGCCGAGCTGGAGATATGGGCTCTGCCTCTGGAAGATTAGTATGGATTCCTCAGCTCTTTCACAAGGAGCTGCTTTATCGGCATCGGTGGAAAAGTTCTATAGTTTGGAGGGCAGTCGAGAATCAGGGCTTCTTTTTTTGAGTTTTAAGTCAGCACAACCTTAAAAGAGTGCTGAAGAGCAATCATCAAGTTCACTCGAAACTGTCTTGGGCTTGCAAAGCTGTAAAAACTCAATACTTGATACTAGTTTACTGTATGCCACAAACTGTAACTGGTATCAAGGTATGGTGTACAATTCTATTGAAAAACATAGAACTTAGACAAATAGCTGAGCATAGGCAACAGATGCAAGGGTAAACATTCCTGCTCCATTTGCATCTCACGGCCTTCTAGCTACAGGTGGGGCCCTCTGCATCAGCAACTGACAAATCACAGCACAGAGAGACAGAGCTGTAAAACAAGCTGGCAGAAGCCAATTACACCGAGCATGATCTGAGCATCCGTCACCAGCCTGTTTAGAAAGAGGGGGAAAAAAGCCTGCTTCTCGCCCTAACTTGCTTGGTGTCAACAGACACGCATGCATGAGTGTACACACACACACACACACACACACAAACATTACAGCTTCATTAAGTTCACGCCAAATTAGTCCAATGACTTGAGAGGCGAGTCGGCGTTGGAAAAGGTGAACACGGTGATAACCCACAGCCCACCGACTGAATCACAGACAAGCCGTGAGGTTTTTTTCCGGGGTGTTGTGGACCCCAGTCTCATCAGGAGCCAATCAGAGTCTATTTTTAGAGGTTGCGAGCACAGCGCTGTTCCGTATGGCAGATGGTATTTGAGAGGGAGTGGGGTGCAATTTACAGTAAACAGATTCTTTATCCTTGGCAGGTCATGGAGAGCACTGCAACGCCAAGGCGATTTAATAACGCTCAGGCAAACGCTGGCAGGACGAGACTTAAGTGAGATGAAGTAACTTCACCTCACCCTGACTCTGAGATACACGCAAGGAGGCAAGAACATTTCTTTGTGCACCATTTGTGGCCTTAAATCTAGCGGTTTGTGTCCTTTTGACCATCGATTGGGTGGAAACAGTGGAAGGTGGACATCTCAGTTAATCTAACATAATTGTGTGTTCTAAGCGTGAAGTTAATGATTTGTAGAGAAATAGTGTGGAAAATTACGAGAGGTCTTAGTATACAGTAAGTGGGCAGATAGAGATCATTTATTACTGAACGCTGAAGGGATGCAGAGGAGATTAGCTGGACTGCTATTTTCCCCTCATTTTGAGCTTAGGGTGATAACATATCTCTCCTCTGAGTTAATTGGTTGTCTTTTACATAAACACACAACAAGGGCTCGACTCCTAAACAATGTCACACAATGTTAATATGATCATTATTGACAGAGAACAGTGGGTAGTATTTTAACAGGAGTTTTAATACATTCCCAGACTGATGCCTGGAGAAGAACTAAAAGGGCCCAAAGGGAGGAAAACAAACTCGATCAGAATTTACCGGCGGAAGGTTGTCGGCTCGTCGTGGCTAAGTTGCCGCAGTCCGAGCAGATATAAGGTGAAGCGTTTGAGCGGGGGGGAGGAAGTGAGGAGCTGACATAAGTGATGTGGCTGTCCTTGGTGGAGTAAGAGGAATGGTGTTGGGTGGCGTGCTGTGCTCCTGCATGTCCTCTGAGCGGGGTGTTTTATGGGCTGCTGGGAGATAGTGTTTCCTGGGAGAGGGACACACTCTCCAACTGAGAGCCACTATCACCGACGCTCTCCCTATGACTGATCACAGCCCCTCCAGTAAGCATGTATCAATCAGCCCCCCGAGGGTCATCTCCCCGTGGAGCGTGCGTGTGCATGTGTGTGTGGGGTTTGTGTAGTCGACACCCACTGGAAAAGTCCAAACATCTTAAAAAACAACCTTAAAAAGCTGTCTTTATTCTAGCAAAGTAGGCGGCCATTTTTCTGATGATAATACTTTGTTTACAACTGCTAACCATGGCGTTGTTAAGTAAAACACAGCCGGTAATGACAACCAGCATTGAGGCTTACAAGCTGTACCTGCAGCGGCAGATAACCATAACAACCAATAAATCGTAGGTATCTGTGGTCACCGGTGCCGCGGGCCTATTACAGGCCAGGACACTATCACCACGTCCCCATGATCCTCCGCAGGTACACTGCTCTCTGTGAGGCTGGCTGGTGTCTGCGTGAATTACACCATCCATAAAGCTGTAATAGAGAGCCAATCAGGAGCTCGTATCTGAGCGGCCTTGTGGAGTATTTACCTTTTTATGCGAGTGTAAATTTGACATGAACCAAGGACAAAAGCTCCCTCTAGTCCCACACCGACCAGGAAAAGAACCGAGTCAGAGGCACTGCCTCAAGGGGAGATTTGCTGTAACGACACCAGGGTTTTATAGCACTGTAGACGTTCTTGGCGTTCTACTGGAATGGTGATATTAGGAACCAACGCGTTTCCCGCCTCGAGCCTGTTTTAATCGTTGAAAAAGAAACCGAACCCAACTCGGCTGTTTTACGACACGTCTCTAAATATATCAGCGTTATAACCCTTCCTGCGCCGGCCCTCTGATTGCTCCTTGTTGCAGCTGTCACAATAGGACCGGGCGTGAGCGAGGCAAAATCATGGGCTGTTGTTCCAAGTTAATGAGCAAAGGCTCAGCATGTGCATCTTCGTCGGAACAGGAGCAGAGGTGGGCCCTGTGTGTTGGTGTTGAAGACCTATGTACGCCCGCCCGCCCGCCCGCCCGCACCACGCCCCCTCCCCTCTTCCTCTCAGAACTAATTCAGTCCCACCTGTGTGCGTCACTAATGTGGCAGAGAGGAGAGGGAGATTCTATTGTGTCAGGAACCTTTTGAGGAGCCTCTCTCTTAATGAGAGGCTCTCTCTTCCTGTGGTGCAGCGAGGGGGAGATTACATGCCCTCAGAACACACACACACACACACACACACATACACACACACACATACCCAGACCAATAAAGTGGAAGAAAAGCTCTGTCATAACACCGTGAGCTTAGAAAAGGTCAATCAGGTACCTCTTCCAGACCAAGGAGATTTTATCTAAGGAATTATCCCCAGCAATTAAAACTGAGAGACACTCAAGAGTGTTAGAGATGAGAGAGACAGAGAGAGAGAGAGAGAGAGCACAGGAGAACATTCACATCTCCCCGTAAATGTCGCAGTGCCACTTAAGTAAATCTTTACTGTTATATCACAAGCAAACAGTGTGGGTATTAGTCATGAGCTAGGTGGAGGCAGGTAGCGGTGAGGCGAGGGAGGGCACCGCTGTCAGAACAAAGATACCCCTGATTAAGATCTGGCAGGATAATAAATCTTCTGCGTAACCTGGAGAAGTGCCCCCACTTGCAAAACTTTTATTGCTTAGCATAAACTTTCTCTGGGCTGCGGTGAAGGAAGCATCTGCAATACTCTGTTAAACTTAGTTCTCTAGAGAAAGAAAAAAAAACATTTTCATGGTATGATTTCGCATTGCAGTCCAAATAAAGGCCATGGCTTTAGAAACATCGGTTGACTGCGGACGATATTTGGGATAACGTGGACAATACGTTCCAGCGCATCGTGGCCATCGGAGCGTTAGCCGCTCGAGCTGTCGCGAGACTGTGTGGAGGGGCTGCAGCGCACATCAAATCCACCGAAAACACCCAGTAAACCCACACTCAAGACGCCCAAATGAACTGGTGTTCTCCAGTTCTAGACAGCTGGCTTTTGAGCACCGCTCCTCCCTCTCTGCGTGTCTGTATGGGGGTCATTAGGGCCTGTTTAGTATGCCGGAGGTGTAGAGGAAGAGATAGGCGGTGTGCGCGGGACGTCGGAGCGGGCCGCTCCGTCATTAATGCGCCCGTCGCTGTTATTACAGGCCTAATGACATCGCTCCTCACAAGGCATGCTGGGAGCTCGGCGGCGGGGAGCCCGGCTCAAACGTCCGCGGGTGTCGACGCCTCCCATGAAAGCGCATCAATTCTACATGTCTCCTCCAAAAAGTCTGAGCCCCCCAGATAATGTCTTTCACGGTTCAGTGGCGTTACAGGGGTTCCCTCCTGCCTGGCCTTGAAATGGGCAAATTAATAGTTCCTTTGAAACAAATTGGAATTACACCCCTCGATGCATTAATGTCAGAATGCTGGTGCCTTGACATGGGGGGGTTTGTGAGGCGACAAGATATAAAGATCCGACAGCCAGTTCCCCCCCCCTCCACACCGCGCCCACACACACACCTATGAATGTGGGAGAGACTGGGTGCGGTATGTGTGCCTGTCTTTATGGTGACTAAACCCTCTGAACTCCCCACCCCCCCCCCAGCTCTTTATACTGTAAACAGTGGAGCCTCTTTCACCACACAGACCAGACCAGGGTTGAGACTTTTGTAATTCATGTGACCTTTTTATTGGCACTGTCACTTTTATAAAGTATCTAAATACAGATTCTTAGTAAACGCACATTTAGCTTTTAAAAAACCCCAACATAAAACGTATTGGTATCACTTCAAGAGGTAATATATTGTCATTGTATAGTACTGAATGTCGCACCTTTTTTCGAGACATTTAATCAAACAAATCAAATAATGCTCAAATGAAGTGCTACTAAAATATTTTTGTTTGAGGGTACCGGCATGACAGAACATTATACAGGATATATTAACCCTTGTGCTGCCTTCGGTCACAATGACCCGAAGGTTCACAACGACCCCTCATTCTGCTGCGACAATTTTACCCAATACAAAAACGAATAAAAAGCATTTTCTTTTAACATTTGCGCTGTGGGGGGTGTGAGACAGCCCGACGGTTAAAAGAAAATGCTTCACTTTATTTTTGTATGAGGTACAGTTGTCACAACACGTGGGGGGGTCCAATGACTGATGGGTCACAATGACCCGAAGAGAACACAAGGGTTAACTAAATCATACAAAAGGTCCTGAAATTTAAAGGAGATACCAGATTAAAAAAAACAATCTTTGAACTGGTGACAAAATGACCATGGTTTTCACATGGTGTTCCTGAAACAGTGTTTTGCAGAATGATTGTACACCACTCTGATCTGACCTCACCACAGTAAATGGGCTACTGTAAACATTGCACGCTGATTAGTGTATGAAAATAGATTGCGGGGAAAGGTTACGGTTGGCCTCATAAATCCGTGGTGGCCTTTATGAACATGTCCAACCAGACACTTTCCCTGAGTTGAACTCTAACATGACTTATCAGCAGGCCTTTCTGAATAGAACACCCCTCAGAATACATCAATGTGCTGCGTCATGGAGAAGCTATGCATAAACAAGAGGTCAACGCCACCATCTCCTGTCACTCGAGCCCTTTCCTCTGGAAATACAGAACAATACTGCTGCTTCTCCCGACAAGGCAACACCATTCACATGACATTCTTTTTTCTCTTTTTAAATATACTGTTCCTCTGGCTACAAAACTAAAGTGAGTGGTATCTCAATCAGTCGTCTGGCTGAGCAGAGGAGATGTGCGTCCACCTGACGATGGGGAGACCACATACTGTACAGAGTAGGTCCTGGGAGACGAGGATCCCCGCAGGACCGATCCCCGCAGGACTGATCCCTGGGAGCTCTGGACGCTCTCGCTGCTCTCAGGTCGCAATCTCGTGCTCTGCCATTTCCTCTTTGATGTCGTCCACTTCCACTTCCCCCTCCCGCTCTTCCACTTCCCCCTCCCGCTCTTCTTCCACTTCCCCTTCCCGCTCTTCTTCCACTTCCCCTTCCCGCTCTTCTTCCTCTTCCTCCTGAAAGAAGAAAGTAGCAGATTAACAATCGAACCGGTGTCAAATATTTTCTCCTACGTGTTGCCATGGTAATGATAATATATTCAACTTGCATAGCGCTTTTCTAAACACTTAAGACGCTCCTGTCGGCTGGGATACACCCTGCCCCCCCACCTCTTTAATGCTAAAGACTTGAGATTCTGGAATTAGGGGGTGATTAGGGGGTACCACCAACGACTTCAGATGTACTGAAGTGGATTTAGGATGATCACGCCGAGATGGAATGAAATAACTACAGGGGAGGAATACAAACACACACTGTACCGAAACAATATTTGATATCCTCCTAATCAAATATCATATCTACCTGTCTGGACCAGACCGGTGGAGACAGGGGGCGCTCCACAGACCCTCCTGATGGGGAGCAGACGAGGGTCTGGGTGGCAGGACCCAGACAGGGCCGGACCCAGACAGGGCCGGACACAGACAGGGCCGGACCCAGACAGGGCCGGACCCAGACAGGGCCGGACACAGACAGGGCCGGACCCAGACAGGGCCGGACCCAGACAGGGCCGGACACAGACAGGGCTGGACCCAGACAGGGCCGGACACAGACAGGGCCGGACACAGACAGGGCCGGACTCAGACAGGGCCGGACCCAGACAGGGCCGGACCCAGACAGGGCCGGACCCAGACAGGGCCGGACCCAGACAGGGCCGGACACAGACAGGGCCGGACACAGACAGGGCCGGACCCAGACAGGGCCGCCAGCACAGTTATAGAGAGAATCAGGGGTACGACGACAAAGTGAAAGCGACGTCCCCAATGGCTGCAGTGACGCTTAAACGAGTCTGACAGATGCAATTATCTTCTCCTCTCGAGGTTAATAAACACATCTCCTCCCAGTAATGTGTGATCAGCACCCAGCCTCGACCGCAGGCCCACAGCACCTCCCTGAAACCCTGCCTGCCTGCCTGCGGCTGGGCTACACACACTGCTGGAGGTTAGCTACACACTACAGGGCTGGCTATATACTCCTAAAAAGACTTGCTAGAAACACTGCTTTAGGTTAGCTATGAATACATCTTCAGTAAGGTTACTGATTGTGTCCGTCTCTCCCGAAAGGTGTGACTGTTTGGTTCTGGGTTTATAAGTATCAAGCAATCTGCAGATTGGAGAGAGAATCTAAACCCTCTTGACAGGAATAATGACCAGGCGATGCGCACAGTGTCGATAACCAAAGCCTCTCGCTGAGGCGTGAAGGACGGAGGACAGAATTCATAGTAGAAAGGCGAAAAAAATATAACATACAGCCAACCGGTGTTCGATATTCAATAAGAACATAGCATAGGTTACAGAAGGAATACATGAAGGAATAATAAGACAGAACCCATTAACATACAGTAGGGCAATAGTGGATCTACTGATTGTGATTAAAATAAGCCCATACGAAATTACGAAAACGCATCTTCAGTAAGGTTAGCTAGGGTACAGGGCATATAACCATTGAGGTACTATCACTCCTGTGCAGGCCAATATATTCTCTGAGCCTGGAGAAGATCAATCTACATCACAAGGTTTGCAGTCCTGATATCTGTCTCTCAGCGTGCCGCGTTGGAGGAACTAGACATGAGGCATTTGTTCTTGAACAACTGGACATTATTTAATTACAGAAGCCAACTCACTTCCCCCATTTTCAACAGAACATCAGCTAATGGGGATAAATGGAGCATTAAAAGAGCAGCTCCTCTCCCAGGTGGTGTCTTCAGCCGTCAGAGGACCTATAAATACCTCTTACTGTGCCTATAGTGTACCGGAGCTCCTGGCAGTAAGACCTCCTTATGAGCAGTAAATCAGGCCCGGACGTGCGGACGGCCCCATATTTCATCTCCTCACTCACTGGAACCTTGTCTTTGGGTCCCCGTGGCTCTTCAACTGTGGTAACTCCCCCCCCGCCCCTCGCCCCCCGGCCCCCCCACCCCACCGCCATGAGAAATGTGTTCATTTTTTTTCTTGAACTCTGTGTGTGTCCTTTCTGTGTGTGTGTGTGGATCCATAGGGAGGTGGGTGGGTGTATAAATCTCCCCCGGGGGGGGTGTGTGGCCATGGTGGTGGTGACGGCGTGTTGGGGGGGGGCGGAGGTCAACAACTCACAAGCCACGTCACCGCATCCTCCGTGCCATCCACCACGTCTCCTTGACAAGCCTGCCAATTTTCCAATTACCTGTGGCGCCATCGGTTATCGGAAGACCGGTCGGCTCTTAAATGGGAAACAAGGGGGGGGAGGCGGGGCCAGTGCATGCTAACAATCTCATAAAGCCGAGCCTCACTCCCCCCCCTGCCCTGATTGAGTGTCTGTCCCTGGGGTGAGGGGTGACACCCGTGCTCCCCGGCCTCTCAGGGACTGATTTGCGGGGCACGCCTCTCCCTCCCTCACCTTCCTCTCTCTCTCCAACATCAACTCCTCCCACCAGTCTATCTACTGGGGCCTGAGGGACTCCTATCCTGGACTGCACTGAGAGCTGCTGCCTCTGCCCTCCTGCTGCACCCCTGCTAGCAGACAGCTGACAGTTCCATCCTCCCATGAGAGGCAGGGGAGGAGAGGGGTTAAGACTGCAGGAGTATTCTCCTTAACGGCTTGTGTTCTTCTTGCTTTGCCTTTCAGAGGGTGGCTAGCTTCAGAGGAGGAAGGTACTAGGGCGGGAGGTGGTCGTGGGTTAGAGAGCCCGTCCTCAAACCCTCAGTCTTACCCAGTGAGGCTGCAGAGATTTCCTCTGCAGCGTGCAATTCAAACTCCTGAAGACATGGAGAAGACTAGCTTGTTTAGTCATATTTTAAATACACCCATCACCTGGGGTGTCTGGGGGGTTATGAAGGACTGTAATCCGTGGTACACAAATACACAAACACAAACTCTGACAGTCTTACATTTGCACTGTGAGGAGAGGATGACCAGAGAGAGGAGAGAGGGAGAGGAGAAAGTAGAGAGGAGAAAGGGAGAGGAGAGAGGAGAAAGGGAGAGGAAAGAGGGAGAGTAAAGAGGGAGAGGAAAGAAGGAGAGGAGTGGGGAGAGAGTCACAGGCAAGGCTACTGCTCCCCCTCTCAGCTGGGAGCCTGAAGGCAGCTGGCCCTGCATGGAGGGACATCTCCCTCACGTCCCTCTGAGAGGAGGGACAGGGAGGAGAGAGATAGGAGAGAGAGAAGGCTGGCGAGGGGGAGACAGGAGGAGGAGGGGGGACTGCTTTTCTGTGCTTTTCCCCCGACGACTCCTCCCTCCAATCTCCTTCCGTGGCGTCGCAAAGCCTCTGGCCCTCCCTACTACACATACATGATAATGAAATGCCACATTTTTCATTCTAATTGAGTTTGGGTGTTCTTAAAGGGCACCAGCAGCCCCTCACGTGAGACAGCGTGAGGCAGCATGAGGAGGAGAGCGCAGACCCAACCCTAGGTGGCAACAAAGGCCTGTCGAGCGCTAATGTGTTTGAGGCGGAGACCCCCACCGCCTGCAGCAATGCAATCCTTCCAAAGATGAATAAACTCCACCAGCTCCACCTCCCACACGCCCCCCCCCACCACCACCCCACGCAGTCAACTTCATGAACTGGGATTAAAAATAATGCTGTAAAAGAATTTGAAATGCACAGCGCTGCGTGCACTTTAATAAGCTTTGCCTTTCTTTATCAAGCTGGCGCAGCCCCTCAAAAGAATTAGCAGCTAATTAGTATGACTTATTTTCCTTATCGTGTTTTCTGCTTTTATTGTATGTACTTGTGTGTGTCTACTGTGCACAACGTGCATGTTGCAGACCAAGACGAGTCCTTCCTGCCGCCGTCTCCCTACCCTGTGATCGACCACACGGCCGTCTCCCTACCCCTGTGATCGACCACACGGCCGTCTCCCTACCCCGTGATCGACCACACGGCCGTCTCCCTACCCCTGTGATCGACCACACGGCCGTCTCCCTATCCCCGTGATCGACCACACGGCCGTCTCCCTACCCCGTGATCGACCACACGGCCGTCTCCCTATCCCGTGATCGACCACACGGCCGTCTCCCTACCCCGTGAACACTCACGCGGACGGGGGCGGACGTTGAAGCTCAGCGGAGATCAGAAGTCCTTTCACAGCCCAGACACCAGGTCTGCCCAGACACCAGGTCTGCCCAGACACCAGGTCTGCTCGCCTCAGACCCCCAGAGTCAGAGCAGCACCAGGTCTGCCTCGCCTCAGACCCCCAGAACCCAGGTCTGCCCGCCCAGACCCAGAGTCAGAGCGGCACCAGGTCTGCCTCGCCTCAGACCCCCAGAGTCAGAGCAGCACCAGGTCTGCCTCGCCTCAGACCCCCAGAGTCAGAGCGGCACCTGGCCTCGCTCCTCACAAGGCCGTCCGACTCACCTTTTGGTACGAAGAGTTTAGACAAGAGTGACATCCTGGCGTGGGGCTTTCAAAAGGACATGTGTTGGGGTGGGGAGGGGGGGGGAGGATTTAACAAAGAGAAATGTTGTTTATGATTCAGGATCATGTAGGACAGTCCCATTGGGAAGAACGACTTCCTGTGGGAATACAGTGTGTGAGCGTGAACGTGTGTGTGTGTGTGTGTAAGTGTGACTGAGTATGTATATATATACAGCGTACGGCGTATACGATCCTCTAGTGACTGTGTGCACTGGCGTGACTTAACTACCCCGCTGCCGTGCAGGAAACGACACGACGACAGTCACTCATAAACAGTGGGATCATTAGCGGTGTTCAGACGGAGCGTTCCGCGCTACAGCGAGCCGCCCCGCCCCCGCCGACTCGTCTGCTCTCCCACCTATCCCGTCGCCTTCGCCAAACCCAGTCACCAGAAAGCACAATTAAATTTCATGACGGGGCATATTTGCAATTCCCCCCATTTCATTTATTACAAAGGGCATTCATTAATCTCCTCTTTTTTTTCCCCAGAAACGAATTTCCATTTTAGTGAGGCGTGACAGATACAGAGGTGAACTTACCGCGGCGACGGCTAATTTAATCAGAGGTAAAATGCACAAGCGGCCTTTTTTATCCTCTGTCTGATAAGAGCTGATGCTCCGAGTGCAGAATATATGGCGGGGAGAGGCGCTTTCTCTCTGTTTCCAATTTGAGTCATTTAGAATATAGCACTAAATCACAAACAAGGCCGAGTGCTTGGTCACTGTGGGCAAATTGGCCGCGTGTCTCCGCTATTACTGCTGAGTAGTGTTGAGAAGACAAAACAAATCAGAAAGAAAACGACCAAGTGTCAGCTAAGCTGAAAAGCAGTGAGTTGTGGGCGCTGAGAGATGGCTAGAGTTCAGGTGAGTGTGTGAGGACTGGGCTGCATTAGAGAGCTATTATATAAGACTAGCGACTGACCTCAATAGAGGCTCCAGCCTTGAGCCTCCCGACGGGGGAAAGGCAGGACACGGCCCAGGTGGGGGGGGTCTGTACCTTTGGGTGCGTCTCCTAAACGGCCCCCCTCGTGGAGGAAGCGATAGGGCCCTGAGTAAGTGGAGCGATGGAGTCTTCATGAGGGGACAGTCTATGAAGCCTGCGGAACATGAACACGAGGCTTTCCCCTGATCCCTATTAGTGTGATTTATGGCATCGATAAGACACACTCCTCCGACCAGGTGCTTGTGTGTGACTGTGTGTGTGAGTGTGTGTGTGTGTGTGTGTCAGTGTGTGTGTGTGTGTGTGTGTGTGTGTGTGTGTGTGTGAGTGTGTAGTAATAACATCACTGCCTCATAGCCTCTTCCGGAACTTCCACTTTATATAACAGGCACTTTCCACACAAATAGGAGAAAAAAAGACAAAGTCTACAACAGCATTAATCATTCAAACACAAACAACAAAACATGTGGCAGATTACCACGACACCACAAACTCTCAAACCAACATCTTAATTGGCTAAGAACTATGCGTAAGAGAGCAGAGGTGGAACATGCTCAATGTCACTGATAAGGTAACTGCAGTCTTGTGTCTTTTAATAATGCATGTCTGAGGGGGGAGAGAGAGAGAGGCGCTGAGCTCACCTGCATCCTGTCTGTCACCTGGGGAGCCAACACTTCTCCTACTCCCAATCTCTAAACCCCTCCACTAATAAAGCTATTAGCTCAACACCAGCAGATGCCACATCATACATTACCTTGCTGTCGCTACAGAACCGCTCCACTGTCTTTCCATAAATCTGTGGCACTTGGATAGTGGTATAGAGGCCTAACTGCTGATACAAGGGCAAGCCAACAAACAGGGTAATCCTTCCAGACAATAGCAGCAGAATCACTGACACAGTCAGTACACGAGAGGTAAACTAAGTGAGTCGCACCTATGAGAGGTCGAGACTGGGGGGGAATCAGGGGGGATTCCGCCCCTTCAGCAGGTCTGGTGTTCCTGGTGAGGTTCATCAGGACTGCGGGTCTCACAGCCCCATTGGCAGCGATGGTCGTGAGCTCCTACAGTAAGGAGCTGGAAGAGGAGCTGGTAAGTGGCCACATGTAGCGGGGCCCCTTGTAGCAGTGTTATTAAAATGGCCCAGAGTAATGGGCCAGGGGGTGTTGGGGGTGTGTGGGGGAGTGTGGGGGTGTGGGGGGGGTACACAGGGGACCTCCCGCTGCAGCACACTCTCCTGTTTACTCCGCAAATTGGCCCCGGCGAGGGGCGTGGGCGGCCGAGCCGTCTAGTTAAAGTGATGAAAGTGACTCCTGCACATTGATTTCCCCTCCTGGCGGTCCCCGCAGCCTAGTTTGGCCCTTCCCGCCAGCCTCTAAATCACACTAAACTGTGGTTAAACTCGGACCAAGTCTGAAATACAACCTTCATTCATGACTTTATCATGCGTCAGGAGTTCGACCCGCCGGAGAGCGAGACTGCACTGGGGCTGATGTGGGCCTTGAGGGCGCATGCCTTCATCATGGACAGGGGTTAACAGGGGAGAGAGACCATACAGGAGGACCTCCTCATTTCCCTCACTCAGGTGGCACTCTCAATGACATCCATGGCTCACTATCTTATCAAGTCTTGTCTTATCTTATCTTACAATATCTATCAAAGTTCTTTGGTCGAAATGGTCCGACATACAGTATTTTCCACGCGTGGGTAAAACCTTTGCGATGGTAGCCAAATGTTTCCTGTATTTTCTTTCGTGTTTTCGGAGTCTCTCATCATCCGCATCCTGAATGCCATTACATCCGATGAGTAATGATCCCTATTTTTCTTTCAATTTCCTCTCTCTGGTAAAGCCGGCAGAGCGTGACACTTCATTAAGTTAATTAGGCTAACTTAATTACGCTGTTTCACAGGTCAAGCTGTGAAGACTCTGATTGATGGCATTGCTTGTAAAGGTAATCTTCCTCTGAATTGGGAACAACATCAAAGCGAACATTAACGGCGAGCCCTGTAAACAATGACGAGCACACTGCGTGAGCACACGACTTCGTTAAAAGTGGACGCTCGTCAAAACGGAGGGGGGAGAAAAACAAGCGCGCGGCAACCGAAAACGCGACTTCAATCACTTAAACACACGAGTGAAGACTTCAAGGTCACGCTAGAACTTCACAAACAAATTAAGCGCCGCCGTTGTCAGCGTTGCCTTAAAGGAACAGGAAGAGGAGGGGGAGGGAAAACACTTTCATGGCGGTAATTGCAACAGTTACAAGCCTTTTGATGACAAATCCAAACGCTATCAAAAGCAGCACTTCCCACACAAGCCCTCAGACGGGCGTTTTAACTACTGCCGGTGCAACTTAAAGCTGTTGGTATTTCCAAACTCCCCTCAAGATGCTCTTGGCCGATTCATCACGGAGGCGAGCGGGGCAGGCCAGCCTCCCCACCAGGGTGTAAATAAAGCTTAAAACAAGCGCCTCCGGGCCCGGTGACGGCCTCTCGAATTAAAGGCCGTCCATATACTACAGCAGGACTGTCACTTTATTACAGGAATCAATTTGGCGAGGGCCCGGGGTGACAGAGGGAGGGATGTGGTCGTGGTTGGCTCCAGGTTTATCTAAGCCACACAGGCAGCGGGAAACACTGCCTCCGTAATGAACTCAAGCCTGTCTAATAAACCCGTTTATTGCCCCAGTGAGCGCGTGCGTGTGAGCGCGCGCCACCCCGACGTGCCAGCCTACACACCTGTAAACCACCAGCCCTTCTTCCAGACAGAGACGATTAATAATACAAACAATTCCGGGACACAAAGCGACACAGACAAATGCCCGACGCCGCGACCCGTCCTGCATTAATCAAGACCTCCGAGGTAGTGTTCCATTTCATGTGACCTTTAGGAGGACAGACAGAAGCTGCAGGAGAGATGGTGGTCTAGAACACCACACAGCAGCAGGAGAGATGGTGGGGAGGTCTAGAACACCACACAGCAGCAGGAGAGATGGTGGGGAGGTCTAGAACACCACACAGCAGCAGGAGAGATGGTGGGGAGGTCTAGAACACCACACAGCAGGAGAGATGGTGGGGAGGTCTACAACACCTCACAGCAGCAGGAGAGATGGTGGGGAGGTCTAGAACACCTCACAGCAGCAGGAGAGATGGTGGGGAGGTCTAGAACACCACACAGCAGCAGGAGAGATGGTGGGGAGGTCTAGAACACCACACAGCAGCAGGAGAGATGGTGGGGAGGTCTAGAACACCACACAGCAGCAGGAGAGATGGTGGGGAGGTCTAGAACACCACACAGCAGCAGGAGAGATGGTGGGGAGGTCTAGAACACCACACAGCAGCAGGAGAGATGGTGGGGAGGTCTAGAACACCACACAGCAGCAGGGCCATGAATACAAGGAGTTCAAGAAATATGTTAGACAAACGCAGTCTAAAGTTATATCTCGAATTACACTGTGCAGTTAAAAGCCTGTACTGTGCGCTGCGAGCTAGTTCCTGTAACCTACCTGTTGGCGAGCTGCCCTCTTTCCCCAAAGCCGGGGAGCCAAGGCGGCTGGGTGGTATGTAGGCTAACCAACCACATTTCACTTAGCCGCATCCCCGGCAACTAGCAACTTCCTCATTCCAGACTGGCAGGCAGACTGAGTGCTGACCTCCGCTATCTCCTCAAACGACTAAATCACACTTGAGACGGTCAGGTAAGATTCTGCACTTAAAGATGGCATTTAAAGAAAAAGAAAAAAGAAAAAAAAAGAAGGAAAAAAACATTCCTACCCTACAGGCGAAATGCCGGGCGGCATGGCATTTACGGACAGATGATAAAACTTTATTTAAATACAGCTCTCATCTTCAGAGTGCTTTTTCAGGTCCTGAGTGGAGGAGTCAATTATCTCCCACACTTCCTGCCATTAGAGAGCACGGAAAACCTTTTGCCTTAAAAGGTCGGGCGCTACCACTGCGCCTGATCAAGTAAAGGACTCGTTCTTAAACCTACAAACCACAGCGGGCGCACGCATGTGACAGGTTTAAACACCACTGTTGTTGTAATGAACTGCCACGCCGCAGCCACTCGCTGGAATAAATGAAGCTTTTGAAGCTAATGTTATTAACTGTCCACTCAGACTGAACAGGGAGACATGAAGTCAGTACCTATACAGTCAGTGCAGCCAGCACAGTGCAGCACTGCCCGTACGGTCTCAATACAGTCAGTGCAGCCAGCACACTACAGCACTGCCCGTCCAGTCTCAGTACCTATACAGTCAGTGCAGCCAGCACAGTACAGCACTGCCCGTCCAGTCACAGTACCTATACAGTCAGTACAGTACAGCCCGTACGGTCTTAGTACCTATACAGTCAGTGCAGCCAGCACAGCACAGCACAGCACAGCACTGCCCGTCCAGTCACAGTAGCTCTGTAGGTTTCCAGTCGTACTGGATGGTGACACATGTTAACAAAGCAGAGGCTCTGTGGTGTGTCGAGCTGAGGATGGAGCAAAAGTGTCCTCGCTAACGACTTGTCAAGCCTCCTCCCTTCTCTCTGTCACCACGGAGACGCTGCCTGCTGGGGGTGAGGAGACGGGGGGGGAGAGTCGAGGGGTGCGGGAGGGGGGGGGGTGCGGAGGACGGGAGCAGCATGAAGGCAGTGGGAGGAAGGAGGAGGTGGATGGGAGCATCTTCACACAGATCCCGTATTCCAGGGGGGATGGAGCAGCCATGCTTTAGACTTTGGAGAGCTGTGTGTGTAACGACAGACAGAGATAGAGAGAGGGGGAAAAAAAGGAACGAGGCAAAGATGGGGGAGAGTACGGTGTGTGTGTGTGTGTGTGTGTGTGTGTGTGTGTGGAGCGGGGTGATTAAACAGGATTCAGTCTGGTCCTGGGGGCCTCCAGAGACTGGCTGCTCTCTCAGCAGGCTGCCAGCGAGCACATTTAAAAAGCAAAGGCTTGTTTAATCCCTGTGCCCCCCCTTCCACCTCCCACAGCTAAGAGCTCCTTTCTCTGCCTCGACGAGTCCCCCCTGCTTCAGCTCAGAACCACACACTCCTGACAAATTAACAGCGGGCGACCAATTTAGGCTTTTCTTCTTTCCCCTTTGACATCATAATAGACCTATTTACAAAAGACACAGGCTTTTAGACTTATGGGTAGTAATGCTCCAATGTGTCTTTTAAAGAGTGTCGCTGGGCCACGGGGCCTATGTAAAGAACCATTTGCATTGATTTGTATCTGCGCCGCGATCCATTCGAAACATCATGACTCCACATCAAAAGGCCACGGAACGCCCAATGTTTGTTAGCGTAGAGAGAGAGAGCATCGCCATGTTGGGCAAGAAACAACAATTTACCGTCGTGCACTTTTATAAACGGTCCTAATTTCTGTGGAGGAATCGAACCACCGCGTCGAACGATTTTTTCTCCCCGAAGGGGCTGGAGCCCCCCGATCTTACGGAAGGACAGAGTGGGTCCTTACGCCAGCTAACATTTGAACTGAGCTTTAACCTTTCCGTCGCTCCTGTAATTTAGCGCCGCGCTCCCACTCTGCAGCGTCTCCACTCTGTCTTTTATGTGTCTCTTCGTCTCTGGCAACATCAATTAACCCCCATTTTCCACCCAGATAGAGCCTGGCAGGACAGGCTGCCCTTTGCCGGAGAAATTGAAATGTGGACGCATTTATCAACGTAATTAGGTTTTTCCAAGCATCCACACGCTTACCCTTGATTACGCCGTAATTCAATATTGAAAACATTTATATTTTTGGGGGAGGAAAGTGTAGTACGTGCATGTGGTGGGAAGTGCCATTTTCGGGGACCCGACGTCATAAAAGGAATGTGTTATGCCGTGTCACTGGAGGGAGAAGACGCACAGGCACACAGGCCCGCGGCGGCGTGGGCCATCTGGGCTCCGCCCCCTGGCTCGCTGAGACCGCCCACGCCGCAGATGCAGGGAGACAGGGGGTCGGGAAGGAAGGCGGTGGTGAATAAGAGCGGAACCGCTGCTTGTTGTCCACACCGCCATCGGAACGCTCGTGCGACTTCAAACGCCAGAGCCTTTCCCCTTTGATCCGTAATGAAGAGCCCAGAGAAGACGATATGCCTGGTCGGGCGGCTGTGTCTCCAGCTGTGGTGAAGCGGCGGGTTAGAGAGGCGGGAGCTCTGCAGGGATTGGTCGAGCCTGCGTGACTCTGGCAATACGGGAGCTGATAGACTCACAGCCAGAGGGGGTGGAGACATTCTGCTGGAACAACTATACTAAAAAAGTGCAAAGTGCAGCAATTTGTGGTTTAAGATATTTTCCCTGACCTTAACCACACAAGGAGGAATTATGTGAATTGTCCACTTGATGATTTAGGCTTTTTTGCTTCTTCAGATTTGTATACCGTTTATTGAACACCTATTCAGTGAACTGCTACAGCGAAACAGTGTCTTTCTAAAAGGGCAAATCCTGCAGTCACAAAACATGGTAATGCTGCCCTGGAGTACAAAGAGCCATGTAGCTTATGATTGACGAATGAGAATCAATGACATCAACTCCGTAGCAGAGTTATCGTAAATCAAAATCCATCCGACGCGCGGCATGAATAAAAAAGGTACAACGTTCCTCCGATGGAGCATCGACACCTTTCAGACGGCTATCTGTTGTGATTTAATGTCAAACCTAATGTGATGGGGTCCCACACTGCTGGAGCTCGCAGCCAACACGTGCCCCTCACACACACACACACACACACACACAGCACACACACACGCACGCACTCACCTTGGAGGAGGACGTGTCACACTCCTGACAGATCCAGCCGTAGCCTGTCTGCTTCGGGGACTTCTTCAGGGGAGGATCCAGGCACCCGAAATGGTAGCAGAGACGACACTCGTCACACCTACAGGAAGAGAGAGGGGTTAAAGCGCGCGTGCCAGCGTGTGTGTGTGTGCGTGTGTGTGTGCGTCCCACACACCATAAATAAGAGATTCCTCCCCGTCCCCCCGCTCACTTACAGAGATAAATGGTGACAAGACACTTAGTTGTCAGTCATGGGATTCTTAATAGATTCAAAACACAATGATCACGGCCTTACATGGGCGGTGCTTAGTATCACGGGGGACTGATAGATATGAGCTGCAGACAAATGCCCGTCTGATGTCCTGAAGTTGGACGGCCTTGGCGTCCTTGACGTGGCCCACAGGGGTCAGCCAACACTGTCTGTGTGTGGAGGAGGACGACGCTCTGAAGAAGCAAGGGACGGGCAAGCGGCCTCGCACGCTGCTAACAAGCCCCCCGAATCTCTCCCCAGAATCCCAGAAATATATCTATGATCCAACCGTGGATGTTTGGGTTGCTGAGTTGCTATCTCATAAAGCAGTACATCTGTCTAAAAAGCCTGATCCAGACACGGCTAAGGAGCAGGGTACAGGCACAGCGACTCTGTGTTTCTGTGTTTGGAGTCCCAGCCTGCGTGCAGAGATGTGAACCCGTCGCCCTCCTGTCAGACGAGCCCTTTTCACAGCGGGGATCTTCCAGAGTCCCCCTCTGATCGCCAGGAAAGGCCAGGTCCACATTCCCCCTCTAATGAGGAAGGAAGACGGCCGCCCCAGAAGAGATGAATCCCCTCTAACCTGGGAAACAGACGCTAACTAGGCGACGGTTGTCTCAACAAACAACGTAGTGGGACTCTAGAGGAGAGCGCCGTGGCTCTCTACTCCAAGTCAAGGGCAGTGGATGAGAAATGTATTTTTGGGGTTGAATAATGTACATTTATGCATAGCCTGTTAATGGAATGGGCTGACTAGCGAGACCAATTAGAAGACTGCCTGGACAAACAGCACCCCCGTTCTTTCATTCTGCAGCACGGCGAAGGCGTGACTCACGGGCAGCGCCGCTAACTAGGCCCACGTCATTGACCTCTCACCAGCTCCTCCTTAGTTGGAAGACAAAGCCCGCTCTCTGTCTCTGTAAACATGCCTTTGTGGGAAATCGATAGGTGATCATTCACAGCTCCTACACATTTATTGTGGCTGTTAGAGTCATGGTGGACGGCCTTTCATTGGTTATGATGATGTACAAAGAAGACTGAGGAGGGTGGGACTTGTCTTTCATTGGTTATGATGACGTACAAAGAAGACTGAGGAGGGCGGGACTTGTCCTCATTGGTTATGATGACGTACAAAGAAGACTGAGGAGGGCGGGACTTGTCTTTCATTGGTTATGATGACGTACAAAGAAGACTGAGGAGGGTGGGACTTGTCTTTCATTGGTTATGATGATGTACAAAGAAGACTGAGGAGGGTGGGACTTGTCTTTCATTGGTTATGATGACGTACAAAGAAGACTGAGGAGGGTGGGACTTGTCTTTCATTGGTTATGATGATGTACAAAGAAGACTGAGGAGGGCGGGACCTGTCTTTCATTGGTTATGATGACGTACAAAGAAGACTGAGGAGGGTGGGACTTGTCTTTCATTGGTTATGATGACGTACAAAGAAGACTGAGGAGGGCGGGACTTGTCTTTCATTGGTTATGATGACGTACAAAGAAGACTGAGGAGGGCGGGACTTGTCTTTCATTGGTTATGATGACGTACAAAGAAGACTGAGGAGGGCGGGACTTGTGGAAGTGTAAAGGGCCCAAATGGGTCGTACGATAGTACCTGCAGATAAACGCTTTATTGCTCTGTGCTATCAAAATAGGGCCCGCTGTGATTGGACCCTGGCTCACTAACTACGACACCTCACGCTCGTCATGTCGGTGGACTGTCATCGGTACGAGGCCAAAACCAGAAATAATCTGAAAACACATTATAACGCAGGACGTGATGTGGGGAATCTTCCCATTCCAGCACCGTTAACGTGGTAACATGTCGCCAGAGGACGTCCACGTGTACCTGTGTGGTTCATCTCCTGTGGAGGAAGAGGGATCCCTCTTTAACCCCCCCGGAGGTAGAACACAACCGCGTTCATTTATCAGTGTGATTGCCAATTCATTCCACACAGCCACGTGTTCTGCATTGGGCCTCTCTGTCTGAGTGAGCTGAGCTCCCCTCAGTATCTCTCCACCATATATTCACAGTGACAGGGCAATGAAGAAACGGGTTGCCCCCGGCGACAGACTGTCAACTCAGAGCAGGCTCTATTACATGATCTCCCTTGAAAGTAAGGGGGGGGGGAGGGGGAGGAACCAAAAAATAAAAGAAATAAAGGGGACGTTCAGAGGAAACCGCTGCTTCTCTCAAGTCGTATTAAATGCTTGGATGGACGTCCCCAGTCTCTCGTTAGTGGAACGCCTAACCAGTGAGGCGTTTGATTCGAAACATAGCCGTCTTAAGTAATCGAGTACAAATGAGCTGGTTCAGGGTAGAAAGTAAGCCCTCTATAAACACATGACAAAAAGAATAGGTAGACAAGGAGGCGATGAATATAGGGACTAACAAATGACGTGCATATATACTAGTTACACTCTAACTACAGTGGGTTTAGTAGTGACTTGGCACTGGCCTGCATGGGCTAATTGCTGTCTTACTAGTTACAGAGGCAGAGTTTAGCAGCTGTTAGGTGGATGCGGCTGCACACACACACACGTTCTTTGCCCTCGCACACACATATGTTGTGGCACAGACACGCGCACCCTGCACACACACACTGTACACGCGCACCCTGCACACACACACTGTACACGCGCACACTGTACACACACACACACACTTACAAGGTCTACATCAGCACTGACGGGCTGAGCCGGCATATCTACTGAGGGAACACAGCGCCTCAAAGAAACACACTGGCCATCCTGTGAAAAGAAGACAAATGACCACAAGTATGCGTGCAACACTAATGAGCACACTCCTATTGTTGAACACAGACCCCCCCCTCCCCCCCACCCCCCCAATTGATTCCCCATGAATCTCCGAGGAGGAGGAATATGGCCCGCGAAGCCCCCTTCCCTGCTGGAGTCACCCCAGCACCTTGCACCCAGCTCCCAGCACACAGCACCCAGCTCCCAGCCCCCAGCACCCTGCTCCAGCTCCCAGCACCCTGCTCTGGTTCCCAGGGAGACGGGCTGTTTTAGAAGCCGAGTGGGAGACGATTCGCCGCTCACTTCTTTAATTACTTTACCGTAATGAATCCATTGTTACGTTTGTTGTTGTATCGCGCCGCACATCTTTGAATTAAAACACTGCTTAGTGATGCGGGCCCGCTGGGCCGGGGAGAGGGGGGTGGGGGTGGCGGTGATTACAGTTAATTGGAATTCAAAATGACGCCACGTATGTTTTCCGCCGGCGTTCGAGAAGGGCTAACTGCGTCATGTCAGCTGACATGAGAATGTGCAAAACATCAAGCATGCATGGAGACCTTGGCTCAGAGGATGAGCGATGCCTCCGCCAGGGACTACGGCTGAGGTCCTGACTGGATAACTGAGTTAAGCTATGTGATGTACACAGTCCCCTGAATCTCTCCACTGTCTCCGTGGTACACCAGCTCCCACCTCTATCAGCTCCCCACACTGCCCTCACGGCCCCGTCACAGCAAGGTCCTTGATCTTATCAAAGCAATTTGGCTCCGCTTTAATCATTGGGAAAATTGAGCAGCCCTCTCGCCCCCCTCCTCTGGAAGCACACAATCCAATCACTCATAAGAGAGGTTATTGATTGATGTAATCTTATTGGGCATGAGGTTGGGGAGGGGAAGGGGACACGATTGATTGTTTTTTTTCTCTTTCTTTTTTGTTGTTGTGTCCGCTACACATGTCCCACTCTGCTGGCGACTTGTATCCTCTTTCATCTGGTGTTTAATCTCCGTGGAGGGTTCCAGAGACGCCCGCGCCCCTCCGCCCGCGCCCGTCCCCCGCTAGGGAAGCTCACCTCCAGCTGCCCCGGGTGTCTGAGCTGGGCTTGATCTGCTCCCATCCAGCTCTTCAGCACCCACACACACACTCTCTCTCTCTCTCTCTCTCACACACACACACACCCACACACCCTCTCTCACACACACAAACACCCACCCTCTCTCACACACACAAACAACCCACCCAACCACCCTCTCTCTCTCTCTCTCTCTCTCTCTCACACACACACACACACACACCCTCTCTCACACACACATACCCTCTCTCTCTCACACACACACAAACACACACACTGTCTCTCTCACACACACACACACAGTGGGACCTGCGCTGTGTGTGTCCCCAGGGGGTCTTCTTCCTGTCCCCTGTCTCTGCTTCCTCTCGTACGCCTCACTCACTTCCATTACAGCACCAGAGATATGACACGGTGCCAGATCAGGGGACTGGAGGGGGACGGAAGTCACAGGGACTTGCTGAGGAGGGCTGTGGGCTCGCGCGCAGACGAGGATGTTAATTGAATCATCAAGCGTTCTATCAGCTAGAGGTTTGAGTCAGATCACAGTGATTCCTGAAGTACTTGGGTTGAGTTATAATTGGATAATAAAGAGAAACAGAGGAATTAGAGCTGTCTAATAGTGACGCAGTCTGTGTGGGAGGGAGAGGGAGCCGACTACGTGTTGCTCTCCAGCGAGGTGAAGTGAGGCTGAGCTCTACTAGACTGGAAATAATGTGCTCTACTTCCCAACAAGTACACGGTCAAAACACGTCAAAACAGATCCACTTTGGATGCCTCCTGGGTGCCTTTCCAAGGAATCTGTGATGCGGCCAATCACGAGGGGCAGCGCTGCAGCCAATCACGAGGGGCAGCGCTGCAGCCAATCACGAGGGGCAGTGCTGCAGCCAATCACGAGGGGCAGTGCTGCACCTACATCTGATAAGGAGGAACAACACTTCCTCAATAGGCAGAATCGCAGAAAAAGATTAGTGGAGAAAACGCTTGTAATTAAATGTTGTTTACTTGTTCCGAGGCAGAATCTGCTTGCCAATTTTGATTAGCATTCGTGTGGATTAGCTAGAAGCAGACAGGTTCCGAGTAGGCCTTAACAAAACAAAAACAATCTGGTTCAAAAACAATTCTCTCCCGTCATCAGGCGAACGCATTCACTGGCTTACAAGCACCGCAGCTGCCCCAAAGTATCCACCCAAGTATTCAGCATGTCGTCATGACAACACATTGAAGCGGCCAGCAGGAGGGTGTGTTGCAGGGTGTTTTAGTATGGACAGAGGGCTCGCGGCCTCAGAAGGAGGCCCAGTATGGACAGAGGGCTCGCGGCCTCAGAAGGAGTCCCAGTGTGGACAGAGGGCTCGCGGCCTCAGAAGGAGGCCCAGTATGGACAGAGGGCTCGCGGCCTCAGAAGGAGTCCCAGTGTGGACAGAGGGCTCGCGGCCTCAGAAGGAGTCCCAGTATGGACAGAGGGCTCGCGGCCTCAGAAGGAGTCCCAGTGTGGACAGAGGGCTCGCGGCCTCAGAAGGAGTCCCAGTGTGGACAGAGGGCTCGCGGCCTCAGAAGGAGTCCCAGTATGGGCAGAGGGCTCGCGGCCTCAGAAGGAGTCCCAGTATGGACAGAGGGCTCGCGGCCTCAGAAGGAGTCCCAGTATGGACAGAGGGCTCGCGGCCTCAGAAGGAGTCCCAATATGGACAGAGGGCTCGCGGCCTCAGACGGAGTCCCAATATGGACAGAGGGCTCGCGGCCTCAGAAGGAGTCCCAGTATGGACAGAGGGGCTCGCGGCCTCAGAAGGAGTCCCAGTATGGACAGAGGGGCTCGCGGCCTCAGAAGGAGTCCCAGTGTGGACAGAGGGCTCGCGGCCTCAGAAGGAGTCCCAATATGGACAGAGGGCTCGCGGCCTCAGAAGGAGTCCCAGTATGGACAGAGGGCTCGCGGCCTCAGAAGGAGTCCCAGTATGGACAGAGGGCTCGCGGCCTCAGAAGGAGTCCCAGTATGGGCAGAGGGGCTCGTGGCCTCAGAACTTCTTCTCTCGTCTGCCCGGTGGCTCGACTGCTTGGCGGCCGAAACAAGGCGGGAGAATTTATCGCAAGAGGGCAGCGGAATGACCAAGGGAGGGTCCACGTGACGAGGATCAATACGGCACAAAGCACTCGGCCATTGACTTGCGTCCATGACAGAGTGCTCTAGTGGCTTTCTCTGCGAATCCTCTCTATAGGAGAGGAGTGGATTATCAGACTTTGCCCTCGCCTCCCACTCTTTGATTTACTGTTGGGGCGCTGCGACATTATTAAAGAGCCATTGTTTTACAAGAGGGAGGAGGGGGGTGTGGGGGGGGGGAGGTAATGAATGGCCAGCTGGAGCCATGTGCTGGAGAGAGACCCCTGCCATGGACACTGGCTTCATTAGCTCATTAGGACCCTATTCATTCACCGCTGGGACGGGCCAGGGGGGGGAGTGGGGGGGTGGAGGGGCTCTACCTCACCTGGAAGAGCGTGAGGCTGCTGTTTCTCTAGTCTACCAGCAGGGGGCCTCAGTGAACTAGGCTCTGGAGGGTGGCAGGGAGGCGGGCAGACGGGCGTTGTTTTCTTGACGGCAGAGATTCAGTCCCCTGACTGCGGAGCATGTGCAGGGGAACACAGAGCGCCGGTTAGGATTGGAGGCACCTGTGGTCGCAGGGACGGGCGGAGGGAGGGAGGACGCCCTGCGCCGTCACTGATGAAAGGGAGGACGTGAGGAGGATGTCGGGAGGAAGAGGAGAGAGGAAGGAGCTGGGCGCATCCAGGAAGTAAGCCGAGCGGACCCACGCTGCAGAGGAAGCAGTGGGGATGGAACAGGCCTGGGGAGTAATAGATTGGAGTTGCTTGGCCAGTCTTCCCACACAGCCCCGGCCCGAGCGCCTGCTCTCTCTCTCTCTCTCCCTCTCTCTCTCTCTCTGATGGGGGGAGGAGGAGGAGGGCGGTAGAAGGGTGAAGTCAGCAAAAACAAAATGCCGCCATTAAATCATTTCCCCCGGATTCCGTGTCAGGATCAGTAATGGGAAACGCACTCATCATCGGAAAGGTTACTGCTCTTCCAGAACCTCCCTCCTTCCATCCTCTGTCTTCCTCCATCTCCCTCTCCCTCTCTCTCTGTCTCCCTCAATCGTTGGCCCTGTCTCGTCCCGAGAAAAGACCCCAGCTGGAGCGGGGCTCTGTGTGTCCGCCTGCTCTCTGCGGGCCCCAGGGCGGGACGGTGAGGGATGGGGGGCATTTACAGATCGCCACGCTGCGCTGGTTCCATCTCTCAGAGACCTGGGGGCCTGAGGGTGTCTCTCTCTGACTGGCCCCAGCCTCCTCTCCTCACTCTCCTTCTCTGTGACTGGCCCCAGCCTCTCTCCTCCTTCTCTCTGACCGGCCCCAGCCTCTCTCCTTCTCTGTGACTGGCCCCAGCCTCTCTCCTTCTCTGTGACTGGCCCCAGCCTCTCTCCTTCTCTCTGACTGGCCCCAGCCTCTCTCCTTCTCTGTGACTGGCCCCAGCACCAGCCTGCCTCTCTCTGTGTGTTCAGTGGATGCTGGATGAGTGCTGGATGCATCGCTGCCTCCCTCCACAGTGCCAGACACACTAGGTATTTGTTATGCTGTTAACCAGATTGTCCCTGGAAGCCTCTCTATTCTCTCATCTCCTCCTCTTGGTGTATTTGGCTGCGTTTGTGTGCGACCGTGTTAAAAGTGTGTGTGTGTGTGAGAGGGACAGGGAAGGAATACGGAGAAAGGAACTTGAAGACAGTATAGTGTGAGACACGCGTAGAAAGAGAAAAGGGGGGAGGGGGGGTTGTGCTAGTACCTGGGCTGAAATAAACAGATCATCTCTGTGCAGTGAGACCCCATCCTCCACCCCCTCTCTCTTCCTCGGCCGGCCCAGAGAGCGGGAGAGAGCGGGGGCTCTGGGTGATAGATCAGTGGTGACAGAGGGCGGCGGACGCACAACTGGACCGCCGCCACCGCCTTTCAGGAACAATTAATTTGCTTCGCTGACACTCATTTATCACTGCGGCAATAAGGTGAAAAAAGTCAAGAGTTTATTAGAGCTCACGTGATGCTGGGAGCGAGGGGGGGGCCAGAGGCCTGGTGACCACACACACATACCAACACACACACACACACACACACATACCAACACACACACACACACACACACACACACATATACCAACACACACACACACACACGTTCTGTACACATAGGGGGGAGCGGTGACATTCACACAATAACACAGTTATGTCTCACACAATATTAGCCTCCGAAACAATCACACGCAAGGCATGTCTGTAAACAAATATGTACCTCGTGAATAAATATGGGGTTCATAAAAAAAAAGAGACAAATACAACAACAAAAAAGTTCAATTCCATTTACGACATAAAAAAACCCAAACTGGCTTCAATGAGAATAATCAAGTATGTAGGCACATCAAAAAGAACGAGCAAAAGAGACAGTTGACCTCTTCAATAAATACTGTATACGGCGTACACGAGACACATCAGCTATCAGGGCTAAACACTCTAAGGGAACACATCACATATTGGTAGGTTAGGACCATGGCACAGACCTATGGGTTCAAACCAGCCATGCAGAGGGACAACGTCTGTAGTGTGAGAGAGAAGCAGGCTTTTCTTCTTCCTTTGACATGGCTGTGTATGGAGGGGTGCTAGAGGGGGTGACATGGCTGTGTATGGAGGGGTGCTAGAGGGGGGAGGGGGTGACATGGCTGTGTATGGAGGGGTGCTAGAGGGGGGAGGGGGTGACATGGCTGTGTATGGAGGGGTGCTAGAGGGGGGAGGGGGTGACATGGCTGTGTATGGAGGGGTGCTAGAGGGGGGAGGGGGTGACATGGCAAAGAGGAGTCAGGCGGGGGGGGGCGGGGGGTTGGGGGGGTCAACCTACACAGGGACCTCTGCATCTCCCTCAGGAGGACCACTGGGATATGAGGCTGGCTTTTCCAGAAGACGCGAGCAGTATCTGGAGCTCGGGGGTGCTCCCAGAGGCCAGCCTGTGTGGGGCTTCGGGCTGGGAGGAGGAATGACAGGGGCTAGAGGCTGGGATGGGATGAGGAAGGGAGAGCAGTGACACACGTCAGGAGGCCTGACAGGCCAGGAGGCAGCTGCTGTGCTGACAGCAGTGACTTGGGGGCACGGGGGACCCCGGAGACGAGCCCGGGGCTGCTGCTGAGCACGTGTCACGTCAACTGTCAACTTACAAACACGCCGGAAAGGAGGACCTACTGTCGTAAAAAAGCCCCTCGACGTGGACACTCACACGGACACGAGAAGTACCTCTACTGCTACTCACTCGCTACAACTGCACGTTACTACCGTTACCTGTGTAACTCGAACGTTGCTAGGCTACACACGTGAAACACACCTGGGAGGACGGTTGCTATGTTACGTACGGATGCTCTAGGGGCTTCGTGGTTCCTACGTATGATACGATATCTCGTCTTTTCCATCTACTCTAGAAAGTTCTACGGCACGCCACAACACTGGGAGACTAGAGCTGAAGTTCAAGTGCATCTGCAATTAAAGGCATTCACGCTGGAAACACAGGGCGATTGGGGCCCAGATGACTTTAGTCAATACCTCTGATTGGAGGGGATGATAAGTTGCGGGGGAGGTCAAAGGAGCGACGGCGGCGCGGGGAATGAGAGAGAGCCGGCCGGGGAGAGGAGAGGAGGGGAGAGGAGGGACTCGGGGGCCGCAGGGCAGCGTGGGGATGACTCCCAATGAAGGAGAGATGGAGCGATGACTGAGAGAGACAGACCACCTTCACTGGGGAGACACTGAGAGACAGGGGAGTAGGAGGAGAGGGAGGGAGAGAGACACATAGACAGTGAGAGACAGAGAAGGAGAGAAGAGAGAGAGACAGACAAACAGTGAGAGACGGAGAGGGAGAGAAGAGAGAGATAGACAGTGAGAGACGGAGAGGAGAAGAGAGAGAGAGAGAGAGAGAGAGAGCGGGAGGGGGAAAAAAAAGAGGCAGAGAGAGAGAGCCAGGCTGCCCATGAAGGATGAGAGGGAACATGGGCGTAGTGTCGGAGAGGAGCTAAACTCAGGAAGCGATCTTGTGTCGGGAATCTTTCCAAAGTCTGCAGTCCACAGGGGGGAGTACTGTCACAATCCCATAACCAAGCCCAAAGTACACAAGTATTTCGACTCCTCGAGTTCATCGCGCGCTCTCTCTTCTCTCCCTCAAGTTTCATTGGACGGCCACGGGGGGTCCCGTTTGGGTCAGAGAGAGATCGCAGGTGTCCGTCGGGGGTGCGGGGTGGGGTACTTCCTTCCCCCCACGTTTCCCCCGCCCCCCACACTGCCATCCTTCCAACGCCTGAATTAGCCTCGCTCTGTCTCTAAGGTCGTCTGTTCCCGAGTGTGTTAGGGGGGGAGGGGAGGAGGGGAGGGGGGCTGGCTGAGTTGGCTGCCCCGGGCTCTCACAACCTGTGCAACGCAAAGATAGAAAGAGTCAGGGGCAGCACACCTCACAGCCTGACCACCTCACAGCCTGACCGCCACACTCTGCAACACTCGCTCCTCCCACCAGGCCTAGGGCCCACTACAGCTACACACCACCACCACCACACAAACACACCTGTTAAGACCCATGTAGGGACATCTGACTGGCATCTACTGTAGCTGGTATATATGAGCCTCCCTCCCCCCTCCCCCCTCCCCTCGCTTAGTCTAGATCATTCTAACCCAACGACACATGAAGGTAAAACGAACCAGTGATAGTTTGCAAACCACAAGGGAACAAATATGTGCATTTGCTTCAAACAGTTGAGTCCACGATAGCACAGGTTATAGATAATCAGTTATTACTGTTAATGACTGAATGCGTGGAGGTTGGGATGGGGCGAGAGGATTCCGTGATGTCACAGATAGGTCTCGTTAAAGGTGCGAGTCACCCGAGAGGACCACAATATCCAGCGTATCCATTACGACTGCATGAACTGGGCAAATGTATGTGGCAGCTCAATAGAGTTGACCTGGGTAGTTGCTAGCCCCCCCTCTGCAGAGGGAAGACGGCCACAGCCTAATGAAGACTGAACTTTAATCAGTTCATTTCAGGAGGATATGGTGGTGCCCCACGTCCCAAGTGAGTTTCCCCCCCCCCTTGACCAAGTGCAAACCCACACAGAATTCTAGCCCCTTTTAGAGATCACGCTATATTACCCCAAAGAAGACCCTGGTGTGTGGTCGTCCCGCCATGCCGGCTCTCTCTTCTACACAGCAGTGGATCGGGCTCTGACACTACCTCTGCTGCCGGCTTGATGCCGCTACAACAACGACAGCCGCGCCTTCCGTCTGTGTGTGATTTACACAGAGCGGCGGCGCGGTGAAGAGAGGCTAGAGAGAGAGAGAGAGACGTGTGCTCGCTCACCTCACGAGGTTGTCGTTCTCGCCCGGCCCCTGGCAGGTGGTGCAGTCGGTCCTGGTGTCGTCGGCCTTGGGCTTCTTCTGCAGGGCAGCCTGCCGCTGACGACGCTCCCGCTGGGGCGGTTCCTATGGAAACAGGGATGATTAGAACGGTAGTCGTGTGTGTGTGTGTGTGTGTGGGTGGGTGGGTGTGGAGGGGGGGGGTAGTGGGCGTGTGAACGGCGTGCCAGCGGGAGAACGACGTAACGTTCTCCCCTGAGGTGGGTGTGGTCGGGGTGGGGGGGGGGTTTAGCGGAGGAGAAGGTGGGGATGCTTTGTGACGAGGGTCTGTACCTCAGTCTTGTCATCATCTTCACAGATGGACACTCTCTTCCTCTTCTGTCCTCTGGTTCTCTGTGGAACACACAACCTTGTCACTCTTTCACCCCAGACTTTGTCCAGACAGACTGAGAGGGAGCGTGTGGAAAAGAAGCTACAGGTCTGACTGACTGCTGCTACTTGGGATACAGACTGACGTTCCTATCGACAGAGAGAGTTATCCACATCTTTGAACAGGTTGCTTCCCGACAGGAGGTTACAACTTTGAGACTAAAAAGCCAGTTGAGCAAGCGGCGCTGCAGTTTCCATGGAAATCAAATAGCTGTTGCCAAATGTAAATGTGATTGTGAAATGAAGAGTTTCATTGACTTTACAGTAGGCGACACGTGGGTGTGTTACTACATGTGTGGATGGGTACTACTGTCGTTTTAAACACGTGACGGTCTCATTCACTTATGTGACATCGTTGTATTATTTAGTACTGGGAGAATCCTTTCATGAGTGTCTGGTCCCGGTCATGTACTAAGCAGTGAGAGAGTGGACCTGCACATGTACTGATGGTTCTCGCGGGTCTGTTCCGGATGAATCCCATCCTGCATGCTGGGCCCTATTCCTAGGAGTTGAGCTGTCTGCCTGTCTGACTGATGGACAGGCAGGTGGACGGAGGAGGGCCCACTCACAGGACTAGCCGTGCCCAGTGCAGGGCATGCTGGTGGACTCAACTGGACTGGTGGACATGCCAGGAAGCCAAGGCGATGGGGGATTCAAGGAGAGTACAGGTCCTCTACTCAGACACAACACACACACAGGTTCCATTGTCAACATGCTTCAAGAGGTCCAAGCTGAAGCCCTGGACGGCCTACCAGAGGCAGGGTTGGAGTTGCGTCTGAAGGAGTTGGGGTCTAACACACGAGACAACACAACTCCGGGCGGGCCTTTGGTGGTGGTGGTTTGAAGAGGGGAGAGGGGGGGAATGGTCAACATATTGAAACAGATTGGGAAAACAATTCCATCTGTCGCCTTTGGCTCGCCACCACTTGGGCCAGATGGAACACTTATTATATTATAAACGCTAACTGTGAGAACGCGGCCAACTGGCTCTGGAAGACCTTCGCCCCCTTCCTTCACAACAGCTCCACCAGACAAAGGGAGGACTTTTATTACATTATTTCTCCATTACTGCAGATTCTATTTAGGTAATCTATTAAAGGGCAGGAAAAGATCACCGCGGATCTATATGAGAGCTCAATGCTATGCAAACTCCAAGGGAAACACACACACACACACACACACACACACACACCTAATCACAAGCTCTGCACAGGTGAGGAAATTACATTTAAACCTGTGCAGAATCAATCTTTTCATTAAGTACATCATTGCATCTTTAACAGCCATGAATCATTTCACACTGGACTGGAATAATTAACGGAGCATAGGCCCTTGCAGTAACTAGATGTAGCAACTTAATTCTCATGACTCTCGGTAGACTAATGACATAATGTTCATCTGGGAGGCTCCGCTCTGATCGCCCAGAAGGGCTGCGCGGGGTAAAGCTTGGGGTTGAGAAAGTACTGTGTGGGTATTGATCTCGACTTTTTGCTGGTTAGGAGGACTAGGTTTTTGAGTTGCAACAAGTCACTGTATATCAGATAGATTATATTCATATATGTCTTAAATATGTCAACTGAATATGTCAGGAATACTAGTGTGATCTAGAGGTGATCCCTTGAGCAGGCTTCACACACTGGAGGGACATAAAGACCAGAGATGTCCATGTTGCATGTGACGCTCGGGCCAGTCACCCCAGAACGTGCTCACACACACACACACACACACACACACTCACACAGAGAGAGAGGGGGAGAGAGAGAGGGCCGGCGGGAGGTCGCTTAGCCGACCCTGATAAAGTGGAGCGGGGCTTTAGAGCAGAGCCAGCGAGGGCGCCCTGGTAAAAGCATTAAAAATGCAAAGCAGGGCCCTTTCAGCGCCTGCCCTGCCACCGTGCGCCGCGCATCTGAAGATAAATGCTGCATTGAAGCTCGCGGAGCGGGGCGGACGCGGCGGAGAGAGAAATCAGAAAAGCCGCTTAATCCCCGTGGTACTCCAGCAGGGTCCTCTGCAGCCTGCCGGGCAGGAGCACGAGGCAGGAGGGAGCTGACGGGGAGAACACATGAACCCAGACCAGGCCTGCTGCTGCTCCTCTGGAACACACACACACACACACACACACACAACAGAAACACACACACACACACACACACACATAGAACACATACAGAGAACACACACACAGAACACACATACAGAGAACACAACACAACACACAGAACACACACACACACACCTCGAGACAGCATGTCTTTGGGGCTATTAAATTTTTGTTGTTATATATATGTGAAAAGAAAAAAAAAGATATATATACTTTTTAATATGTGTCATTTCTATTGAGGAAGGCCTATTCTCTCTCAGGGGCAGGGAGAGTGCACGGAGGACTAGGGCTCCACAGACGAGCTCCCTAGACAAGCTCTGCGGACGTGCTGAGGTGGGGGAGAGGAGGGGGCTGGGGGTGGGGGAGAGGAGGGGGCTGGGGGTGGGGGAGAGGAGGGGGCTGGGAGTTATTGACAGTGTCTTAATACCAAGGAGAGCGCAAAAGACACACACAAAAAAACGAGTGCAGGCTGTCGGAGCGCCCACACACACACACACACACACCCCCCCCCACCCCTCCGAGATGAGTATCGGGTGTTCCTTGAGGGAGGAGGGCTGGGCGGCTAGGCGGGAGTATCGCAGGATCAGGGGTATGGAGGGGACAGATAAGTGGGATCCATGAAGACAGACACGGCAGCGTTCCTATCTGCTCTGCTCCTCCCAGCTGACAGACAGGACGGCGAGGCACGGCGAGGCACGGCGAGGCACGGCAAGGCACGGCGAGGCACGGCGAGGCACGGCCCAGCAGCTCAGACGCCGCGGGGGCTCCTGCATGGGCCCGGCACGCCATGGCTTACCCAGCAACACGGGATTAACCCAGCCTCGCCACACCATAACACACATCATAACACACACACACCAAACACACACACAACACACACACCATAACACACACACACACACCATAACACACAACACACACACCATAACACACACACACACACCATAACACACACACACCATAACACACACACCATACACACACCAAACACACACCATAACACACACACACACCATAACACACACACACCATACACACACCATAACACACACACACAGGGGCTTTTATCCTGTTACGTTGTAAGAGACGAGGTTGGGGGTCACTTCTTCCGTTTTTCGATTCTCTGCTGTCTCAGTGGAACGTGTCCACAACGCTCCCGGCTGCACTCTCAGACACATGACATCATCGCACCTCCTTGTTGTTCTGGGCCCGTAGGTGTTGTGGTGGCTTTGGTTGTGGAGTGGCCACGCTGTGACCTTGTCTGGAACGCTGGTCACCTCCCTGAAGACTCGGCAGACTAACGACGGCTCGGGTCAATGCTTTCTAATCAGCACAGATCGATCGCTCACTCTGATTTCTTAGGCTAAGTTAGTGACGCCGACTGTCAGTTTCAAGTGTTGAAAAGAAGAAGAAGAAAAAGGACAATGTCGACCGCTCTCTAACTCCCACCAGAGTGACCATGCTGCGAGTGAGCTGTGGTGATGTGTGTGAGTGTGGAGTGTGTGTGTGAGTGTGTAGTGTGTGGCGCTGAGGTGTGTCGACACACGCCGTGTCTCTCACCTGCAGTTTCTTGGGCTCCGGAGACAGGTCTTGAGGGATGAATTTGATTGGCCCTTTGATCTGCCTCCTGGACCTCTTGGTGCCGTCTGGTAGCGTCTCCATGGCGATGTCGGCCTCGTCGCTACTGGCCTGGTCACACTCGGAACATTGCCTGGGGGGGGAAGAAGGAGAGAGAGAGAAGTCACGCTGTGAGCACTCTGTGAGGACATCTCAGGCCCAGGACCCCTGCCTCTCTCCTTCTCTCTGACTGGCCCCAGCACCTCTGACTCTGTGAGGACATCTCAGCCCAGGAGCCCTGCCTCTCTCCTTCTCTCTGACTGGCCCCAGCACCTCTGACTGTGAGAACATCTCAGCCCAGGAGCCCCTGCCTCTCTCCTTCTCTCTGACTGGCCCCAGCACCTCTGAATCTGTGAGGACATCTCAGTCCCAGGAGCCCCTGCTTCTCCTGAGGTGTCCTCGCAGACTTCAGAATCAAAATACGACTGCTCCTTTGAACTGTAATCCTAAATAACGCGGTGTTCAGCTGGCTCGGTGTTCAGCTGGCTCGGTGTTCAGCTGGCTCGGTGTTCAGCTCGGGTCAGTGGTGGGTGCAGGCAGACGAGTGCGCATGGTCCTGACAGGTGTGTTCACAGTCAGGTAGTAAAGCAGACCGAGTGAACTTGGGCGTCCTCTGCGTCTCTGCTTCGAGCAGGACGTGCACCTTGCTGCCTTCCTGGGTGCACCTTGCTGCACTTCTGGGCGTGTGGATCCCTGTAATGAGGTATGACTTGGCCACCGCACCGTTTCTATCTCTCCAACGCTGTCTCTCATTTACACCCGGCGGAGCGGAACGGCATCACGCTTCTCTTATTCATGGATTAAATGAATTACTCCAATCACTGGCAACGACTCGGCTGTGCCACACAAACATGTACACGCACGCACGCGCGCGCACACACACAGCAAAAAGACGGTATAAAGTTGCTCACTAAGTGGCAGAAAGACAACACAATTCCTTCCATAGAGAAATAAGCACAGAGTAACTGTACACCGCCTTACATGGAAATCTTGCTGTGAGATGTTTGTATGCGAGTGAGTGTGTAGGCCTATATTTGTGTGTGTGTGTGTGTGTGTGCGTGTGACATGTTTTCCCTTCTCGGCGCCAAGCTGAAATGTCACACTTAATGTGAGCAAATCACGGGTGAACACCAATGTGTCTTCCTCTGTATGTGAACAACAACAACGTGCTCTTTACATCCGAGTGCCAGACAGACACGGAGCTCCCTCACGGGCACGAGGCTCGCTCACACGCTCTTTACAAGCAACACTGTGTGTGTGTGTGTGTGTGTGTGTGTGTGACGATCATTTCACCTCACTACTCGAGTCCGGGTATCTGGGTATGTACACACACTCCTTCCTTCTTATAGTTTCGCCATCTCTCCTTTTCTCCTTCCCTCCCTTCCTCTCTTTCCCCTCTCTTCTCGTTATCCTCCGTCTCTGTCTCTCTCTCTGTCTCTCTCTCTGTCTCTCTCTCTGTCTGTCTCTCTCTCTGTCTCTCTGTGTCTGTGTCTCTCTCTCTCTCTCTCTCTCTCTCTCTCTCTCTCTCTCTCTCGCTCTCTCTCTCTCTCTTTCTCTCTGGTGCGTGCTCCTGGTGTGTGGCTAGCCTCCCCTCTCCCTGTGTCTCACCAGTAGCTGTTCTTGGTCTTCTTGGGCATGCGTGTGAGTGGAGGTTCCAGGCATCCCAGGTGGTAGTACAGCTTGCAGGTGTCACACAGCAGCAACAGGTGCTGGTCCTGGTTCTTCTTACAGATCTCACAGCTGCACTCACACACACACACACACACACACACACACACACAGACAAGCGCACACACGTGAAAATAGGCACAGATGCACCCGAGAGCAGATGCAAACACACACACACACGAGCACCTCCACGATGAATCCAAACACAACTCGGAGACACGACAGCTCCTTTGGAAAAACATCCTCCAATAAAAGCACAGCATATGCCATCAAACCCCATGGTGAATACCTCCCCCCCCCCACACACACACACTAAGGAACGATGGGGTCAAACAATTCAACCCAGCCCAAGGGGAGTTGCCATCAATCTTGGCTTGGTGTGTGTTTCCCCTGGTTACCTGTAGAGGATGGCTGGCATGTTGGAAGACTTCCCCGGGGCTCCTCCCTCCCTCCTGCTCGGCCTCCTCTCCTTCGGGGCTCTCAGAACAGCTGGAGAGTTCAGTTTCTGTCGCAGGAAAAAACACAGCAACCTCTCAAAAACACACACGCACGTACGCACACACCCCCCGCCCCCCCCCTCGACACGGCTGCTTCCTCTCCAGCGTGTCGTAGGACTGAACTGGAGCGTTTCCGCCGCTGTTATTTCACAGGTTTAGAGGAGTATTAACCAGCGCTGGCGGGAGGAGGGTGGCGTGCTGTTCCTACTTTAGTCTCACTGTTGAAGGACAGGCGTACCGTGGGGGCGAGAGGCAGCCTGTGGGGGTGTTGGCGGAGAGACAGTCCGTACCCGGGCCCCCTGCCCAGCGTGGCGGCCGCGGCGCTGCTGTCCAGGTTCATTAAAAAACGTATCTGGTGTCTGGTAGGGCCCGTCGCCACCACCACCAAACAGACAGCCTCTCACGGGGCCGTCTCTAATCTGAGCGTGCTCAGTCTGCCCCGCAGCGTGGGGAGAGGCGGAGACCAGGCGGCAGGGCCGGGTGGAGCTACGGGGCAGGGGGTTATCTCCAAATATTGGACAACAGTTGTCTGCGTTCGCCCAGTAGGAAACAAGCCTGCATCACTGATACGGACAAACCCTCACATCAGCTCCTGCTGGACCTATCAGAGCTGCGGGGGGGGCGGTCGGGGTTTGAAGGTATTTGCTAAAAATAAGACAGGCGGGCCCCGGGCCATCTGGCGTCTTCAGAGTGGCAGCCAGACGGAGCGTGGTGGCGCCGGGGGGGACGGCTACCACGGGTGTCGTGGGAAGGAAGCGGGGGTCAGCTGACTGCGGCGGCGGCGCCTCCCAGGGTCTCTGTCAGAAGCGCCCTTCCGAGGAGGAGCGTTCCGCGCGCCCGCCCGCATGCACAAACGACACGAGCGGGGCAGCCACCAGAACACACCGCTTCGTGCTCTACAGTCAGGTGACACTCCCTGCTGGGTCTGGAGCCGTCCGGGGGTGCGAGTGGCTGGTACTCGAGCCTGGGAGGGTGTTGTCGTTCCTGGGGTAAATGATGCACGGACGCAGGCTCCCAGGGAGGGATGCGGGCGCTCTCTTTGGGAACATCAATAATTTGTGGTAATGTACGCGGTGGGATGACAAATCGGAAATGAAAACGTCGCAGATAGATGACACAAAAGCGAACGGCGCCTTGACTGATGTTGCTACTTAAACTGCGCACGTTTCTAATTAGGTGATTGATGACGGTCATTGCGGATTCACCGGCGTTCCCGCTCGTCTCCTCGTCCTCTCCCCTCCTGCCTCCCTCCTCCTCCTCCTGCCTCCCTCCTCCTCCTCCTGCCTCGCTCCCTGCCTCTGGTCCATCTCTACCATCTATCTGCAGGGGCCCACGCTCCTACAAACACTACTGTTAATCAAGCATCTTATACATTCTCTTAACTGCTTGCGTAAATGCTTTTCTGAAGGACTGATTACATCTGCGTTTCCCAGCCTCCCCCCAGTGGGCTGGTCCTCGTGTTCCCAGTCCCCCGTGTTCCAGCCAGAGACTGGACTCATCCCAGGGGAGAGGCACCCCCAGGGGAGGCTGGCCTGCTAACACTGCTGCCCTGGTGAGTGTGGGAGGCCAGAAGGAAGTCTGAGCTCCATGCAGAGAGGTGGGGGGGGGTGGTTCAGGACCAGGGAGGCATCACTGCAGGGTGAGGGTAAGGGCTGGGGGCTGGGGTACAGCTGGCCCTGGGGCAGTGAGGTGTGGTTCAGGACCAGGGAGGCATCACTGCAGGGTGACGGCTGGGGGCTGGGGTACAGCTGGCCCTGGGGCAGTGAGGTGGGGACCCCCACCCACCCTTCCCTGGCTGGTGGGTCACCCTGCACACCTCCCTGCTCCTCACTGGAACTCCCACTCTGCTCTGCCTAGGGACACGTCACACAGGCCTCCCTCGGACCGCATGCATTAGGTGTGTGTGTGTGTGTGTGTGTGAAACACAGAGAGAGAGAAATGGAGAGGGAGAGAGACGCAAGTGGGAGAAAGGTGGAAGAGAGAAAGATGGAAGAGAGGGAAACATAGGCCTTGTCTTCTATATCTGTCTGTCAAGGCGCCAGCTCTCATTCTCACCTCATCACAGGAACACACACACATGCAGGGGGGCGCACACACACACACATCTGACAGAGCGCTGAGTGACTGTGTTATGATGGTGTGTTACAATACACAGACTGTTTCCCACTAAGAGTCCTTCTGCTAAAGATCTCTCAAGCAACACTTCCACTGATTTCTCTAGATGTTCCATCTAAATAGAGATAACATTGATTCCAACACTTCATCAATATTGTCTGAGGGCAGTTTTTCCCCGCGTTCGCAAACACAGGCATGCGAGACCCGACTCAAACGATGCTTGTTTACGGCTTCATCTCATGCTGAATAATTCACACGGCTGCTAAGTGTGAACATGTTCCACCGGTTGGCTGACAGTCGGTTCTTCAGAGCCGCCCCGCTACTTTAAACAAAGAGAGGCGTTGCTGAGGGTTCTCGGGCTCCGCGCCGTTGCCATGGCAGCCGACAGCTTTTACCTTGGGAACCAGGTTTGCCTTCATGGCAAATGACAGGTCAATCAGTTAGTGCAAATGAAAAGGTTTTTTTTTGCAAACGGGGGAGCTTTTTATGGCGCAACCAAATCACCCCACAGGGGCCTGTGTCAGTGGCTACAGGCAATCTGGATTCCTCTCCATCACGGAGGCATTATGGAGCGCTGGTGGGGAAGGCACAGGGCTGGCTCTTCTGCCCCAACTTGGTAAGCAGCTCTGGGGCTCAGGGGGATGACTGGGCAGGGGAACGGGAGGGCAGGGGGACCAGAGGGCTGGGGGAGAGGAGGAGGAGGTCAGCTTACCTGGCCTAACATGCCTCCCAGTAAGGACCACAACACCTGGCCCTGGCTCCTCAGGTCTCCGTTGACGCCCTGCAGGTCCTCCAGAGTCTCACAGAGCTGTGTGGGGGGGAAAGAGAGGAGGACGAGAGGGAGAGAGCATAGAGACAGAAGGAGGGGAGGGAGAGACAGAGAGAGGGGAGGGAGGGGGGGGTGGAGGGGGGGCGCACAAACAAAGAACAAAGCGTGAGCGGCTCCTCTTCCTGCACTCTCATTATTCCGCCGGTGCACGCGTGCGTGTGCACACACACGTCCACCCCAAGGTCTCCCACTTACCGGCCCCTCCTGCACTCCCCACTTCTACACCCGCTGCATCGAGAGGACACACTGTACGGCCCAGTCAGAAGCCCAGCGCTTGGCGCTCGGAGGAGGAGGACTCCCTCAGACGGCAGGTGAGAGGCGGGGCTCTGCAGGTGAGAGGCGGGGCTCTGCAGGTGAGAGGCGGGGCTCTGCAGGTGAGAGGCGGGGCTCTGCAGGTGAGAGGCGGGCTCTGCAGGTGAGAGGCGGGGCTCTGCAGGTGAGAGGCGGGCTCTGCAGGTGAGAGGCGGGGCTCTGCAGGTGAGAGGCGGGGCTCTGCAGGTGAGAGGCGGGGCTCTGCAGGTGAGAGGCGGGGCTCTGCAGGTGAGAGGCGGGGCTCTGCAGGTGAGAGGCGGGGCTCTGCAGGTGAGAGGCGGGGCTCTGCACGTGAGAGGCGGGGCTCTGCAGGTGAGAGGCGGGGCTCTGCAGGTGAGAGGCGGGGCTCTGCAGGTGAGAGGCGGGGCTCTGCAGGTGAGAGGCGGGGCTCTGCAGGTGAGAGGCGGGGCTCTGCAGGTGAGAGGCGGGGCTCTGCACGTGAGAGGCGGGGCTCTGCAGGTGAGAGGCGGGCTCTGCAGGTGAGAGGCGGGGCTCTGCAGGTGAGAGGCGGGCTCTGCAGGTGAGAGGCGGGGCTCTGCAGGTGAGAGGCGGGGCTCTGCAGGTGAGAGGCGGGCTCTGCAGGTGAGAGGCGGGGCTCTGCAGGTGAGAGGCGGGCTCTGCAGGTGAGAGGCGGGGCTCTGCAGGTGAGAGGCGGGGCTCTGCAGGTGAGAGGCGGGGCTCTGCAGGTGAGAGGCGGGGCTCTGCAGGTGAGAGGCGGGGCTCTGCAGGTGAGAGGCGGGGCTCTGCAGGTGAGAGGCGGGGCTCTGCAGGTGAGAGGCGGGGCTCTGCACGTGAGAGGCGGGGCTCTGCAGGTGAGAGGCGGGGCTCTGCAGGTGAGAGGCGGGGCTCTGCAGGTGAGAGGCGGGGCTCTGCAGGTGAGAGGCGGGGCTCTGCAGGTGAGAGGCGGGGCTCTGCAGGTGAGAGGCGGGGCTCTGCCGCGGGCCCCAGGGAGGGAGGCGAGACGGGAGGCGGACCTCCCTCAGAACATCTGGATGGCAAACACAGGCCACCCCGCCCAACACTCGGGGCTTTGCTTCATCAGGGACGCCAGAAGAGGAGAGAGAGGAGCCCGCCCACCTCTCTCTATCTCTCTCTCTCTCTCCCTCTCACGCACAATGAGAGACCTTGGCAGTTTCTTTTATGATTCTTTTTTTATAATAAATGTATCACAGTCGCAGTGAAAGTTGGAGCAGCCATTCCTCTCCTCCCGTCCCCAAGGCCGGGGCTGTGTAAAAGCGAGTGGAGCGGCGCAATTAGCAACACACACTCCATTAATAACGCTTAATACGAGCGGCCCAAGACTGAACGCAACATTAACTCTTCTGACTGTTACTCCCCCGCTCTCGCCGCCGTCCCCCTCGCCGTGGCCGGCGGAGCGGCCCGCGCGCCCCCCACCGAGGTCACATGCTGGGGGAGGGGGGGGGGAGGATTTACCCGCCTCTCAAACCCATCCTCCTTCCAAAAATACTACTTTTCTCTGGGAGCGGCATTGGGGTCATGACTGTCTTGCATATTCATGATCATAAACAAGCAGGCCCTGTGAGGGGAAGCGGTGTGTTCAGAACACACAGGGTGGGGGGGGGGTGGTGTCTGGGCGCGTGCTGCGGGGGGGGTCTGGGTGCACCACTGACCTTGTTGTAGTCCACGTGCAGCTTCTCCTGCTCGCTCTCCAGCTTGTCTTTCAGGCTCTTCTGCTCCGAGATGTTGTCCTGGATCTGGATCATGCGCATGTTCCTCTCTGCATAGCAATGGGCCCACAAATCAATAACAAGATCCTAATCTATATGGAGGAGGAGGAGGCCAGTGAGAGAGTGTTTTGATGGCAGATAGGCCCGTTCTGCTGCTAATGGAGTGTGTTCTCAAGGTTACCGGCGGGCCAGTCGTCTCCCCACCACATCTGGCATCATCATTATTCATTTGGGGGAGAAAATGCCTTTACGCAAGGCTACATGCTGAGAGCCTGCATATGTCTGGCACCCGCTCGAACGACCCCTCGTCTTTCTGAAGAGGCTGGAGAGGGAGGAGCTCGATAGAAGCCGGTGAGTACAGCAACAGATTACTACGCGGTTCAAAAGGGTGGCTCTTTATGAAAAGGCCCTTTTCTGTGACCTTTGTTTGGTAGCGATTATATATCGTATTTTTGTTATAGACAAAGGGTTGGCTGGATGCTGAGCGGGAGCCTCTCTTACCCAGGTAGTAGTTGACGAAGTCTGCGGTCAGGGCGGGCTGCTTGTGCTTCCTCCGGCCGTCCACGCTGGCGCTGATGTCGGACGTGTCCACGGGGAAGATGTCCGTGCTGATGCCCATCAGCTCCGCCTTCCTCATCAGCTTCCTGATGGCCGAGGCGCTGGAGGTCAGGGGGCGGGGCAGCTTCTCGCGGGGGACCCAGGCCTGCGGCCGCGTGTTCCGCGACAGCTCCGCCTTGGCCCGGTACTGCTCCAGGCGAGTGGTGATGCGGGCCTACGGAACGGACACACATCCCCCCGAAAACGACATCTTAAACCTGGGGATCCGCAAACCTCGGCGCCCCTGGGGCCTCGGGTCCGGTCACGGTGGACTTCACGACGGAGTGTAACTTTATGGTCCTCATTTTAGTTTGAGATGATCTAGAACCCGATTGGGCGGACGGCAGGCGTGACCTCTGACCTGTGCCTCGGGCGCCAGCTGCTTCTCCCGCTCCTGCAGGGACACCTTACAGTACGACTGGAGCGCCAGGTAGTTCTTCCTCTTCCACTTCCTGTCGAAGCGGTCCGCGTGCTGCTTGCAGTAGGCGAAGAAAGGGTCGGCGATGTCCTGGAAGCATAGAGACACGTGTCCAAACATGGGCGGCCATTTTGAAACGATACCTTGGAATGCAACCTGCACTCGCGTCATTTCATGGTAGACATGCAATATTTATGTACACAAAATGTCATTCCTTTCTGGGAGACAATTATGCCAACAAACCTAGACTTAAAATAAACTGTCATGTAAAAACTGAATAAAAGGGCCAAGGCAAGCCTTCATTTCCTGCTCCCAAATGACTGGTCACTGGTCCAATGAAATTCTAGCAGGGTCTTTCTACATTCCTTTTCTTCTACCACACAGTCCAGAGTGAGAAAACACACAGAAAAAGGCACAGCCATTTCCAAGCTCCTGGCTCCCCCAGAACCGTTTAGGCTTAAGGTGCTAGGGTGGATGCTATCAGCGTTCTTACCTGTTGATAGGGCCCTTTTGCACAGCTGACTGGATTAAGTGGATTTCGGTGAGAAGGCACTTTTCTGGGCCTGTTTATCAGTTTCCCGGCGATAGCGTCTTTTTCCGCCGTCAAAATAAGTGAGGCGGCGCGCATGCCTGAGCTCCGGCACAGAGACACGCCGTGAATACTCATCACAACACACCTCTACTGGCCCAGGGCGCCCCGGAGGGGCTCAACGATTGTTTTAATATCAATCCCTTGGACCAAGAAGCCCACTGAAATAACCTAAGTCTATTGACGAGGAGAATCAAATCATCGAGTGTGAAAATGCATCCCATGGATTGGTTAACAGCAGGATGTCCCACGTGGACGCCAATCCGAAGCTCCCCGCGTTCCCAAGGGAGAATTCCTTTCCCGACACACCCCACGAGCCAATCGGTGTGTCATGTGACTTCTGTCCCCCCGGCGGCGCCCCCCCCCGCGTCTCACCTCCTCCGCCGCGGCCTCCGACAGCAGCCCCTCCCGCTGGGCGCACGTCACGTGGAAGTAGGAGCGGCACATGCCCGCGTCGCAGCTGATGCACACGCCGGTGCGGGCGAAACGAGCGTCCTCGCAGAAGCTGCACTCCTAGAGACCGCGGGGAGAGAAGAAGACGCCAGACGGAAGTCAGCGGCGGGAAGGAAGAAGGTGACCGTTTGCGAGGATTGCAAATGTGCAAATGATTCGTGATAATAGACTGGTAATATTGAAAAGCACTCCAATTCCAGTGCTCCAGTCTGACCTTGTGTTGTTCTGTGCATCTGACAATAAAATACTTGAACTTGAACTTTTCACTTTGCTAAAAGTCTGAATCAGAGCAGAAATAATTTGTCAAATGCTTCTAGTCATTCACACAGAGTGCCTTGTATCGGCTTATTGACCTTCAAAAGCATTTTTTTCTTGGTCTCATGAAGTACCTTCACTCTATAAATAAGACACTTTGACAGAACATGCTGTACAGTACAGTCACCCAGCACAGCTTGTTTCACTCCAATCTTTATGGGTGACTCACAATAACACACTACAATATTACACAGCGTTTCCTGTCTCCAAACGAAGTTCCAAAATGAAATCCTTCTTATGCTGAGCCTAAAGAAAGTCAGTGTGGATCATGCTCCCGTAGCATCGCTGGAATAACTGAATGTCAAGTGAAGTTTGTCATTCTGGTAATGATTTCTGCCATGTTCACTTGACTTGAATATGTAGCATCTCCATGGGAAGACCATGACATGGTGTATAAGAAGGGCTGACCTGTATTATACTTGTGTGTGTATTACTTAAAGACCTTTTTTCGATTTTCCCCCCAGAGTAAATTCTAAGTCTTTGACACTTGCCTTGGCTCCATATTTGGAGTAGTTCATTTCGGTGAGGGTTACTGGACGCAGTTTATCAATGTCTCCGAATGCCACTCCGGGGACATAGAGGGCGCACACCACGTGGACCCATCTGAAAGAACATGTGAAGAAGAAAAAAAGAAGTTAAATTGCAAAATTCACGGAATAGTCCTTCAGTTTCAATATGACCAGCTCAAGAAAAAAAAGTTGAACTTAAGCTGAAAAAGGACAGGCCTTGCTCTATGTATTAAGATATCAAGAAGGCGACGTGGAATTAGCAGCAGGGAAATATTTAATAGACATTTAAAAAAAGAAACCCTTCAAAGATAGATTTCTGACGCTTCGTTCACAGGCTACAGTTTGGTGACACAATTTCAAATGCGGACTTTGGGGAAGAGAATCCGAAGTCCAATATAAAGATATCCATCTCCAGCAAGCAAGCGCTCCACAGTTTAATTTGCTGTGTTTTTCATGCTCTAGTGAAGTAGTAAATTCGGGTGCAGGCTGGCTGAGGAGCACTATCAGCGATAACGTGGCTGAAGTCGCCACGCTTCACATAACACACTCTTTTCTCTCCCTCTCTCGTTCTCTTCCCCTATCTTTCGCTCTCTCTCTCTCCTCTCCTTCTCATCCTCCCTCCTCTCTCCTCTCTCTCTCCTTCTCATCCTCCCTCCTCTCTCTCCCACTCTTTCCATTCTTGCTCCTGTTTTCCCCCTCTCCTTTTCCCTTAGGTTCCTTCAGTTCTGTACGTGCGCAATTTAGCTGAGAGAGGTATGCATCCAGTTGCCCTCGGTAACAAATGACAACTTGACATGTTTTTAGGCCCTTCTGACTGTTTCACACGAGTACAAACTTGGCGTACAGACCAAACTGTGTGTCGGCTAACTGTGTTGTGTATCCCACCTCCCGGCGTCCGTCTCTTTGAAGATCCCGTCCTGATTGGGGCAGAGCTCACAGCTGGGCGTGACGCCGTTCTTGCAGGCGTCGCAGAACCACGGCTCGGTGGAGTTCTCCGAGGCGGAACTCATGATGGAGTCGCTCTCGCCGTCGACGCCGTAGCAACCTTCGACACATAAACATGTTTGTTTGTGAGATGTATTGCGTGACGTAGCAGGCCTCCAAGTTTACCAGACAAAGTCCTACGATGGCGCAGTAATAAAGTCGAACCATGTAACTAGGATAGTCAGAGAGTAGCTTTCTGACACCCCCCCCCTGTATTCTTATCATAATCCTTCCATTCCAGGCTTTTCCCAATCTCTTTCTTCTCTAATAGACACATGTGATCATATTATTGAGGCCTTAGACACAAAGACACAAGCCTAGAGAAAGCATGTTAATGTCGTCTTCTTAATTTGCCGGGGTTGCCAAAACAATCACTTGGTTGATGCCGTTTCCACGGTGGCTAGTACAGCGCTCGGACGTGTTCCACACTACCAATGAGGGCACAGCAATCAGCTCTCTGCCTCCATTGGAGAGATAACAGACTGGCTCCTAATTCGACAGACCCAGCCTCCGGGCTTCCTGAGCAACGCTAGAGAAAAATCCTCAGCTCAACGTTCTGCATGCCCGTCGTCGTGGGCCACACTGGGGAGTCGGACCGCGGGAAGGCAAACACCGGGCAGACGGCACTGTTGATTCAGTTCTTTATTGTGTTCCTGTGTGTGTGTGTGTCCTCTATAGCTCCTTTTTTTGGATAGGGAGTCCAGATTCGCCCCCTGCACTGTGGTTGCATTCACACTGCAATTATTTGTGCCATTTAGCACAGACCGTCATATGGAGGTTTCTCCGGGACTGGCCGAAAGATTGTAATCTGTGACGCGGCTGAAGATTTGAATGGGGGGAAGATATGAATGGAGACATCACTGGGACTCCACCACGACCTCCAAACAAGGACCTCAGCTCTGAATGGAACTGCCTTAAACATCCAGCATGTGCACGGCGCCCACCAAACTCTTCTGTGTTTGCCCACCGAATGTGGGAAGGGCAAGGCCAATGTCATTTATTTTATCAAAGAAAGACTTTACTGGAATAGTGCTGGCAACAGTTGGGGCGCTTAACACTGATTGGGCTTTGAGCCATGGAACTGGCGCCCTGAACGTTCACCGCGCTAGTTTAACCGACTTACGGCTGAACCGTCGCGGGGAAATCTCCGATGTTCCTTTTGAACTGCGATACAAAGCTGGAACTGCTAAGCCATGGGGTGCTGGCTAATATGAGCTAAGCTGACAAAAAGTGATGACTACAGGATAGCTTCGTAATCCACGAAGTGAAGATTATCCTTGTCAGGAATGACGAGCTTGGCAGTAAGAGAGAGGGGCCAGCAGGGTAGTTGACTAAATCAAGAAGTACTTTCAACCGTGTCGAGATCCAGTGTAGCTTTCACTGGGTGTGCCAGATAGCACGTGAGCTAATTCACGAGGTGTGAACGGAGTGGATTCACTCTAGTGACCGAGCTCCCGTCACTTGGTAACCCTACCATTTTCAAACACGTTTTTGACATGTTTACAGTATGGGTATTTGTGTTTGCTTGCATGTTACGACATGACGCCGAGGCTGTTTGGTTTTGCCCCAGTGGATAAAGGACTGAAATAATGGGCAACTCATAATGGGGAAAGAGCACTCTGTTATTTTGACAGCACACTGATGGCTACCCATTTTCATGTTGGCGGCAATCTCACCGTAATAATCTGTTTGCAGTTATGAACAATTCCAGAAGCATGTCTGTGTTTCCCCTGGTGATGGAGGAGAGGTAGAGCAGCACTATTACAGTAACGCCTCGCTCGTGATGGAGGAGAGGTAGAGCAGCACTATTACAGTAACGCCTCGCTCATGATCAGTCGTCATGGGCTACCAGTCGTCATGGGCTACCTGCTCCAGCACTACACTCCCTGTGACTTCCTTCAGGAAGGATCTGATGAACATGATGACTATATTTAGTATTACTCATGGTCCTATGACATGTCCCTACACTTTCTATTTCGAAATAGTAGACATTTTCAGAAATTCATTTGACAAATACCTACTCATAAATCATTTCCATCAAATAAATACATCGTTTGGGGTGACGGAAGGTTTGAAAAGCCAAGATAGCATCTCATTAGAAGTTGCATTAAGTCTTGGCCTAACCTTTCACTAGAATATCTTGAATTTAGCTAACTTTGGCTGTCAAAATATTGATTTTATTACACCAACCCATCCAACTTGTTGAAGATGAAGGCACTTAGATTAGTTCAATTTACCCGTAAATGGCAACAGGTTTCATTTGAGAATTAAGTGGACCTATTTGAAAGCACTTGCATAAGCAAAGCTAGCATGCCAAACAGCTTGGAAAAGGCAGAGAAGAAAACCGCCTCATGGGTCTGAAAGAAGTCCCGGTATAAGACCAATTACAAGTGAAGTAATTGGCGGGTTCCATGACAGATGTGGGGTGAGGAGAGAAATCTAAACTGCCAGCTGCTTTCCTGTAAATCAGCAGCAATGAATTCAAACCCCAGACGAAATGGGGAGATCTTTCAAATCCAGCACTCTTCTCTTAAAACAATGCAATCATTTTCATGTGAGGCATTAATCCGTGCGATAAATCATTTCCTAATTAAGGGGCATGTAAGGTTTTATGGTCGCTTTTTATTTGGGGGATTTCAATTTTCGTTTCTCTAACCCTGTTTGAAAGGAACAATGGCACAGTTAATTCAATTAAACGTATCAGTCAGTGCTCTAGCCTGACAAAAGACTGGTTATGATTGACAACCCGAAAGAAAATGCATTCAAACTGACAATAACCCTGAACAATGCATCTTTTTGTTTTACATAAAATCTTAAGACACTCCAACAATCACACTAAACTGCCTAGGCTTCTTACTGTGAAGTGAAAATATAACATCTAGGCTTTGGCAAGGCACCTAGCATGTCAAGACGTACACATTAGAACTGGAAAACAAACCGGGTATGTTAATGTCACTTAATATGGCCATATGCGGTATATCTGTCATTTAGGAAGCTGACTTAGGGAGGTTGGCAAGGAGTGGAATACGCTATTCGCTTCCCCAAAGCAGCCTAAAGTGAGCGATACCCTTGGATACTGTACCGCACACACTAGCGCTGACATCGAGTGAATTTATACCAGAGCACCTGGTATGAAGCAGAAGGAACCAAGGGCACGGCCACTGAGGAAGACCGTGGTCATGTGCCGGTGTTTCTTTATATGTGAGATAAACACGGTGCCAGACCAGACCTGAGCTGAGGGAGGCACTCGAGGCCCTGACTGACAAGACGCTCTTCGCTCCCAAACACAAGTTTGCTTCTTTGTTTTGGATTGGTCAGGTCTAAATTATAATTAACTGACTTTTCTAAATGTGATGCACATTTGCACATTTAACTTTTCTTACTGGTGCATTTAAACAAATAAACTTTCACCACGCTGAATGAATTCAGCACAATTGCGGAAAAATAATTACGTTTACGATGTGGAACTCATTAGGAACACGGGGAAATCAATAGCACACTGATTTAATTGGTGGTAGAATGGGAACAGGTCTATTAATGATGTTCTTTTATGAGGGCCCTGTTTTATTGGCTGCTCGCCTTTGAATGAGGACAGCGACAATTACATTTTACCAGTAAAGCTAAACAAGACATTCCGAAGAAACCAAGGACAACCTCCCAACAAAACAAACAACTCAATAATTGGGCTTTCTACCCAAAGAACTGTTGTTTAAGAAAGGGCACGAGAAGTGGTGAGGTGCCTTATAGTGGGAGTGTAGGTAATGATGTCCGCTTAAACCCGCTGGCCAGGAAAGGAAAGGAATGCTAATCAAAAGCAGCCAACCTGCAGAGTTCCAGGCTGCCCTGGGGGGGGGGCGGGGGTCTGAGTGGGCGCTCGGGTCTCGAGGAGGCCCTCCTGCCCCCATCCCTCCAGCTTTTGATCTCTCACACTGGACTTCTTGCTGCCTCCTTTCATCTGGCCGTCTCCTCTCATCCGTGGAGGAGGGAGGACGGCTCGACCGCGCCGTGCGCCCAGAGAACAAAGACGAGCGTCGGGGCCGGACTCACATGAGCTCCCGGATAATGACAGCCCATCTCTCATTTCCGCCTCCGCAGTCCTCGGCCGGGCCTCCCTCTTCTAGAACAGACCGGCCTATTGCTTCCCTTGTCCTTTATCTTTGGCGTCGCTCTTTTCCCCCCCCCGCCGAAAAGCACATACTCCTTAACGAAGTAGGCTTGTGTCGTGAATATAGAGAAGATGGAGGCACTGAACGTTCCCACCAGAAAGTTCAGAGTCGGGAGGCTGTGACGACAGTCCCAGCTGTGGCCTTCGTCTTGCCCTGCTGTTTGGAGAACCTTCCTCAGAGGTGCCAGAGCGCCAGCTCGTCCAGCTTCCCTGAGGCGGCTGGGCACGCGGGGTGTGAGAGGCCTTGGCTGTTGCCCATTTTCGTGGCGGCGACACGGCGCCTCAGTGACGAGCGAGTCACCTTTCCGTGCGAGTGCGCGGGGCTCACGCGAGCCCATGTGACAGGGACAGCCATGTGGGCAGCGCCCCCCTGCCGCCCCCCAATCACCAACGGTGGGGCTGTGGCGCAGCTGGCACGTGAGGGTGGCAGGCGGCTGGCGAGGTGGGGCTGTTTCGAGGGACGGGGGGGGGGACGGGACATCTGTCTGTACGTTGGGGGGGGTGGACCTGCCCGCCCCGGCTCAAGGCAACGGAGGGAGAAGAGTTCAGAGCTGTGTTATCACCAAGGAAGGAGACACAACACCCCTGATGCTGCTCTCTCTCTCTCTCTCTCTCTCTCTCTCTCTCTCTCTCTCTCTCTCTTACACTCTCTCTCTTTCACCGCTTGCCTTCCTCTCGCTCGCTTTGACTTTTTACCTCTCTCTCTCCTCCGTCTTTCATTGTCTTCTCTCAAACCCACATCCACTCGTGTACAAATAACAAAACAATGGACGACTGTACTACAAGCCTTTCCTGGAGTCTGCCATTCCATTTCAATTCATTTCCTTAATAGTCAGACAGGGTCTTGGAAATGGAATGCATTATTCTAACTATAATTGAGCCAGACATTAGAAAACAAATAAAGGGAGGGCCAGAATAATTGAACCATTCAAGAAACATAAACATGTTCTATTGCGTTAGGGAGCACATATTGCTTTGTTTTCCCGCCGTCAAATAGAATACATTTGGCCAACAAAGCTGGTGAGCGGAGATACAACAGTAAACCTACATAGAGTGCACTCAGTGCAGTCAAATGAAGCTATTATCTTCTAGAATTAGTAGGCTCATTTTAGAACTTCCCTTCATGTCCAAATTCAAAGACATTTAAAGACTTTTGAACATTCCTGACAACATGCCCATCTTCGAAAGAGAGATAAAGAGAGAGAGAGAGAGAGAGAGAGACAGAAAGAGAGACAGAAGAAGAAAGATAAGGAATGGCCGTGATTGCTCCTTCCGCCTGCCGTCGCCTGTCTCTCAGGGCCCTCAATCCAAACCACTCCCTGCTGTCTCTTCGGAGCGCGCGGGAGACCAGATAAATGCTGCCGATATCTCGTCAGACTGCGCAGTGTTTCCTTGCCACGTGCGTACATGTGTTGCTGCGTATGGGACAGACCTCGGGGCCATGTGTGCTGCTCTGAAGGGCTGACTTTGCAATACGGTGTTGTGGCACATCAAGCCCCCCTGGATGTTTCAAGGTTACTCCCTACCTCAGTGTGGCTAGTGGTGGAGCGATGAAGTCGTTTGTCTCGGTGGCTCTGGGTGTGAGGGCAGGGTAAATGTGTGTGTGTTGCTTGATGGTTGGTTGTACACACACCCAACACACTGTTTTGGAAGGAAGTAGGCTGCCTACTGCAGTAGTACAGAGTCTTAAACACAACAACAAGACTGTCTTGGCATTTCAGAAATATTCAATCCACCGCTTTGGAGAACAAAGTATTTATATTCTACTGTGGCTCAATGGAGAAAGTGATGGAGAAGGGCTGAAGCCATGAAGGATTGCTTAAGGTGGTCCCTGGGTCACTGGATCAATTGAACCCATCCGCCGTGACCCATGCTCTGTGTGTGGCCTCTGAACACCTGAGACAGATCCCAGCAGAGTAAGACCAGGCGCAGCGTCAAGTATGGAGGACGGGAACAAGAGTCCCTGCCCGTGGCACACATTCATCTGAGGAACCAGCTTCAATGCCATGAGCGCCCCGTTAAAACCCTTTTTCCCGAAAGCTCGCTCGAAAGGACAAACGACAGACTGTTTTTCAACTCTTAGATGAAGAATTCTTCGGGCAGAAAAAGCTCGCCTTGGATTCTCCAGGTGCTCCGGATCAGTAAAACAGGAGCAAATAAATAAATAAATACAATTGGGAGTAATTGAAAATTAGCAGTGTCACATTGATCCACCCTGCATGGGTAGCGTTAACTACGCCTGTCCGGCAGGGAAGGCCAAGTCTCAGAAACGATTTAAAAAGTCATTGATTTTGTTTCCAACACGTCAGAGACACAATGGGCTGATGAAGCTGGATGATGAGGAAGCTGACTCCCACTTCTCTGTTTATTCCCCAGCTCCCCGAGATGATAATGCAATTTCAAGGGCTAAGGGGCTCCAAGTCCACAGAAAAAAGTCCCCCCCCTATATACCCCATGAATCCGGCCAGCGAGTCCTCTAAATCTAGAAGCACTCGCTTAGTTACAGACTCATTAGGGCCACGCTGCGAAGTGTGGAGCTTTTATTTTGAAAAGCGCCGATGGCCCCTGACGGCGTTCCTGTGGTGGAGTTCTTACCCTCGTGCACGGTCACTCCACAGTTGTCACACTGGATGATCTCGTCGGCGTCCTCGCTGTTGTCTCCCAGGCACACGCAGCAGATCAGGATGTGCTCCATCCTCTGGGAGCTCCAGGTCTGGGCGCGCTCCAGTAGCGCGTCCTGGGGAAACAGGAAGCAGAGTCTGGGTAAAGCCTCTATCGCTCCCCCCTCCCCCCTCCCCCCTCATCCTCCTCCCCATCCCTCTTTCACGCCTCTGACCACAGAGCCAGTTATTGACAGTTTGCAAATCCTCTACACAATGATGGACACTAAGCATAAGTCGCTTAGCGCGGCGCCAAAGCAAGCCCCCGAGCCTCTCTGTGATACCATCAAATCTTCTCATTGGATTATGTGGTAACTTTGCAAAGCCCAATAACTGAGGGCTGGGTGTTATACTGTAAACAATGTGGTCATCTATCAAGCAACCAGAGAGGAACTCTCATCGAAACCAACTTCACCGGTGTGTCTTCAGGAAAATACCATTCTGTGTCAAACTTTGAGAGTGGGAACCACATGATGAGGGGGCGTTGCTACGGACACGACCAGAGACTAAAGACAAAGGCCCGGCGAGAAACGAGCTCCGCAAAACGCTACGTGGCGAGATGTTCGCTAGCGACAGCCCCGGCTCACCTCGTTGCCCTTTTCCTGGGTCATGCTGTCGTTGGTCAGCTCCTCGTCGAAGGCGTTGCTGCTCTTGGCCTTCCTCTTGGGCTTCTTCGCGTCGTCGCTGTCGCTGCTGCTCGCCTCCTCCCCCTCCTCGTCCCCGTGGCCCTCGGCGTCCTCGTTGTCGTCGTCGTCGTCCTCCTCGTCCTCGCTGCCGCTCCCCTCGTCCTCCTCCCCGCTCCCGCCCTTCTGGCCCGGTGGCCTTGCCTCTCTTCTTGCCGGCGGCGGGCCTCCAGTCGTTGTCGTCCTCGCTGTCGTAGTCGTCCATCTCGTTCAGCTCCTCCATGGTGTTGAAGTCGAGCATGGGCCGGTTCCGGCGCAGGTTCCACTTCTTGGGCTCGGCCGCCGGGCCCTCCTCCGGGTTCCCCGCTCCGCCGTTCCCCGCTCTGCTGCCGCCGGCCTCCGAGTCGGACGCTTTGTCGCTCCTCCTGCGGGGGCACTTGGGGGCCTCGGCGGGCGGCTCTTTGGTGGGGCCGTCGGAGGACGGAGGCGGCTCCTTGGCCTTCTCGTCGTCCTCGGTGACGGTGTCGTCCCCGGCGGTCAGCTCTCGGGCCTCTTCTTTGGCAGATCCGACGTTGTCCGAGTCGCTGTCGGAGCCCGCGGGGCTTCCCTTACCAGAGGCCTCGTCATCACTGCCGATGCCACTGCCCTCTGAACCTGACAGGAGACAGACGGGGGCACAATGTCAATCACACGGACGCAAACACAAGCAAATGAACAACTCGACTGTTGTGAAAATATCGCCGTTAAGATGATGCCTGAAAGTGCTTTTTTGGTGTGTTCGATTCAACACAGCCATGTCGCAATCTGCAATGCAGTTCAGGCAATATTTAAATGTCAGCGCTGCTGTCTACATTTCTAACTCCACAACATTGTGGAGCCCTGGAGGTTCACTAGTGCAGTGCAGTAGAATCTCATTATCAGTTGCCAGCCTGCCCTGGACAGCGTGTGGCTCTGCAGACAGGGGGAGGATGGAGACCTCAGGAGCAGACAGAGCCATTAGTCCAGCAGCCTCGCAGTGACAGGGCGAGATCGCCTCAGCGGCCCCATCTCGGAGCGAGGCAGGGCTAGGGAGGCAGCACTAGGAAGGCAGGGCTAGCGAGGCAGGGCTAGCGAGGCAGGGCTAGGGAGGCAGGGCTAGGGAGGCAGGGCTAGGGAGGCAGGACTAGGGAGGCGGCACTAGGAATGCAAGGCTAGGGAGGCAGGGCTAGGGGCTAGGGAGGCAGGGCTAGGGAGGCAGGACTAGGGAGGCAGGGCTAGGGAGGCGGCACTAGGAATGCAAGGCTAGGGAGGCAGGGCTAGGGAGGCAGGGCTAGGGAGGCAGGACTAGTGAGGCAGGGCTAGGGAGGCAGCACTAGGAAGGCAGGACTAGGGAGGCAGCGCTAGGAAGGCAGGGCTAGCGAGGCAGGGCTAGGGAGGCAGGGCTAGGGAGGCAGGGCTAGGGAGGCAGCCACTCGGCTCTACTGGTCAGTGGAGTGTGGATACGGGCAGGCAGGGTGATGAGGACTTCATGCCCACCTCAGCAGTGTCTGACTGGGGCGGCAGACACAACAACCATGGAGACATAACGCATAGTCTACTGAGAAACACTGGCAACGTAAGTTGTTGTGACTCATAATCCCAAAACGATCTGATTGTCTGATTGTTTCCTTCAGTGTTTTTATTTTGTATTTTTTTTATCTTTAATTCGGGTTCCAGTTTGCAACTGTCCCTGTGAAAAAGCCAAACCATTAACGACAGTTAAAAGCCCACATTGACGGTGACTGGTCCTACCTGAGGCTCCTTCCTCTCCTACTTCGAAATCACTGTCGTCAGAGCTGTCGTAGTCCAACGCATCCAGCAGAGAGGCAGCCAGGGGCTTCACCTGCCTACGCTTTGAACCACGGTCCACTGGGGAGAGATGAAACACATGGTAGATCATAGATTAGTATTATTACCATCCAGGAATACCTGAAGGGGCACTGGCATCTCACGGTACATACACGGTGCTAAATCCAGTTGGTGTTTTAAAACACAGATGTTTGGTATCCAGATTTTATTAATTGGGAAAACACTTTAGGCCACTTGGTTAGCAGTTCATAATAGCAACCTAGCTCGTCAACATGCCAGCATGGTCTGATGGTCATATTTTAAGGCGAACTGATCTGACACCAGTTGATGTAATGTCATATGACAGTCTATCTACTATACTAGAGTCTGTCAATAGTTTAACAGTTACTTAAATGTCTCATTTAGTCAGAGCTATGTGCACGCGCACACGTAAATATGTGTAGCTATTATCTTCAACAACCCAAATTACCTGACGTATTAGTCATTAATATTCACTGAAACTGGTGCACTGCGGGACGGCCCATACAGCCTAAACATCTGACTTCCCACACAGCTACGCGTTAGCAAATTAGCATTCGAGCTAGCTAACGCTCAGTTCGCTATTGCAAGCTAGTAAAGTAGCCTATGTCTAACGAAAGCTTCCTAGCGTCTCAAAACGAGTATGTTAACAGGCTGGCCACTTGTGAATGAGCTGGCAAGTACATGTAACATACAAACACATTATTCTTTTAAAGACAGCAGCAGCTCAAAACACAGTCTGATGTTGGCTAGGTGCTACAGTAGCATGCTTGGCGCTTTGTACACCGTACGGTAACTAGCTAGCTAGTTAGCTAGCCTGCATTGAATCATATAGACTTGGGTAACTCTAAGTATATATTTTTTTATTATTATTGGTTGCATGTCAAGCCCAACTGTCAAACAGAAACAATATCGAAGGATTATTCACTCACTTTATCGTTTTTTCCCCACTCAATTTTGCTTGTGCGAACAATGGCACACAAAGAACGTCTCCTCAAACCATGGAGCTACCGTGTGTACGACGTAGCAAACAGAGTAGTGACGTATGAGGCGGTTTGATGTTGAAACCATGGCAACGGGTCCTGATGCTGAGAGCTGAGATAAAACCGTTCAAATACATCATGTTCCTGTTCATTATTGGAGTTTTCAGTTAGCGTAGCTGATTGACTAATGAGAGACAGTATTTATTTTTTATTTTTACCAAATGTTCTGTATGCCTATATGTGCATGTACTTTATTTGCTGTATGTAGAGTATACATAATATACATATGTTGTATATGTCAATGTCAACAATATTGTTGTTGACATAAAACATGTTTTGATCAAATCCTGAGCATTAGTCTTTTGTCCTATCACTTACTAAATCACTCGTTCTTAAATGATTAAACTGATTAGACTGTTTTGGTAAATAATTTCCAATGCTCTATGTGAATGCTATTTGGCTAGAGATCTCCTACTTTTCGGAGAGATGCCTTTTCAGTTAACAAAAGGTCCATAAACTCTCCATGTTTACATATGAAACAAGTATTTCTTCTAGCTCTCAAACCAAATTAAGTGCAGTCTCTGGGAGTACTGACGGTACCATGGTTACTGGGCTTCCCTGTTTGCACCTGGGCTGAGTAATATTGGAATATTCCACCTTGGTTTGCAGAGCTGGTTGCTACCACTGGAAATACCCGACTCAACAGGGTCAGATGTCAAGTGTCTTATTTTTTCCTCATTTATTCTTTCTTGCCACTCTCTTACCACCAAGTAAGTGAGAATACTGAATAATAACACTAAGTACTAAAGCTTGTTCTTGTGCATATAGTCCACGAGTCGGTTAAAAGCTTAATGTTGCATGCATATTGAGTGATCCATATCACAGACTGATATGACATCCTATTAAAATGTTTTGTGCCCGCAGCTGTGCACTGGTAATCTCAAAATGAAATACCATCAAATATCATTATGTAGTTTACATTAAACATGACATTTCTGACGAGCTATATCGTCGGTATCCTATTGTGGAACATTAATTTGAAACCTCATTTCATGTAAGATTGTCAGAAATGCCAGTAGCAACATCATTTTAATAACTTCTTTTGTTTCATCATAATGTTCAGACTGTCAACAAAAAACAAACGTAAAAAGCTTCTTTTTGGCTCAAAATTAGGTTGTTTCTATTGTCCTCCTTTGACTTTGCCAGTTTAGCAAACAGGAGACAATTAGAATAAATGAGCCTAGATTGATCCTGATACTGGGCGAGTAGAAGACTGATGGGGGAGGTGAACGAAAGGGATGATTGCAACTGTCCTTGCCCGATGACAAATAGCACTGTATTGTTCGAGAAAGCCATCATTCTTTATCATCTGGCATCAAAACACTTTTGGGATATCATTGTATGCATCATCATTGTCATCATCATCAACATACAGTAGTAACTTTCTTTTTTCTATTTTGTTGTAAACAAACAGTTTTGTTTCTCAGATGCGGGCAGTTTCTACCTGGGTGACATACTGAGAGAACCTCTAAACTGGTCAATGTCAAAATGACAACAAAGACCACACTAAGGATGCAACATATTTATTTCTTGTGATTTGAAATAATGTATCTTTAATGACAGTATAATTTCTCATTAAGGTGGTTGGGTGTCAGGCTACTTACGTGTGCTTTATATATGATTTAATCAAGTAAATAATTAATTTATGCATGTGCCAACAATGTGTGAACACATTGTGATGTGCTCCAGAGGTGTTGCTATACCGCTGTTGAAGAAGTCAGCTGTGAATAACACCTAGACTGACAGAGCATCTGGACATTAGACAGCAGGGCTTTGACATTCAGAAAGCCTACCAAATAAACGGTATAAATATCAAATGCATAGTTTAATGAAACACTTTTACCTCAGAGAAAAATAAATATATATAACCAAAAATGATTGGATGGTGTACGTGAGAAGATGAAGTTAGATAGTGGCAGCGACTGTGGGCTGATTTAAGAGCAGCACCAGTCAGAGGTTGGCAGCCCTGCAGCTCTGGAAACCCTGAGAAACTGTCCCAGTGCTGATATCAGTCAGCCTGATGAGCCGGTGGACAGAACCAATTACATTAAGAACAAGAATAACACAGGGTTTAGGAAATCAAAACATTACTATGAAGACGGGGCCATGCCGCAGAAGGTTTAAAAGCTCATTTGAAAAGGAGTAATTGTGTTGGATGTTATTTATGAATCGCGGTGTAGCATGTAACGAAAGGTATCTATTGATCTACTGCTCTGCTCCTCCTCAAGGTTTTGCATTTAAATTGAATTATCTGTTCGTTCACATGTTGTACACCTTTGATACTAGTTCTGTAGAATTTGCCTTTCTTTAGAGTCCTTTTACTGTATAAGACACATGTTTATATATAATCTATAAAATGCATTGTATTGTTTTTCAACACTCATGGGCCTGTTTTCAGTTATATCCCCTCCCACCCCCTTTATTAAACCGCTAATTACAAAGAACTTATGCAACTGATGCAAGAATGGGAATGATAGGACATAATCACACGGTTGTAATTCATCTTACAGTATGCCGTTGTGCAAGGAAACAGTCTCCCATTTATAATGCAATATTTCAGCAGACGGCTTCTTGTCTGTCGACTGCTGTGCCATGTGTGAGATGAAAGGGCTCCTACGCATCCGTGGAGCGCGTTTGGTCTGAACCCTCTGGCTAGGGTTCGTTTTTTCAGCGTGATCTTGCACGACCACCTAGCATTTCAATGTGAAGAAGTGGTAAACTTTAATCAACTGCCACGCTGACCATTTTTGACGGCGATCCTCAAAATGAGACACGGTACAAACTGTCTTTGAAGTCCAAATGCTTTGGTTCCCTTCAGTATTAACCTTTTCATTGACCGCTGACAAGCTCTCTGACGCCCCGTCCCCTCCCCTTGTCTCCCTCTCTCCTTGTGTGTGTTTCTTGTTAACCGCAATCCACTGGGATTAGGTGGCAGAGGGAAGAGAAACCATAAACAGATGAATATATTCTCCTGCAGTTGTGTCACTTCTACCTCATACCACTTACGCACTGTGGCACATGGCCATGAATACACCCACCTTGCACTGTACCACAAGGAGATTCACTGCTTCCAGGTCGCCTTTCAACTCTGCTAGTTTGTATGCTGTGATGTTTCAATCATGTTCCGTGAACTCATCTGGTGGAGAGATTCCAAAAGAGAAAAAAGGGTGTGGATGGCATATGTCTGACAACTTCCAATTTCCTTTAAAAATGTGAAACTATTTATAAAACTTCTGGGCGCACTCTCCTTGGTGCATTCGACAGAGGTTCCATTTCCCTGATGGATAGGCTGTCATATTCCGACAGTGCGGTGCTTCTTTTAGTTTATAGACGTCTCGGAGCTCCTGACGGTGGAGTGCATGTCGTCGTTTTTCTCCCTTATCGTTACGTTGCCGTTTCCTTCCCAGAAATAAACACAAACAAGCAGGAGAGAATATCATTAATTTGGGCCTTTAACTGTCTTATGATGTGGCTCGCGTGTCACGCAAAATCATCATCATCCCTCACCCACTAAAGGTTAATTACAGTGTTCTGTTAGATATTGTATGACTGCATGAGAATGAATGTGTTTATGAGTGTGTATACTGCAGTGCTTGTGTACGTGTTTGTATGTGACCAATATGTACATGTCTAGAAAAGAGAGAGACAGAGAGAGAGAGAGGGAGAAAGGGAGAGAGAGAGAGGAGAGGAGAGGGAGAGGGAGAGGGAGAGGGAGAGGGAGAGGGAGATGTGAGAGTGAGAGGGTCTAGTAGGGTCGATGTCGTCTGTCTCTTTGCTAGCGGTGCTAGGGTCGCGTTTCTCTGTCTCTGCGCTGTCTCTTTTGCTACGTTTCTCGTTTCGCTTTCTCTTTGCTCTGTCTCTCTCTCGCTCTCTCTCTCGCTCTCTCTCTCGCTCGTTCTTCTAGCTCTCTCGCGCTCGCGCTCTCTCGATCTCGAGACAAACAACGACTTGTGTCTGTGTGTGTGTGTGTGTGTGTCTGACCTCGTGGACATTGTCTTCCCGGAAAATCTGGTCCCTCCAGCGGGGCCTGCTCGCGAGCAGCAGCTTATCAGCCCCGACCAGAGTCGCCCTCACTCCAAACCACCTCCATCGCCTGAGAGGAAAATAAATTGCACCCATGCAGTTAATAAGAATGACAAAATATTGTGAGTGTAGCTCACGCAACCATTAAAAAGACTGCATTGAAACGTCTCGAGTAAAAGTTTGCTATTAGTAAACTCTATGTTGTCTATGAGAGAGGAAGCAGCTCCCCATCTCGCTTGCTTGTGTTCGACCCATTTCTCATGATGAACAATGCAGGTGGTTCCCCCTCCTCCGCACGGTGAAACACACATTTGTTTCTTTCCCAATGCACTGGAAGTGTCATGGGTGCATATTGAATTCTCTACAACAGCGTCTATGGAAGGTAATTACATATTGAAAGTCTTTTTTTCTTCATTCAGATCCTGGAGGGGAAAATCCGTCTGTGGTGCAGAGAGATTTGATATGGGAAATTCATGTTTTCCCCAAACAGAACCATTTACTGAAATGTCTGAACAGGTGAGGCTCCGTCAGATATCTCTTGCCACGATAAATTAGTTTTTGGGAATAAAACATATTACATTTCTTCATTCTCTGAGAAATAAGAAAAGGATCATATGATGAGATACATGAGATTTCAGTTTAGAAAAAGATTTCTTCATTCACACTATATCCAACATCCATCCAACAAGATCTTGTTTTCCTTCCCTAAGATACAGAAGATAATCCTCCAAGTGCCCAAACGTTGTGTCTGTCAAGGTCCATTTAGTTTTACCTGACAAAAGACTCTTCCGTCTCTACATTATGTACTGGGTTCATTCCTTTCCCAAAGAAAAGGAAAGCAGTATAAGCAAAGACTGCATAAGCAGCCCTCCTGTCCAATGCCAGCACAACCACCATCAAATCCTCTCATGGAGCACACACTGCCACCCCCCGAAACTCCCTAAATCTCTGCCTGCTGCTGTGCCTGCGCCTCTGTCAGATTTTGGAGGGAGAGCCATTGTTTTCTGATGTAAGATCCTCTACTTCAGCCTGTGGGATTAGCAGTGGTAATACGCCGGCTTGGCAGAGCTCTAGCTGGAGTCCAGCACGCGCCAGGCTAGCTGTAACTGCTCAGCTGCCTGCCTGCACGTCTGCCTGCCAGCCAGCCTGTCTTTCTGTCTTTTCGCCTGACTGACGTCTGCCTGTCTGTCTGTCTGCCTCTCTGTCTGTCTATAAGCCACCGTTCATGTTTCACTCAATGTTCTGCCTGCCTGACTGCTGACATGTCTGTGTGTCTGTCTATCTGCCTGTTTGTCTGGATCTGTGTCTGTTTGCCTGCCTGCCTATGTCTGTCTGTCTGTCTGTCTGTCTGTCTGTCTGTCTGTCTGTCTGTCTGTCTGTCTGTCTGTCTGTCTGTCTGTCTGTCTGTCTGTCTGCTCGCCAGCCAGCCTGTCTGCCTGTCTTACTATCTGCTTGTCTGTAAGCCACCGTTCACTGCCACTTCTCTCTTGTACTATTCATTCTGAACAGCAACACATTTGACAGGCGGCACATGTGTAGTCACTGCGGCGCACACTGTAACAATCACAATCCAGTGAAGTGTCTTCGCTATGCCCTGCACCTCCAGACCACTCAAGGCCAAAGTGTGCCGCGTAGATGTTCATACTCATTATGTCTTCCCCATGTCTGTGATTACCTTGTGACAGTGTGCTGGGCTTGCTCATTTCACAATGTATCATCAACAATGTACACATCATTAGCTTTGTTTAGATCATGTTTGTTTGACAAATGGTGATCGCTGCATGGTGATCGCTGCATGGTGATCGCTGCGGTTATTTACCACATTTAGAGGCACTGAAAACAGCACACAGGGTGCATTAGGTTGCACTGTGTAATTAGCTGGTAAAGAACTTTTAGATAGGAGGAGAAGACGAGAGAGAGTCAATTCAAGAAGTTATAAAGAGACGGAGACGGAACACAGTCAGTTTGATGGAGGACTATATCTTGATTGGTTTATTCATCGACGTCAAACATAAGATAAGCGGATACGTCCCCTAACGCCACAACTGTGGATTTAGTTAATTAATTTAAGCTGTCCACTCATCCAAGTGCAAACACCCCCTAGAGGACACACTACCGATGCCAAAAAGGTGAGTAAGAATCTTTGTGTGTGTGCATGTGAGTGTGCCAGGGATGCTAGTCTGTCTGGGATCCTGAAGAGGGCAGTGAACACACCCTAACTCTAACAATCGTTTGCCATGCCAAACATCATCCTCATGGCTGACCAAACCTAACAGAGCTAGTTCTTACATTGAATCACACCTTTTGATGCAATTCAATACTTATTGGATGTCTGGAAAAAAGCACATTTATGTGCAACCAAATATTGTGTTCTATCTTAGCCATATACTTAATTTCCATTCCATTGGAAAGCAATGCTTGGTACCCTGTTTTTATTGATTTTCATAATAAAAATGGTTATGGAGTAACCACATTACTATCTATCTATATTTATTCATTTAGTTTTTTTGATTTGTTACCACAGACTTCTGATGCTAATCCTTTGTACTGCTCTCTGTGCCTGTAGCCTCAACTCACTTGCCGACAATCAGCCAATTGGCAGTGTCCGTAAAGCTGTACTTTAACAAAGGGGACGGCTTTGGATGCCTCGTCTGTTGTTGGTTTTTCCTGTTGACTGAGGGGGGACAGCTGTTCCTGAGAAGTTGATTCCCTGATTCCTCAGGCTGGCGCGGGCACAAAGTTGTGGCCGGGATGAAAGCCTGGGGATCCACGCTGTGTTCTGCTCTCTCTAGCCGCTCTGCTGACTCCCACAGTTACCCCACCCCCTCCTCAGTACCACCGCCTGCCAGGACTGCCCTGGGCAACACTCTGTACATCACTCACTGCCACCAGTATTCATTACATGTAGCGAGGAAAAAGTGTAAGAACAAGGTAGATTTTAATGAGGTCTGTTCTAGATGTTAGCAACAAAAAAAGGAAGTTATGTTGTGTATGTTGGAGAAGCGCTAGAAGAGCTGATGTTGCCGCAAACGTTTTGTCGAATGCATTTCAGGTACCCTCTGAATCCATGTGACCTGTTCCATTTCAATGCCATAGATGAGGTTGGAACATTGAAGAAAATCCATTTCAGACCCGGTTCTGGTTCCTAGTGTCTCTGTTGAGCTGGGAAGGGTATCTCCCTCCTTCTCCTTCCTCCCCGTCAGACATATTACCTGAATGCTTAGCAGCTAGTCTCTTATCTCTGAGGACATAGCTCCTCTGCCCCATCGCTGCTCGCATGATCCTGCTAGAAATGAAATGCAAACCACGCCGGTTATCTGTCGGCTATCAGCTATCAAGTCAGACCCAGGGTTTGAGCTCGGGTGGCCGCGGGGCTCAGCTCTAGAGCCTGATTTAGGAGATCAGCCAACAACAGCCCCCAGAGGAAGTCACCGGGGTTATGAGAGAACAGGACCTGAAGCGGTTAAGTTGTCCAGAGGGGGTAGGAAAGGAGAGCACGCAGGATAGAAAGGAATGGGGGAAAAAATAACAGGGGAGGGATAGAAACCTTGGAGGCCATTTTAACAGTTTCTTCCAATTTATCTCCCTTCCCTCTCCTCCCCTGCCTCCCCCTCCGGGCTGCGGGCACAGAACAGGCTTCCACCCAGCAGTTTTATTTGAATAATTCCTTCCTCTGGAAGGTAGGGAGAGAAAATATTAAACTAAAATCAGTGGAGATCAGAAAAAAGGGATTATGGCGGAGTGGTAATCAGCCTCCTGATTTTTTTTCTTCCTGGTTGTGCGTGAACAGAATGAGTCAGAGACTAGAGGTATGAAGACAGTCCTGTGGCTCCTGGGGCCTAGAGGACCACAAGGATTTACACAGACAGATCACGTCCCAAGTACACTGCAAAGAAAATACAGCCCCCACAATGCCACACTGACCATGCAGGGTACTACAGGGTACAATTATCACACTTCGCCATCAACAAAGGTGGAGGTTGGGTAGGTATAATAATATACTATGTTAAGTGTTTACTGTAATTACGCACACATAATTACAGCACATCAAAACAGTACATGCTATTTAACACATATTTCCACCAATATGCCAATATACTGTATAGGACCTTTGGTGTCATCTCCCAGCGTTGGGGCTGTTTCTCAGTCATCCCAAACTTGCTGAGTGGTATACCATGCCGGGGGTCTGTTCAAGATCATGAGGCTTCAGATGTATCAGGCAGCGTCAGATTGATCTAATAAAGGCCCACTGTTGACATCGCATCCACCACAGCGTGTGCTTATGCTGCTAAACGCCTGCTCTCTGCTGAGACTTTCTGCTGAAATAAGCACCGCACATGCTCCTCAGGGGGGGACAACCTTCGCAGCGTCGCCCCGGGATCATCCATAACAGGATGGCGGAGGGGTGGGGGGGGGTTGGGGGGGTGGAGTGGAGGCACTGCAGCTCTGATAAACAGCAATGCCGCTGCAAACCTTCCCCCCATCCAAGGTGGGAGGGGGGAGCGGGGCTTTGGGCAAACAATGTATGTTTCTTTCAACAGCAAATAATGGATTCATTCAATCACAGTCTTGTCAGAAGTAGAGCAGCCCCTAGACAGCGTTGTGTTTGATTTTCAGAACTGGCCTTTGATTGCAGGAGGGGATGGCGCTCAGCGACGCCGCAAACTCTCCTCACAATTACCATACTGTCCCATCCAATCCATGCAATTAATTCATTTAGATTCACCGTGTATTTCCAGAGCCTCCTACCTCATTAGAGATGATTAATTAGGGAGTTGTCCATTGGGTTGTCTTGGGGTTTAACTTCATTTAGCCAATAGAAAGATTTGCAGAGACTGCATTTAAATGATTCCACGTTACTGCTTTGGCGCTTGGATATCATAATTTGTCGTACAATAGATTCATTTGAAAATGGATTGCATTTCAAAGAAATCACTATACAATTACTGTGATCCCTTGACAAAGAACAGTTATTTGAATATTATAATACGACTACATTATATATGAGTACTATTTCCACATTCAACTCTGCTTTTTTTCATATCAAGTATCAACATGCTTGACTAAAGTGGAAAATGTGTAAGGTCCTAAACACAAATGTCCTACTCAGTCCTAAATCGATTGACATTTCCTTCTGTACCGGGAAGACAAAAGTCAAAAACTGTCATTTGATCAAACAAAACATCCCGACATGTCTTCCTAGCCAAGACTCACAGAGGTAGAGGATCAGAGTCCAGAGAGGTAGAAGAGAGGGCGTTTTCACAATGCTGTCCTATCTACAAAGCTCTCTCTGCCATCCTCAGATTTACCCTTTTGATCTGACACATGCAGCCTTGTACCTGCTAAAACCCCATGAAGCAGCACTGTGGAGCACAGCATTCTGCTCTGAGAGAGCACCACGCCACAGCCAGAGGAACAGAACCACAAGACAGATACAGGAAGAGAGAGGGAGAGAGAGAGAGAGTACAAGAGAGAGAGGAGAAGGGACCCGGAGGAGAGAGGAAGTGATAGAGAGAGAAAGAGAGATTGAGAGAGAGAGAGAGAAAAAGAGAGAGAGGAGAGGGACCCAGAGAGAGGAAGTGATAGAGAGAGAAAGAGAGATTGATGAGAGAGAGAGAGAGAGAGAGAGAGAGAGAGGAGAGGACCGCCATTTTATTTGTTCTTTGGAGCAAACATGCACATGGCTTTATGAGGGGAGTTAAATCGCGGAGGTTAATTGAAAAATGAGATAAACAAAGCTTGTGAGAAGCCGAGAGAGAGATTGTGCCTGGCAGAGCAGGCGGGCCCGCCGCCATTCGCCACTGAACCTCCTTCTTCAGACTGCGCACCCCAGATAAAAAAGCACAGTTAATTGTCTTGCAATTCCTTCCACTCAATTAGAAAAAAAGCTAGAAGACCGACGTTTTGCCTGTCATTAGGAAGGCTGCTTCTCAGTAGAAAAGAACTGGGGGATCTTTTTGTCGAGATTTTCCTCCACTGTGTCATCTTGTCACATTCTACACAGAGATGTTATAAAGCTGAAGACTGAAGTCATTTTTCCAGCATCCAGCAAAGAATAGAATGTATGCTGGCGTAAAACCCCGTAAAGTGCTAATGCAAGTTTAATGCTCTTTGAAGATGAGATATGTGGAAACTTTAGCAGAACTTCGGCTCATTTGGTGGCAAATAAAACGCCTGTGGATAAATGGTGCATGTCCTCTACTGACTGCAGGGGACAGGCCGGTGTAGTAAAAACTCTATGTTTAGATAAACTATAGTGTAAAACTGTTTAGATCTAGCTAATGTACATCCATGCCTCTTAACGTGCCTTTGAATTAATGAGAGAGGAGAGAAAACGTGTTTATATATTTGTATTGGGATTTCTTTGTCAAGTCAGACATACAGTTTGTAGATTATTTGGAACTAAGATATGCATAGATTATCCAAATGCCTCTGCCTGGGAAATACACACTTGTCTTTTAAATACCCCCGTTTATCTCTACTGGCTTATGTAAAATAAAGCAGCATATACCCACATTACAATGCAACACTTTCTACCGTTCTGTCACTACGTAGAACTGAACCCCATTTCTTTGCTCACCGTGCACAATAGTTTTAGTGAGTGTGTCTTAAAAAAAAAGTTAGGAACGACTGTAGCAAGAGCGAAAGCTCTTTGAAGCCAAAGGGTCCATCTGTTCGTCAGCAGTCTGGTCGCAGGAACAACTCATCCCCCCCTCTCTTACTCACACATGGAGACTTAGGGGGAAACTTCAGAGCAAGTCTGAGGACATGAGAAGCTTTAGCACTCCAAAGCCTTCCCTGGAAAAAAAGAAAAGAAAAATAACATCTTAATTTTAGATTTGGGGTGGGGGGGTGGGGGTAGGGGGGTTTGGGGTGGGGGACTTTGAAGACTCATGCCTCACGGACACCACGGTATGATTAGCATATGTTTCCGGCATACGGAGTGCTGTTGAGAGGGATATACATACATTAGGAGTCGTCCCATTAGCAGCCGGGCTGAGGGCCTGATTTATGTCCACTGTTGCTGTCACCTGACAGGGACATTAGTGTTACGGATGGGGACAGGTGACGTTGTCAGGACGATCAGTCTCCAGATGACGCCCGGCAGAATGATTTGAGAGGAGAGGGCGCGGGGGAGGAGGAGATGACAGCGTGGGGTCGGCGGGGCACAAGAGGAATAAGCTTCACTGCCTCCTCTGCTTGCTCTCGCTCCCTCATACCACTGCTGCAGTACGCCTATAGAAGAGCTCTGTAGGATTGATCTACAGTGACTCAAACATGGTCTCACATGGACTCCTGTGTTGGGTTGACAGCATTTCGATGCCGTCTTATGACTTTTACAGCTGCCTCTGTATTCGTGTGACACCTTGTGACGCTGCACTGTGTATATTTGCCTCCAAGTGCTCCAAGGAATGCTCCAAACTTGAACTCGGCCATGATTACCTGAAGGACAAACGCAGGGTAGTTGAGACAGAGCAGGGGCAAACTCACCAGAGCTTTGGAAAGAACGAGTGGATCAGGAGTGCTGTTGCTCTCCCGGACAGTCAAAGACCCTGAAGGGCATGTGCGTTCTCACCCCCCCCCCTCCCCCTTCCCCACGACCCACCGGACATGCTCATAAAGAAGCTCTGTCCTGTTTGTTTATTTATTCAGTCGAACAGTGCGGTGATAAACTCTCAACTGCCTGCTGTATTCACATTGTAATACACAGCTTCAGAGAGAGGGGAGGGGGGAGAGGAGGAGAAAGCGCAAACACAAGAGAAAGAAGGGGAAAGGGGAAGAGGGATTGATGAAAAAGGGAGAGAAGGGAATGATGTACAGAGCGCAAACGACAGATGAGGAGAGGGAGGGATTGAGAGTACAAGAGTGTGTGAGAGAGGGGTTTGTGTCTGTGTGTGTGTGTGTGAGAGATGAGAGAGAGAGAGAGAGAGAGAGAGAGAGAGAGAGAGAGAGAGAGAGAGAGAGAGAGAGAGAATCAAACGCTTGCTGAATTGGGCCCAAATATCCAAGGTTAATTTTGTGAGAAAGCTGCAGTGCCCAGATAAGACCATCCCTGCAAATGAGTTCTGGCTGCCTGGATTACAGCTAAATTTATGCAGCTTTCCTTATCCTTTCACAAGCTCCTCTGAAGTGGCATAATTAACTTGCGCACATAAAATGTGCACATTTTCAGCATGGTGGTAACCGTTCCTTGCTTTCCTGCTTTGAGTTTTTGACCCTATTCAAAAAGGTACTTTTTATTTCGCTTTTTTCACAAGTTTAGAGATTTAGCATTGTAATGGTACTGGATCAGTCTTTAAACACTCTATCATTGCTTTACTAAATTGATTTTGTTATCCAAACTGTAGTAGAAAATATGAATATGTTAAATAGGCCATTAAGGTAACAGACATTGTAGCTGTACAATACAAGGAGTCATCAACAAATAAGGAACACTTAGCAACTGCTGGGATATCCTTCATCTATGTCACCTTTTTCTTTTCAGTAATAGAAAATATGAAAGCAAATCAAGTAGAATACAATGAACACACACACACACTCACATACACACACGCACACGCACACGCACACACACAGACATGATGTCACAATGACATACACAGGTTACACTAGGTGCACAGTTGTCTGCTTCAATAGCTAGCAGGAGACCCACAAAGTGTCCAGGCTGAGAGAAACCTTTGAATCTTCAAAGCGAAAGCAAGTGAGATGCAAATGCAGTAAGCCCCACTTGAGGACAGAAGGATGCGTTCTGCTATTACAAAGCTTTTCCTGCCGAGCCCTGGGCTGTTCTGTTTATCTGGGGGCCTTCCAAATGTCCAGAGGAGAACTCTGTCTACAGACCCCTCTCCTCTCTGCACACACACCACACACACACACACACACACACACACAAACGCACACACAGCTATTCGTTACCCTTCTCACTTCACTCACCAGACCTCCCCATTCCACTCCAACATCAACATGTTTAGTTTGCGGGCATAACCGCTTGATTAATATTTATCCTGCTGAGAACCAACAGCAGAGAGATGCTTCTCAAAACTACCACCCATCTCTCCTCCACTCCCTTCCATCCATCCGTCTGTCTGTCTGTTAGTCTGTTTCTCTGTATGTTTGTCTGTCAGTCTGTCTGTATATCTGTCCATCCGTCTGTCCGTCTGTCTTTCTATCCATCTGTCTGACCATCTGTCTGTCTGTCTTTCTTATAGTCAGTACTTCAATGATGTCGTCTGTGTTGGCTGCCATTGTCGTGGTGGCTGACCACCCCTTTACTAAAGCTTTGCTCTTGAAATGGCACCAAATCACTAGAACTACTATCAAGTGCATCTCCCTTGCAGTGAACTGAAATGATCAACTCCTTTGAAATGAACAATGCTTCCCATGGAGAGAGCACTCTCTCTGTATATGTTGAAAAGGCTATATTTGATCGTATCAGGTCATACATCAGTGAGTGTTTAGTTCCCTTACTGTAATACTGGTGCTGGTTTTCTATGTATTGCCGTGGAGTACAGTAAATAGTGCTTCCTTAAAGTTTGAGGTGCAAAATTATTCTAGCAACTTAAAAATGAGGGAACATTTGGCGACATCTGATCAACCAGCAGATGAAAGCGCACTGCTGTTCATCTTGATGACAAACCAACATGAATCCTAATTTAAGTAATAAGCAAAAACAACTTAGATGATTGAGAAAACGTGGTGATTTTATTCCGTGTGGGGTACAGACAAATTAGTTCCACTGATCAAGTACCTTTTGATTTTTCAAAAGCATTTGAGGAAAATGAACTTGATTGAAAAACAAATGTCAGTTCTCATAGATCTCCTTCTGTTGAGTCTCTGGAAGCCTGCTCTGGTAGGCCTTCATGTCTGCTCCTGTTACCCAGAGAATCAACAGAGTCTCATGTTTAGGTCATCATGAAACAGTTGGTTGGACAGAGGAACAAAATCTGTTATTGATGTGATCAATAATAATTAAGGAAAATCTTGCACCTTTAACAAAGAATGCTAAAAAGTTAAATGAGCAAATGTAAAATATTCCTTTGATAATCACGCAATCCATATTACATCATGCTCGGAGAAAAGAAAGCTAGCAACTTCCAATCTATTGTTGGTTGACAGATCAAATCTAGGTTGGGAATGAAAAACAATCAGGAAGTCAGATAAAAAGCAAACCTCTTCCTGGAACTCTGCTGATGCAATCCGATGGCTGGTTGGGGGTGGGGGTGGGTGGGTGGGAGGGCGGTTAGGGGTTTTGAGGGGGTGGGGGGTGCTGGGAGCGTGATGTGTATTTCTGGCCGAGACGATTGACAGAGTGAACAATCAATTAGTTTGGATGTGTTGATTTGACATGCCCGAGGAATATACACGAGAGCTTCACAGAGGGCAAAACAATTCTGCCTCATGCAAATGTGGATTGCAATATGATTTCTCACTCCCTACAAAACCATTGACTACGTTTGTTGTCTACCGTAAAATACTGTACTTTCAAGTTCATGCATCGCATCAAATTCCCTCTGAAATGTCTGGCGTGTAGAATGGAGGAAACATGTTCCTCGGTCAGGCCTCCCAGACTGGTATCAAAGTAGGAAAAAATCTATTTGAGTTTCAACTTTGCACTCTGTACGGTCCCTTGCTGTCACTATGGCAACATATACAGTAATAACTGACTGTGCAATAATACAGATACGGCAGCAGAAATGATCTGAAATTAATTATATTCTTTTAATTCTATCAGATGTTCTACTTGTAGGCTAATGAGATTGAGATGAGATGGGAACTGTTGAAAAACGACAGAGCAAAGGTTCATCTGAGCGAGCATCTCCTGGCGTACTGACCGCCATCAAGATTTGAGGGGAATCAAATCCATTTAAATCCAACCCGCTCATGCAGAGATTATCTTCTGGGAGCAATCTTGATTTTGATTATGTTTAAACTTGCCCTATGCTCCTAGAATTCATCTCACCAAGCCCTGTCATTTCTGGCGGTGAACTTTCCTTGTTGTGTGTTCCATCCGATTTGTTAAAACATTTACTGGACAGGAGGACAGTGTATGCTAAACTTGATCATGGACACTTCAGTATCTCACGCCCCATTCTAGGACCAGTTATTCATCTGCATTTTGATGAAATAGTTCAATAATGACGTCAGAAAAGTTTTACAAATCATACTCTCTGTGTGATGATTTCCCCTGTAATCATTTTTTAAAAACCTGGATTATTTGATAATCTCCTTTGTGATGAACAGATCAAAATCTATTCAGATTGAATTTTATACACAATCCATGGCAGGACTACCAAGGGTCTTTGTGCATCTCAGTGTGACGGATGCTGAATATCTCCAATTTGATTACACTCATGCTGTTTGCCTTCAGGCTTAGTCACAATCATTCACCCCCTGGACACCATGCATTTTCACTGCTTTATGGATTACAGGTTAATAATACAAAATGACACAATGGAACATCATACACTGTCAGTGGGTAAAACTCACACTGCGTTGAATACCATCCTCGACACATAATCATTCTGAGGTAATAACCTGCCAATTGCATCCTCTTTTCCCTGGACGCGTCCGTAGCCTTTGACAATCACAGGGTTGATTGTGGGGACAATGGATGAGTTTGATTGAGACATAATTCTCACTCTTCATTAATCTAACTTCAAAAGAAAATCAGCAACTGGCAGGAAGAAATTAGGATGAAATGACACAGGATATCAGGATAGTTCTACAGGGTAACCTTTCCTAGGGGGGAGAGCAATCCAAGGTCTCAGGAAGTAAAGCTGTCTTCATGTTTAAACTGTTAAAAACCTGACTTACCTTTTCCATTTTGTATTACACCTCCAATGATAACATTGCAAACCCTGTCTCTCTCTCTATCTCTCTTCCTGTCTTCCCTCTCCATTCTTTCTCTCTGTCTCTCTCTCTCTCTCTGGGTTAATTCTGATCTCAATCAGAAGACACCGTCGTTTTCTCTTGTAAATATTCAAATTGGCCTTGAATCAAGGAGCACTTAGCAAATCCTAATCAACCCAGTGTGTCTGTAACCTCCAGAAATTAGCCAGGCCTAATTATCATCTGAAAGCTTTAATTTGTTTTGCAACAATTCCGGAGCTATGTGCGTACAACATGGAGAGGCCCGCTGGAGACCTTTTCATTCACAACTCCTCACTCTTTCTGTGTTGTTGTGGTGGCAGAGAGGGGTTCCCTATGGACCTCTCCATCATTACCTACCACCGCTCTCTCCCACCAGCCACAAAATACACCAACAGCTTGTAGGTAATTGATCAGACAAGTGAACTGTAAAATATTCATTTTCTACTTCAACAGCCAGATAAATCTCTGGGGAGTGTTTGGGGAGGATGATGGTGGAAATATTGCTTATGCACAGCAAGGTAGGAGCAGGGATGGTGGCAGCACCATTGTGACAGGGTTGATAAGACAGAGGGCTGCCTTGGCAGGGTGTTGGTGCCAGTGATGGCCAGTCATGCAACGCCCTGCCTGGCCTTGGAGTCAGGTGCCCGTGCCCCCTGCTCTGGAGCCCAGGCTGCGGTGTGGTAGGAAGCTTGATTGGTTTGCCACCTCAGTGAGCGAGAGTCTGGAGCTGACGCCATTCTGGCTGAGCAGTGTTTATGTACTGTAAAACATTTCTGAATGGAATAGTGTTGCTCCGACACACACGTGCACATTTAAGGATGATACACACACGCACACACACATGCACACGCACACACACAGTGTACGGTATGTGTTTGGACCTCACAATGACAGGTGGAAACACCTGCTACATACTACAAATAAAATGATATAAAACCAAGACAAGACACTGATATCTAACAAATAAATAAATACATTAATATGTTATAATATCATGCTGAATGACCCAACATTGTGTCTGCCAATAGTCAGAGACACACAATCAATGATGCAATGAATGGGACATCTTAGATACAATGGAATGGGCAGAAATACCATGAAAGGTAAAAGGTCAAAGCACTTAAAGGTAATAGTCTTGTTCAGACAGTTTAGTGCTCTGTATATGTGTGTGATATACAGAGTACAAATAGAACATCCTTTTAATGTACTGAATCGGTTATGCTTTATTTACCGCTAGAACCGGAATAACTCATAAATAACCCATAAATGTGGACAGCGTCAGAGTGGTCACTGGTCAAGCTTGCCTTTAATTGCAATCCGACACGTCTGAGTTTTTATTTGCCTTCATAAAATGCTTTGGTAAACACATCATAGGCTGCAAAAGAGAAATAAAATACCTCTCAACATCAGATCAGTTTATTTGAAATGAAGTAGTTAGAAATCAAAGCAATATGTGGAATGATTAATATTTCATAACATGGACTTTTTATGGCTTGGTTAATTGAATACCTTATCTTTATTATGCAGATGCTTCATAAATATGAAATATTACATATTACAGATAAATGCTCTTGAAAACCCCACTGAAGCATTGAGAAAAATAATTAAGTTTAGGAAAAAAATGCAAGACTTTGCTTCTTCATTTAAAAAAAAGTTTTATCTAAAATGAACCTCCGTCTACAAAATAACAAACAACTGTGGTCAGAAGACTGGAAATTATTTCAAAACCTCCCCCTTATCCTGCCAACTCATTTACACATTATTGCATTGCATTTATTTCAATCTTAAATTGACTTTCATTGTTCAAAGATCACTGTAAGCTCTCCGAGAGGATTGATTAAATGCGGGATTACTTCTGAGCTCTTCTATTCAATATTTCAATATCAAATGTAATCTTGTCATTGTTGTTCGGTCCCCTCTTGTCGGAACAAACACGTTGGATTAAATGCGAAGAGTCCGGCGTTGGTAATCTACTGCAGACTACAACAAAGCACCATGGTGCATGTGCATGTAGATCACAACATCCTATGAAACACACGAAAGCAGATCAATTCATGTTTCTTTTTCTGTACTAGAATTCAGTGAAATGCCTCAGTCTGTCCTAGTGTCTCGATACGGAATATGTACATCTGTCATGTAGTAGCGTACAAAGAAAGGTCATCAGATGTACAATCAGCGTTGCCTTGCCCAGTGGTCTAAATGTCCGAAATTACAATCTGAAATGAAGAAGAGAAAGAGACAGTATGGAAATATTTTCAGTCTAAAGAGACAGTCTTTGGAAGTCGGCCATCTTGCCTTTACCAGGGGAGACCTTCTGCACTTTATTTTGGCATGGATACTGGAGACTGCTGAGCTAGCCTGTAGACAGGAGCCCCCTGCAGGTTCGTGGTGAAAAGCTCTTCCCACACATTTTACTCTTCAACCCCCCCACCACACACACACACACACACACACACACACACACACACACACACTCACCATGCTGTGGGGGGTCAGAACGCCTCGGTGGCTATCTCTCCTGTGATTCTTCCCTTGGCTGTGATAGCTGCAGTACCACTCAGGATGGGGGGGATCAAAGGAGGCTAACTCGGGGGGCTTGATGAGCTGTAACACAGTGATAAAACTCTCAACCATTCTGAGTGATGCAACAGCAACAGCAGCATACATGAGATGCTGATGGATGATAGTTGACTAGGGTTAGGGTTAGCTATGCATGCTAAGTCTGAGTCATTTGAAGGCTACGTTAGGATAATTGAAAGAGTTAAGAAAGTGAACAGATTTACAATCGAAGGGATTCACACCTTGGGTGTATCCTTAGACATTACACACACAAGTTTAACAGTCAACCCATGTTAGTAAGTGTCTTTCTCAACGGCAAGAGTGTGTCACAGGTATAATTAATTATGGATTATTGGTTGTCTGGAATAGATAGTTTAGTCAGACATGAGCTTGTATCGAATTCTTACTGTATTCCTCCACTCCTGTTTGTCTTTAATTAGTGCCCCTTTACTCTGGGTTCACCTGGACCGTGTCACCTCCCTGATCCCCCCTCTCTTCCCAGATCCCCCCTCTCCTCGTCCCTCTCCTCCTCACCTCCCAGATCCCCCCTCTCCTCGTCCCTCTCCTCCTCACCTCCCAGACCCCCCCTGTCCTCGTCCCTCTCCTCCTCACCTCCCAGATCCCCCCTCTCCTCGTCCCTCTCCTCCTCACCTCCCAGATCCCCCCTCTCCTCGTCCCTCTCCTCCTCACCTCCCAGACCCCCCCTGTCCTCGTCCCTCTCCTCCTCACCTCCCAGATCCCCCCCTCTCCTCGTCCCTCTCCTCCTCACCTCCCAGATCCCCCCTCTCCTCGTCCCTCTCCTCCTCACCTCCCAGATCCCCCCTCTCCTCGTCCCTCTCCTCCTCACCTCCCAGACCCCCCCCTGTCCTCGTCCCTCTCCTCCTCACCTCCCAGATCCCCCCTCTCCTCGTCCCTCTCCTCCTCACCTCCCAGACCCCCCCCTGTCCTCGTCCCTCTCCTCCTCACCACTCCTTCCTGCCTGACCACCTGCAGCCCCCTCCAGACCCCGAGCCCTCTGCAGAAGAACATCATGCGAGGCGACAGGAGACCCCGGAATCCAAAGCATGGGTCGGATTTGAAGACGACAGAAATACACAGCCGTCACTGCTGTTGTTTTGTATAATTGTATTTATTTGAAAAGTTGTTGGGGGCGGGGGTTGTGTGTGTGTGTGTGTGTGTGTGTGGGGGGGGGGATGCATGCGAACGAAATGTAATTAACCTTCTTGGTGGGGGGAAATTCTATTACAAGCACCTGTTCTGCCATGCAAAGTGTGGCGCTGGGAGATGTCACAGGCCACCAAGCAGAAAGCTGGGCCTGTCTGCATTTTAAACCAAACTTCCAATTTTCCCCTCTATCTTTCTTCATTCTCACTGAAGCTGGAAATTGAGCACGGCACACACTTCTGTGGAGAGGGAGGGGTGGGGAATAAAAGGTAAGCTGTGTTTCATGAGTTTCATGAGCTATTTGTTCGATTTAAATTACCTGTATTTTGGGTCTGACCAACAAGGGGAAATGGAACTATTTATTCCTTGTGAAAGACCATCCCAAGCCTACATCCAATACGAGATGTTTCTATGGCAACCTGGCTGTGCAAATGTCAAAGCCCCTCCTTGGTCATAAATTTCAGAACGTTTATCACTCATAACCTGACAGAAGGAAAAAAGCCATCCACAATGTTCCCTTTTAAAAGGCGCCCAACAAGACCACGGAATCCCACACAGCTGACATGCACTTTACGGGCCATTATTTACAACTAACAATAGGAAAGCAAAATGTGAGATAGAGTAAACGTTGATGGTAATGGATCACTAACATCTACTCTACTGTGATAAACAACACGCGCTCCACAGAGGGAAATTATAGAAAGGGGTTTGAAAAGTCCTCAAGTAAATTGCAGTCCTCGCGATGTTGTGTTTGTGCCCGTTCCCCCCGGAGCCTCGACAGACAGCTCCTCTGGAGCGGGGAAGCAGTGCCTCTGCCATCCTGGAGATCAGCACTGGCACGCAGGGTATGGCAACACAGAAAGGCAGACCAAAACAGAATGTTTGGGTGCTTCGTACTGGCACCTTCCAGGACAGGTGTCCCATTCACTTCTCTTGTTGTCATGGCATCTTGGGGGCTGTCGCTTAGTGTTTTTTTTAACAAACACAACACACTGTGAGGAATCGGAACAAAGCCTTAAATTAGCCTCTCGAAGGGACAATCCTTTCAATAGAATTGATAGGTTAAACGAAAAAAAATAAGACCATTTTCTTTTTTTTACTGCTCTCTGTGTGAAAGTATGTGTTGTGTGTTAATGGACGTTTGTATGTGTGGTGTGTGCATATGCTAGTGTGTGTAGTGTCTGAATGCACTGCATGTGCATATGCATTTTTGCTGTTTGTCAGTTTTCATGAACTGCACGTTTATCTGTGTGTGTGTGTGTGTGTGTGTGTGTGTGTATGTCTGTAGGTGACTCGACTGGGTAACATCTGCATGACACTCCAGGCTTTATTTGCTGCGTTATGAGACTAGATGTGAATATAAACCACATTAGACTTCCTCCCAAGCAGGAAATATACTGGGTGTCAGCCTGCATTCCCTCTGAGTCCTCAGTGATTGGTTCCTACGTTTCATTATGCTAAAAGTGCCTTTTTACAGATCACAAGGGGAGTGCTTTCAAGGGGAAACCTATGCCAGGAAACGCATCCTAGGTCCACCTGAGCATGCAGAGCTTAAACACCAAGTCTCCCTGGCCATCTGGTTATTGTCAACATGTTTTTAAAAGCTTGTGACAGGGTGTTCTGCTTCAACATGGCCCCATCCTTCTCACTCGTGCCCTGCCCTGCATCCCAACGATGCTTCAACAAGACTGAGCACCAAGCCTGACAGATCAGCTCTGGCACTGGGATCCTCCAACCATATCTGCATTGAAAACCTGCCGGCGAATCCCCTCCCGACAAGATTAACGGACAAAGGGATCGTAGAGAGTCGACACAAAAAAAAGAATGCGACAATTAGTTCAATCAGCTTAAAGGGCAAATATCACTATTGTCAGCATGACACCATTTGGCAGTGAAAACAGTGACGTTCTCATTACTGTTGCTGGTGTCACACTCCCCAGTGTAACGGATGTTAAATATGGAGCTGTGAGCTGCGAGCACAGAGAGAGAGACACTGTGTGATCTCTGTACGGTCAAAAGTCTCTCAAAGTAGAGAGAGGACCGTGCAAACCCTCCACAGTGTCCTGGATGTACGTCACTTAGCCCCCTTGATTCCAGAACACTTGGAAGCCCTCAATCGGAAGAGGAATTAAAGACGGCCATTTAGAGCCCCGGACTAATGTCAGCCATCACCGCAAAGCTTTGGATGGCCGGATGGCTGTCATTATGAATCCCCCCCAGCTGTAGGTGACAGAGGGAGGGGATGGCGTCCTCCCTCTGCAGCTTTCGTGCCATTTCCATCCAGCAGGTTTTGTGTTTGTGCAAGGAGCGGTGGGGAATTGCAAATGGAGCCTGTGTTTTTTTCCATGATGCTGACATTTTGGATCTATGAGTTGGGAAGGTCATGATTTGAAAGATATCTGTCAATTTAGAATTTATACTTGTCCCTGGCTTGTCCTCGGTGATCGATCATGATATGTGTCGTATTATTGTAAAGGAAAGCGCTGTAATCGCCGTACTGTAGGATTTCAAAGAAAGTTGTCTGAAATAGAATTCTTGAAGCTCTAGCCAGATACAAATGTAAGATTCAAGTCAGTTTTACTCTGTGTTTTAGTACATGTAACATTAGACAGCAAGACCTGCAAACAGCCCTGGCCAGACAGACATGGTTATGTCGGAGTGTGTTAATCCACTAGCCTGAGGTGTCTCTCCGGTAGGTGGCGGGGAGTCTTCCTGCCCCCCTGCCCCCCCTGCCCCCCCTGCCCCCCCTGCCCCCCCTGCCCCCCCTGCCCCCCCTGCCCCCCCTGCCCCCCCTGCCCCCCCTGCCCCCCCTGCCCCCCCTGCCCCCCTCCCTTCACACAGGAGACGCGGTGTACGGGGCTGATAACAAATGTGCCCCGTCAAGCCTCTGATAAACTAACCAGGGCCCTCTCAGCCCCCCCTCCCCACTGGGATGAGCCTTCTTTTCAGAGGAGTAATCCGAGGTGTGTGCCACGATAATCTCACCCCGTCCAGCCCCATAACCTCAACCCCCTTCCCCCCTAAAACAAAGACAACCCTCACGCCTTCGCTGCACACAGTCTAATGTACAGTATGCGCTATGCGATAGACAAAATGTTAAATTGCCTTATTGTGTGGTAGCCCAGTGACAGATAAGATGCACATAATGAATACTGTAGTGTTGTCCTCTCTGCCCCTTGGTTTCATGGGCAGCAAAGGTGCTCTGTCTGCAACAACTCTGTATGAAACTCCTAGAACAACGCTTGAATTGGTTTGATCATGGTGCAATATCATATGATTATCTAGAGAAGCAAACACAAGGCATTGTATCGATGAAAATAACACACTAAACATTAAATTAGCTGGTTGATATTTAATCATTTGAGTTTTATTGAATTTATTTGGTTTAAAAAACCTTTAATGTTTCTTATGAAATTACTGTTATGAATGTGGAATTTTTTGGTAATGTTTTTGTTACAATGTTGTAGTAATGGTCAGCTCCTGTTTTTTCTTATTTGCAAGATGTGCTTGCTGGTATCTTCTGTCCTGTCTCTTCTCTGCTGTAGCCAGTTCAAACAGGCCATTTCTGTCCAGAGCTCTGCTATCTCTAGGCTGTCTTCGATCTCTGCTCCGTCTCCACCCAGCTAGCTTATTTGCCATGCTGAAAAGAACCATGTTGTCCTCAACTGCATCTGTATCTATTCCCCTTTGATTAAAATGCATTCTAAAATACTCTTTTAATACTTTTTTCTTCCTCTATGCATCAGTGCACCCGAGATTAAGTGCAAGGTGAATTTTCCCACAAATCCCAGTGTGTAATACCAAGATAAACACACTCCATTGAGCCTGCCATTGCAATTACCTTATAGAGTTTTATATTAAAAAGTTTATTATATTACAGGGTGCTCCAAAAGTGGTCATTATGTTTCTCAAGAGAACGCATTAGGTTAAATTATGAAACGTAATTGTGAAATAGGTTTTAAGTATGCTTTTAAGGGCTTGCAGTTTAAAGCACTTAAACTGTACAGCCTCAGAGACTGGTGCTCTGGGACCTGGTCATTTCTCACATACAAAATATATTGAGAAATAATTTATTTGAAAATGGTTACTAATGTTTTTTCATTTAACTTAAGACATTCAGCTACATGTCTGAACTACCTGATGAAGAACTATATTTGTTGAACATGACAAAAGTGTCAAGCATCATTTTTCGAAAAATAAAGACAAACAATCTGTTTAACTGATGCAGTGTACTGTATGGAAATAATGTATTAGCCCTCCCTTCTCTCTCCCCGTCTCCCTCTCGGGTCAACAATAAAATGATCCGGCCCACAGATTGACTTATCTACCTGAATCCAATTTTCATGTTCACTGACTGCAATGAGCAGCTTCATTCCAGGATGAATTACGCCTTTTCTATCAGCTTTTGATAAACAGATGGAACATTGCATGCAGCCTCTAAAGTGAAAATGTAACTCTGAGCACGAGCTGGGAATAAATCACAGCACAAACCCACACACTTCAGGGGACAAATATTATTTCGAAACGGAATCCCAAAATACTGCATGGACTGGAATCACAGAGGTTGGAGATTTAGCGATATTGCAAACTAAGACGCCAATCCGACACCTGTACTGTACCATCTGCTTTCTCTGAGGTTATTTCTGTGGCACTTCTGTCTGATTGCTTAAAGTTTTACTGCAGAGGGCTAGGAGGATTGAACACAATCTGTGCATTTGTTCTGGTTTCTTCTGGAGCTCTTTGGACATGATTTAATTGAATTTCCTCGCTCACCCCCTCCCACTCAGGGACATTGTAATGCCATTAGTGAGAGAGGACATTAGAGAGACAAGATGAGAGGAGTTGGCAGAGGGATGTGGAAAACAGCAGGGGAGGTGACAAGCCTGGAGAAGCAGGCGTAATGTGGTTTTATACATTCTTGATTGATGAGGTGATTTGAAACAGGTGATAAGTAATTTAGAATGTAATTTTCTGTTCGGTTTTAGTAGTATTGGAAGTCTCCTGGACTTGAACAGGCTGGAAGTAAGTGCACACTAATATAACTAACTGTATGATTCACACAATGTTTGTGAATACGTGTATACAGTGTTTGTGATTTTTGATATTCTGAGTTTTGCAAACTGATCAATTCTGTGGTTCGAATTTGATCCTAACCAATATGTCCTGGATTAAGCATAAAACTACAAAACACTTTATGTCAATACAGAGCCACACTGCTATGAGTTGACATTGGTTCAAACCACTATTTCATGAAAAAGATAGAATAAAACAGACTTTGGTTTGGGTTGGGATTTTGTTGACTTGGCTGAGTAGAGCACAGAACACTGTTTCCTCAGTTTAGGAGAGCCAGTCTGGACAGCCAAGACCAGACGGTGATCTGCTCCATGGATCTGTTCCATGTCTCCACAGGAGTCCACAACGCAACCAAGTGCTGATAAGAATTTCATTGAAAAAATGGGAACAAGCTCAACAAATCCTCACAACAAAGGACAAAAATCTAATTGTACCCTGGAATGAAATACGCTATGAAAGACGATTATACTTGCAAGGACCAAAGCGATTGTGGGATTAGTAAAGAGTTCAACACCAACATGCTCCAGTGTTGGCGCTTGTTCCTCTGATTATAACCCATGTCTGTTTCTGGGATTGGATGGACAGCACATTCACAACACAATACAACACAACAATCCTTTTTTGACAATTGTTAAACTATTCAGTGCAATGTAAGCAGGAGTTTGTTTTTATTCATTCGATTTTTTAAGCACCCATGAGCAAGGGTTTACATTCAAATTAAACTGGAAGAATGTGTTTCAATGGTGAAAAGGGTGCTGTAACATGTCAACTGTAACCAAACAGCAGAACACCAGATGGTGGCACCATTTTTCAAAAACACAGATTTTTGTACTAATTTATTTCACCTTGATAGAGTCATATCAATTCATACTCTACCTGGTATTGTTCAACTCTCTGGGCATCTAGGCAGCATTTAGGAAGATCTGACTCATTTCGTGTCCAAGGACAAAAGAAAGCAGCTTGTCTGAATCCCACCCACACCCTGTTTGAGCTGCAAAGGGCTCAATCTGAAGACTCAGTAAAGCTGGAACTGGCCGTAATGCAATGCCATTACACTGAAAAACCAGGTCAAAACTATAGAGACGCAGTTCAACATGTCATTCAGGGCAAGATTACCCCCCCCCACCACACACACACACACACACGCACACCCGAGATCCAAACACTGTCCTTAAATCCTGCACAAGCAATGTCCTTTCCTTGACCTTCCAGGGGCAGAACAGACATGCTTAACCAGTCCCAGCACACTCAACATTTTCCCCCAGGTTCACGATTTTTTTCAAATACCAAATAAAAAGTGCTACTGTATTTTGATGTCTCATCTCTTGTCTCCCACCCTCCTCTGTTCCCCTCTCGTCTCCTCTCCTCCGGGGCTTCCAGATCACTCCAGCAGCCCCTTGCCTCACCTGTCTCCTTCGTTTACAATAGGGGCCTGACAAAGTCCGACACAGGGCGGTATTCTCTCATTGACAAGGGAACACAAGCTCGCCGGAATGTTAAGAGTCTTGAACGATTCCTAACCTTAAGCGGGCAGGTGATGGGCTGGCTAATGTAGAGGCTGTGCATGGCGACCCTGCCTGGGATAATTAATGAGTCTCTGTCAGGCAGCTCATCACAGAAGGCTGCCTGAGGGGAGCCCCGTCACTGTCCATTTTCGGAGCGCTGCATCATGGGCCAGTGCAAAGACTGACTCAACATTCCTGGTGAGGAAGAAGAAGACACCGAGGAGACCAGCTTCAAGGCTAGATGTCTAGAAAGTCCAACTTCCGACATTGCTGAACCGCCTCGTCAATTCAAAAGTTCAATTCCACTAATTATTCATTTCGGCACCACATTCTCGAAGGCTGAAATGTTTCGTTACGGACAGCATCAGTGCACTTTAGAGCCAGTGAAGCTCTTCAACATCGCTGGAGCATACATCCCGCTGGCTTGTCTCCACAGAGGGTCTCCCACCAGATGAGGACATGTGGCAGCGAGGGTGGATCCGTCTGAGTCTGTCTCGTGAGTCTGTCTTCGTGGCTAAACGGCACATCTCCATGGAGAGCCGCGGCGTAGAGCAGGAGCTGAGTGATGGCTCCCCAGAGGAATTAACCCCTCGTTAGCCTCATTACAGACACATCTATAGGGTTTCTGCCAAGGCCCACAGTGCGTTGAGAGACGGACGGTGTGTGTGTGTGTGTGAGTGTGTGAGTGTGTTTTTGGGGGTGGGGTACAGGGTCCATACCTTCCCGGGTCATAAGCCACTCTGTCTCCCAAACCGAGGGATGTTCTCATTGGCTGCAGAAGGGGCTGGATTTTAGTCATGTGTGATTAGAGCTCACTTCCTGTGAGCTGGAGCTATTTCCTCTGACCCCTTGTCTGAGGAATGGGGCAGTGGGGCGCCCAGGGGTAATGTAGAAATGGGCTTGACTGGCAGGGTGGGCCTCAGGGTCTGTATGGGAGCCTGTGGAGTTCAGCGGATCTGTGCATGGGCTGTATAATTACATGGCCCCTCAAGAGCTGCCGTGTCAATCTTTATAAGTGAGGCACACAGGCTTCTGCATGCAGCCTTTTTCAGGCAATGCTGACATTGCTGAGTGTGTGTGTGTGTTAATGTGTGTGTGGTGTTTCAGGGAAATGGCTGGACCATGCCGTACAACATCCTTTCACTAAGGAATCCATGCCATGCTGTCAAAAGAAAAAGCACAGAATACACAGAAAACATTTGTGTACCTCTAAACGAGAGCGTTCGCCAAAGCTCTCTAAAAGCCTGAGGTGCTACTTTTAGAGTTAGCTTGCTGTTGAAGTGCAATTACAGTGTCGGGTTGTCTAAGTGGCAGAAAATACAATATGCGGGTACAGACTCTGGCTTCTGTGGACCTGAAAGGGCGGCCCTCCCAGCCTGAGAGGTTAGACTGGAAGAGGCTGGGATGGCAGCGGCAGCAGCAGCAGCGTGGCGCCAGGACGCGCCGCGGGGAGTGCACTGGCCTCTGATTGCCTGCTCTTTCCTGACATGGCAGCATGCGGTTACTGGCGGTCTGTAGAGCACCGAGAGATCCACAGTTCTTGTATTATGTAATAGATGCAAAGGAAGGATGGAATTGAGGTGGCCGGGGGGGGGGTTGGGGGGGGGTTAAGAGCTTGTGCTGACATTGTGATTTATAGTGAGACGTTTCCACGGTACATTTCTATAAGGGTAGGATTTTATCATTGTCAGATTCACTTCCACAAAGGAGGAGTTCCTTTGTGGACAGCGAGGGCACAAATAATCTATACGTGTGATTCTTCACAAATTGTGGCTTACCTAACATCGCTCTTTTTGAGCTAATCTCGTCAGGAACAGGAATCTGGGCTCAATACAATCGACCTCAAACAGCCTGTCTGAACCCTCAACACATGACAATCCTGTTAGATGGCGTCTCTTGGGGTTAGTGAGGATTTGGCACAGAATGTAACTGTGCCGGTCCCTCTGAAAAAGAAAAACACATTGTTCTGATGAAGGTGCCGAGTTATAACAGGTGTCACCAGGATTCTTCAGTACCTGTGAAGTGTGTTTGTAAAGCTTCATAAAATGTAATAGTTCCCAATGGAATAGTTTGGGTTGAAACTCTAAACTGGTTTTACTGCAAATTAGATTAGGAATAGAGACACAGGCCCCACACAGACAGACAGACATGCAGACAGACAGACAGACAGAGAGACAGACAGACATACAGACATACAGACATACAGACATGCAGACAGACAGATCATACAGACATACAGACATGCAAACAGACAGACAGACAGACATGCAGACAGACAGACAGACAGACAGACAGACAGACAGACAGACAGACAGACAGACAGACAGACAGACAGACAGACAGACAGACAGACAGACAGACAGACAGACAGACAGAGCAGACAGACAGACAGACAGACAGAGAGCAGGAGGAAGACTGTCCGAGAGCTTCAGGCCTGGGCAGGGTTGACTCAGAAGCTCTCTCAGTGCCTGCTGCTCCTGTGATTAGCCCATCTGGCCTCCTTGCATCTGGCCTGAGCAGGCAGGCTAGGCAGCCGGCCCAGAGCAGCCAGCCCAGATCAGCCTGCTAGACGGATCTCCATCTTCCCTGGCAGTGGCAGACAGCATTTACCTGACAAACACAATGGTTGATTAGTAAAAACACATTTCTACTGGTTATATGTTTCACATGCACAATATGAATTCGGATATGAGTAAAAAACATTTTACGTTCTATGTGGTCACATCCTGAAATTTCAAACAACGATTTCGGACATTTATTCAGCTTTGATCGATCTCCTTTCACGGTGGACTATTAAAATGTATTTATACAAATGCTCACAGCAGCATCTCCTGACTTTGCTTCTTCTCTGAAGGCTGTAATCGACTTTACACTGAGTACATGAACGCAGATGGAGGAAGGCTCCCGGACGTGTCCTGCGTTCTGGATTGGTTTTGTGACACGAGGCCTTTACCCACTTCTCTCCTGGGGTAACCAAAGCCCATTCAAGGCCATGGTGAAGTGAGTCAGGTGGAAGGAGAGATGGTTTAGGTAGTGTTCCAGGCCCAGGCTGTACCCCTGCTCCATTTAACCGTGGTTGGGTACACGTGGTCAGAAGTGTGGTGCTGCTGTGCATTAGAATGGACTACCTTCTGCCTTTTTTTCCTCATAAAGGGAGAATTGACGTCAGCAGTGGTGATGAATGTAAGGTCTACTATGTTTCCATGGAATTATTTTCCAGTGGCACAGTAGTTAGCTATCTTCTACTCAGGAAAAATAGATTTGACAGTGTTCTGATATTACGTTTCATCTGAACAGGCTCTACCTCTTTGCTTTGCAAGTCTGCTATGTCCTACACCAAGAAGGCCTCTGCATTTCTCTATTACTTTACACACACACAAACACACTCACGTACACACACACATAGGGAGATAAAACATTTTCCTGCAGTGTGTGAATGCGGGGAAAAGAAAAATGACATGGGGTAATCATAGTGAAGCGTTACCAGTCATTACTCTGAGCTGTCACTGGGAGAAGGGAGACAAGACTGCAGCTCTGCAGCTCACAGGACCCCACGCCTGCCTTCTACAGTCCGGCAACGCTAGATTGATTCTGCCAGACACCTTCTCCCTCCCTCCCTCCCTCCCTCCCTCCCTCCCTCCCTCCCTCCCTCCCTCCCTCCCTCCCTCCCTCCCTCCCTCCCTCCCTCCCTCCCTCCCTCCCTCCCTCCCTCCCTCCCTCCCTCCCTCCCTCCCTCCCTCCCTCCCTCACCTCCCTACCCTCCCATGTTTCATTCTATTTCTTGTTCCTCTTTAGAGGGCAGTGAACGAGGCAGCTTGCATGGAATTCTCCTCTTCACTATTTCCTGGGTGGAGGAGAGATGAGTGAATCACCTCCGCCTCCATCCACTCTCAGCTTGACCTTGGTCCACATTATGATTACTGCTCCAACTGGGCTTGCTTGACTTTGACTGATAAAAGCCACAAAGTGTCGGATTGTGGATAGCTAAGCAATTTCGCTTGGAGCTCTAATTCTGACCTTTATATTTTTCCAAAACAATCTTGTTGAACTGAAGATGCAGAAAAAGCATTTCCTCGTTGGGTTGAGCATACAGTATACCAACAGCATACTTTCATGGGGCCCAGCACTGCATGGTGGACAATGAGTTTGCCTCAATAACTGAGGGATCAGATGAGACAGGACCTGTTAGTTGGAGAGTAAAAACAGGGCGAGAGAGAGAGAAAGAGCGAGGGGAGAGAGATGAGAGCAGAGAAGTGAGCCCAGAGTTCCCCAGAGATTGACTTCTCCCCTGTCAGTTCCCCTGGGGGGGAGAGCAGAGGGCCTAATCCACAAAGAAGGCTCGATATGGCTCCTTCACATTGCACCTCGAGTCGGGGCTATTGAAAGTGATATCTGAGATTATTTTTCATTTCGGTGGGCCAGCATCATTTAACCAAGGCAGTCCAGGGACTCTACGGCTGCGAAAAGATTCAACCAGACAGACCCCTTCCATGAGCAGACAGGATCCACTTTCCTCATACCATCTCTCCTCTCCACCCAAACACAACAGGACACCTAAGAAAACTGCAAGTAGATTTTTTGTTTTTTGTTACTTCCCATAGAATACAACATTTTCAGCACTGGCTACAATATGTGTTGTCTATGGTTGTGGTCTGTTCTACGAAGCTATCCAGTCCAACCGACATAACCAGAACAAGAGAAGAGAGAGAGTGTGGTACGGTATTGAGTCTTCATCCACCGCTGTGTTTGAAGAGCCTGGTGCCCAGATGGTTAGTAAGGCTGCCAGCTCAATTACAAACACACACTGCAGAGGAGGAGGAGGAGGAGGAGCGGCCAGGAGGGGGATGGCCCTCACAGGGACAATTGAACTGATCCCTGTTTGAACTTCGATTGAGTGTCAGCGTGCTGTGACACAAAATGGCCTCCAACTCTTTAACATGACTTACCATGGTTACCCGGGGAAAAAGCTGGGGCTGTTATAGCTCCTCTGGCAAAATATCTTACTGTTTTGTCGATAGAGTCATCATGGCAAGTGCAGGAACCTCTCTGCTCATCGAAGGCCACCCCATGTTTAAACCACAGCAGTGAACACATGAGGTAAAACGCCCAATACAAAGCCATCTGAACGTGGTGCGCTTCTGCCGTAATTAGTAGCTTGTGGATGTACATGTCTCTTCAGACATACTTCAGATATGATCTGAAATGGCTCGGATAATTCTGTCACCCAAATGATTTGTTCATATGATATCTTAATATGTAACATGATGATATCAGAAGATACACCTCAGAGATAGAAATACAATTTGCAATTTATTGCAAGTGAAAAGCACATATTCTAGTAACTAAATTGTTATTAAAGCCCTTGCACAGCTCTTTTTCTGATAATGTACTTTGGTAACAGAGGAGTTTGATTTCTATAATATTGTCTGCTTTTGGACAAATAAACACACTCTCCACTTGTCTCTTGTGTTGGAGAATCTGCACTTGGCTTTAGGGGGTTACTCTTCACACCTCAAACTTCTTCCACCTCTTTGACGCAGGAAAGGTAACTTTGAACTTCACCAAGAACCTATTCTCTGAGGGATTCAAGTTCAAACTCCCACAATGCTTTGTACCTCTCCTTGAAGCATTTGATGTTCCATGCCTTTAGAAACATACGTTTTTTTGGTTTTCTAGTACTGTTCTGGAATACCAGGAAGAAGAATTATGATAAATTGGGACATGCTGCCTCCTATGAATATGTTAAATTTTCTCAAATACATACAATATTATTTATTTTTGGTTGAATCTGTAATCGTAGTCCAGATACATTTGGAAAAATGACAGAACTGTGTTTTACCTCTTGCCAAACAGCCATCAATGATAAACAGGAGGTTGTGAGGTCATCCTTTCCCATTTGTTTGCATCATCCTTCTCTGAACACAATCTTGACTTGCATATCACTGCATACATGGGATTCTCATGGCAAGAGACAGCCAGGTGCAGGGAGAGATCAGAGCCGAGGACTGGCGAGGGTGGATACGAGTGAGACAGTGCTTTAATCACTTCCTCCGTGGCAGCCGTGGCGACCGTGTTTATCGTTGGAAAGCATCTGAAATATACGTACACCAGCCTGGTCGCACTAGGATTTATTACCCCTGGTGAAAGATCTATGTGTCTTTTAAATGGCTTCAGTGACCTTGAGGGACTTTGAGGACACATGGTGAACTTTAATGTCGACAGTGGGAAATGCCGATATCTGTAATTTTTTCTTTCCCCAAGCATCCCCAAGCATCCCCCAAACCCTCTGCCCCCCTCTCCAACACACACACAAAGAGTGTTTTTTTACAGAGCGTTGTGAGAACTGGGAGATACAGTAAACGTTCACCTTGTTATTGACTCCCTACCCAGAGCATGGTAGAAATGAACTTAGCAATGGAGACTGAACACATCTGTTATGTTTAATGATACAGTGGACATAAGTGGTTTCAGGCACCTTTGACCCTCTGTCCATGCTGTCACACATTAAATGGAACCCCTTTTACAAAAGTAATTAACATAAACCCTGACCTCCAACCTAAGGCAATTATGATTGGATATTTGAACACTTCATAAATATGAACTGCATAGTGCCAGTTCCATACATTACCGTTATTTTGTTGCATGCTGTGTAGTAGATCAGAAAAAAACGTGACAATTCACTCCTGGATACAATATTGGGGCTTATGTATCTGTCATTAAGCAACTATTAAGCAGGTTGAGTCTGACCATAGCCAGTCACTGGGAACAGCTCTGATGAAACCTAGAGAGCACATTAGAGAGCTGGGCTGCTCTTAACTCTCCATAAACCCAGGTGCTTTCATTTGAATAGCACTTGGGGTAATTACTGCAGGCAGCTCATCCAATGATGGCTTTGTGGCCGATTCCGTCTCCCTCTTTCAATTTCCTGCCTCGTTGAAGATGCTTGGGAGATGCAGCGCAGGGATAGGGCCTGCAAACCTAAGCAGGACAAAAGCTCCTCATAATAAAAAGCGATTGGAAAGTCTGGAGTCGAGCTAGAGCCATGATAACCTTACTTATATATCTCCGATCTGGAGCAGATTAAGATTGAAAGAGAGCGATATAGGAGAGAGGGGATATTTGTCTCAATGCTACGTAAACCACCGATACTTCAGCGCTGTTTTATTATCCAAGCAGGCCGACTAGACTCATCAATCAATTCTAATATGTACAGTGCGTTTTTAGAAAGCCATTAGTCACAGAACAGTTATCAAATGTAATTTCAAATACTAGGGGTTATGAAACAGCACATAATTCAGAAGTTAGTCAGACAAATTCATTTAGTTAGTCATATATATATGGGCCAATATGCCAGCGGGTTTGCAGTAGCTGAAATGCACATTTAAAGGCATTATCTCTAAGGGAACTTTAATTAAAGTACTAATAGCCCACAGCTTAAAGAAAGCCAAATAGCCAATTGTTTAATCTGTTTTAATTACTTTACTTCCAGATTAATTATTAATTGAAAGCATTTGTCTTTCACATTTCCAACTAAAGAGAATGCATCAAACTCTAATTTAGAGAAAGGCAACCAGAAAGAGGAAGTGTCACAGAACAAAAGGTACTTGCTGTTTAAAACCACATTATTGTTTACTTTCGGGTTTCTATAATACTACTTGTATACTCATCTCTACCCATTCAGACGCTGCCCTTTCAACCGAGATTTGTTTGGGAGAGTCAATTTGAAATGCGTCTTATTTAAAACACATTACCAATCACGTATGAATGATTCCATTTCTCTTGCTTTGATTCAGTGATTGATTTCCCACCAGTCAGGGAGTGGGAGGTGGAGTGTGGGGATGTACACGGGTTCCAGTTCACGGACGAGGCTCACATCGCTAGCTGGTGTCTGTTAATTTGTTTTTGATTGGGGCGCGAGTAGAAGACAGGCTCTCGTTGATGGCATTTGGGTGGCTGAATCACATGACTGATCTGGTCTTAACTTTCTTTCCTGCTGTTCTGCAGTCTGAGGTTCCCTGCAGCTAGACAGACACAGAACACCTCCACAGTCTTTCTGTCTCCTGCTATTCATCTACTTTAGTATATTGGAGCCTGGTGTTTTATATTAAATTAGTCTCACAACCATCCGTTTGTCTGATGAGGCTGTAATTCGCAAAACAATTAAAAGAATGTACAAGCACACAAGCAGGCTTACATCCATTACAAACATATTAGATGCAAATACTCCCCAACTCAAAGATTTAAAGGAGCATAATCGTCCCTAAGGAACTGAATAGTTATGATGTAATTATAACATGTGATGACTACTGCTTCTTTACTCTCAATATATATATCAATGCAATATTACATCAAAGACCCAATGCAATTGCATTTGAGCCAGTTTGTAATGTCATAAATAGTTTAAACGTAATGAGGTTTCCCATTGGTTACACCTGTAATTCGACACAGCGCCAGGAAGAAGGGCAGACGGACAACAATGTATAATTCTAGATCAAACAATTGTTTAAATGTAAAACTAAACTGAAAAAGTCCAGTTCTAACTGAATAGTCATGGATCACTCCAATATGGCATCCTTCCATGTGGCAGGATACTTTCAAAGAACTAGGCCCTGCTAGGTCTCCCTAAACCGTCTACCTTCCAAGCTAGCTAGTAGAATCAGGATATTTCTTGCTGTAACAATCATGGAAGATCTGGTCCAATCAGTGTACTGGTGGGTGTAACGCAACATTTTAAGGTGCAAGCATAGAGATCTTTTGTGCACTTAGGAAAATCTGGTTACAAAGATACAAATCTTTACGTACATCCAGTTATACACTTTCTAAAATCTTTAAAACCCTAACATACCTTCATATTAATTTGCTTTGTGAAATACCTTAGGCAAATCAAGGTACAAAGGGCAACTTTCACAGCTCGATGAGACGAAAAGTGCCTTTTTTCCAAACTCTGCACAGAAAAACAAACAATTACATTCTTGACTGCCTTTATTTGCTCCATGATTGAGCAGTGGAGGCAGACAGGGCCAGGCAGAGTAATTAACTAGCGCCTGAAAACCTTTATTCTTAGAGTGCTGTCACTTTGATGGATGGCTGATTAAAGTCAATGAGATGGATATCAGTACACAGTCGCAAACCACTTGATGAGACCTGAGGAAAAAAAGCCACCCAAAAAACACAAGTGTACAGGTACCATAACAGGCTACCAGTGCCCTTTGAGGTTGGAGAGAATGATCCTGTGCAGGCAAAGATGAAGAAGAAGGAGTAATTGGTGGACGGAGGAGGGGAAGTGAGGAGCGACGTCTCATGCCATGCGCCTCGGCTCAAATTGCCTGGCTTCAGCGTCTTTTGATGAGATTTCTCATTAGGGATCTATACAGGCTCGACTTTGGAAATATCACAGAATTAATTAAAATGATAGGAAACGGAGAGAGAGGGAGAGAGAGGGCGAGAGACAGCTGCCAGTGGAAGGACAGGAGAGGGCCCGTGTGTAATCATTGTTCGGATCAGAGCCCCATTGTCTGCCTGTGAATAAGCGTGTTGACGACGGCCAGCCCCTCTTGTGTGTTTATCTGGGCCAGTTGCTTGTTTTCAGCAAGCAGTCGTTGATAGAGAATTCAGACTGCTCGCTGTGGACCGTTTCAAAGGCTTCGCTTACTTGCCAGAGCGCCCACCACGCTGGCTTTTCAGCCATTTTATCAGTCGTTTTTCAGATTTAGATTGGGAGAGATTTTGACTGGGCTCACATCTGTTGTCCCCCACCTCCCTTCCACATGGTGAATTGCCTGTGCCATGCAGAGAGAAAAAACTCAAATCCCCAGTACACGGCTTGGCACAGCAGTGTCCGGATCAGAACATTCTTTTGAGAGGTTACTCTTTTAGAACGTAGCCTCACGTGAATTTACAAGAGCTCCATCGTCCACGGACACTATAGTAGCTCCTGTATGTATAGCCTAGTACATCTCTCAGCTCTTGGCTTTAAAGCCGAGCGCTGTTCTAAGGAGCAGACTTCACATGAGATGCCGACAATGCCGCACAATAGTTTCTTTCTTTCTCGCTCCTCTTTTACAAAACACACAGGGTCATGGAAAAGAGAATCAAAACGGAATTGTCACCACAAAAGCAACATTCCATGACCAGGCCAAGTGTGATGTACTCTACACGGCAGGGAGCAACGCGGGTCTGACCAGTGCAGTATGATCTCACTGCCGACACACCACATCTGTGGATCCCAAACACAAACATCTCTGCCTCTAGCTTGGGGAGAACGTGTGGCTTATTGGAGGCGAGTAGTAAAGACCTCGTTCCATCTGTTTAATTACAGCGTAGATTAGGAGATTATTTTTGCATTACCAGCGCCTTTCACTCCTCCTCTCACCAGCAGCCCTGGGAGAGAACGCTCAGCTGAGCCTCAATCCCATATCAGACCCACACTGGGGGAAAAACAACCACCTTGTAAACACTCTGGAACTCTATGTCGCACACAGAACATGAATGCAGGCTATAATGTATAGCTCTCGTCATGCCGTCGTCACGTGAACCACAAGGTGTATATTTGTATTTGATCTGCATTGTGGTTTTAAATTGAGATCAAAGTATTCTAATAATGATTGACAGACTACTCTGAGGCAACACAGTTAGTGTTTGTGAGGGTGTGTCCATGTGTGTGTATACATGTATTCTTTATGTGTGTGTGTGTGTGTGTGTGTGTGCGTGTGTGTGTGTGTGTGTGTGTGAAGATGTGACTCAGCACCCCCCCCGCCAGTCCTCAGGAATCCCTAATCGGTGAGCAGACTTGTGATGCTCGTTAGGGAGAGAGGGCTTCAGGGAGAGATGCAGAGGAAGGACGGGGGAGATGAGATGGAACTGTCCTGATGCATCTCATGCAGATACTCTGGAAGATTCTGCTGCAGACAGTCATGTCCTCCAAACACATCACACCTGCATCGCGTTGACCGGAGGAACACAGAGTCCACTCATCAACCATCGTCGAGGGATCATTCACGAGATGTACTTCATTATTGATGCAATTAAAATGGACAGATACATAATCACTGGAACACGTTGATGTGTCTGTGTTTGTTTTTCAAAGACAGACGAAGAAAGAAAGAGAGAGACCGAGAGCGAGAGAAAGAGAGTATGCTTGTGTCTTGTCTGCATGAATATGCTGTATACACACACATATATACATTCATCCATCAATTTATATGTATTTTGTGCGGGTGTGTGTGTGTACGTGTGTATGTGAGTTGGCGTCCGCTCCTGAAGTGGAATTGCTCACGGTGGGACAGATAGAGAGCAGCTGTGAGTAATTGTTTCGCTCAGTTGCTGAGGCTCATCCTGGCCCTTTAGAGATAAGCTGGAGTAAATCTCCCTTGATGTCCTAGGAGAGGAGGGGAGAAGATGGAGACGGAGGAAAGCAAACACCAGGCCATGGCCAGACACTGTTTGAACTGCCTCTTCAAGACCTCGCTCTTCAAATGACTTTTTCTCCAGTCTGATGGGAAGAGGAGGACTATTATTCTGCTGCTATTGGCAGTTGTTGTTGTTGTTGAAACCTAACACTGGGGAATGTCGAGTCATAGTCATGAGTGCTGATGAGGGAATGCCGAGAGGGAAAAAAAGAGTCCGAAGGTAGCTGTAATAGTCTCATGCCATGTTGCACGGGAGCAGTACAGTCACACTCCATATTACTGCCTTCTGCTGTGTCTGGGTATTCAACGAGTATAAGGAGTTCCAAACCTGACGTACTGTGGCAGTATGTAATCGAATTAACCTGTAAGAATGATAAGGCAACACTGTACGAGGAACAGTTTCTCCATCTCTCTCCGTACGTGGTGAAGATGGATGTATTTCTCTTCAGCGGACGATGTGTGTGAGACTGCCACCACCAGTGTGCATCTTACTGCAGTGGTGACATCACTGGGAATACAGTGGTTAGAGCCTTACGAGGAGCCTCCCTCGGTGATGAGTTTATCAGGCAACAGTAATAACCACGCTGAAACAGATTACATCAGCAGCAATATTACCAACTAATGATGAGCCAGAGAAAGATACAGAGAGAGAGAGAGAGAGGAGAGAGAGAGAGAGAGAGAGAGAGAGAGAGAGAGAGAGAGAGAGAGAAGAGGGGAGGGTCCCTTGATGAATTATTTCATTTCATCCGGGCATGAAGGCAAGCGGAACCCTCCCTGCGTTATCAGGCTATCCCCACCTGCTAACGACTGAATCAAGATGCACTGGTTATGAATGGCTACGGAAGTGAGTGGCCATAACATCTGTCAAATTGCCATGTTAAATTCTGTTTAATCATACTCAATTGTACCGACAGGCCACTTCCAGTGGACTGGCGAAGACAGACGCAGGCTGGCCTCCCCTGAGGCTTCAGACTCAGGGTAAATCTTACGGCAAGCCGACTGGATCAAATGGCAAGCCATGTTCCCCAGACCTCAACCACCCCAGACACAGACAGATAAAGAAGAATTCTTGCGTCACTTGCATCTCTTCTCCCCCCTCCCCTCTCCAATTTAAAAAAAGAATATATATATATATATATAATATATGTAATACAATCATATGTATATCAGATACAATTACATGATTATGAATATTAGACGGTGGAAAGTGCTCCTGCCAGTAGCCATGTGGTGAGCAATTACAAGCAGTAAGAGAGACCCTACAGGACGTGAGCCGAGCCATTCTGGGAATGTGTGATGCCGCGTTCGATCCCAGCAGCAACTCTGGTTAAAGGATCACACTTCACCGTGGTAAAAAACAATCACTGGCCAAAGTGTGGCATCGGTCAGTCGTCCCCCAGACCTGTCAGACATGTGCCTGTGTCCTATCTGTAGATAAGAGTAGCTGTAAAGAGAGCCGGGCAGCACCACGGAAGGGCCAGGGCCACAGAGTGAGCCCGCCAGCTCATAAACCCGCTCAGCCAAACTGTTTTATGATCACAACATAGAACTGCTGCCTTGAGTTACAGAGTCCCGGAGCAGAATGCTGTGGTTTTCTGTCCGACATACTGTAAGGGTACCCTATTCTAGCCCTTTGTGATATTGGTTGCAAAAGCGGCTACAAAAATACAATTTGATTGAATTCAACCTAATCACATGTATGATCCATTCAAATAACGGAAGAGTTTCACCTCCTGGCGACTCCTCCGACCAGGCTGTTGTGGTGGATCATAGCTAAACTGAGGATGAAGGATGAATTCTAATTCTAAAGTTTCCTTTTGAGCATCTGTGTGTGTTCCTGAATGGCCAAGCACTTTCATTCAAGATCATTATTTTTAATTGGCCGCATCATAAAAAGAACATCACGCTTCATGTAGCATTGTTTCCCATTGGAGGGCACGGGCTCTCTGTGACTGCTGATGCCACTTTAATCCAGCCAAGACCCCCTTCTAAGAGGAGACCCAACCTTGAGAGAACCTGCCATTATGTTTTTGGGCCCCTTGCATGTGTACAGACATAATATGTGTCCAGTGAATCCCAACTGTGCTGTCACGTTGCCCAATTGAGTTAGGCACTCTTGAAATTCAAGACTTTGAGAGACTTTGATAGAGGAAGCCAGAGGTAAATCTATTTGAGGACACAAAGGAAGAGGCTTCAGAGTCACAGAACGACCCCACCTCCCCATATTCAGAACCAGGCTTTCATCCTCCATATGAATCCTAATCAGTCGTCCTGATTGCAATGAGTGGCCTTTTGTAACGTCTTTAATCCAGTGAGTGTTTTTAAGAAGGGCATAATTGAAATTCTGTCCAGGATGGCTGCAATTTCCAGCTGCAACATAATGAGCCATCAGCTGGCTCCTGTCGGGGGCGTGAGGGACTGTCTTTAATGTGCCATGTGATGAACCTTTGATTGGTGCGCCAAAGACCATGCTATGTTGACAATAGGAGCCAGAGATGTGGGCTCTTTTTTATTTAGCTCTGACCCTCATATTCCCTGGCCTTAATTAAACAATCAGTCCGATTGAGAGTCCATTAATGATGTCATTGAAATTGTTATGCTAATTGGACACACTGAAGTCCGCTCTGAACGTTCTGAAGCCCCTTAGAACCATGTGAAGCGCGTGCTGATTGATAATGGTTCTGTAGAAGAACTTTGGGCTGTTGTTGGTCCGGTCACAACTCGTCATCATCTCTAACATGTGACCGCTGTGTATTTACCAAGTTGAAGGCTTTGTTAAAGTGGCGGCCACATTAGGTAAACTGAAATAAAGTCCAGACCCTCTCTTACTCAGAAAAGTTTAAAAGAGGCAGACCATTCTGTGGAATCACTCTTGGTAGCAGAAAAGAGGGCTGGGGGTGTTAATTTCATGGGTTAGGTCTTAAATTGAGCTCCACAATTTCTCCCCGACTAGATTAGAGGAAGGTCTCACTCTGTCCTCAGGTAAGACGGCCCGTTGCTTCTTCTATGACTCATCATAATATCTCCTTCCATCCAAGACTGCTTGACCCCTCTACACCCCCCTCACATCCACCAGAGTGGTCTCACCCATGCAGCTAGCTTCAGTAGCCGAGAGCTTCAGATGCGAGTCTGGCCTTCGAGGCGTCTTTCTAAGTGTTGTAACACATATAACTGGCTCAGGTCTAACCACAACCTGATAGCAATCGCATCAACCCTGTGCCGTGACCTAAAGGGTTTGGCTACTGTGGCACTGTTGATGTTAGGAGCGCAGACTGGATGGGCGTCAGCATCCCCCTGAGGCCACACATCTGAACACTTCCATCTTCAACCATGCAAGAGGAGATGTCGTTTCCTCCCAGGCATGACCTGAAATGACGTGGAGGCATGAGGACACAGAAACTGATGCCTACATGCTTTACACAACTTAAGTCCAAAATATGAGTTTTACTTTGCACAAACTAGTGTTTAGAAATGTCTTTACTGCAGGGCATTGTAAAATGAATACATGTATCGTAGGTGTGATTCCAAGAAAGAAAAGCTGTTGTGTCTAAATTGCCTTCTCAATATGCCCAAACAAGCAGAAAAGGTGCAAAGGGTTTTTTCATGTTCTTCACTTAGCTATAATTTCTAATTATGTTTTCTCATTTAAACCTCATTTCGAAAAAGGTGGAGATGTATACCTTGCATTGCAATTGACTAAGAAATTGCCAACTTGCCTCTAAAAATAATGGTGTCATTTATTTTGTGTCCATTAGCAGGAATGTGCTTTTATTAATTCCTCAAGTTGGTTTCCTGCATCCTCCTAATTAATTCAATTTTGTTTTTCGCGCTACGGAAGCCTCTGCAAATTAATGAACTGGAACCGAAATATTGTTGAGAAGCTGATGTGCTTTATCTACATGTGGTGCATTTTCTATCATTAGACAAAACGCCTGATGACTTGAAAGTTTTTTGCTGCCAGTGTCGGGGTCTCCTGCCAGGGGGGCATATTCTGCCTGCATAATTGATTAGACCACCAAAGAGCTGCAGTTCCAGTCACAGTGAAGACAAGATACCCGTTATTTGCATTTCCTTTACAGAGAAGAAAACAGCACTCATCCACATGGGTAAGTAGATCTGTATTTTTAGATTCAAATGTAAAAAAAATATTTGTGTCTAAATGATAAATAGTTGTTGTTTTCTAATTGGTTGCCTGTCTGTCTGTGTGTGTGTGGCTGTGTGTGTGTGTGTGTGTAAGTGTCACATTCTCAATTTCACACAGGCAGTTAGTCTGTGGCTGCATATAAAGCGTATTAGTACATTTAAAAGAGGCTCCATTTGGTTTCTCTGTGAAACATTTGCAGTGTAATAATGAGCTATAGTCTTTTTACAGTCTGTGATCCACTCTCTCCTTCAACATTCAAGAGTCAGTGGGGTGTAGGGACAGATCTTCACCTCATAACTCGGTTGGCTTGCTTTATTTGATGGGACATTCATTTGTATTCTTCACGTTGCGACTCTTGTGCCTCTTTGTTTCCAAAGATATGCATTTCATTCCTCCCAGGGTTGTAAAATATCCTAGACATGAATCGATGTTGAGTTGTGACTGTCTCCTTTTGACACCCCTTTGTCTCTTTTATAATACACATTTCTTTGTCAAATATGCTTGGAAAATTCTCTTTTACTACTTATCATAGTCATATACATTGTATTACCTTCCCTTACTATACCTTATGCAAAATAAAATGTATTTTGAAAACGTTCAAATGTATTAAACCTTTCATTGTACATCCACTGAGAACTGTACTGTCAATTGACAGCAAGTCACATTAGTTGTCACATCACGTTATATGTGTAGGTATTATATGAACTAGCTCTGTACACATACAGATGCATTCTCACACACACATGCTCAAGGGAGGGGGTGGGTTGGTGGGGGTGTTGGAACATTGCTCTGATTGCCGGCAATGACTGATGGCCATCATTTAAAAGTGTCTCACAGCTGTCACCCACTAAGCGAATTAGAGGGGGGTAATTAATCTGGGCCACAATGCACTAGCACATTTGGTTTTGTGGGGGAGTGGGGAAGGGACACATGGAAATGTCCATAGGGGAGAGCAAAACAACCCTTATGGCCTCCCACACCTATTGGCTGACATCTGAACTCATCCATAGCCAAGCCTCACTCACTGAGAGACAGAGGAGAGGGGCCTGCCTTACAAGAGTGGCATCACTATACTGTGGACATCTTTCAGAGGGCCAACAAGAATTGTTCCTTGTCTGCAGTGGAAAAACAACATGAGCGACCATTTGTACTAGAGCTAAATACGGAGGAAAGCGTTGTAGCAGCAGTGTATTAGTGTCCCTGCCTCCCAGATGTCGCAGGTGTCTCGGCGCTGTCGCTTCTCTCTAGGGACGCCAGCAGAGCACATCCCATTGCACAGACAGGTGTTTTCTTCTCACTGCAGTTACAGTAGACCTGCAATTGCAAACAGCGACAGAATATGTCGACGTTGAGCAGTAATGGATATAATGGTCAAGCAGCACGTTCCTCTGTCCGCCTCGCCGCTTCCTCCGGGGGGGAACTGGAGGAACTGCATCAGCTGCTGCTGAGCATGGGTCATTATGCCCGTCTCAGATCTGAACCAAGAAGACAAAGGACTCTGTGGTTCATGTCGAACCCGGGCCATGACCACTGAGGCGTGGTTTTCCCCGCAACGCTTCCACCGTCTCTCCTTCCTCTGTCACCGAGGTAACGGTAGTTAGGGTTACCTCCGTCCACACTACGGGCAGAGGGGGAAAGAGGAGGAAAAAAGCTGCACTCAGAGGACTCAGATCGTGCAAACTAATGCAGCGCAGAGGAGCATGTAAAGGCCCCTGTGTGGAGAGAGAGCCAGGGCATCAATGGCAATTAATGCAAGTGGTGTCTCAGACAAGGAGGCTAATGAGTTTTAATATGCATGCAGGTGAGGGAGAGCTGAGTCGCTGAAGCCCTTAATGAACCCATGACAGCCTAATTAGCCACAATTTACAATTCCGGGATTCTAATCAGAGGCGCTGAAACACAGCCACAAATCTTTGTATGAATGAGTCTTTTTAAATGCTCCAATCTGTTGCCTTGATTGATAATTGGCCGTTTTTTCGCCATCTCTCTGTATATCTGCGTTGAAAAGGAGCTTTCCCGACTTGACAGGATAGCTGGTATGTGTTGGTGTTTTGTAAGTATTTTTCATGTGTTTTTCTCGTTCGCCGGCTAAATATCAACACCCACAGGCTGGTCTCACTGGGATGGCATTCTGTCATTTGCTTTAGCTGCAGGGGTTTTACGGAAATACTTCAGTTGTGACGATACCTGATGAGTCATCCGGGTCTAGGGATTTCATTTGCAACAAATAAACTGTACACTGAGAAGTTGAAATTATGAAAAGTATTGACATGATTGAAAAAAAGGCAATGTTTAATATATTAGTTTTAATCTTGTGGACTGACCATGAGGACGATGATATTCAGTTGGTTCTTAAGTCTGAATAAACATCACACAACCATTGGTCAGCAATCAGAGGTTCTGTAACCGGAAACACAACATCTGATCAATCTCCCCTCACCACAATTTACAATATTAGCATTATAGAGTATGTCTAGCTGTTAGAACAGTCATTAATAACCATGTGGGTCATTCAGTGTTAATATACAGATGATCTCTGCTGTTTGCCTCAGTACATATATCCAGACGCCTCCAAGCGTGAAATTGCTGCTAATCGTGAGCTGTAATTATTAAACCTTGTGCATTGTCCAGCTAAGCAGATTTATATCAACAGGCCTGCAGAGGACAACACGCTGCAGAGCGCCCTATCATGAATGACTGATTTAAGATGCATAGAGAATGTAAACAAAGGTGAGTCATTGAGACAGACCAGGGGTTTCAGTAACGCCCTGCGTGCTGTGTTCACACAATGAGGGCTACCTGGCACACCCGACTACATCTAGAGCGGGAAAGCAAAGTTTTGTCTATCTAAACGTTCTGTCCAATGCGGGACACTGTTGGACGTATTTTCCTTCAATGTTCTATTTATGTATCAACCACCGTGCTCTCATGATCAAGTTGAGTTTTTGAACTGCGATGTCCAACATCCAACAGAGCCCTTGGAATAGGAACCCAAAGGCTGAACTGAATTCTAACAGCATTGCTGTGCAATATGCCACACAATGACTAAGCTGATTTGGATACAAGAGAATATAATGTAATTCAAATGGGTATTTGGGCTATTCAACTGTTCTTCACTGTCTGTGACAGGTATTTCTCCTGGATTCAACGTTTCTGAATAGCATAATCATATTTTCGAGCATTCATCGTGACCTGCTTGGCTTGAAGTTAAATCACATCACAGGGATTAAAGGCAGCTATTAAAATCAAATCCACTCATATTTGCTTGATGGTGATATCAAACTTCAATTGAAGTTGGGGGTTTAGCAGTTTCATTTTCATCTCGGTGTGATTTAAGATCCTCAAATAAAGCAATGAAAAGAGATCTCCTCGTGATATGAGATCTGTATTATTATGCTTGTTTTTTCCCTGGATTGGGTCGAGTCAATCATTCCAGACTTTACGAAAGGTGTGCTTGGCAAAGGTCAGGGATTAGTCTAGATACAGTCTATATGTCACGCTGTCGAGATTTGGCCTGGAACACCACGCAGACAGTCTGATGATCATCTTGTGATTGGCTGGCATGGTTGGTCTGCTTTGTATTTTAAAGAAGCATTGTCCGTGTTCTAAAGCAGTATAGCATGATGTAAATGGTTTCTAATTCCATCACTTAAAATCTAGATATTCTGTGGTAGATACCTTGGTTGCATACTGAACTGCTGGGGATGTAGGGAGTGTCTCATTGCATGTCAATAGCAGGGAAAATCCAACTAAATTGCCAGATGCTTATCATTAGCCCGCATTATCATCACGCACAAATTTCAAATCAGATATCCCGGTCATAGACCGTACTGAAGCCACGAATGATTTCAAACTATGGACATTGAATGCTGTTGCTATGGCAATGGCGATAACCATATAGGAGCTATATCAACAGTGTGCCAATAGAGCTGGGCTTTCACATAGCTAAAGACTAGAGTCCTCCATCTACACTGTGAATACTGAGGACTACTCAGTGTGGGCTGTGCAAATTGTCTCGATCCCAAACAGGCAAATGGCAGCGACAGAAGAACATGACACAAGATGGCTCGTGCTTGAGCCCTCGTTTTCCCCCACACTCAGACGCGTGTTGAAGACTCCTCTGTAGACATCGCTACAGGTAATGGACCATGTGTGCATTCCCAGAGGCTTGTAGTTGTACTATGTAACATATCCCATGCTATGCTGATCTCTTGCTGGTTTTCTAGGAAGTGGATGTGACTTATCGCTGAAGAAGCGCTGCGTGGCTCTTAAGGTGTAATCTCCCTGGTCCTGACTGCATTGACCTCATAGAAATCTTTATGGGGCATTTGTCTGCGACATTTGGATTCATCTTCAGCCTATGAGGTGTCTCACGGAAAGCACTGGCTGGCCAAGTTGAGTGAGTCATATCACTGTGTCCTTCGAGACACACAAGAATGAACTTGATCGTTATTGCTTTCTTGGTTGCATGCTATTGGCCAACTCGTGTGAGAGTTTAGTTTGGACATAAAACTGTAGAAGGAGAATTGTAGCTCGCGCTCAACACATCTACAGTGAGGGTCTTCAGGTACATTTGCTCTGCTTGTTCTACAGAAAACAAGGGACATATAAGATACAGCATATTGTAAATAACTGCACCCATTTGTCCTGATTTTGCAGAATGAGCCTAAATACCTCTGTGCCAGTTCTGCCAAAAAGCTGTTTAAGAAATCACCCGAAAATGCACAAATACTTACCACTTTCTGTCAGTATTCCATGAAGGGCACGGAAGGTGTGTAATTTAACAGACCTCGATGATGTCAGATTTGTAATGTAATTACAAACCCATCTGTCTCTCATCGTATGACAAGCGCAAAATGTCCAATTATGGTTTCATTTAAATTCTAATTAGTTCGGCCCAATTTCCCAGCCTGCAGTGTTCTGGATGTTGCAAATGAAAGATGCACAAGCCTACATGAACCTGAGAGAGTTCTGTTCACATTTAGAGTTCAGTCTAAATCTTTAACCAGTTAATCATATTTGGTTTTATACTCAAAATTGGAGCACAACCACACACTACTACAGATTAGATGGACAGTGCTCAGTTTTGAATGGAGGCCTGAGGAGCTTAGGAGCATTCTTGCTGGTTTTCTGTTTTAATATGTTTATGTTTTTTCCCCCCCTTTGTGTGTATGCACATTTGGATGCAAATTAGCATAAATATTGTCCCCCACAAACCTGCAGGAATACTTCCTGATGTATAATAGACCTTGATTTCATTCTCTCCTTCCGCAGAGATTGCTGATCACGTGTCTGGGATGCAGAGGCAGAGCTCAGCTGATCGACACTCGTGAGCGTCTTGCAGGCATTGCTGGGCCCAGCTCTCAGTGTTTGTGCCATGATTAGGCCCGTAATCAGGAAAGAACAAACTGATTATTAGCTCTGTGCCACTCGACCGTCTTCAGGGAATCTGCTCTCTCTCCTTCTTTTAATCGCTTCCTCTATCTCTCTCTTCCTTTCGCGCACACAAACACTCGATTGCTCTCGCCCTGTTTTGCTCTCTCTCTCCCTATGTCTCTCTCTCTCTCTTTCTGCCTTGCTTTTCTCTCTGATTAGACTGGGTTGGCTCTCCTCTTATTACCATATGTCAGTGCCATCTTTTTTCGTCCGTGGCATCCCCGTTCGACAGTTCCAAGCACCCTCTCTCTGTTCTTCTCTCTCCTCTCCTTAATCATTGGAGCAACATCTCACCTGATTACTCCTCAAAGCCTGATTACAACCTGACAGCTCGGCTGACTCACAAATGTCGTCAGGAACCAGTCAATTTCTCACACCAAAGCCGACTTGAAACACTGCCTTTGGACCAAGCAATAATAAATGTTTGTAATCACAAGTGTAACATTAAAGACCTTTTTGGAAACACATTATAATGTATTTGCTTATCAGATACTTAAGAGCCATCTGTTGCTAGACACAAATACGTACCCATTTGACATGTGAAGACTATGCTTGTCAAAACATCATAATGTTAAAGTACTATCTGAAAAATAGGCTTCAGTTGCTTTGTCATTTGAATACAAATTGAATCCTAAACCCACAATAACTGATCTTGCCATCATTCCATCTCCATCCTGACATGTTCATGACTGTGTGAAAATAACATTGTAGATGTTGCTCCAGTGATGGAAAGCCAAATCCCATAGCAGATGTCTGGTCTGCAAAGAAAACTCCTCTGCACTCCACAAGTACCTAGTCATTTTCCACTGCCAGTGTCTATTTCTTGATAGAGGTTGTCAATTTAGTTAAAGTTTTTGTCACTTCAACTGTAGGCTGGGTCAACAGCCTCATTGATCTCCGACACTGCTGTGGTTGTATTTCATCCCAAACCCTAAGGCACAGCATGCGCCAGGAACGCAGGGTAATTTATCAAGTCTTCACCGCCCGCGCCCCGGTCTCGTCGAGAGGAACCCAGTTACAGAGTGATTAATTAGGGTATTGAATGGCAACATGATGTGTTAGCATGAACATGATTTGGAAACATGGGGGCCAGTCAGCATCAGATACAACGGAGAAATGGAGAAGAGGATCACAGATCTGTCGACATCATCAGAAGTGACATCATCACAAGTGATAGAAATCAAGGAGATATTCAGTAATCGTATGGAAATGTGTGGGTATTGTGCTTTCCTTAATCGACTTATAAATGCCCTCAGATAAACTCAACGATAAACAGCAATGCTAGGATTGTAATGTTATACTCCTGATTGGCAAATGCGACAAATGACTGAGTTAATAGTTTATTCTAAATATCTCTTCAAGCTGATCATGCAACCATTTTACAACATGGGGACAGTAAGAGTGCTCAATGCCTCTTGAGAAGGCCCACCTTTTTCTCAATTAGAGCCAGGGATCAAGTAAATGAAATCTTGACGGCGTAAAGGTTAAATCTGATTCCCCTGGTTGACGGCGAGATGAGAGAGCTCTTCGGGTCCCACGGCACTGTTTCATTAAAGAGCAGATTGATCAGTAGATGAGTTGCTGCTGAGAATCTGAATGACTTTTCCTTGGCTCATATTCGCACAGCTAGAATCTTTAATACCTCAATTTCGGTCCTATGAGAAAAACCAAACCAACAGCTTAATTTTAATAGTTCAACATCTCAATTATGCATCTTTAATTATACCCACAGTCAATTTTCGTTTTTTGAGGGGGAGTGCAATGTACATTACAGTTTAAACTTCCATAAATGTAATACGTTTTTATTATTCTGTTTTTGTTATCCTTCAAAACAATACTGAGTACAAGAACTAGAGCATTTTAGAACTATAATAACAGCCTTTTGAGAAGTCATTTAGAAGATTCCACTGCATTTCAGCAAATTACTTTATATGAAAGTTCAAATATGAAATAAGAAAATAAAGGACATATTGCTTTTATAATGGCTTAGTGTTGGAATGTAATTATGGTATATTTACACAAGAAAGGCTTAGTATTCTTTGTTTCCATGCATCTTATTGCATTGTGGACTTATATTATGTGTTAATTACTGATAGAAATTGAGTGAGAGGTGCCTGCAGCCAGAAAATCAACGACCATTAAAGCCTAATACATTTTAATCTCCGCTGCGTCTTAAACAAATTGATGTTCATTCCATTGGTTTACTGCAGCCTCTAGGTTTGACGGTAAACCTGCCCTAGGCTTTTTCCTGGCACCACACAAAACAATCCACATCCTGTGCCTCATTTCCTCTCCCATGCTGTAACCACTTTGGCAATTGTAAATACAAACAATCAGTAGCAAGAAGTGTTTCATTTCCTGTGGTATGACTAGGACAACGTGAATGTATCTCCACTAATCGAAAAAATGCAATGAAGCAATACCCGCAGTTCATGATAATCAACACTAAACTCATTACACAGGCTCATTTTTTACCACCCAAATTGTTTGTTTTAGCCGTGATAGAAATATCACACTGATAAGTTTTAAGTGGTTTCAATGCATTAATTCTCTCTTTTTAATAGCAATGAATGCAGGAGACACTAAAACTTTGAATACAAACAAAGCATGAATATCTCGTCTTTCATTAAAACACTACGCAACTATTGTAGCTGTAGCTTTATAGGCAAGACTAAATGAATGAATCAAAGAGGCGTCATGGATGAGAACAAGTGAAAGACAACTAAACATATAGCCTTTCTTATTTATTATGGATGAATTCAATTCAAGTCTCAGAACAAACGAATAACAGACTCATCCTTATCTTCATAAACCTGTACGAACGGCAGCATCTCTCCACTGTGGCTCTTCCTAGACAGATGCATGTACTCTCTCCCAGCCCAGCCTTCAGATCCCTGCAAAATGTGCTCTTTCAGCAAGCCTTCACAAACGGCAGACTGAATCACAGGATTTTCCAAAACACCACACAGCAGCCCAGGAGCAGCTCACCAGCCTGGCGGATTAGAGCGCCAGGGAGGGCAGCGTCTCAGGGACCAGCTCACGGAAGGCTCAAACTGACAGTTGACCAGATTAACCTCAGTCTGACTGTTTCTGTATTTCCTGAATGCCAAAACCTTTCTTTGGAATTTCTCTTCATTATGACCGATGCGCTGATTGTCAAATCAATCGAGGATTTACGAGACAGGAAGGTTATAGTCGGAAGGCTCGAAGAGTACACGTAAATGCTTGCCAAAGTCTTTCCTCCCTTTAAAATGTACATTTATCAGACTTTCATCTAAATTGCGTAAAATCGTGTCTCCAACCCATAATACAATGCACACACTGCAGGATATTATTGCCTTGGGCTGAGTTACATTCAAACCCACAACATAATACGTACAAGGCATATAACTGGAACACTGCCTGTTCACAGTGAGCCACTGTTATGGCCCCTTGGTCTGGGATGGGAAAGAGGGGCTGAACTGTAGCACTTCATAGGAATGGGAATGAATGTGGCAAATGTGCATGCAGAACAACTAACTATCAAGACCAAGGAAATGGGTTCGGAAACAATAAAGTAAATGTCTGTTTTATGATCATTAACGAGGGGATAAACACAACAATGAATGGGTAAATGGAACCCAGGGGGTGGCGATAGTGTGGATGCCAAATGAATGAAACAAAGAAAACCCTTCACCCAAAACTCAATCATGCCCAAATCCCTCCTAGCCTATCCCCCATCCACCCTTCCGCCAGTGCAGACAAAGGCGAGGAACAAAGACAGTTCTGCTAGGAATGAACAGAAGAGCAGGGGGGGTGGGGGCCCATGTACATTACATGTACATTACAGTACATGGCATGTACATTATATGCCTACATGGCTATACATGTGGACGAAACAGCCCCCCAGTTCCTCAGAAGGCCCTGTCACGTGTTGACTGTAGGATACAGTAGGTTCTCCACTAATGGGTTAGTATGACAGAAATGGCACATGACCAGTTTTCTAGTGCAAGTGTGTGAGTGTGATGACAGTTGATAGTTCTTTCTTTCTGACATGTGGTGGTCAAGCAGACCTCCTGCTGGTCTCAGAATCTTGGAGAGCTTCTCGTCCTAGGCAGTTATCTGCCCATTCAACGGCATCAGTTCCTCAAAAAAGGAGATCCACATGTGATAAATCGCTAATCAAGAGCTCTGATGTAAAGTATTCATTGTTGAGGATATCCCACATTAGCTTCCCAATTCTACTTATCTGTGTGCTGCTGTGTCTGTTATTAGCACACATACACGTTCACACATGCCTGCGCTCACTGAAGAGATAAGCGCTGCTCAATTGTGCTTTAAAGATTCATTAATATCAGAGAAAAAGAAAAAAAATCTATATGTTAATTTTGCCATTGCTGTGTCTGCCAACTGAAAGATTGTGATTTGAGATTTGGCTAATCTATTAATTTCAATTAAAATGTAAGCAAGTCTGTAATGGACCATGTTTTAGTAGAACATGTTATGAAAGAATAATAGGTATTCAACCGTTAAACAGCCTATGTTCGATCAGTTCAAGACCTGCAAGATGATACAAAATCTTAACGTGTGTTTTTATTCGTATTTGTCACCTGGCCCTTTATATTTTCCCCAGTGATTTCAGACAGCACAGCCCTCATCGATACAAGACGATGTCATTTGGAGGCCTTGTACAAACACGGTGAGCCAGCCTGGACTACAGCAGAAACGTGTTTATTTCACAAAGTCTGAGCAATAACTTTTCATTCTCAGAGTGATCCCTTTGTAGGCTACTTTATTATTGCACATTGTAAGACACAGATATGTCAATGGCAACATAAACTACCCGGTCGGAGTTGCACTCATTACAGAGGCATTGGTATCCTGCCAATAGCATTCATTTCCTGAATATGTAAATGTCCTTAATGCGAAACCCCCATAACTGGTAAAAATGTTGCGAGTTAATGAACCTTTTGTAATTACAATTGCTATAGCAACGACAGTACCTTGCCCGAGAGACATTAGGCTACACACAGTCACCAGTTTTTCAGGGACTGATGAAGAAACCCAAAGTCAATTAAGTAGTTTCATTAGCCTATGTGGATCGTCTTTGAGCACAAATAGGTAAGAATACAATGCATCGTTAGCTACTGAAAAATTATCTATTATTATGACCATGAAATGCAATAACATTTTAATAGACAAATATTCTCACTTAAGCCTCTCAGTGGAGCTGAGAGCTGGACTTACAATGCGTCTTGATTACCACTGACATTATTCAGAGAAGACGTCGCCAGAGCCTAAACCTAAGAAGCTCCAGAAGAGTTTGTCTCATGGAAAATGACATCAACATTGGCTACTGCAAAATCTGTTTTATCAAGTGTCTGACTAAAATAATGAAGCTTAGACTGCGTTAAATGTTTGATTTTAAGATCAGCACATAGCCTGTTTTTTGGCTGTGATAAGTAGGCGAATAACTCATAACATGTCCTTTAAACAGAAGAACTGCATTCAAAACTTCCTTTAAAGGTTAAAGGCCTTGGAAATTACTAGCCTGTCATGTCACAGAGTGAACTCCAACAGAGCAATTAAGTTAAGTCAAACTGTAAAAGGGATAATGGTTTTAGATCCCTGTGGAAAGAAATCATACTTTAACATCCTTTATACATGTGAGTCTCCAGAATGAAGTGATTTAAATGGAGGAGACTATTACTTCCCAATCTCAAGGGCAGAAATGACAATTATTTGGATATTTAGGAACTGTTCCGTACGTTCCACTGTATATTCATTTTCTAGCCTTTTCCCAAGACAATCCTTTCCTTAATGAGGAATTTAAATTGTTAAATTACTTTTGGCAAAGTATGATGTGGGACGAAACTAACATCACAGATAATCTAGTACCTCATTGTTTTTATACATATAAACTATAGCACAACAAATACGTTTGTCTTCAGTTGTAGGCTACCTGAAAAAACATGCACGGACATTTTGGCAATCTACGATCAAGCTTCCCCATGAGTGAGGCCTTTTACAGTCTTTTTTAATTCATTTTCTTTTGCTTAATCATCATTCAAGGCAAATTACATTTTCCAAGCCTTCATTGCATGGAAAACTGTCTCACCTCTCTCCTCAGTATGGACCTCTTTCTCAGAGAACAGAGGCAGGCTTAGTGAGAGAGGAGAGAGCTAGAGAGAGCTAGAGTCATAGAGAGAGAGAGAGAGAGAGAGAGAGAGAGAGAGAGGGGGGGGGGAGGGGGGGAGAGGCTGACAAGCTGTCATATACTTTAACTCAGTGTCAGCTAGGCTGCTGCCTCTCATTGACAGTAATTACAGGTGACAGGGCTAAGTACAAGGCTTTGCACATGACAACGAGGAAGTTCTTCACGGTCTCCCCTTCATCTCCAGTGACAGAAGTGATTATGCAGACTAGGAGATTGTCAGATCCATATTATTGGACATGGCCACACAGAGGGAACCCTTAACACCACTCCAGGGCCCTAGCAGCAAAAACATATCTAACTACCTAACTTTAAATATAAAAATAGAAATAAGTGATTGTTGGCGATTGTTGGCACTCTGATCACATTGGCAATTTTACATTTTCTATCTTACACTAACAGCGTTAACCTCTTGGTCGACAATGTTTCGCTATGTACGGTTATCTCAAGAATCAGGAATCAGACATGGATGAGAGGGACTGGATTAGAATGGTTGAACACACTTCCACTCGATAGGCTTTGAGCTACAGCCCAGCCATGCAAAAGTGCAGTGCTGTGCACATCTCTGGGTAGGCTGTCCTCCTGCTCCCCTGCCTCCCAGAGTGCACCGTCAGGGGTATCTCTGCTCCTGTGGTCTATGTCTAAGCACCTCGACCTATGATCTATGGAGGAGTACTGGAAGTTTTAATGTTCCTCACAACGGCCTCTCAATAGAGGAGCCTGCTATGTCATGGGAGGAGACTCCCGCAGACGTGTCGTAGTAACATATTGTAACGTTCTCATCGTGCTGTAGATCAAGTCGAGAAAAGCCACAACAGTGCTTTTTTAAAGAGCTAATATAGGGATGAGGGACTTCATGCGATGGTTTGTGTTAGCGACTGAGAGAGGGAGGGAGAGAGGGAGGGAGGGAGGGAGAGAGAGAGAGAGAGAGAGAGAGAGAGAGAGAGAGAGAGAGAGAAAGGATTTTGAGAGAGGATATTGTTGTGCGCGAGCTCCATTTCTTGAGGTCAAGTGAAGGAACGGGTGTTGTGAAGAGCTAAGACTTGGCCCCTGACACAAACATCTGATGTGGAGATGTGAGATGTGGTCTCTGTGATGATTCTGTCAGAGAAGGAGAGAGCTGTGTGGAGAATAATTCAGTATTTGATAAATATCTGCCTGAGATCCAACGGTGTTGTCCCCAGCTCACTGAAGCGTTTCATCAGATTGATGAAGATCTTATTTCAGATAGTCAGCTATGTTGAGCCTGACACCACCCTCATTTCCTTTCCTTGCCTGCGTGGAGTAGCCTAACTTGTACCTTCACCGTTCAGTGTCGTTATCTCCAGATATCTAGCTGCACTGTCTCCCTTTGAGGTGTGTAAGTCCTCGTTTTGAAAACAGAAGGAAATCCCGCACCTTTCATATACGCTCTGAAATTCAAATCCAATTCAAACTCCTGTAACTGTTATTGTTGGCGACATGTCATGTCAACAGTGTTGTGCTTTAACTCGTCTCTTTTTTTAAACCTTCAAATCTGTCATTGCAAAAAAAATGTTTACAAAAGTGGGACAGGAATGCGCTCAGTGGTAGAACCATACTGTCAGTCAGGAGATTGCAGGTTCAAATCTCCCAGTATGTCCGTTGGGAGCAAAACGTCTGTTAAATAAATACATTATATAATGTAAAGGTGAGCTTTGAAAAACACCCCAAGGCCTACTGAAGGACAATAACTGTAGACTATCATTTCTAACAAAATATCTCTTACACAGTACACTCAGTATATTGTTAGCCACTCTGACACACACTAAACCCACAGAGAAGTAACTTTGTTTTCAGAGGATTTACACTACCAACAAAGAAGAGAAGTAGAACTCGTTCAAAATATTTACATTTATAGGGTGTGCTTCCCACCTGGCTCTAATAAGCCACTTATGCAGGTTCATTCTTTTGTTTTTATTTGTGTATGATGGAAAAATTAGTTCCTGTCCATCAAATCCGATGAAGCTGTCACAACCAATGAACTAATCCATTTGTTTGTAGACATTCCCTTGCAATGCATTTACACCAATACCAGAACAGAGGGCAAGGCAGCCCACAAATCAATGTACATTGGACACAGTCCAGTTCCTGCCTTGATACTCTCAGTCTCTTCACTTGGAAAGGTTGTTTTCCAGAACTCCTCCATGGATCGAGGAACAAAATCTTAAGGTGACAAAGTCCCATAAACTCAGCTGCCAAACACATGTTTTTTTGACCTAATTCCATCCACAGGACTGAATATGATAATTCATTCAGTGGAAACATTTTGTTTATCTAGATGGATATGGATCAGAAGTATCAAAACACAGATGTCCTCTAAAAAACATGCAAAGGTACCTGATATATCACAGTGTAACAATGTCCACCAATCTCTGTGGTTTTAACTATGTTTTTTTTACGCTATTCAAAGAAATGTACTGTGTAGCAAACATTATATAAGGTCTCATTCTTGGTTCTGGATGAAGACATGAAAAGGGAGCGAGGATTCAGAAGTTTAGTCCCCTGAAATATCTCGCCTTGAACACCCTCCTCAGGTCATGCAAAGTGACCCACCATCACACCTCACTTCAAGACTCCCAGCTCGGAGAGCACTTTCCCACCCCGATTCAGAAGACATCTAATTGCTAATCTATAATCCTTTTAATATGCTCCTGCTTTTTTTCGATTGATCCTTCCCCAACCGGAACAGCACCACCGGGGGCTACATTAATCCTATTATTGGTAGGCTGGTGTATGTCTCGAAGAATCTTAATAGCCCTCCTACCCTTGTCACCAACACTCCCTTACCCAATGATGCCCCTACTATTGTCTCTAACTGATGACCTCGACAAGCAGCAGGGAAAATACCCCAAACAAGAAAAGTCCTTTGGCTGGCATTGACTGGAGTTGACTTGCATCATTTGGTTGGCTCTCGCATGACAAAATGTTATCGCCTCTCAAACTGTATTTGTCATCTGTTATTTCATATCTGTTTCGTTTGTTTAATTTTTTCCCGCCGCTCGTCAAGTTAATCTGCACAGGAATATGGATGAAGCTTGTCAATATGATCTTTGACCCTCTCTTAATGACACAACTCTACCAGAGGTCAGAGGTCACTCTCAAGGTTGGACATTAGGCTCAATTACATGTACAATACATTACATGCCACAATATAATAGTTGAATGATAACTGAGCTGAAATTGAATTGTCCATCACCTATAAGCCTATTTGGAGTCAGATCATTGTGTATAACATACAGAGTCAGATTATTGTGTATAACATACAGAGTCAGATCATTGTGCATAACATACAGAGTCAGATTATTGTGTATAACATACACATTACCTCTACTTGTCCCTGGACAGGGAACCTAGATGTAAGTGATTTTATGTACAATGCAGGGATTTTTTCATAATAGAACATAGAGTATGCTTTTTTTACAGTTTAATTTGAACTTTTAAAGGAATTTGCATCCAAAATGTTTCTCTGAACCAAATAAATATGCTTTTATAATAAATGTGATTGCTTATATACATTATTGTATAAAAATAATTACTATATCATGACTCGTTGACATCCCACACAAAACGGCACTTCACCACAGTGGAGTCCATTAACCTCAGTCAATAGAGTTCACCTCAGGGAAGTCCTGAGAGACGCCGAGGCACATTTCCTCATCCAGTGACTTTAAGGAACTAACTGTATCAATGATAACCCTATGTACACACTCACACAAGCTTAACATGGAGCAAAGGGCATGGTGGGCCTGTCCTGGCTACACAGACGAGGAGTTTTCAGGGCTGTTTCAGTTCGTTTGTACAGTATAAAGGGTCAAAAATGAGAGGTGGGATGAGGCTAATGAGGGTGTGTACTTAAGCAGGAAATTAATTTGACTAAACAAGATTAAAAGGCTATACATTTCATCAGACATTTTCCAAAACCCTAAGGCAGCGCTCTTTCAGACACGATCAGGATTAATTAAAATATGAGTGCTTTTTTTATGGGTTTATTGAAGTTTTAATAAAGATAACAAACACCCGTTGTGAAAGCCTTACACTTTCCGAGTCAGGCACTGTGCCTTCCCATGGGAAATCTATATTATTAAACGTGAGGTTAACCTTTATCTCTCTGTCATTTTGGAGTTTAGTAACAAGGTTCTAAGAGTTTGGAAACAGTGAATCAGGCTGCCTTGGTCTTCAACAATTTTGGGTTGTCAAGATAAAACACTTGCCTTCATAGTCACAATGGTCAGCTCAAACTGTACCCTATAAACGATCCATTCTATTAAAATGCACTTAAAAGGTATTAACATAGTATAATTTACTTCTGTCAGTTAAGACACGACCACATCTTTTAGTCTATTTCTTTAAGATAAATTGAATTTGCAAATGCATATCAAATGTTCGCTCCTGGACTGGTTTGTATTGAAATGACTAATGCATCTAGCCATTTCAGATAGTGGCCACCTACTTCCCAGCCTGTAGTGAGAAAGAAATCTCCTCCCAGTTCCTTGTGTTCAAATCCAAAGGACATTTTAAATCAGAATATTGAGTATGAGAGGATGGGGTAAAGTACCTCTCTCTGTGGAGATCTCCAACTGCCAATCAGGAAGTGCTGCTGAAAGGTCAAGTTAGATGACGAGTAATTTTTAAACATTAGGTTCAGCAAGTTTAATAGAAAGTCTTTAGCCGTTTCTTTCTACTTGTCACTTTGGCAGTTTGGCAGAATTGTCTGGCATGACAAATGAATTAACGCACACTCTTTGCTAAGTGTGAACCTTCTTGTTTTAGAGGAGAAATTACCTGAGGCGCTTCCTCAAAACAAAAACATTGAACATTGTGGATGCCACCTCTCAGATGGAGAAGACATTCATTCTATCCTGAGATACACCTTTCCTTTGCCATTACAAATTACATCTGGGAACTTAGCCACCATCGTCCAAAACTTTCAGGAAATGATGAGCAACAATTTGAAGCGGAGCCATAATGGCAGGCCCAGTTGTGAAGATTCAGGAGTGATTAATGAAAACTAATTTTTCATGGCAATTAAAATGATTAAAGCTGGAGGGCCTTTCGCTGTTACTCTGAATTGCTCCAGGAACAAGGCGGCAACAAAGCTGAGAACCAAAATTGCATTAGTAGTCGAGGAGAACTGTATTAAAATGCAAATGTACAGCTGTTAATAGTTCTTCAAAAACCAATAATCCCCCACAGTCAGTCATGTGTCAAAATGGTTAATGGAAAAATATCCCAGAGGCACAAGCAGGTTCCTTTTTCCATTCCGTTTTTGATTAAAGCAGAAATTCTGTTCAGGGACAAGGCTGGTTCGGGATGGGATGGGTTTGGCAAGGATGGCTTAATGTGGGCAGGTTCCCACAAGTCATTGTTCAAATATTCTGATTCCAGAGATATGCATGGATAGAGCCACGCTAACAAGGCAACTAAATCAGTTTTGTACGTATTAAAGGCATTCATCATAAGGTTGTTTAGCACATAACCTGTATTGAGAAACACAAAGGAAGGGTTAGCGTGTGTTGGTTTGTCTGTAAATAAATCAGAGATGTCTTGGCCCCCAGAAGTGTTGAGCAGAGGGATAATTAAATACATGGCTTACTTGGTATATTCAGTGACTTAATCATGATTCTGTTTCAGGTCGTAGAGATGTTTTGTAACCGCAGGTAGAAATGGAGTTTTGTCAAAATATACCGTAAGGATGGGGAAATTACTCCCACACATACAGCTATTTTTGAGTGAAGTACAATATGTCGATCTTGGAAAATGAGAGAAAAGTATTAGACCAAATTACAAGCACAACTACACTGCCTTCCATTACACATGTTTAACGTGTCTTAGTGTACACTGAAGACATATGTCCCTCCCGCTTGTCGAATCCCCTCAGACTTGTTAAAAGTGAGCATTCAGGGCAAACTTTAGATGCAGCTCCTTAATGAGCATGGCTGTAAAAGCCCCCAGTGGACCGCTGATGTACACACAAACCTGGCATACACTTTAATTACTGATAAGTTGTGAGCCAGCTAAACGCAACGCCCACCATCCCCTCATTCCCCCCCCCTCACCCCCCCCCACCCCTGGAGGCCTTAATCGCTTTAAAGCCGACTGCTGATCCTAACTGCCGAGCCGAAGGATTCCATGGCAGGTGCCGCTGCAAACTCCCCGAACAGACGCTATCGGCCCGGCGCTCTCAATCTCCTCATCTCCCTGGGACCACAACTTCGTCTCTACATGTCCAACTTCTCCTGTGTGATAGCTTATAAGGAAATCTGCTCTACCACACGTGGCGTGAGATCAGAGGAACCCCAGGAAGTAATTATGATCAGGATCTGAACCGAGAACTCTGTGTGCTGTTGTTCTATCGTGTTTGGCGTGTTTAGTCAAGCCATGGGTTGACAGAATCATGGATGTAGACTCTTCTCTGTTCGTGTGAAAACATCAGCATGACTGCCCAATTTCCTTGACTTGTCATATCCAAACCAATTATGTGGTGCAACAAGGCAGATGCATTTGATCCTAAAAATGTATCTAGTTCGTTATATATCGTAAAATATGTTCATTCTGACAAAGGGGGGGGTGACATAAAAGTGAAAAGAGATAATGACTCAGGTGGCTGTATCCGAGCATAGAGGGTGCACATTAGTTCCATGTACAATGTAATAACTTGGAAAGTTTATATTCAAACGTCATTACTCATTCTCACTTTGATCATATAATGCTATAGTGAGTGTTTTATATGCAATTAGACACACTCCTAAAATAACTCACTCAAAGAACATTCAATTGGTAAAACGTACTGTATTTTTTATTCATATGTACATCTCCACCCCCACCCTCACCAGAAATTAAATGCAGTGATACAGTTGATGAGTACTTATAATATATTTAGACAGTTTGACAGCGTCTGTACAAGATTGCTGTTTTCAAGAAATTCACATCTACATCAGGAACATCATTTTCTTTGAGGAACCAAGAACGAGCAATGGAGTGAGGGAGGGGAATTTGTGGGAGGAAGGGGGGGGGGACACATCTTGTGGGGCATTATACAGAAGCAGCGCCGTTGGGATAAACTATGTACAATACAAACCATTCATACAAATTAGGCTCTAAGATATAGAATTCATTACATTACATTTTAAATATTTAGTGACAATGAGCAAGCCCCTCGACCAATCACACTGGAATATGAAAACTAAGGCTGTGACCCTCTACTTTTCCAAGTCAAGACTTCACAGTTTAACACTCCAGAAACAGCCAAGGATTGACAGCATTACATACCTGAACTTTTTTAATTTTCTCTATTTATTCTTTAAGTAAAACATGCCAGCGGGTGACGCCTGCTCAGTCCCACTGTTCACAAAGCCTCTGAAAGCACTGTCTGGGATGTGGATCATCCCAACTCCCCAGGGTCCTCCAATCCTCCTGCCTGTAGGGTTGGAAGTTTGAAGCGAATGTGCGGTGATCTTGAAGGCATTCAGGATGCTGGGGAGGAACGGGGGTTTCTGAGGATGCAGGATTTAGACTGCTGTGAGGGGCCGAAGGAGCAAACCGAGCTTCTGTGGGTCCATACGTTGTTGTCTCAGATGTGAACATACTGTACATAACATATATTCAAAGGAGAAAATCAAAGCATTTATTATCAAGTTGGACCATCTAATTAACCAGAAATGCACGCAATGGAAAAGCAAACTAAAAAACACAACATAAATACTGATAAACACTACTAGATGAATCTATAATTTCCTCCTATGTGTACATGAAGAATCTATGAAATACAAACTGAACTCAAAAACAAACATACAGAGTTATTATTATCAATTGTAGTATCAATTTTTAAGCTATATTTATTTAAATCATAATGATGACAATCAGAGTCCTATGTTGCCTCACTTTTCAGACAATTGCATTGTCCCTACAATTCAGAATTTGAGAATTAGACGATCAATATATTCAACAGCTGAAATTCTGTTATGGACAAAGCCAGGACAGTACAGTTATTAACATAAGACTTCTTTAGTGGAGAAAGAAGTCCCAATCTGTAACTCAATTGTCCATCACATGACGCGGTGGGTCGAATCAGCCGGAGGGGAAGTAGGGAGTGTCACTGTGGTAGTTGTAGTCCGGGCACACTTTCTGGACCAGCTTGTAGTCGGTGCTGTAGAAGGAGATGTAGATGCAGATCACTTTGAAGGGCTTGGAGCAGAGCCAAGACACATGGCTCTGGGTCTGCTCCTGGTAACAGGTCTTGGAGGGGTCGAAGTTACAGAGGATGTTCTTGGCTCCTTTCTCCACCTTCTCGTACTCGATGCGGCAGTTGAAGGACTTGGAGTCCTTGGCGTCGATGACCGTTTGCTGCGCCGACACATCGAACTCCACAACCTTGGTGGGCGGGACCAGGCTGACGGACACATTGCCCTGGCCTGTGGAGTTGTGGCGGAAGTAGACGCTGAAGGTACCGTTGCCGTGGTCCACGATCTTGCCGGTGATGAGCAGGTTGAGCTTCACCGTCTTGATGTTGGAGTGGAAATCCCCCCAGCCGAACATCTTCTTGAACTTGCCCGTCTTGACCATGGGCCGCCGCTTGGCCCGGGGCCTGGAATCCTGCAGGTCCGTGGAGTTCCGCAGCCAATCCCACAAGTCCTGCTCTGAGTAGGGCTCGGGGGTGTCGTAGCGCAGGTCCAGGGCAGTGCTGTTCTCCTTCCCGTGCAGAGTCTGTGACAGCAGTCGGCTGATGGACAAGTCCTTACTGCTTTCTGTCCATATGTGTTTTAACGTGGACTTGGGGCTCCCAGACTTCAGGAGGTCTGCCTTGGAGGCATGGGCACTTGTGACCTGGAGCAGAGAGGAGAAAGATGTATTCATTAATAGGTGTGTCATTATGCGGTGTTCGAGCCATATTACACAGTTGGAGATGGAGCAATTTCTCAAGTAGTCGAGTTGACGCTTCAGCAGATATTGCTAATATCAGATTCAGGAAATATTGACTTCAGTCTCACAGCTTTCCACGGAATAGACAGATCCAATGGATTATGAGGTGGTGGTGGTGGGGGTGGTGGGGTGGTGGGGGCGGGGGTTAGATATAATCAATCTTTCTGCAAGCTTTTATTTGCAATCATGTTAGCAGACTGTGTCCCTTTGGGAATTTGAATGACATGTGCCGGATGGAGAAAAAAAGAATCTAAGAGATCAGAGTGAAACACTTTGTTCCGATCTGTGCCTAGCCCTTTTCCTGCTCTGTCACATTGAGGGCTTTTGCACTGGCACACACAGATAGATACACTGGCTATTCAGTGAGTAAAGACCAGACTATTAACTACAGAGTGCTCCTTGAATTGATGATTGATGAACCCCTGGGTTTTCACCATTTAGCCCAGATGAGTGGAATTAGGTCCATACAAGGCCAGGCACAGCTATGCTGACATTGATTGCCTGATTTCTACTGTAAGACGTGACAGCAGATCTGTCTTGCAGAGGTTTTTGCATTTTGCGGGCGGCCGCTGGGATCGATACGTAGAAAATAAGGTTTCGCTACCAATCATTCAGCCCTTCGACTGAATTGCCTCCCAGCACGCGTCAGCACAAGGGTGAACTGTCCAGGTTCCACCACATCGTTGTGGGTGGGGTGGAGAGGGTGGAGAGGGTTGGGCGGGTGGAGGGGAGGGGGACATGCCTGTCTGGAATGTAGAGGGGTATGGAAAGACATACACAATCAATACAAGACCATGAATGTGTTTTGAATTGCAGATTAAAGGTTGAATAAAGTGCTTGGGAATAGTTGTGTAAAACAGATTATTGTCTCCAAGCGGAGGTAGAATGATGATTATTACATGAGAACGTTCTGGAAATAATCTATTGAGACTATTAAACTCTTTTTTAGATGACATTACACAAACAGTCAGGCTTCGTGCTCGAGTGTATGGATCTGAGGAGCATTGACACAGCCACTCAGAATCCATGCCTGGAATGTTTTTCAAAAACAAATTATCCAAAACAAAAACTGCTACTTAGTATGGTGTAACGCTGTGCTATTGATTGGCTCTGTAGACCGTGCAGAAACAGTATAGATTTCAACCTTCCCTCGTGGCTCCTTGTTGCATTGGTCAAGGGCAACATTGAAAGATTAACATTGAGTTGGAAAAGAACAGAAGTGGCCTGAGGAGCTTTAGAGGGACACAGAGATCTCCTTTAGGGCCTCGAGGATCCATCTCTGACTGGGATGGATTATGAGCACTTGAGTCAAATATTGAACATTCGGTGTTCATTCTCTAATTATCGTTGAGGACAGAGCATTGAGCAGAAACGTTCCAATAGTGAAGCAAAATTCAAAACAACAGTGAATGCTCTCAGCATCTCCTCTCCCTGCTCCCAGCCTGGTTTGTCAACCTAGTTGTAGTTTTTCCCCCCCATCCGGCACTGCTTGCTTATATTTATCTATTGTCCTGTAGGCAGACAGGCAGGTAGGCAGGCACAATTCCCAGTCAGTGTATACAGACATGTTTATCTGCGTGGCTTTCCGACTCCACGGTCCAGCATGATTTGGGCTGCGGGCCAGTGTGTTTGCTGGAGCCTGGTGCTGCCAGCTGCAGTGTTCACCTGAGGGGACGATGCATCTGGTAAACATGGCCGGCACTCTGGCCGCCACCGTCCTCCCAGCTGACTGGGGGCCAGAGTGAGACAGCTGGGCTCCCCCAGGCTGGGGATGAGGCAAGGGCAGAGAGAGCAACACACTCTATGTGTGAGCGATGTAAGTCATAACACGACATAACACAGCGCCACTCCGGGTTCAGTCTCCACCTTTCACTCCATTGTCTCTCTTTGTTTCGACGTCTCTCTCTCTCTCTCTCTCTCTCACTCACAGACGAAACACAAAATACCCTATCTCTATCCCTCCCATCATCCCACCTGTCTCTTTCTCTCTTCCTCTCCACTTGCTTTCCTTCTATCTCTCCTTTAATCTCTCTCCCCCCTCCGCCTTCGTCGAGCGCTCAGTGACCCCGTCTGTGGGCTCTCTCTCTCTCCGCCCGCCATCAAGCGGCTTCACTTTGTTCCGCTCAAGTCTTCCTCGGCCATTCACTGGACAGGTCATCTGATGCCAGAAGACTCCCAGCAGCGCACCAGTGTCAGCACGGGGCCTTCCCTCATGTTCATGTTCAGCCTCGCTGTGCTGTGCGACGGGCCTCTCTGATAGCATCAGAACCCTCTGCTCAAACACAGGACGTGACATCACAGACGGGCTAACCTCTCAACCCGGGATGGGGCCAGAGAGGACCCGTCGCACTCTCGTAGAAAACTGAACGATTTTCACTTTTTGCCTGCCAGGCGGCATTAGATAGGCGCATCACGGGTTACTACATTCTAAGTTAGATTCCAATTAAGGTTGCAGTATACTAATGAAAGTAAATCATCAACATGATCATGGCAGTGTATAAAAAAAATGCTATTACACTATTTGCTCCCACACATCTAAGTGCTAATTGGCTGTAATCAAGGTTTTACCGCACATCAGTAAATCCATAAAGAGTTTAACTTTTTGCCACTCATTACAGATGCCGACTCACAGTATACTCCACCAATCCAGATCCCCTTCTACATTGGCTACTGTGACATGTCTTTCTGCCTCCAAGTTCAATATTCCAAATATGTTCTAATTAAAAACATGGACAGGCTGTGTTGAGCTTTTTTAAGTAAAAAATCCCATCTGCACAAAACATTCCGAATACTGACCCCAAACATCCAGCCCGGGGTTGTTCCCTTCACTGAACTAGCACAGTTATAAAATGTCAGACCAAAAACTGGAGATGGGATGTGCTCCAAATCCTGCATTCAGTCGTTCTCTAAACCTCACACATCACATCCACACAGTTGAGAGGGAAGGGCGACGGATTGGCTCCGGTGCATTACTCACAGGAACATGAAGGACTGTATGCATGGGTGCCATGAAAGGAGCTCTTATGAAATATATGGAGAAAGGAAACGAGGAAATAAAGAGAGAGAAGATGTCCGAATGAGGAGAGAGAGAACTGTGCAGAGGTGACCCTGAGCACACAGGCGGTGTCCACGATTACACTGACACAAATGTACAGAATCTTTAGACAGTAGGCTACAATGCCTACAACAGCTAAGAGTGCAATCCTTGTCCTGAGAAGCGAATGAGACAAATATTTACTGCAGACAATTTGTCCAAGAACACACTGTATGGTTCAGTACAATATGTCTTGGATGGTGAATTACTGTACTCAGAGAAATAATACAGAACACTTAGTGCTGAAGCACTAGTACTTTTCTTCCAGTCTCTGTCAACACAAAAAAAGTTGTTCTCAAAGCCCAGTCATTCTATTTCGCAACATCACAATGCTTTAGCCATCTACAGTCTGCAACCTGTGAAAAAATAGACAGAGAAAAATAAGCACTACAAACACCCCTTGGCCATGCTCTGGGGCCAGACGATTGGGGCTTGAATATAATGCAAGCCAGCAGAGAGCTAGACAGCTGTTAAGTGGCCCTGGAATATCCCATTGTGACCATGCACTAGAACTGCTTAATGGCCTTGTAAGAAGGCAGTTAGACGCATCATTAAAGCAGACTCTCCTACACTGTGTGAACGGACTTGCATATGTGTGTGCGTGAATGTGTGTGTTTGTAAAATTACCATAGGGTTTCTGTTGAAGTGTTAAGCTGTGTTACTGGACGCTAGATAATACACAGACACAAAACTGACCTTAGGTTCACCTCAACCCAAAACCCCTGAAGACACTGATGGGGGTGTTTGTGTTTGAAGGTGATCTGATGCCTAGGGCAAGTACTAGCCACTAGACAGTACATTTCTAAATGTTTGTTATGTGTTCAACAGTTATAGTTTACCATGTTCACAGTTAAGTCAAATACTGGAAAATACTGTTTTTTTTTAAAGTAAGCTTTTAACTAAGCATGCATTTGTCTAGGCTGTTGTCGGCTTGCTTTTATTTTCACTCAACCCTCTTCAAAATGCTGAATGTGTTTTCCACTGGGAATAATTAATTGTGATCTTATCGGTAAAGTCATCACATTACTTTTAGAAAATAACTTTCAACTCACCCAATCTCAAACAATATATCGTCAACGCCATTTCTGCACATTTTCTGTTAACCTCAGTTACCAAATATGCAGTTCAAATCAGATAAAGAGCCCAGTCATAAAACCTTCACCCAGCACTCAATAACTCAATTAGCTCTATTCCAACTCATTCTTGTGCAATAGGTTAATCATCTTTATCTGTGTAGTTCAACTCTCAGCTTTAATTTTTACAGTCTATCAGACCGCTTAACTGCCCGACACTTATTAGCACATTTTAACCGTTCCTTGGAAGATAAATCTACAGGTACAAGTACAAGTCCCTGGTCTAGAATGCCCCATGTGAGGAGAGAAGTAATACGTCTTGTCACGGAAGAGTGCTAAACTGACGTGCTTATTTTTCGGTGTTACCGTTAACCAGACACAACACAAGAGTAGTGTTGATTTGTTGTTGAAAACCTTGAAGCTAATAGGGCCCGAGGCACCATAAATCAAAGCAGGCTTTATTTTGTCAGCGCGCAGATGGCCCGAATACATAACTCACCCCAATTAAGACCCTGGGAAGGAAGCTAAAGAGAGAAGCGTTTGGAGAGAAAAAGGGCACCTGTTCTGCTGTCATATCTGGAGCTCCTCTGATCAGCGTCTCGCAGCGTTCCTCGGAGCCTTCTCGATGGAGAATTAATGATGGCAAACAAAGCCAGAGTGTCCTCCTGGCCCTTTGTGAGTTCATTCTCTTTCCACTTTCCTCCCTCTCTCAACTAATCTTCAGTGTCACACTTAATGAGATTTTCAGTTTGTAAAAGGAAATAAAGAAGCCCATGCCCCCATCTCCTTTAATACCATTTGGAGTATTCAGAACTCTGTAACTTAATCATCTAAATAAGGTATATTTCATTTCATCAATTAACTGTACAAATATGGAGCCCTTAGTCTGCTATGCAGTGCATCAATGTGTTACAATTAGCTTAATAATTTATAATGATCTGTTTAAAACTACTCCTGATGTTAGTGAAAAACAAGCAATGGCTCATGTAATCATGCTTCAACCAAATTATGCAAACACACGTATCAAAATTAATTTTGTTAAGCAAATGTACATCATTAATTGATTTTGTCACCGGCAGGGTAGGAAATTATATTCAATGCAATTAGTTCCGTGATTACTGTTATAAAACATTAAATAATAGCTTGTGTTCTCATATTGTGGCATATTTAAGCAGCATTTGCTTGAATATTTAAACTGACAGGAATACATAGGGGAAGGGTTCAAATGACTGCAATGTTGTTAACCCAACAAGTTAACTGCTGTGTGATTCTCAAGGCAAACACAGTCTGCTTACTAAGTCTGTTCTTTACTAGATTGAGATTCCCCTCCTTCCCCCTCTCATCCTGTCACAGGCATAGCACCAGCAGTAGCAGTATAACTTACAGTCCAAGCAGCAATGCAGCACCAGAGAAGCAGAATGGAGGAGTGCGAAATGTCCTTAGCAAAAACTGCTGTACCTGCTGACCTTTTAAAAAGAGAACGCTGTTGCAAAAGAACTAAGAAGTGATTTGTGTACAGGGAGAGAGTGTATGTGTTTGTTTGAGAGACAAATAAAGAGGTCAAAAGAAGTCAGGTAATGGAGCTGTGGCTATGCATGCCCGTTTTTCCAAATCAAATTAGACCAATAAACGGAATTTCTGATTCCAATGACCCCAGAGGACCTCACCTCACATACATGACGTGTTTAATCGATATGATTTAGTGGCTGAGAACACAAATAACTCAACTGAGGAAACAGATGGAGTTGCAGGACCTTTTTACTCCTTTCTATTGGCCATCTGTAATTGTGTTTTATAAAAGGCTTTTAGTTTGTTACTGTCCACCATTGATTTCAGGGTTCAAGGTGGCCAGACAAAAAGAGAAAAAGAAGAGGGAAGAAAGGGTGAAGGAATAGAGAAAGGTGTCAATAGTGGTAGTCTGCGGTCGTTTTACTGGATGTCAATGCCGTGGACGTTCAATGGCTGTCGTGTCGAGGTTTGCTTAAGCAGAAACACTCCTCAACTGAAGTACAATGAGACTGCACACTCAGACAAAAAGTAATTGCCCTGTGATTTGGACTAAGTGTAAACATTGAAACATTTCATCTGGATCATTATTATTATTGGTATCATGTTCATTAACCTGAGTGGGTGATGAAAATGGAGGAGAAAAAGGAATCATTCACATGAAAATAATCAGTTTTTAATAACCCGCGCAACCCAAAAATATAAAACTCTCAAATAAGTGGTCATAATAAAAATAGAGTTTTACCAAAACATTTACAACCAAAACAAAATTCATTCCTCCTGAACCTGAAACAGCCACCCTCACCACTGCTGTGATGATGTCCAATGGGAACGAATCGATGATTGAGGAAACAACAAGACTATCAATAAAAAGGTTAGACTAAGATGTTTATTCTTACGAGCTCAGATCATTAAACCTTTCCATCCTACTGATTTGTCCTAATCAGTAATGTAGGTAGGTTACAGAGTGACATACAAGGGAGTAAACAAGTACAACTTTAGTTTCCATAGAATCCTGTCTTTCTGGGGCACAGCATGGAGGGGTCAAGTCTCAACACAGAATGCTAGTGTTCACCTTCTGACCTTGTAAGAAATACCACAACAATATCATAACTCATAATGCCCTTCCTGTCTTCTTACTGTCTTTTGACTGTCTCATGGGTGAAGGCCTCGCGCTATATGTAGAACTAAGTCATGTCCACAACATGACATACGACCTTGGCGCAACAGGTGCCTACGCAGACCAAAAAATACCTCCTATCAACCACTATTCCAATTAAGCTCAGCCCAATTGCTTTTCTTCTTGGGGCGTGTTGCCGGGCTGCGCTGCTTTGGACGTACCATTGAGACAAGCCCGTCTTCATCTGATACGACGTACGTACACCGCTGAGGACTGGCCCGCATCTGGGATCTGCCGGTGGGAGAGGCACCGGGGAGAGAGAGCCGTGACATTAGTGGGGGATCTAGTAAAGCTCTGCCTTAAATGAACAGCAGCTAGCTGGAGATTAGCTCTTATCGGGGGGCCCCTCTGAGAGGGAAGGGTGCATGTGGGGGGCGTGGGGGATGTCCGCCCGGCCGAGTGTGACTCAATCTCCTGAGCTCATTTGAGCATCATAAGCCAGGTAGGGTCTGGGTTCCTCCACTCTGCCTACTAATGGGAAAATCAAAGACCTGTGTCATGTCTGAAGCAGAAGACTGGAGGGTCTAAAGTGAACATGATGTTCTGCATGGCGTGCCATGTCCTCGCCCGTCAAAGACCAGCTCCTTATCTGTACCCCGGGACTAATTGCTCCTCTAATTTCCACTCCGATTTCCAGCAGCCGTGTTAGTGAGAGGGGCTTCAGATTGGATGACTGTCTGGCACATGTGGCTGGATGAAAGTGGACGGGACACAGTCAGCCCACCTAGCATCACATGCTGAACCCGCATAAGACCAAGACCAGCTCCACAGGGGGCTGTGGGCTGCAGACAAGCGGACGGACGTCCAAGCTTTTCTTCTGATGACGCCGACAGACAGTGTCTAAGTCACGGGAGGAGCCTCCGTCACTCAGGTGAGCTGTCGCCATGACGACACCTGTTTTGAGTGACGTGACAGATCCTAGGGGGGGGAGCATGTAAACAGAGATGTGGATGATAGGCTGTCATGTTCATTATAGAGGCTCGCGGATGAAGATGGGGATGAGATAACGTTGAGGTTTTAATGCAGTATTGCGGCAAGTGCATTGCTGCCTTGTGGTCATCATCCCCTCTCCTCATCCCTTCAATTCATCCCCAGGCCTTGACTCCAACAAGGATCCTGACCTCAACCACAGTGCCAGAACCATTGTGGAAAAAAACAGACTGGAAAATAAAGTCACTTTGTAAGACCGTAGATATCCCTGATTTCCCAATTATATAAAACTTTCAGTAACAAAAACAGCCGCTGAAATTGGAACAAAAGATCTCCAGGTTGTCTTTGTCTGTGCCCAGACCTTGCCTTTTGTCCAGAGGCAGGATGGAGGTTTTGTAGAAGTCACGTCCATTAACAAACCTCATTGTCCTCACAGTTTACCTTTCAGCCTGACTCTCTGCACCATTAATCACCAGAGACAGCACTACAGACATCACTGCTCACTGACGGGGGAGGCTGGGGCTAATACCGCCCCCCCCCCATCACACACACACACATGAATCCGTAGGGTGGAACTGTGAGGGTATTAGCCCAACATTAATGCGTATCATGGAATTACCCTGACACCATGATATATTCAGCACACGTGTTATCTTCAGTCATCTTAGATTTAGAGGGAGGGTGTTCGAACTGTTGTTATGGATTTGTTTTGTTTCTCTGTGAAGTCTTCTCTCTCTTTACCCGCTCTGTTCCCAGTGGTTCAGCTGTGGCATCTTGCGGAAATGTGCTGCTCCTCCCCGCCACTGGTATTATTAGAGATTGTCCTGCCGTTGTAAATAGAGGATTCACATAATGCACCGCAGCATTGGGATGGCCACAGATCGAGCCCAGCGCTGACTGGCTGAGATATTCACAGCAGCTTACTCCGCTGTGCCTCAGCACAGCGTGAGAGGAGAAAAAAGATTAATTCAAAATGACTTACGCTTACAGTGGTGCAGGGGAAAGCGGCAGCATTACAAATAAAAGTGGATTTTAAATGCTAGATTTAACCTTAAATGGGTTTTTCTATGCACCGCTATCACTGCTCACAACTGAACAGGGAGGGTCCACCCCCAGCACTTCTGTGGGTGGGAATGACATTATCTGCACCGAATTCTGGTATTATAGAAACAGGTGTTCCCTATTCTTACCTCTTCCATTGTAAATGTAATATGCACACTACCTCCATATCTGTTGTTACTAATAACTAACTCCTGAATGCGACTTTCCAATATGAGTCAGTAAACAGAAAGAGAATTTCAATGAAAAATAATCATGAACAAAGACATCCTTTCACACAATTTTCACCAAGGGAGATGTGTTATTTAACCAAAATAAGATTGTTGTGTCTCTGGCCAAGGCTAGCTCCGGTTAGCATTCTTTGCCTCTACACTGCTTATCCCGAGGGTTTAACAGCATTGCTGGTCATCTTTACTGGGGATTTTTACTTACGTAACTGAATCCACCCATCAGAATCGACAACCTACAACATGTCTCTCTGACAACCACCCTGGACTGAAGAATGGCTATGCTTTGGGTAAATTTCCTACGGTAACTTTACTTTATTAACTGTATTTCCCCCTAGTAAGTGAAAGCTGCCCATTTTAGTCCATCCATTGAGGGTTTCCACCAAGGATTTGGAGCACGGAGCTATTTAAAAGGAGGATTAGGGAACCAATTTCAGCCCTTCGTTCTCCAACTCCTCTCCTCTCTCTCACGGTTACCCTACTCCTCTCCTCTTCCCTTTCACCCCTCTGCTCTGTTCTCCCACTCCTCTCATCTCTTTCTCCACCCCTCTGTTCTTGTGTTCTATAACTCCTCTCCTCTCTTCCTCCATCCCGACACCCTCCTCTCCCGCCCCACTGCTAGTCTGTGTCTACAGTGGGAGACTGAGGCTCTCCTGTTGGCACAGCCTTACATTTACATCATTTCATGGCAGAGGAAAAATATATATTTCAAAAGGTGGATATTTGATGGATGAAACAAGAATTGTTTTCAGTCCCCAGGCTAATAAAATTACATAAACATTTTGTAAAACAATGAATATGTATCGTAGTTTGGTTTGAGTCACTTGAGGGCTGATATCCATTAGAATCATAACAGTAGCTCATGTCTTAATGATGACACAATATGCTCTGCAATTTAAGCAGATATTTATGCCAACTGTAGACGGGGGCACTGGAGGCTGCTGTTGAAGGAGGGATGTCATGTGGTGCGCATGTAAAGAGATCGCTCGTCTCTGAAAAGCTGGCAGTTCATTTGCTCCTACATTTCCTCGCTGTCACTCATCACAATGAGACGAGGAGCTCCGTTTCTGTCCACTGAGAGGACGGGCAGGGCAGACGGGGAACACACAGGGGCAGAAAGACAAACACGTCTTCTTTCCCCTCTCATTTGATCATAAACCAAGATTAATAAGATCACTTTTATGCGCTGACCGTAAAGAAATCGGCTGCCAAGCAAACACATTCAATTAACTCTGGAGCCATTTTGGAAAAAAGCTTTATAGCCCAGGCCATTAACTTGAGTCATTCAGTCAGATGGTTTTTTACATTTAATCTGAGTTCAAGAGACAGTGAATTTACAGAGTGAGAAATGTCGCGTGTCTGCAATAGTGTAATGTGTTTAGTCTACTTGAATACTTACAAGCTTTCACACTCCAAAAATAAGTAGTCACTTGAATTTAATATCTATGGTTGTCATATTGTTGTCATAAATCCTATTATAATACTGTATACACGACCATATCCCACTCCTCATATATACAGTATGTCTATTTACTGTATGTTTGCAACACACGCACACAAACAAACTTTCTCTGTCCAGACAATCATCTAAAAGGGACGGTAGGCACCTGTTTGTACCCACATGAAACAGCATCCACTAGGCCGGCTAATGTTTCAAGTAATGGCTTGTGAGGTCTGACAGATCGCCCGTGCTCCCCTGGTGCTGTGGGCCTGATGCCGGGAAAACAGAGAGAATCCATCACAGCGACAGGAGGAATCAGTGTTGAGACACCTCACTACCTGTTAGAAGAACTCCCATCAGCAGTAATTGATTTGATAAATGTCCCAGCATATCCGCAGAGAAAGAAAGAGCAGATCGAGGGTTCGGGGTGAAAGGGAGAGAGAAAGAGAGCGGAAGAGAAAGGTAGAGAGTGGTAGAGAGAGAGCTTAGACCTCAAATCTCTAAAACCCGGACGGGCCAACCTCATGTTTACCTTTCACCATATCCTGAGTTCCACATTGACATTCGGTATGCATATCGGGAGGGAGATTTTCTGCTGTAAACAGGCGAATGCACGGATGTTTACTCGACGTGTTTGGACAGTACTATAGGACGGAATGTATTTCCACGGCTGTGAGAGGAGGCAGGAATAGGTGCAGTCTTTGTGATAAGCGGAACACACAAAGAGAGCAATGACAAACATAACACATGGAGGACTTGTGATTCCCTGAGCAAGACCCGCATTAGGACCCCAGGGTCACTCCGATAAAAGGGACTTATTCATGTGATTCTGCGAGAGAACAATTCTGTTTGTGGAACGGAGAGACGGGGAGACAGATAGTGAGATGAGGAGATAGACAGAGAGAGAGAGAGAGAGAGAGAGGAGAGAGAGAGAGAGAGAGAGAGAGAGAAAGAGAGAGAGAGAGAGAGACATGGGGAATGAGGAAAGAGGTCTCCTCACTATTCGACTCAATGGAATGTGATGCCAAAGGATTTTATCTCGCTGATGGATGATTGACAGCTGTCATCCAAAGCCCTTCAATACTGAAATACCCTCACATACTTTTCTTTCCTTTTCCCCTCTCTCTTCTCCATGGCTGCGTGGATGCTATGAGGCAGAAGTGTAATTGTTATCCTGAAAATCAATAGGGGTGAAATCGTGCAGCCTCGTGTCAGTAATGAAGTGCTGTCATACGCCGCACAGGGGAGTTGATAAGGACCCTGATTGGTCTACAGCACCAACCCAGCCCTCAGTCATGGCTCGTTTTCTCCCTTCATGAAACTGTAGTACAAGTTCGCAATTTTTTTCACTTTTCCAAATGGAAAAAACTTGATAAAACTCCATGGTATTACTTATTGATCAGCAATTATATCAAGATAAGCACTACATAGTGTGTACAGCACAAATGTATTTTGATACATTGAAGCTTATGGTGCCACCTCTGACCCAATAAAATACTGGCTTCACCTGATAAGCCAATCAATTATTACACAGACTCTAAGGAAGGTTTACAACCACCAGATACTTATTTCCTGACCATGAGGGAATAATAAATTGGAAAGCTTAACAAAATCATTAAAATGTCACCTTGGTAACCCAAATTGTAACCTTGGTTTACTGTATCCTCATGTTTTTTAATTCACCTCCAGAACCTTCTCTCTGTCCTTCTCTTTATCCCATCCACATCCCATTTATCTCCTCTAAACCAGCAATTAGCTCTAAAAATACCCCTCATTCAACAGTGCCTTTAGTTTCTGGATGAGAACCATGACACCTTTGTGAGGAGTTAATTTCATGATTTTCCCTAATCAGATGAGAAAATTGCTCGAAACTAGAGGGAAGCGTGCAACTGAAAGCCTTTCCACATGGGTCCTGTACCTCAGTCGGGCAGGCCCTTTCGGATGCTTGGGTGCATGTTTGATATCGCTCAAGGATTCTTTACAGCTCTCCACACATGTCCCTGGAGCGGTGCTGAGCGCTCTCATGGCCAATCATTGTGACCCAACGGAATGGAAAGATCTCGGAGATAACGGACGTGCTTGGTAATTCCCATCAGCGGACGCCGGGATCCACGGACTGTGTAGCAGACGCCAGCCCGATGGCAGATCCATCACGGGCAGGAAGCAGCGGAGAGCACCGTCACACACACCACCTCCATGCCTCATCCCTTCTTTTGCAGCCCCTCCTCCCTCCCCCTCCCCCCTCCCCCCTCCGCCTCATAGTCAGCAGAGCAGGAGAGCGGGGTCTAAGCTCTCTCTGTTTCAGTGGTCAATCGAGCCCATCATCAGACCGCAAGGCAAGGCAATCCATCACTCCATCAGCCTGCAGCCTGCAGCAACCTGCAGCAGGTGCACCTCCCACTGTGGGATGCCTTTGAATACCAAACTACCCTCGCATCTGGAGCTACGACATCCAAAGAAGTTGGCCACATGCTTGTGGGGAGCACTCATGAGAGGGGATGTTTACACACTAAGAAACCTCAAAGACTCACTTTTTGAGATTGTTGACCCTTCCCTGAAAATAAAATCTCACCCTCCAGCTTCAGTCGACAGAAGCTCATGTTTAAGATCCCAGCATGTGCGTCTGAGTATCTGAACATGTCGAGCAGGTTGCGGGGAGTTTATCTAGCAACCTTCGGACTTTTCACCGAACAGTCTGTTTCCAGGACCTCTTCAAGCATGTCTTATCAAAGTGCCACACACTTCCCAGGCAAGGAGGGTGGAAACGAGGCTGAATGTGGAGCTGACGCTTCTCTCAGGTCTTGTCTTAAACCCTGGTCATGTCTAGGGTGGATTTTTTCCAGAAGCAGTGCCCTTCAATGGTCAGCTCAAGCTCTCACCTCTGACCCCTGGATGCGATTGAAAATCTGGAGCAGTGCATGGTGGAGAGAATGGAGGCAGTGGTCATTAATCACCCTGGCCACCAGTAAAACACACACCCGCCCACGCACACACAGGAGGCAGACTGCTGGGTTGTTTTGGGACTGTGTACAGGTAAAGGGTCAACAGGGAAATATTTTCCAATTAGGCACCGTAAAAGATCTGAAAAGACTGTGCCATGAACGCGAGCCAGTTTTCCAGCGCGTCTCTCCAGGATTGGAACAAACAACACTGTAATTACGCACGCAGCCTAGAAATTACCCCCCGAGTGCCGAGGGGCCGTCTTCCGAAACGACGGGTCATTATGGTTGACCTTCTGAGCCAAACCAAGGTCACGTGTTGTTTTTCCCACACATCGTCTGGTGTTTTTAGGAGGTGTCTATACATCTCACTTGTATTGATAACACCGCACCTGCCCCCACACCCCCGCCCCAAGACTTATTAGCCATGGCTGGGGGCAGGTGGTGGCTTAGAAGGCTCAATTGCAATTCAATTGAAGAGGTCACAGGGGGATAGTGTCACCTTGAGGAGTCGATACCAAAGTTGCACTTAAGATATGACATTGTTTATGATACACTGTCCTATGGAAGGCTGTAGTGGAGCTGGTTTTGCTGTCCTGTAGTTGAGATATGACTATGGTTCACCATGCTTAGTTATGTAGTTAACATGTATTTATGTTGCACTGTGCCCAGTAAGAGATCACTCCTTGACTCTGCTTTACTTTCTGAGTGCACTATTATCTTATTTAGTTTTCACAATGTATGCGTCATGTTTTGGCTACCTACAGTGACCTATACCTAAAGTGCATAGTGACCTATGCACTTTTGTAAAAACTCTCTTTTGGAAGGCACTTCCGTCTGATAAATGCGTTAATGTAAATGTATCATGTCTATTATGTACTATTATGCACTGTATATCATTATGCAGAAAAAACATCTGCTAAATGAGTACATGTCAAATGTAGAAATGTTCAGCTTTTGCTGAGTAACTTTGCTGTGAAGGGAGAGACATACAGGGAGAGACATACAGTAACAGTTCTCTGACTGGGGGTCAAAGGTCAACCAGACTGAAACACTTTACAGATGCAGGGTCAAGTTGTGAATAGTCCCTATCTAACAACTCAGAATGAAAATGATTAAATCATCAGAAATGAACTCATGGAAACTATTCTGCCATTACAGTGGATCCGGTTGCAGACTGTCAATGTTGAGGTTGCATTGTTCTACAGTTGTGTGATTTTCACATGGGTCAGTCGGTGTAAGTACACTCTTAACGGCTTCTTAACATGTATCACAGCTCCTTCTGGTCCACTGTGAGGTGTTGAGGGGGCTGTGCTTCTTTCAGAGCCGCAATGTACTCAGTCACTAAACTCTCAGGCCGTTTGTACTCAGCTCTCAATCTTGAGTGGTTCAATTTGGCACCCCATGAACTTACATGCAGAGAACTGTTAAGAGTACAAGTCACCCACAGAGTGAATGTTCAAAAACACAAATGAGTTTGAATAATGCATTTGTGCGGAGAGAGAAAGAGAGAGAGAGACAGAAAGACAGAGACAAAGAGAGAAAGTGAGAGAAAGTAAGAGAAAGTAAAAGACAAAGTGAATGAAAGAATGATTGAGTGAGTGTAAGGGTGTGTGTGTATGCGCACATGCTTGTGTGCTTCCATGAACACGTGCCAGTCTCTAACTCAAAATAAATTCCCTTTCTTCTCTCCTGTTCCTTGATTTGTAGGCTTCTGGTTAACAGAAAGTACAATAACACTGCTCTCAGCATGGCTTCTCCTCTCCCATGGTGCAGCATGCTTAGCCGTGTCAGGCTCAGTTTTCGGCCCGTTTGATGATGATGATTTAATATCACTGCAGAGGGGACTGGATGTTGTCATCGGACCACTCTCTGTGTCAGACTCTCATGTTTATAAAGGCTTTGCTTGCCCCCCATGGAGGCATGGTATGGGCAGGGGAGGGGTTGTGAGGCAAACTTTCAATCAGAACACAGCACCATGTTAAAGCCATCACACTCTCCCTGCCATACGTGTTTCTCACGTTGTGAACAGGATCACCACTGTGTCATTCAGTCAGTCATTCAGTCACTCATGAGAGCAAAAGCACCCACAGTCGCCAAATATGAGAACTGGAGAGAAGCCAGCTGGTTACCAGAATGCAGGTGTGGAAAAGATTCATCACACATATGCCCACGCAAATAAATCTGCTGCTTTAAGGTTCTATTGTATCAGAGATCAAAACTTCAATAGGTAACCAGTAGATTAATGACCCGAGAAGCCTATAAAGGTGTCACGGAGGTAAAGACACACGAATAGAATAAAATAAAATATAGACAAATCCTGTTTTAATCCGTTATGGATCATAACAGTCTGTATAATAAGTAGTTGTTAATTAAATGTTTTCACCCATAGGTGACCGCATTGGTTTGCCTATGCTCGTAAAAGCGTGCGCGGTTCTCCAACCTATACAACACTGTGGTGAACGCGGTTATCGAGGTCAAGGCGCTCGTTGCTCAGACAAGAGGCTTAAGCGGAGACAAGAGCCTTTAACACGGAATAAAACCATCAAAGTTCAGCTTTAATCCCCGCCGGTATGGATAAAGCTGCCAGTTAACAGGATGGGAAATAATCTTGCTTTAGGTGAACAGACAAGGCCTCAGCTCTGTATGAAGGATACTGAATTTGTGAAACTACGATTAAAGATTATAGTCTATAGTTGGCATAATCCAAAACATGTATGCTAAAGTCCTCAAGTTTTGGAAATGTAACAAAAATACGGGAAGGAAACGCAACATTTTAAAAACACAAGATACTAAGAAAAAAATCATAGTAGCCTAGGCTATTTGTTTGATTTTACAAAAAAAAATATTTCCATTAGGCTTTGTTTAACATTGAACATGGTAACAATAATGGTAATAATGGTTCTTAATTTATATTATCGTATTTGTATTTTATGTAGATAGCCTAATTAAAGATTTTAAAGAACAAATGTGTCACCTACATAGGTCTGAAATGCCTCAAATGAAACTTCGCATAAGGCGCCCCACGATTCTATATTTTTAAATCTGCTTTCTACTGCCTATTTAATTATTTTGAAAGTGCAGTTACAATGGACTAAACAAAACTTCTTCGACGCACCCCAAGAATCAAAACCCAAGAGGATTATGTTGCGTAGACCTTTCAGTGCTTTTACTTTCAGGACCGTGGCAGTTCCACATTACCTTAATTCCAAACCCGTGTCTTCAGTTGGAAAAGGCGTAGGCTACATCGTGCATAGGCTATATAAGTATTATGATCTAAAATGTCTCCTTATAAAATATATTTTTAGAGTGAAGTGTAGTCTTTATAGTCTAGTCAACATTTTTTTGAAGTAGGCTATACGTTTCTATTAAAAATATTACATTAAAGTGGTTCACAAGAAAGTCACGAGTCTTGGAATTTTGGAGGCTGCATGTGACCCGTGCAGGGTTAAACATCCATCAAATGCCAATTAGACAATGCAACATGAATCTAAATATCACGGATTCACAAATTGTTCAAAGAATTGTTGTTTTTGTTTTTCATATTTTTTATGTTCGGTTTAACCTACTGCAAAGCAGTTATATAGCTTTCTAAACGTCCGGTTATGGAGTGCAGCCTAAGTTCAATTCATAGAAAGAGCAATGCGAGTAGTCTAACACAAAACTTCAGAGTTTAAAATAATCGACAGTTTATTATAATACAACTTTTAATTATGCATAAATAGGCCTACATATTTTATAGCATACCGGGCAGGCCTGACCATAAGAGAAAAAAAAAGTTATAAGCAATAGGCCTACAATTAATTAAAATACTAAACAGATTTTTGCTTTTGAAATAATGAATTTGAAATGGACAGAAAACGTGGACCTGGTTCGAAGGATTATTTCATTCTCCACATGGAGCAACATGATCAATTAATCTTTTGTACCCTAAAGTGAAACTTTGTGAAATATTCAATATGAAGTCAGTATGATTGACCAGTATTATAACCTTCACTTGTAAAGTCCATACAAGATCATACAGTTTAAATCGTTTAAGACATTATATGAAACAGAAGTGTACTCTTGGTTTACCCTTTTTGTCTGTGCCTTTGATAGGACAATTGCAGGACAACACACAATTTTGCAGTATTTTTTTCTGTTTTTATGGGTAATATTCTTACCAGTGAAATCAATATCCTAGTACCCCTACTGTACATGTCAGCATCTTGACATGTTTAAATGTGAGCAAGACACGAAATACTATTCCGTTTGTTAGGGCGCCCCCAAGAGATGCATTTTATAACTGCCCTAAACCTGTCATGTTTCACGCTTCTATAAAATGTTTTTTTGTTAGCCTTTTCCCCCCATAATAAACATTCTGGATTTGTCTTAAACGTTTGGTGATTAATTGATTAGGTAATTAAATTATAAATTATTAGGCTATGGTATAGGCCTATTTGACAATAATCGGACTTACTGTATATGTCTCAAAGTGAGAACGTATAATAGCCTAATTGAAACAGAAAAACGATTTGATGTAAACATAAAATATTTAACAACACAGACCAGAGTTGGGTAATAGGGACTTTAGGTATGCTACTGGCCAATAATGACATAAATGTAGATACACTGTTGTTTCTATATTGACTACAGCACCCTGAAAGTGTTTTTTTCTTCTTGAAAACCTGTCATATCATTAGTTTTCGAAAGGCTTTAAACAAAACAAGGACACCAAAAGGAAAAAACAAAAGGACAAAAGTTCCGTCAGACTAACAACAAATATAACTCACCAGGTAAACTGCTGGCGTCAGTAATAACACGGCACACCAACACGTCGCCTGCATCCTCCTGGATTTCAAACTTCCTCTTATTTCCCTTCGCTGGCTCTTTTGTCTCCGCGGACCATAAATCCACCTGGTATCCGCCTTACAGAATGGTCAAGACCCTCACCAGCCTAGGCAAAAATGACATTATACACCCCATAACCACAGAGCTTACACTTGGAGAGAGATATTGGACGGGAAAATAAATAACGATTACATGGGAATTAATCCAGACAAAGGTTGAAGCAATCTCATAGTTCAGAGAATGATCAAAATTCGATTCAGAGCAATCATGAGGGATCAGTCCAGATTTGATTGTCTTGCTTCCTGCGAAGCTCTCGACGCGGTCCTTTCAGAAATTGAACAGTGGTTTCACTGGAGTCTGATGAATAGCCGAAGCTTTATACTGCGCGCTCCTAAACGCACAGCCACAACCTACCCGGAGAGAAACTCCACTCTAGCCACATCTAATATGAGAGGGGGAGGGACGACAGGAGCAGTGGTAAGATTAAAAAACGGGGCGAGATTGGTCCGAGACGCAAGGATCACAGAGCGGAGTCTTTAAAGAAGCACTAAAGCTCTACAGAGAAGCTGTTCATCCACTGGCTGCAGTGTAGCGGATGAATCAGATGAATGAGCTGACATTCAGAACTACATTGAGTATGACTCGAGGACAAACACGTTCTTCTCACCTCCAGTGCCTCCCTCTCTCAACCAAAAACGGCGCATTGCATCGCACAACTTGTCAGCCTATATGGTCAAGTTAAAAGGAGACATTAATACATAATTAACTGCTATGGATAAAGTGCTTGAGCTTCCATGAAAGTGTGTTTAAGCTTTTAATGTAAAAATAAGCTGACGTCACACACCTACAGCCTGCAGAAACATGTTATGGTTGAAAGTGAGAAAGTCCTCATCCACACATCTACCCAACTGCACCCTAGTGCAACATTCAAGTAAGGTCAGCTTCCGACCTCACTGCGTCGGTGTGTACTCGTGCGTCTGTTTGTGGAAGTGTGTGTGTGTGTGTCTGTGTGAGTGTAAGAGAGAGCACGCGTGTGTGTTTGGTGTCACATCAAACTCAACACAAACACACTGTCAGAGCGAGGTGACAGGACTCTAGACAATCGCTGCTGAGTGTGTGCTTTCTGCAGGAGCAGGATGGACGGCACTGCTTTCTCCTTCTCTCAAACTCTCCCTGGAAAAGTAGGGGGAGCGGGGAGGAGGTGAAAAGAGATGACAAGAGGGGGTTCAGCATTCATAAATCTGAGGAGGTCTCATTGCTACAACATTGCAGCGGTCTGGCCCGTGTCGCTATAAGTCAGCCGGCAGCCTGATAGGATCCTGCTCTGAATGGCTCCGTGGCCTTCACACTCCCAGCATGCCGAGCGGCTGCCGACGAGGGCCAGGATTAATCACAGGGTTGGAGAACGCGGCGCTGAACCGTCCACTATACCCCACGTTGGGGGGCTGTACCCTCACACTGCAAGGGTCTAGGGGGGGGACTTGAGCACAGTGCATATTATACAATGACAATCGGTGGGGTCAACTTCTTCTCCAGGGCGTGTATCGATTCCCCCCAACCTGTTGTTTTGACCTCTTTTGGGGGCGGTCCAAGTCTTAATTAGGGGGGTCAGACCCCCCAAACCCCTCCTTAATTCGCACCCTGGACTTCAGTACGCATCACCAACACTGTGTATTCGTCCACACAGGCATTGGAGCCAAAGAAAGCCTGTACCCCATCTGTGACTAGTCATGTACAGACTGTGGATAGTCATTTGAGCGTTCTTGTTTCAGGCACCACTTTTACCATGTACCACCAAAATGATTCAACTGCATATGTCCCATGCCGATTTACCACTGCTAATCTTTCTCCTCACTTGTCACCCTGGTGTCTTGGCCATGTCTTAGAGCCAGGTCTCTCCCACCTCGAGGCCTTTCAAGGGCCATTCAGTGCAGCCGGAGAGGAGCCCGGTTAGGACTAACGCAGGAAGGTGTGGGACTGTCAGAGGGAAAGATCTTGAGAATAAAGACAGAATGAAGAGGAGAAAGAGGGTGGCTCGCACATTCTCTCCCTCTGTCTCTCTCCCTCCCTCTCTCTCTCTGTTCACCATCAAGTTGAGGCTGAAGGATTATATGAGCGGTCAAGTTGTTCCGTTTCCAGGGCACAACTTTGGTGTCCATTCTGTGCAGGAGGAGGCAACAGGCAGAACATGATAACGTAACACGTATCCCCAATGAGCCTCCCCAGATGACAGGGAGGGTGGAGAGACCAAGCAAGAGGGAGAGACGTGGAATGAGACGGAGAGAATAGAGAGCGACATAGAAAGTGTGAAAGAGAGAGGAAAAGAGAGAGGGAGAGGAAAAGAGAGAGGGAGAGGAAGAGGCTGATTGAGCCCAACGAGTGACGTTGGCGGCACGTGTGCGCTGTGTCCGGAATGGATCATGAATACACTCAGCTGGCATGATGGCGTTCCCGATTGTGAGGGCAGATGTTGCGGAGACAGGGGTGTGTGTGTCTTTGTGTGTGTAGGGGGGGGGTTAAAGGGGGCGGGCCCGCAGGCCTACCCAAGATGTGGTGGCAGGGCTGGGTGGCTGCCACCCTGCCAGCTGTCATCTGAAGGACCACTCTCACCCACGGGGAGTTATAGAAGTCAAACTGGCACTGACCAGAAGGTGGTTGGGGTGGCGGTGGTGGCGGTGGCGGGGTGAGCAGTGCTCCACATGCGGGTGCGGAGCCCATGGCTTCCGTAGCCAAGGCAGGGCGCGCCAACTCTTTTCATCAGTACGTGCGAGGGGGCGGGCCGGGAGGGAGCTGACAGAGACAAATGTGGGAGCAGAGCGCTGGGCTCAGGATGCAGCTGGTGTGGATCGAGCACTTCCTCATCACAATTAGAATGACTGCCGGCCTCTGAGCTGGGAGGAGAGGAAATGCAACCCCCGGCCATTTGTCATTTTGTTTCTGAAGGGTTGCAGTAGAGTCCAAAATAAAGAGACACGTGTGACTATTTGGAAAAAGTTTCTGTGTTTGGGGTATGGAGCCAGAAAGTTGTACCCAGCTGCTGTGACATGACGTTCTTCTGGGAAAGTTTCTCTTCCTGGTTTTATCTGATCGAGACAAATCGTTAGATCACTGAAGAACAAAGAAATACATCCACTTAATGGAGCCAATATCTTCTTCCACTAGAAGTTAATTTAACAAATGTCTCTTAAAACGGAGGAAACCACATTTGTGTCTGTGGAAAAAGAACACTTCCTACCAATCTTATTTAGTGCTTGACATAATCACAAGATCTGGATGGATCCAGAGGTCGAGACAAAGTCAGTCGTTTGAAGTGGGTTCACAACGGGACTTAATTGATTAGGTCAGACTGTAGAACTTCCCCCTTCTTTGCAGGAGGAATTTAATTGGAAGACAGACATGATTATGAGAAGTGCTGATTAGATGATAGGACCAAGGCCATGCAAGCCGTCTCCCTGGTCTTCCAATCCCTGATTACAATCATGACATCATGATAACTTCTGTTGATTAAATAAATTACTTACTACTACTATAACTAGCAGCGAACAGTGGATAATCTACGTATTACGTAATATGGGAATTTAATGCAGTTTCGAATCATTGTCTATACAGTAGCCTAATTCCCTACCACCCAAGGACATGTGTACTGTCGTGGCTAGACACAGAGACATCTCATATCAGGAGGTTAGTTTACTTCTGGTCGACCTCCCCCTGTCCTTTAATTTGATGTCGAGCATCTGACCCACGGAGGTCAAAGATTGAACTTTCTTACCCTTTCCCCGCAGCAGAAATTGTATTTGTCTCTCAGACTTGAACTTTCGTTTCACCCCCGCTACTTCCCACGAATGCTCTCTTCTTCACTGCCCACCCCCCCCTTCCGCTCTGTCTCTCAACACGTACTGTGTTGGCTGTCTGAAACGTCTGCGCAAGTAGATTCTTCAGTTGTCTTTTAGTGACATCTTGTGGTCTAAGTTGCTCCATTCAATTCTTCCAAAGACTCTCGGCAGATCTCTAGAGGAAGATATTAGAACTTTTTTATTTTTTACCAGGCATTAATCTATGACTGACTGTTCGTATGACGCTATCATGCAGTCAACCTACATTAACAGTATTTAAAATGTGTAGTGAATTGAAAATATGTATTATAAGATACCGTAATATGCCATATAGGCCTAACCTAACATGATGTAGGCCTACATTTCAGAATAAGGCACGGCACGAAAATTGTTTTTGTTATTTATTATCAGCAATTAGTCAGATACATATAAACAACCTGTAGGAAAAGGACAGAGCCCAGCGACTTCGTTTTCACAAGCTAATCGGTATCGCTTTAGCAAAGATCAGTTACTTAACACCCGATACGCACACATACGCGCACACACACACCCACACACACTCACACTTTGAGAGGTTTTTCACATAACACCTTGTGCAATAAAAAAAGAAATGAACATATTTATATATGATACATAAATAATCATTAAATAAATAAAAAATGAAACATGATGCACCTTTATAAACAACTTATAATCTAAGAAACCTAAATATAAGTAAACATTCCCTTGACTTGCTGGCAACAAACAGACTGGTCACCAACAAAACTCTGTCTTTCACCTTTGATGCCTTCTTTAATATTCCAAGACCGTATTTATTCAAGAAGATGATTTAATTTTTACCCTCGTCTGCAATTGACAACCAATTTCCTTTTCATATATTTGAATAATGCCTGCGTTTCGCCCGATGCACTGATATCTCTCAATATCATAGCATGGGGCCACGTTCCACGTTACAGCTACAAAACAAGACCCATCAAATCAAATCCCCAAGGCAGGAGGAGAGAGTTTATGAGTAGACTGTGAGGGACGCTACTGCTGCAAGTTATCTTATGAACTTGTCCTTCAATGAAATCTGAAGTATCACTAGACTAGGAGTGGTACGAGCCTAAATACAGGTAAAGGTTTGGTGAGATGACAGTTGAGATATGTAATACAGTTATCAGTGTTTCAGTCTCTCAGTGGTATGGTCATTGAAGAGACATTGAACAATCCTAGACTCTAAAGTCAAAAGGATTCGTATGGATTCAGATGAAAATGTAGTAGAGAAATGCCACAATGGTCTTCCATTGTCAAAATTCTCTGTTGAGGATCTAAAGTTTAATTTGGCATCCTCAAGATACATTATCTGCTTACAGGTTGTGAGGAAGTGATGTTATTTCTCTGAAACACAGGAAATGGAAATTAAGAAAAAGCCTCAGCCCCCCCAAAAAACATCAGAGGACAAAAAAAATGCTGTACACACGACAAAGATAGAGTTGTGACCACAGCAAAAAATCCTATTTACATCGCGTCCCACCATATCACGTACAAGAGGTAATAGAAGAAAAGAAAAATCAACAAAGATTGGTGAGTTCTGTTTGCAAAAAAAATCAACTTTACATTTCTATCACAAGACTGTACACCATCTTGTTTTGAGAGAGGCAGTTTCCTATGGCGCTGCTAAACATAAGTAAGTATTCATGCTGCACTAATATAGTGCAAATTGTTTTGCCTGTAAAACGGAGAAGGGAGAGGCAGGCAGGACTCAAGATGGATACTGTTTTCTGAAAGACTGGTACACTTATTGTCTTTTTTTGATATTTGTTGGAACATGACAGAGCAACGCAGAGCGTCGCCATGTCTCCGACAGAGCAGCGTCCACTCACGGCTGGCCAGTGAGGGACAGGAACAAGATGAGACTTGTGCTTCTGACGTGAAAGCTTTGTGTTTCTGGGTGACCCTCTCCGACAACCTTCGCTTCCAAAGACGTTTATGTTACAGAAAAAGTATTAAATGGCAGATAAGCAAGGCAGACTTCCAGAAGAAGAGAAGAGTTTGTGAAGGCTCTTGTGAAACAAAGTCTCGAAAATGTCAAGAAACAAAAACCAAAGGACGAAGGAAGAAGAATCTCTACGCTACCAAAGACGTGGGATTAGGTTTGAATTTCTTTGAGGTTGCACTTTTTCTTTTAGGTCAAACCCTTGTCTTCTCAGGATCCCAGGTGTTCCTGAAGCCACGCCCCCAAAACAATAGCTTGAGGACTGAGGTGCGTTGCCATCACAACCCCCGCGGACCCCAAACGAGTGGCAGTCTTCGTGTCAGGTGTGTCCGTCAGCAGGAAGAGGCGGGGCTACATGTCGGCATCACCGTCATAGGCCAGGGTCAGGGGCTTCAACCTGTTGTTCATCTGTCTCCTCTGGGGTTTCTTTGGCTTTTTACTAGACAGACAGAAACAGAAAGACCGACAATGAACACATTTTTGAAATGCAATCCTTAACAACAACAACACATTGAATCCCTATTGATAAAAAAATGTTTTCAATGTATTTGATACTCTCAAGGACAGCACTCTCAAGCTCTTTTGCAGCTATGGGCCACTGGCACGTGATGGATATTGAGATTCCATCCTATCCTAACATGTTAGAGTTCCATGCAGCTCTGTGCTGAACGCCATGCACTTAGTAAGGAGTCAGTTCACTCATGCAATGGCAGTACTGAAGCTCACCATTGCTTAACTGATAAAAGGGAGTCATTTAAGATCAATCTAGGGCCATCATTTGTTTAAAACACAAGTTACTGAGGCAGGTTTGAGTGACCCTTGACCCCCCAGCGTGGAACAGAAGCAGGGCAGACCCTGTGGGCTGATGAGAAGGGCAGGCATACAAAGCAGCTGTAGGCCTACAGTGTAAGCAGTGTTCTCACTCACCTTACTGAACACTACTGTTTAACACACAGAAACAGTGTAGACGGTTAGTTCTAGAACCTCTGGCAACCTATGACAACTTACAACAACACAATGGACTGATAAAAAAAGCTACATCTAAAACAACAGAATGAAAATATATGATTACATGAGATACATTGTTACAGTGAAATAGATATGAAGGGAGAGAGAGGGATTGAAGGAGGCATTGGAGATCGCTTGACAAAAGCATGTAGGATCCTGAGGGCATGTAATTCTTCCATCTCACCACAAGAGGGCAGTGCTATACAGAGCATGGTCTTTGAATTCAAGCGTATTACTGTAAATCAAGGTTGCCTCTTGAGGATCATGAGAAGTAAGGAATTAAAGGGATGCTACATTGCTCATAAAGCTTCTCTACCCATAAATGAACCACAACTTAATGGAGGTGGCCTAAGAACTACAACATCCAGGAATCTCAGGGGTCACAAGAGGGCAGGTAGAGTAGGGATGGGACTTCCTGCTCACCTCCAGCACTGTTCGACATGATTGGTTGTACAGGCACACATGGTCATAGGGCTTATGGGGAGTCAAGAGTGGTTCATGTGGCTGGTGACAGTCACAGTCATTTCAGGACACTTATTCAAAGATCGTTTCCACTCTTCGCTCTTGTGGTGATGGCGTCTGATTGTTGATTGGTGATTGTTGTTGCTGATAGGGATTGTGCAGCGGTTGGTATTGTTTTTCCTGGTCTTCCTCTTCATGTTGCAGCAGTTGGTTCTGTTGCTCTTTCTCCTGCTGTTCCTGCTGTTGGCAGTCAGGACACGTGTAGGCCAGAGAGTAACCGTCGTACTCTGCCCACAGCTCGTCGTCAGTGGAGGAGCTGGGGGTGGACTTGGAGCGCCGGGGACAAACCACACTGACCGGCGGAGGGAGGGAGGGAGGGAGGGAGGGAGGGAGGGAGGGAGGGAGGGAGAAAGGAGGAGGAGAGACGCCAAAAAAGAAAAGAAAGCAAAATGCCGGGGGACAAACAATGATGAAAATGAGGATTTTGGTGAAAAATGAATGAGCGATTGAAAGGTGATGAGAGGGTTGGGGGATGACATTGAGAAGGAGTGAGCGATAGCGAGCTGAAGGCTGGTAGCTTACCATGCTAGGTAGGTCATGGAGACGATGAAGACGACGAGGACGAAGGCCCCGGCTGCCACTCCGTACACCCAGGTCTTCAGTTTACCATCTGGGGGGGAACGCAACCACAGCACGCACACTCAGCACGAGGACACGTCATAGCAGTGTGTGCACAACCTCCTCTCCGGCGCACTTCCTCTCCTGCACTGCAGAGGGCAGTAGTGTTCCACTGCCGGTGAACACTGTGGACTCTCGATTTCAGCGGTTCTCTGCTTAAACTGCCGTCACATTCACGAGAGTCCAGAGGATCTCAAACCTTTTTGGACTTCAGTACCCCCTTTTCCTGATTTCGGAATCCAAGTACACCCTATACCCGTATTTACATTGCCTGAATACATATTCACACCCATATTTTCATGATTTACTCTCATATCTATCCATGTTCCACTTGCTCTCACGTACCCCCCTGTAGTACCCCCATTCGAGAAACCCTGGACTGTGCTCTGTCGTGTCACCCGTGCTGCTGCGCTGGATAGAACGGGTGTCTACAGTACCTGGGCTGAAGGGCTGCAGGAACCAGGTCCTCCCCGCCCGGCCTGGCTGGCTGGACGAGGGTAGGGTGGGGCTGACGGCACGGATGGTCTTCACGTCCGCCCGGTTATCTCCCGCCGTCGGGATCTCCAGGACGGGGATGACGGTGCACTGGTCCAGCTCGCCGTCCGAGCTCATCACCTCGGTGTAGCCCTCTTCACAGCCACACACCCCCGCCTGGAGGACAAGACACACACAGTGTTGGGACGAAGCCTGGCACGGTGCACGAGACACGAGAGGTACTGGTCCACTCATGTGGAAGATCTGGACTACGGTTGAAGTCTTCGGTTCCCGACAGCATCGCATGGATGCTTCGTCAATTGAGTGGGAATGGAGCAGGGGGAGGGTGTGGTAGAGGGTGCTTTCTGATGTGGAAGGTGAGGTGTTTAGGGATGTACAGCATCCAAAAGGCTGGTGCCTTCCCTACCCAGCTCTCTCTCTTTTTCTCTCTCTCTCTCTCCCTCCATCTGTCTCTCCTTACCCATCTGTCCTCTCTCTTCCTCTCGCTTCCCCTCTCTCTCTCGTCTCTGTCTCTCTCCGTCTTTCTCTCTCTCTCTCTTCTCTCTCTCTCTCTCTCTCTCTCTCTCTCTCTCGTCTCTCTCTCTCTCTCTCTCTCACGGTGGGAGGTCTCCTATTCCCCGGCAATCTCCAGAAGATAATCACCCGCAGAAATACCCACAATGCAAACAGTGGCTGGTGGGGCTGTCGGCACAGGGCCGGCAGATGACAGAGCAGGAAATGGGAGGGTGATTAGCATATCCAAAGTGGTAGACAAAGAGAGGGGCAGGGGGCAGCCTTATCACCTGTTTTATATTCAACCCAGTTCAATACCACAGCATGGGGGCACCAAAACAGACTCACACACATACACTGATCTGTACAAAACACACACCAGTGAAGCCACACACCGTCACGCATAGACACTGTCGTACCCATGAATACACACACATTTACACACGCACACAAATCATGTGACTTACGAACCTATGTTGTAATGATGGCTACTGCAATGTCTCGTATGCCTACTGTACGCACACACAGACACACACACATATAAACCCTAAAAGTGTTGCTAGGATTAATATCTCATGTGTATGGTATAACGCGCCAACTTGTGGTCGTAGAAACACAATCAACTCCACAACACACCCACAGCAGGAAAGCATGCATGCTTTATCGAAACATACACAAACCCGCTCTTGAGTCATATTGAGACAGACATGGTGTGCCAGCTGCCCCACTGCACCCCGCCTGAGGTTCCCCCGCAGGGCCGGGTTCTGGAGCTGAGTGCTGCCTGGTTCTGATGCGTCCTGACAACAGAGTCTGGGAAGAACACAACTGCCCCCTCCCCAGTTAAACTGAACCCATGTTGTTTCCAGGAAATGTGCTCTGTTTGTACTGAAGGAGCCAATGGCCTGCAAGCAAGAGTCTCGGGAGGAGGGGCCCGAAACATCAAAGGCGGAAGAGAGAGAAAAAGAGGTTTGCTGGTAGATTGTTCTAATGCCAGGGCAGAGAATTGTACATTCCCTTGCTGAGGAAAACATGATTAATTGTGTGTGTGACAATGTGTGTGTGTGCGTGTTGAAGGGGGGGGAGGGGTGCAAACAAAGCTTGATGTATTGTGCAACGGTTGCCCTGTCTCTCTGAATGACGACAACACGCTCAGTAAGATGAGAGGAACATAATTGGGGGGAAAAAGAAAACAGTTTGATTATGCTTGATGTGCTATTTTCCAGGTAGTTGTAATTGTGTGCGGTAGATTCCATGGCAGAAGTGAGCAGATGCTCTCCACCCCACAGCGCGTGAGCCCAGGTGCACTCAGCATAGCTAATAAGAAGAGCTTAACACCCACGTAAACACGTCATCGCAGCAACACAACACCATTGTTTTCTTCTCTCTGTTTTCTCCTCTTCCCTCCGTTTTCCTCAAACGTCCTCAGCTTTACTGGTGAGTGGTGACATCCATCAGGAGAGTGAGCATCACTGTTTGTCTATCTCTCTCTGTCTACCCCTCTCTAATATTTATATATATACAATATAATATGTATATACTGTGCGTGTACTGTACATAATATTGTATATTTCTATATACAGTACATTACTCAACATCTCTTCTCGTCTCCAGGGCAACCGTTCACACTCACCTCTGTGCAGATAGAGCGTAGCTTGTTGCAGGCGGGGTCACATGATCGGTCAGCGATGGGTTGGGCTGTCATTGGACATCCACCTGCAAGGGTAAAGGTCAAGGTCCAAAGGTCATTGGTGATTGGTATAGGCATAATGGAAGAAAGAAAGGGTGCCTGAAGATAAGCCGTTCCCCCGCACAAACACTCACACCAATAAACGTGCAGACACACACACGCAGACACACACACACACAGACAGACACACACGCATATACACACACACATCCCAAAATGGGCGCTGACACGTGGCTCGGATTCTTAGGCAACTTCTCTGTTTGCTTTGTTACTCGCGCTCTTCTCTAGCTGGTTGGGCTGGAGGCAACAATGATCAGAGAATCCACACGCCTACTCTCTCTCTCTCTCTCTCTCTCTCTCTCTCTCTCTCTCTCTCTCCTACTCTCTCTCTCTCTCCTACTCTCTATCTCTCTCTCTCTGTCTCTCTCTCTCTCTCATGTTCCCTCTCTCTCCAACTATCTCTCTCTCTGTATCTATCCTCCTCTCCGTGTTTCTCTACAACATAAGACAACAATAGAATCATGCTACCCTATTATTCATCCCTCTCTCGGCTTCACTGCGTCTGTGTTTCCATTGGAATAAATTGGTAATTAGCCCTCTGTGATAGTAAAAAAAATTCCGGTCAAATCCCCAGACGGAAACACACAATCTTGATGCTCTAACAGACGTGGAGATTCCCACAGTGTGTGTGCATGCACAACCACTTAGTAAGATATAAGGACTGAGCTCTGGGACTGGCCACGGCTCCCAAATGACTTGTGGGTGACACAGGGATGCACTTGACTGGCGTGACTTGTGAGAGACAGAGAGAGAGAGAGAGAGAGAGAGAGAGAGAGAGAGAGAGAGAGAGAGAGAGAGAGAGAGGCAAGGGAAGAAAAGGAGACAGAGAACAAACACAGAGAAAGAGTTGAAGAGACAGAGGGAGACAAAGAGAGACAGAGAGAGACTGAGAGAGTGTGTGTGTGTGAGAGAGAGAGAGACTGTGAAAAGGAGCTCTGGCTAAACAGCCTTGTCTAGGCCATGCCCCATCTCTTTAAGTGATCGCCCTGGGGAGAATACTATACTGTCCTATCAGTGCAGTGGAATGGAGAGCCTGGAGACAGAGGCTTTTCTCACTGAGCTTTTATTTTCACTCCGCTGCAGGAAATCAATACACATCTGCAAGCACACAACAGTGGACTTGTGTGCTTAGGAGAGCAAACCTGACCAGCTCAGGACTCAATCACTGCCAGCCAGCGCTCACCGTGAAGACCTGCTACCATGACACTCTGTGATGCTGCAATGAGGAGCAGATCTGTCACCGGGAGTAACAGGGATGACCCTGGACGGTCACAGAGACGAGAGAGAGAGAGAGAGGACTCACTACTTTAACCGTTTTTGCATATAAAGAGTTGCTGATTGGCATACCCCCTAGAGTTCCAACCAGAAAAGCAAGCATCAGCAAAAAACGACATCCTAGTTGTCCATCAGAGGCTGAGGTTGTGGTCGTGAATATTCATGGTGTGACGGGCTCGGGTTAGTGAGTTAAGTATGAATATTCATGAGAGAATACCAGGGCTTGAGAGGGAACATTTACATCAAGGCAATCTGCCAGTCAAAGCAACGTGAAATATGCAGACCATCTGGAGTATAGGATGTCTTGGTATTTAACACACTCGTATTAATAGAACTGTGAATTCAGGGATACACGCCTCTTAATACATGAACTGTGGACTGGGGTGAGGCAGAGTGGTGGCTTTCTTTTGACCCATGTCTCTCTCCAGCCCACTCTCTCCATTTTGTTTCTCTGTCACTCTCTCGCTTCCTTACTCTCCCTCGGTCTCTCTCTCACACGCTCTTCCTCTACCTCTCTCCTTCCCTCTCTCGTTTAACTATATGTTTTCCCTCTCGCATACTCTCCCTCTGTCTCTCCCTCTGTCGTATTCCCTCTCTCTCTCTCTCTCTCTCTCTCTCTCTCTCTCTCTCTGTCTGCATCCCTGTCTTCCTCTCTCCTTCCCTCTCTATATCTCTCTCTCGACCCATAGTGCTCCGGGATGTCGCAGCCAAAGCCGGCGCGTGATGGCCAACGGGATTAAAACGTGTTTGTGACATGAAGTGGATTAGAGCCCATATTCACACTCTTGTACTCCCCCGGTGACGGGGAAATGCAATCTGGGGCTCGTGGGGGGGGTGCGCGACTCCAACCTGACAGGGACAGGCAGGGGTTTTAAATAACCCCATCCACCTCTGCCCGCCAGGCAGGCAGCGTGGGGCTGTGGAGACTGGCAGGTCACCGCCGCTGTCAGCCCTGTACACGGGAGCTTAGGGAAACTCATTTAGATCCACTCGTATATTGTGTTGTCATGCTCCGGAGCCACTTGAAGAAGCGAGACCAATCTCTATCCGGTGAGACGCTCGCACACACACACTCGCGTGGACGGGGCCCGTCATTGGGACCGGGGGAGAAGGGACGTGGGGGGGGACGGGGAGCGCTCCAGGCGTTATGACGTGCCTGCGGGGGTACGATAGGGCGTCGGGGGGGAGGTGCGCGCGGTGGCTCTATCAGGGAGGACCCACGTACCTGTGACATTTAATCCGTCGGAGCGCTGGCACCAGACCTGGCGTGACGAAGCTCTCCAGGCTCCAGTCATCCACTTGTAATCGTAACACTGGCCCTCTGTGTGTGTGTGTGTGGGGAGGGGGGGTAGGGGACATGGGGAATGGGATGGGGGTGAAGGGGCACAGAACAGTACATCAGCACTATAGAACCTATCATTTATAGCCTATAAGCCGTCATGAAAGGGAGATCCCGCACAGTGTACGCCACGCCTGGGAACAACACTGCGTTCAGCCCGTCGTCAGAACAGAGATGGCGGTGTCTGGGTTGACAGGACTGTGCTGGTGACTGACCTGTGCAGGGTCGGGCCTCCCACTCCTGTTCCGGACACTGCATCAGGTTCTCGGGCTCCTGAGCCAGCACGGCCCTGGAGCGCACCTGCACCGAGCCAAAGCCCAGGTCGTCTCCTCCCACACAGCTCAGCTGGCACGGGCTCCACTCAGTCCAGTCAGTCAGGTAGCACTCTCCTGCAAACACACAAACACACACAGACACAAACACACACAGTTGACTTCAAAGTAAGACAACAAAGTAGGGAATAATGCCATTTCCTAATTGACTATAGATGCCATCTTCCGATAACATGGGTTGACGGTGATTGGATTTGGGGTAGGAAAATCCCACGGCCTTGTCGAAGGTCAAAGGCTAGACATGGAAATTGAACATGCTCTCAAACATTTACTCAGATCCATCATTATTCATTATCTTTCCGGTTGGAAGCTTGGTGCTTTCCGGAAAAAACAGGTTTCCTCGGAACAAGGTCAGAGAAACATTGAGGAGACAGGTCTGATGTGAGCACACTTCAAAATGTTAATTAATCATGAAGCTGTCCCTCCAAACAGGCTCTATCTGCCTCATGATTAGACTTCAGCCACATATCTCACTCTCTCTCCCTCAGTGTGTGACAGGGGACGTGATATCACATCAATTATGTGGCACGAGGGCATCAGTGAAGTCCCAGACTCACGTCGATGGTTGGACATGCTCAAACTTTACTTTGATGGACACTGCCACACAACACACCACGCAAAAAAATATACACAAACACACATCGCACTGCAGTACTTGGTGCAGCATGAATGAGTGTCACAACTCTCTACTTCCACTTGACAGAACATGTCAAATTGAGACGTTGGATGTGTCATTCAAGAGAAACAGTGCAGGAGGAAATATTTCCAAGAAAACAAATAGTCATTTCCTCGGCAGTCTTTTCCTACCCTGCAGATACATAAAGCACCCTGTACATAAAGTAGCATGCTTTTAGCAGCTTCTTAGATTCTCTAGAATCCTCTAGGCTGTCAACACCTTTATGAGCATGAACCTTTTTCCCGGTTTCAGAGAAAAAAAGAAAAAAAAATGTATTTCACGCCGGTCAGGGAGACGAGTTGTGAGGGCGTTGATGTAGCCTCTAACACAGCTTGTGACTGGAGCTCGAGTCCTCTCAGAGAGACTGACTGGAGCTAGAGTCCTCTCAGAGAGACTGACTGGAGCTAGAGTCCTCTCAGAGAGACTGACTGGAGCTAGAGTCCTCTCAGAGAGACTGACTGGAGCTAGAGCCGTCTCAGAGAGACTGACTGGAGCTAGAGCCGTCTCAGAGAGACTGACTGGAGCTAGAGCCCTCTCAGAGAGACTGACTGGAGCTAGAGCCGTCTCAGAGAGACTGACTGGAGCTAGAGCCCTCTCAGAGAGACTGACTGGAGCTCGAGTCCTCTCAGAGAGACTGACTGGAGCTAGAGCCCTCTCAGAGAGACTGACTGGAGCTAGAGCCCTCTCAGAGAGACTGACTGGAGCTAGAGCCGTCTCAGAGAGACTGACTGGAGCTAGAGCCCTCTCAGAGAGACTGACTGGAGCTAGAGCCGTCTCAGAGAGACTGACTGGAGCTAGAGCCGTCTCAGAGAGACTGACTGGAGCTAGAGCCCTCTCAGAGAGACTGACTGGAGCTAGAGTCCTCTCAGAGAGACTGACTGGAGCTCGAGTCCTCTCAGAGAGACCTTTCACAAAAAGCAGGTGTGTGACCTCTGGCTAAAAGCATTAGAGGGGTGTGTAGTTTACCCAGTAATGGTATCTGTAAGGGGGTTTAGTTTAACCAGAGAGGGTATCTGTAAGGGGGGTTTTAGTTTAACCAGAGAGGGTACCAGTCAGGGGGTAGAGGTTACCTGGACAGGGTACGGTACAGGCCTCCTCCAGGGTGATCTGTTTGTCCCCGTCCACCGAGGGCTCCAGGTCTCCGCACAGCTCGTCGTCCACCAGGCTGCCCTCGCCCCGGCCCTCGCCGTCCGACACGAAGCACGACACGTTCCTGAACCGCAGGCCTTCCCCGCACCTCGCCCCCTGGTAAGAGATCGGAGAGAGAGAGGGTAGAAGAGGTCAAACCCCGCTGCCATGGCCCACTCTGTGTGGACCGGGGGGGGGGTAGACGGCCATGTGTAAAACAGCCGGCTGCGAGGGCTCAGAGACACCATAGGCTGCTGCCAACCTGGCCCCATTGATTTGGGGGTTTGTGAGGAACAGAGGGAGCCATGTCTTTGCTGTAGGCAGCTGATGAGCCACTGTAAGCTGTCAAAACTCTCAGCTGGAGGGAAGAAAAGAAACGGCCCTGAACAGAGGAGAGTGTCAACATACCTTCACTTTCGGAAAATTCTCCACCATGTCAAAAATAAGCTGCTCTAGGCAACAAACGAGGGAAAAGGGGGGAAGTGGGCGGGGAGTGGTAGAAAAGAACGAGAGACTGGGTAGGGAGGGGAAGACAGATATAAAGAAGAGAGAGAGAGAGAGAGAGAGAGGAGAGGAGAGAGAGAGAAAGAGAGAGAAAGAGAGAGGGCTAGTCCCTGTCTGAGACCTCTTGCCTTTAATTAAACCCCCTGATGGGCAGAGAGTGGCAGACATTTGACAGGAGAGGAAGAGTGACAAGAGCAGAGGAGAGGAGGGAGAAAGGATTGCGCAGAAGCCCTGACGTTTTTATAGTCTGGGGTGGAATTGAATATTATTTTTTCTTTCAGGTGATTGAAAAAGACCTGCAGACAGATAAAGGAAGTCATGAAATAAAAATGTGAAAGGTGATGAAATAGCAATGTGCTGGGTGAAATACTGGACACCCAGAGAGAGAGAGAGAGAGAGAAAGAGGGAGAGAAAGAGGGAGAGGAAGAGGGAGGAGACAGAGACAGGATGCATGCCTGCGGTAGCTCACTGTGCTGTGCTAACCCGAGCTGTAGCAGGAGAGTCCTACCTCAGACGTGCACTGGGACCAGGAACTGTAGCGCCACCGGTAGCAGGGCCTGACAGGGCAGGGCTTCCACTGCTCCATCTGGGGCGGGCAGGGACGCCCATCTCCCTGGGGGGCCTGGAGCACTGTTCGCCTCCGCCACAACTTCCCTGGAGAGAGAGAGAGGACGGGGGTGGGAGGGGGAAGTTGTGGTGGAAAGGGGTGAGGGTGGGGGGGGGGAGAGGCCGGGGATGGGTTTTTAATCCGGATATGTAGTAAAGAAAGGAGCAGGAGGGAGAGAGGGAGGGGTGGGGGGGAGAGGGTGGGTGGGTGGAGAGAGGGAGTTGAGATGGTCTTAATCCAAATGTATATTCAACAAAAACAAAGCATTATCCACCATCGCTTAGAACAGAGGAATGCCAAAAGATTAGTGGGTTTTGGGGGCGGGTGTGAGGCCCATCTCAGGCGGTGCACATTTTGGTCTCTCATAGACTCTGGTGCATCTGAACCTGGAATGACCTGCGGTAACAGGATGCCAGTATCCCTGGCACCTGCTGCAGTCCAAGTGATGATTCACACCGGCATTAAAGACGTGGAGAGACATCGGAGGCTCTTAGAGGTGCTTTGCTGTGAGACCGATATCACGTTACTGCACTTTTCCAGGTGATTCGTTTATCAAGGATCAGGCTGATGTGCAAGACCTTGGAAAGATCTTTCTCTGCGTCCACTCGAGTCTCGACCTCCCTTCCACCCTTTCTCTCTCCCCTCTTTCTCCAAACACCCCCTCTCGGTGAATAGTTCTTCCTTCGTTTTGTTTCTCTCTGTATCTCTCTTTCTTTTAATAGCTTCGGTTGTTGCGTTGGCTTCCAAATGACTTGATCTATGACGCAATGTGAGCTCCTAATTCTTAGGCCCGGAGCCATTCTGAATATTCATAATTCCAGTGTTGTTTTAAGGTTGAATTAAGGACTGTTTAATATGTATGGCTGCTGGTAGGTTAGGGAGGGTGGAAGTAAGGCAGTTGACACAGACACAGCATCTTTTACCCAGATTATTCCTGTGTGTAAGAGAGAGGCCCCAGGAGTGATGGTGTAAAATCCTCACGATTAGACAGACTCTCTTGAGAGAGGCTTTAGCCGTCATCTAACAGAATCACTGTGGGAAGAAATATTTTGAGCAAAATCGCTTCACAACCCACGACCGAGGAGAAACCAGGTCTCTCTGAAAACAAGAGCAATTTACCAAGTAAAATTAAACCTTTTCACGGTGGAGAAAAGGGCTGTTACATATTCAGTTCAGCCTCAGAGAAACTGCAAGCCTTTAAAAAAAACATTGGTTTGTTACTGTGGCTATATGTCCAAAGTTCGTTCCAATACCATATCTTCAAAAACAGTACTAAATGGACGCACTACTTCTGAAGTTCCAAGGACTCCTCTGTCAAACTATAGTCTGAGATCCCCTCTCTTGGTACCACAGAGAGGTCTGAGATCCCCTGTCTTGGTACCACAGAGAGGTCTGAGATCCCCTGTCTTGGTACCACAGAGAGGTCTGAGATCCCCTCTCTTGGTACCACAGAGAGGTCTGAGATCCCCTCTCTTGGTACCACAGAGAGGTCTGAGATCCCCTCTCTTGGTACCACAGAGAGGTCTGAGATCCCCTGTCTTGGTACCACAGAGAGGTCCCAGCAGTCCCCTTCCGTTCCTCACCACATGGAGTGCACGTAATTGATATTATCCGCAATGTTGTTGTTTTCCCAGGCCGGTCACACACAGGGGAAAGGGCATGGGACCATGGGTGGGGGTGCATCTTAATGCAGAACACATTCAGAGCAGGAGTCCCAGGGTGGGGGTGCATCTTAATGCAGAACACAGTCAGAGCAGGAGTCCCAGGGTGGGGGTGCATCTTAATGCAGAACACAGTCAGAGCAGGAGTTCCCAGGGTGGGGGTGCATCTTAATGCAGAACACAGTCAGAGCAGGAGTCCCAGGGTGGGGTTGCCTGCAGCGAGTCTCACCAGCTGCCAGTTTGTCTTGTGTCGAGGCCGGAGTGATGCGCGCCCCGCCGAGAGCACTTTCAAAGGCTTCCGTGTCTCTGAAACCGCCAGCGGAATCAAGCCCCGGTTTTCTTTAATCAGCTGGCGCCGACTCCTAGCCATTTTCTTCATGTGCGCTTTGTTCCCTCGCGTAAATGTTATTGCGTGTGCCCATGGTAACGACTTCTTGGTGGTTGTGTGCTTTCTCTCTCTCTCTCTCTCTACTCTTCTCTCTCCTCTCTCTCTCTCTATCTCTCTCTCTCTCTCTCTCTCATCTCTCTCTCTCTCTCTCTCTCTGCTCTCTCTCTCTCTCTGTCTCTCTCTCTTTGTCTCTCCTGCTCAGTGGCGGTGGCCACAGGGGTGGGTTCAGGGCACATGCAGAGGGTGACTGGTATGGCTGATGGGCAGGGGCTGTCAGTGCCAGCTGTCACTATCAGTGTTTGGCCGAAGAACACACGCTGCCATGATTATCTGTGCATACAGGGTGGATATGCTTCGGTTTCCTGGCCATTTCTACCTCCAGGTGTTACAATTTCCTTGGCAAGGAAAAAAAAGGAAAGGAATTCTATTCCTGGCTCAGGAACAGTGACTCGTTCCTCCGGGGAGGCGTGTCATCGCTATCTGTCATCGCAAGCAGGTTTTTTTTATTTCTCTTTTTGTGTGAGAACCTCTTCATTTGCCCCTGTGGTTCACTTGCAGCTTCACAATGCTGTGGAAGATCCCCTCTCCCAGGGACCGATTAGGCCTCACCTCCCTGGGCCTGTACATATACTGTATATGTGTGTGTGTGTTTGCTGTGGCTGCTACATTGTTGGGTAGTAGGGGATCTCAAGGACTGAACTGCGATGGACCGCGCCCGCAGGCCCTGAGCACACAGCCATAATGGACCACCAATCAATGGCCTGATCCTATGGAATTACATGACTGGACATCATTATCCCCCTCTCAGTTGGTTTAAGGCGATCACACAATCATTTCTCATATCATAAAGAACGTTTCCAGTTTCATCCATTACCCTGGGAAGGTCTCTCTCTCACTCGCTCCCTCCCCCTCCCCCCTCCCCCACATCCTCTTCCCTATCTTTCAGCCTCTCTTCCTTTCTCGGTTTGGCGGAATACATCTTAGACGCTGTGGAACACCCATCGATACACCTTGCAGTATTTACAAGTATTTATAGACTAAAACGGGGCAGATTATATCTGCTTAGTGTGTGGGTCAACACACAAATCACATCATGGTTGTGCTGTACATTGCCGTTCAGATTGGTTCAGGAATCAAACACAAACACATTTTGCTCGACTTCAGGGTCACAAAGAGAGACAAAACCTACCAGCCAGTCCACATGTGTGGGTGCACTCGGACCAGGAGGACCAATCAGACAGCTGGCAGTTGACAGGGCACTCCACCACACAGGAAACATTCATTTGCCACTTCCTCTCAAGGCCGAGCTGAAAAGGAAGCAGATTCAACTTCAGTGGCCGACAGCTGCTTTTTGTGTGAGAAGTAGCCCGGCCCAGATGGAGGGCTAGTGAGTGAGGGAGGCCGGAGGAGGCCACTCACGAACCTTCTCGCACAACCTGAGGTCCACAGACTTGCCGTCGCTGCGCACGCAGTCCAGCATGCGTGTCTTGATGCCGCTGCCGCACACGGCCCTCTCACTCAGCTGGCAGGTGCTCCAGTCTGGAGGAGAGACAAGATGGCGCTCGTTAGCACGTTAGCGCGCTAGCAAGAGATACCTTAATGCATTCTTTGAGTTCATTTACACTCTATCACAGCCCGCCCATCCGCCTTTCCCCGCCCCTCCCACACATGCACAGACACACACGCACACAGACACGTCAACTCTCAAAACCCTTCTGACTCCAGAAATATCTTCGCCAACCCCCGATGTCAGACACATCCTATAAATGTCATGCTATAAAAAACTAAAAACGCTACGCTAACATCTTCGGCATCATTAAGGTCTTCATGATTTGTCTCACCAGTGATATTATAGGAGTAGTAGAAGCAGTTGCTGTTGAGTTTGCAGGGGGCCGTCTCAGTGGTGGGGGGACACTGCTTTCCCTCCCCAGGAAGACGGAGGGGGGAGGCCAGCCTCTCTCTGCTGCTGTTGCTGTTGCACGGCTGAGTAGCACAGAAAAGGAGCATTCAGACATAACGATAACACGCACTGAGCTTTTCACGCGCGTGACGCATGAGCCACTCGCTCAATCTCACACGTAGATTCAGCCATACGACCATGTTTTTTTCCCCATGAATATTTCCTACATCCAGTGCCTTCATTTCCACTCCTGCCTCATTTCTCATCTGTATCTGTGGTGGTTTGCTCAGGCAGATGAGGCCTATTCCTGGTGTCAGACCAGGTCTATTTGGAACGCTTTCCTGTCTGCCTGCTCCGTAGGGACATATTCCATATCCATGGTAATTAACTTTCCCAACAGATCCCTGGCAGAGTGCCTGGGAAGTGCCGGGGGAGCGAAAGTACATCACCCTTCCACGGCTCACAATCAAGCATAATGCCTGCTTGCACACACACACACCCACTCACACACACCCACTCACTCACACACACACACACCTTTGCCACAGTGTGCTATTTAGAGCTGTGTGAGCTCATCCCCCCTGCTGAAAGTCATCACGCCTAACACACCTCCAACACCCACTCTCTTTTACACGCACACACACACACACACCCTCTGAAATTCTCAGTATAAATTACAGCAGCGGTCCAAGCCAGCTTCCGCACAAGCCTGAATGGCACGGTTTAAATTGGAGCGAGCCCAGCATGAGAGCTGTCAGTGAGAGTGTCCAGCCAAACCTATTTCCCCGGCTGGGAAAAGCACTGGTATAGTGGAGTGGACACACAGAAGGCCTGTTAGCACGTGTGAAAAGTGTGAAACCCTTCTCCACAAGGCCACTCAGAGGGAGATCGACCTCTCTGCAGACCAGGCTGTGAATGCAGGTCACCTTGCGTTAACATCTCGTTAGAGAGTGACAGGACAGAACGGCGAGGTGGGACCGTGGATGAATGTCCGTACCAGCGGGACACGGGCTCCAGTCGCCCCAGTCGGAGAGCACACAGTCCTCGGGGCAGGGCAGACGGCTGTCCCGGGCTCCCAGGGGCATCTCCTCAGGGTCGCACAGGTAGTCGTCCACCTGGTCCGACGGCCCGTCGATCGTGTTCTGCATGCACCTGGGAAGTCAAGGCGAGTCTAGTTACATTTATTTCCACGGCACATTTCAAAGAAACCAATATGACCAAAGTTCTGTGCGAAAAGTGTTTGAATAAAGCATGAACGGATTTCAAAGCGCACAGGGAGGCTCTCGGGGAAGATATTCCTACTTTGGTTCTATTTCAACCCGGCACGGTACGTTTAACTGGAACAAAGTTCAATTTGGATCACTGACTGCGTGAGGGAGTGTGACTTGGCGTTGGAGCCGTCGTACCTGACTTTGCGGGTCTGGACTCCTTCTCCACAGTTCTCCTTCAGGTCAACATTGCTGACCTTCCACACGCTCCAGGGCTCGGCCACCCACACGTACTGGCCACAGTCACTGAGGCACGGCACCACCTCGTAAACCTGGAGGGACGCCACAGAGCATCAGCCAACAGCCCGCCACCAACACAGGATATCATATTAGAATATTTTGTCTTCTTATTTGGTCATGGAAACGTGTGAGAACGACTGTAGTATGACCGCGTGTGCTGCAATGTACAGTACACGTGTGGGGCAGCCTTTCCATGTTGCCAAGGAGATGATGTAGGTTGTGCATATTTTATGGACATGAAGTGATGTCGGTAATAATTCTGTAATAATTTTGACTTAGAAGAACAAGGAGCACTGTTTCACTCACCTGAGCCTGAGGAGGCGAGGGGATCAAACGTCCAGCAGAAGAAGAGAGAAGGAGGAGGGAGAAGGAGAGTTAAAAGAAATTGTGAGGTAGCAGCGTACAACAAGTTCTGGAAGTTTCAACACATGTGCTCTCCCTTTAATCTTCCATGTCACCGGGGCCGAGCTTTCTTTAATTAGGTGCTGAATAAGAAATTAAAACATGTCCACCACTGTGAAGCCACGGACTTCATCAAAAGGAATCGGTGTTGAATGAGTAGTTTCCTCGTGTATTAACGCACATAGGAATCCTTCCTGTGAAGAAACCTTCAAGTGGGGCAGGGATCTCCCGCTGTGTGCTTGGCGAGAACCAGAGACCCCCCTTCCCCCCTCCTCACTTACCTGGTTAACGTGGTCCAGCTTGGGGCATGGTCGTCCACCGTTGTAGGGTTTTTCTCTCAACCACTTGGAGCGGACTTTGACCCCGCTGCCACACGACTTGCTACAGCGCGACCAGTTGGACCATTCGCTGAGCTTGCAGTCGGACGGGCAGGGGATGATGCAGGCCTCCTCTATGTAACCTGCAAGCACACACAGTTCTAGGCCTCAGCTGGAAGAACTCAAGAAACTCCAAATCTCCCATCTAATATGATCCAAAAGAACTGCTGTACATCCCCCATCTGTCATGGGTAGTGCAGTATGGGTAGGAAGCATTAAATATTTTAGATGAGAAATGAGCAATTCCAGTATGTCTGGCCACCCTGTTGACGTAAACAAACCCAATTTAGCTGGGAAGGCAATCCTGATGTTTCCCCAACATCTCTGACTCACCCACAGCACTGTAAACAACATCACCCCCACCAGACCCACCTCCCTGCCCTCCTACCCCATTGCCACGGGCCCCATGTCAACAGATGACAACCAGCCCTCAGTGTGTTGTGTAGTGTACATAATTCACAATACTCCACTGGAGTCCCGGAACAGCTGCTGCCAGAGCAGCACAAGAACAGTGGCAACTGCTCGTAGCATCTGGTTCCACACGGAGCTGAACCTCTATTACTCAGGATCACGCTGTGAGTCTGCCCGTGAGTCATAAAGAGGATGGGTTCGGGCCGTCCAAGTCCCAGTCATGCGCTAAGCACTTTGATGTGAGCTCGCATCTTCCACGGGCCAAACACGGAGAATACGACAGCGCTGCGATGCCTAATTCCCTCTCCTGCTTCCGAGCGCGTCCGCTCCGGAATGCTAATGCGGCGGGTCCAGGAGAACTCTGACAGATCTAGGCTGCGGGCACCGGAGCCAGGCTCGCCGTGTCCACATCGATTCCCTCTGATTGGATTTACAATCAGGAACTGATAAAAGGACGCAGTGAGATGAGTATGTTCTCGTCTGACGTCAAATGAGGCCAGGATGAGACAGAATCAATAGAACAGATGTGTAATTTGGAGGAATAATTATACACTTGACTTGAAGCACAACGCCCTCTTAAGTCAACAAAACGGCGCTGCGAAGTAATTGGACGAGAGTCTAACAAACGAGCGAGAGCCCTACACAAAGACACAAACAAAAGCCTCTCTAATTGCATCAGCTCCCGTTAACCCTTTTGACAGAGGTGCATTCTGGGCACCGTAGTGTTTTAGGGAGGTGTTTAGACAGGGAGCGGGTGGCGTAGGAGAGCCAGTGGGGACTCACCATGGCTGTTGCAGCGCGACGTCTCCACCAGCCGGTTGTCCTGGTCATAACACACCATGGCCTGGTAGCGGTAGCCCTGGCCACACTCCTTGATGTCCCCCTGCACCTTCATGCCCAGCTGGCCCTCCACACGACCTCCCTCTGGGAGGATGCAGTCAGACCAGTTGCCCACTGGCTGGGCGTTGTACTTGTTGCAGGGGCAGTACTGGGTCTCGCTCAGAGGGTAAACCTGGTTGTTCTTACACTGGTCACGCTTCTTACTCTTTCCTGAGAGAGAGGGGAAAGAGAAGAAGAAAGAAAGACAAATATATCGATTTTTGATGCTTTTTATTGAGACGTCCTCAAATAAAAACAAAGCAAGTGCATCTTCCATCCTCCTTTTTGTAAACACAACAAGAAACATTCTGGTTTCAGGGAAAAGTTTGACAGCAGTATGTCCCAAACACCTATAGCCACACATGCCTATCCCACATGGCCCTGTTGGAATCTCAGATGGCGCCAACACATCAGGCAACAGAACAAGAAGGCCACCTTTAAACCTGTCAATCAGTTATCAGAGCTCTCCACTCACCCACAAGCATCCTCTTCCTGGTCCTGACCCCCACACAGTCCGCCGTGCAGGAAGAGAACTTGGACCAGCTTGTCATCTGGCAGTCGTCCTGACAGGGGAGCTGACAGGGTTGAGTTAGCGGGGGCATGGAGCTGGCGAACTTGAGGCAGGAGCCAACATCCGCCTGGCCGCCGTCCTGCTTCCGACACGAGACCGCTGGGAAACGAGGCAGGGGGAACGAGGCAGGGGGAACAAGGCAGGGGGAATGAGGCAAAGGTGAACAAGAAGCTTTGCCACACTCAGACTATAATCTCATTCTCTATGCTCTTAAACTGACAGCGATCTGGATGGATGTAGATGGCTCTACTGATTAGCACGATGTCTGAGACTTTTAGATGGGCTGGCTGTCGTCTGTTTCACAAACAGACCTTTAGGAAGTGCTCGTTAAATGAGTATGTGGTTGATTCAGGTTTGGCGCAAAGGAACATCAATATATTTGCATATCCACATGTTCCTTCCACACGACGCAGTGCAGGGCGAATGCACACACGCACACACGCAGCCTATTGACCTCCACCATCAACGGAGCCAGACAGATTGGCACTGAGTGAGAAGTTGGAGATGTGTATTGAATTGCTTCAGGCCCTTTGTCGATGTCTACAGGGGATACTATTACAGGTAATGGCTTCTAATGACATGAGCCAAGATGGAGGAGCAAGGTGCTGGGAATCAGATAATGGCTGCTGTCTGCGAGGCCCTAATAGAGGTCTTGTTCAGGCGTTGGCAACACCACTCTCAGTCCACCTTTCTCAGCCTTCATCTTGTAAATGGAACTCTCCTGTTTGAAGTGTTGGATGTGTGCGAGGGGGAAGTATTGAACACAGAGTTCTCTCCGCCCACGGGGTGAACCTAAATGTAAGTCCTCTGCAGCTCAGGCCGGAGGGAGGGATTCGAATGGGCTTCTTAGAGTCGGTTTGACCTCAACATCCGACTGGAACGTTCCGGGGAAAGATAAATGTTGCATGCAGCCTCGGGTGATACTTTGATACCGACAACCTCTTGGCCTCTGCCAGCCAGTCGGCCGACTCGGTGGGCACACTGATTTGATCCTCAAGCACACACACACTCCCACCGGAAAACAATCTTGGCTTGGCCTAAGTCGTTTTTTCAAGGTTTTTTCCAGGGGTGAGGAGATTGGTGCAGTTCCTTACCTCTGGCCTGGAGGCCTGGCCCGCAGGTCTCCTGAGCCCCAGGGCTGTCCTGGCGAACCGTCCACGGGACCAGCTGACACCGCCGCCACTTGTGGGTCTTCCACCTGAAATGCATTGAAAAGAAATACCTAACATCACATCGCTGCTCCTCGCCGAACGTCCTCGTTTTCTAAACACCTGTCCACACTGTCCTTTTGCTACGTCAAGTACTGTTGAGTATTGTAGTTTGACCCCTTGTTCCTGATGTTTGGTGCTGCAGTTCGAAGCCTCTTTCCTTCGTGATGTGTTCACAGGGCATGCAGTGGTGATGGAATGTTGGAATGTTCTGGAATAAAGTGTGACCTGAATGTTAGAATGTTCTAGAATGGAGTGTTACCTGAAGCCCTGACAGGCGGATGGAGCATCGCAGTCCCTCTCCTGGGTCAGGACCTCGGGACAGTCTTGGCCTCCGTTGGCTGGAGGCTGGATCATCAGACGCTTCCTCGATTGTTTCCTTTTGGTGTTGCCACCTTACAGGAGCGAGACCATCGCACACGGTCAGTACGTCACGCAGCAGCACACAGAGAGAGCCAACGACATGAAAGGCGTCGGTCTACAGCCTCCTAGACTAGCAGGGAATTGATCTGAGATGATGAACGCCTCCTTACGTGATCCCTTGCATATCACAGTTTCTTGAAAAGGTCCTTGAAAAATACAAAGTCTGTTGTGTGGTGACTTTCATCTGTGCGAGCAGTGTTTCATTAAACGTGCCCATGATGAAGACTGAAACGAAGCACAGCCGGTTTCCGAGTTGCTCCACCGCCTCGCTCGCTATCGCTGTCAGTGACTTGGCCAGCTCTCTGGGAGGCTACAGAAACGCAGCTCGCTATATTGATCTTAATCTGTATCTGAGCTCTTCTGTGGCCGCCCACCTCTGTGGGAGTGGGTGTAGGGTTATTTAGTAGGGTTGTTTTCCATGAAGCCCATAGCTATATAACTGTATTGTATAGTGGAAGCCAGAGTCCTTGTGGGTAGTGTGGGAGACTCACTGACAGCTTTGAGGGCTTTTAAGTGATTATGCACAGAGATTGTCATCCATAAAGCAAGGACTGGGAAGCAACCGGATGGCACGTTTAACAAGATGGCCGCCCAATTAAAACAACTTTTGAAACAACTGGGGAAAAAAAAGATCAAGCTGTTTGAATAGAGTAGTTGTTTCTGAAAGGATATAAGTCGTATCAATATTTCAGACAGTACCAAACGACTCCAGGGAAAATAAATCATAAAGATTTCTATCTTAACAAGCATGCTCAGCTCTCAACACGATTACTGTGACTGGTAAACTACTTCCAAATTGCCCAGAACAGTGCTCCTTAGAACTCTTTTTTTTAACCTTTTTATAGCGAAGGTCGCTTGGCAACAGTCTTTTTCTGTCTTTTTCTACAACAATTCCTTAACTAGAAATCCTCACAGAGATAATTTTACAAAGTTACAAATAACCAAACCATTGTCTCTTGTTTATTAGTCATGCAGCAGTATATCTGGCAGTGCGTCGTTATGCACCGCAGCGCTAAGTGATTCGACATGCAGGGAGAGAACAGCATACCTGCTTGGCATGCAGCTGGACAGGGGACTCCACTCGCTGTAGGGGGTGACTATGCAGTCTCTCTTGCAGGGCAGGAGACAGGGGCGCACCGTGTCTGGACGGAGACTCTCGGGGCACCTGAAATCACATGGTCTGGATGCTTCATACAGCCTCACACATACAAAGGACCAGGGCACCACAAAAAAAACGCTTCAGCATCTGAAAAAAACAACAAGAACCTGGATCTCTGCCAAAGAAACCATGCTGGAAGCTCCCTCATGGGCTGTGTTCACTGATATTCCTCGCCAGCGGGAGTTTGTGTGTGTGTGTGTGTGTGTGCACGCGTGATTAAAACCCACGATGATACTCATCCATAAAACACATTTCACATACCTAGGGCGTTTATCGGTCTTAGCGGTTTTCTTTTCCGCAGTTTATTTCTAGACCAGCAGTCATTCGTTTATCGGTGATTGGCTCCTACTGCTTAAGAGGCCGGTGTGACGGGCTCGCAGCCATGACAACAAACTCCGATTCCCGGCGCATCCTAATGTGCTCCTGTTTCTTAGATCGACTCGTGCTTCTCAGCGTGTGTGCAGCACTGTGGAACTCTGGGTAGAGAATCCTGGTTGGTAAGGAGAAGGGGGGTGGAGAGGAGGTGTGTGTGTGTGTGTGGTGGGGTTACAGCAGGAAGCCACCCCGGGCTCATCTCCATACTCAGCATGGGACTGAGCGAGGCTGCCTGAGCGCTCCTTCGCGTGCCTGCCAGAATAATGCGACTATGAAGCTGAATGAAATAAATCGAGAGCTCCTCTCTCCAGCGGATGCCTCGGGGAGGGAGAGAAAAAGACCCAGATGCTTAAAACAACCAGCCCCGAGTCCTCAGCATCTCACACCTCAGCCAGACGCCACGGCAACGGAGCGACAGGGGCTGGCAACGCCACTGGCCCATGGGCGGGCGGGCGGTGGTTAGAAAGAAAAACGATTTTTTAACGAATGCTAACTAGGGCTTTTACGAAGCCCAGGCTGGGAGTGCTCCGTTGGAGGAAGAGGAAGGCGTGAGCCGTGGAGGCCGACGCGCAGCCGTAAAACAGGAAGCATCTGCGCCGGCTATCAGAAGCAGCACGTCAGCATAACCGCTCGGCAGCACTATCTGCCTCAGCCATTTGTCCTTAATGGCGTCGTTTCAGGACATTAGCATCGAGCTAACGCTCATCTGCGCCCAATGGGAGGGAGAGAGGGACCCGCACTTACTTTTTGGGCGGCACCTGGCCCACGTTGACGCGGACACAGATGACCTTGCGCGTCTGCATGCCCACGGAGCAGGTGGCGTCGTCGCCCCGGGCCCGCCCCAGAGAGGAGTTGGGGGCGGGGATGGAGGTGTCCTCGATGCACTGGCCCCAGGGCCCTGTCTGCCAGTGGTACACCGTGCAGGGGTGCTCGTTACAGCTCCGGGCCTCCTGCAGGGCGCTGATGTTGGGGCACTGGACTCCACCTGGCACACACGCACATACACACACACCCATAAATGAAGGAGCACACACATGAACGAACACACACACACATACACATGACTAACAGACATTAAACGCTGTACCTAGATGGGTATGTCATGTGTGTAGGTACTCTATAGGAGGGGTAGGGATGAAAGGCTGAATGCTGGACACCTTCTCAGCCAACACAATGGAGCAGAGGAACCAGCGCTGGGGTATTCCATTCAAAGGCTCTCTCTTTCAGCTCATCTCATCCAAATAATTCATGCAGCTTTACTGCATCAATGTGTGTGTGTGTGAGGGAGAGAGAGAGAGAGAGAGAGAGAGAGAGAGTTTTTTCTTTATCTCTGTCTTTCCTTTGATTCCTCTCACTGGTTTAAAAAAACACAAACCAAAGCAGAGTGACAAAGATAACCAGGTAGTCACCCCTTGGGGGGCGCAGACAGATATGAGTTAGGGGGGGCAAGGAGGGGGGGGGGCAGGGGGACAAGAACGTGAAGGGGACAGGATGTGAACCCTCAGCCCTCTCCTCCCCTCCAGCACAGGCTTGTCATTAGCTGGCACCGTCGCCCAGGGAAACAGGCCTCCTCCAGGGGAAGGTCAGCCGTTACCTGGGCGATAGGCATTAAACGAGAAGGACCGATCGATGCTGGAGTGGGAACAAGCAGATAAGGCCACACTTGGAGGGCCGCTGCTCTTTCTTCCGTCGAGGGCCGCAGAGATAGAAGAAACAATTGATCACCGGCAGGCAGGCAGGAAGGACGATGCCCTTCACTGGGCAATTCATAAAAGATATTATTGGATTTCATCCCAATGTTCATTAATCAGCAGGCGAGCTCGTTGGAGAGCTCATTTGTGATGACATTATTGATGCCACTGTACTCTCTGTGTATAATAGGACAGTTTTATCGACACTTGAAGGTGCAAGTGTCACCAATTTATCTAGTGAGGTGTGTATGAAAATTTAATCTGGAGCAAGTGGAGGGTGTCTCAAACGTGAGCTCGGCTAATACGGTGTCTCTTAGTTCTTCACAGGAAGTGTTCCTAGTTCCCCTCCAGAGGGGCAGGCCCCGGTATCTCTCCTGACAGAGAGAGGATCTCTCTCTCTCTCTCTCTGAGCGGGGTCTTGTCCGTGTGTTAATCCTGTGTGTCACTACCAAAGGGGTGTTCGAGGCCCGGTATAATTACTTAGCTTGGGCGTCGCTACGTGCTTAGCCTGAATGAGGAGACAGAGTATGAGCAGCTCTGTTGCTTTGCGCTGGCGGACTGACTGAGCCCAGACTGAGCGGGGATGCAGAAGTGCATGCTGGGTACTGACAGGTGCTGTCTCGGAACAGCCCGCCCGGTGCAGATGGCCAGGAGAGCGGGGTTTGGAGGAGGACACACACTGAGACACTAGCATGACTGTAAAAACAGACACACACACACACACATACACACACACCAGCCTAGCTGGCACATGCAGAAACACACACACACACACACTGGATATCTATAGTAGATAGTGTCTGCTGAATCATTGGAAAGGAAATTCAGCGATAATTCTATGGTGTTCCGGAATATCTTCCCTAAGTCGGTGCGCCATCAATAACACTTGATTGTATCCCTGCGTAAAGGCTGGAAGCCTTGTAAAAAGCCATGTGACTGCGTCTAGAGAAGCTGCCGGTGGGAGATCCCATACTAGAACAGCAGGGGCTGTAAAACATCCCATAACAATCCATACATGCCTGTTATCACTCTGTCTGTCTGTAGTCTATGGTGCTTGGGCTTTTGGTGTAAGTGGGCTGTGAAGTGGCTGACTGACGGGGGTGTCTGAGGAGGGGGGGTCTGGGGGGGGGGCACTTTAAACCTGGAGCATCTCTCACTCTCTAACATGGCATTGTTGCCCTATCACACTCTCCCGTCCACAGCTCTGCTCGCCAGGGGGTTTACAGCACTCAAGCACTAAGGAACCCTCATTACTTGGACTACACTACACACAGTCAAGGGATTTTTTTTCGACTTCACGAGCGAGGAGTTATTGCTGAGCCAGCAGACGTGGGAAGGGACAGACTGCCATCCCAGTAGCCATATATCTACATGCCATCTACTTATACATGCATCTACTACTAAATATGTGAAGGGAGCATTTTCTACATCAGCGGAAACGTCTAGGACGTTCTACGTCTGTTTAAGAACACAGGACAGGCTCGTACCGAAGAGAGCAGGGATCTTTGGCACCTGTGACATACCTTGAGAGGAAGTCATCAACCCTGTGACTGAAATTAGAGCATTTCTGACAGACATAAATACTAAGCACTGCAATCTACAGTAAATGGCACTTTAAACATGGCTGAAAGTCACCTAGAACCACTTGACGTCTATCAAGCAGGCTACCTTCTAGTCTACACCGACACGTCTCCTTACCATGCATCACTGTTACCCAAGCCACAACCTGGCCAGTGGCTGCAGAGAAGCATAGAGAAGAACTCATTAAGCGTTGACATTCTACTGGGAGTACACCGCTCAGGACAGAGACAGGTGGAGGGGGGGAGCACTTGCCTCAGCAGCCTGCTTATACAATCTAGAAGTGTCTCCTGTGATTTGTCGGTGTGTGTACTTGTGTGTGTGTGTACTTGTGCGTGTGTGTGTGTGTGTGTGTGGTCTAGTGTGTGTGTGTGTGTGTGTTTTCTAGTGTGTGTGTGTACTTGTGTGTGTGTTCTAGTGTGTGTACTTGTGTGTGTTTTCTAGTGTGTGTGTGTGTGTGTGTGCTTGGGACTCACCTTGGCCTGCGTTGTAAGCCAGGATGGAGCGAGCCCGGTTCTGCTTCCCCTCCGTGTTCTTGCCTGAGCAGGTGTGGGAGCACTGGGTCCAGGACGTCCAGGGGCTCAGCACACAGTCCTTGGGGCACGGCACCTCACACACCACGGGCATGGGCAGGATGGCATCGCGACACAGCTGCCTGTCCACGTACTCCCCTACACAGACCGACAGACGGACAGACGGAGAGCGTGAGTGGGAGAGAGAAAGACACACAGAAAGTGTGTGTGAGGGAGAGAGAGATAAAGTGTGTGAGAGGTTGTGAGGAAGTGAGCCTCGACGCGTCAGCCTCGCATGCGTCGACACCCTCGTGTTCCGCTGAGCATGTATGCATTCAGTGTCAATGACCGAAAAGAAAAGGTACGTTGTTAGGGACAGTGTGTTTACATGATGCTACTCGACACAACAGTAGCCTGGCTTCTCAGACAAACACATAAATAAACAAACTCCAGTCAGAACTGTCAGACTCAGGGGGAACACACCAAGGTGATAACTGCTCCTGCAACAACAACAACACCATGTATGACCTCATGCATAACTACTGAGGTTTATGCTACTTTGACTTTCAGATTCAGTCAGGCATGAGTGTAATCTGCGTCTCGTGACTTGATAGCCGGCAAGAAAGGGGAAAAAAACAAGTTTCTAACGTGAACGCGTCCTTGAGACAGAGGCTTACACGCGTTAAGTAAATCCCGCTGCATCTGCTGCGGCCGACCACGGTGCTGATGGGAGACCGTTAGGGTCAGGGTTCAATCATTATCCCAACACGGATGAAATGTGTTCAGCCTCCCGCCGATCTCATCTGGGATTGACACTGACTGACTCATGCTTAGCGTTGGCCTTTAACACTCTGAAATATAGATATGTGCGTTAAATAAAAAGACATCTTTGGCAGGTCAACTGCTAGAAATGCGCGAGTTGAATACTTGTGAAAATGATTTTAAATAAGGAAGATATAGCGCGATGCCCATATCCCTGTGTGTTTAACACACAACAGTAAAAATGTGGAAACGGCCACGGCATAAAGAGGGTTCAGCTGAAGTTCAGCCTCCGATATGCATTAATACAACATTACCCTCGTCCTCTGCACACGTGTAGGGAAGTTAGAGGAGACAGCGCTGAGCTGAGGACAGGGTCAAAAAGCCCATGGTGTTTGCAAACATGAATGAAAGAGAATCCTCTTAACGAGGAGCGGGATCTTTTCAGCTTGTCCGTCGCAAATTGAGGTTTGCCGGGGGAAACCTAGTTCCGGCGGGCCTTTTAACAGCTGCTACTTTGACATAACCCTGAGGCCAAGACTCTCCAACCTGGTTCCGGGAGAACATAGCTTCCTTTACCATAGGTGTTTGCTCTCACCCCAGTTATAACTAACCTGATACGTTTTTTGAATCAGGTCTGCTATAGTAGAATGAGGCTGGAGAAAAAAACCTACGAGGTAGCTTTCCAGGAAGCAGGTTGCAGTGCATTGTGCAGTTGCTGTAAAAGAGAACGGCTGAATCTGAGAGGACCCTAGGCCTCAGTCTGAATCTGAGAGGACCCTAGGCCTCAGTGTGGATCGTCCTAAACGGCTTATAGAGGAAACTAAGGATTTACACATTCGAGGTCCTTTCAAGGTTTTTTGGCTCACTTAAAACACAGTGAGCCTCACGACTAACCGGATTGTATTGATCTTGAGATCTACCCCACTGCCCGCAAACCCCCAACCCCACCTTCCTCCACCCTCCACCCCGATCCCATCACCCTGCCATGGGCCATATCAGTTAAAAAAAAATCCCATTGAGCCAGGATGAGGAGCTGGAAGCAGTGAGTCAGATGACACTTCTGGAACCCCAGGGAACCAGCAAATCAATTTCCATCAGCAGCAAACAACAGGGGATCAATAAGGTCCAGACAAGAGGGACCGATAGGGCCACCTGGGGGCCCTGGGGGATGGGGGGAGAGCGCTGATGGGGGTGGGGGGCCCGAATGGATCCCATCCTGGTGATGGATGCGGGGAGAAGATCGTGAAAGTGTTTGTGTGACACTGATGATTCAGAGCATGTCCTATTACGGGAACAATGTGAGTCTGGCTACTGTCAATTATGCACCCACAAGGAAACAGTTATGTGTTACCATGTCAACGCCTCACCCAAAAAACCTTCCTCTCAGACAATAAACTCCTCAATCCCTGGTTGTCTGGTTAGTGTCACAAATCAATTGAGCAAAACTCCCCCAAAAAAGAAATCTGCAGAAAGCTCCCGTCTATATCTGTCTGGCCCCGCATCTGGGAGGGCGCCCGGGCGATCAAAAGAACAAGTTTCCTTTTAACGTCACACACATCAGACGAGTCAAGCGGTGTTCTCTACCTGTGTCTGAACCTCCGCTGACGGAAATGTACCAGCCGGCATCCGACATCCTCTCCATTCAGCGTCTGCCACATCCCAGAGAGATTGCTTCTCTCACACGCTCTCGGAGATAATGGGGAAGAAAGGCAGACCGAATCCAACTCGACGGAGTGGAGCAGGCACACGTAATCTAATTTAGCAATAAGTCTGATTCAACAGGGTGCCGTGAGGAAGAAAACAAGCCTGCTGTGTAGCTCGGTAGAGTGCCTTTCAGAGAGGGCGATGGAGAGGTCACCTCAAACTCAATCCGTTTTCTTCATCTCTCTACTTCCCGTTCTCCGACAGCTACCTGGGCTTGTTAACTGCATAACTAAATGGGTCAATATAACACAGCTACCCTGTGGAATAGGAGGGATGGAGGGATATGAGAGAGAGAGAGAGAGAGAGAGAGAGAGAGAGAGAGTGTGGCAAGTGAAGGAGGGTGTCTGGGAGAGGGCTGGTGTTTTATTGTTTTATATCAGCAATATATCTCATTCCACTCATTCCTTGGGATTGTAATGTTCAGTAAAATGGGAGTTGTCCGTCAATACAGCTTCCAGTCGTGTGTTTGTATGCATGGAAACAGACAGTATGGGACTGTATCCATGACGCATGTACACAGACTGGGCTGTGTACACAGAGTGCTGGAAATAAATCCTTCGAAATGAAAGTTGTTTATGATCTATTTTATAAGAAGGAACACAGAGATGGGAAATGGCCGTGGCATAAATCTAGTACTCAGCTCAACTCCGCATCTCTCCGTTTGACCGGGAGAAGACGGCAATTATCGCCACGGTGACAGGCGTGCGGGCGGCACGGAGGGAACGATGGTGCTGAATGGGAACCTTGATTACGACCATAATATGGAAACTGATTGAGGAGTGCAAACGCTCTCCCTCCCTCCCTTCTCCACCTCTCTCCTCCACCTCCCTCTGCTTGCCTCTCCTCTCCCTCCCTCCTCTGCTTGCCTCTCCTCTCCCTCCCTCCCTCCTCCACCTCCCTCTGCTTGCCTCTCCCCTCCCTCCCTCCCTCCCTCCCTCCTCCACCTCCCTCTGCTTGCCTCTCCTCTCACTCCTCTCACTCTCGTTCCCCTGGGGTCTCATTAACTGCCTGTGTGCCATGCAACAGGAATGTCCTCTATAATTGCTAGATTCAAATGCAAAAATCGAACAGAGCTACAGAAGGGAGGGTTGGGGCGGGGGGGGTGGGAGGGGGGATGGGGGAGGGCAAAATACAATTATAACTCATAGTCCATAATTGAATCATTAATGCAATGTGGAGTTCCTTCTAACACATCACAATAGTGTGAAAAGAGAAGGTCACAGTGGTAGTCATCTCATATTGCCATCTCAATTCTTTTGTCTTTTTAGTATCCAAGCTTATAGACTTTAAATGAATTAGGCAGGTCCAATTTGGATTGTGTATGTCCATTAGGTTTGGGATTCACACTCGTTACTGCGTTCGTTGTTCAGAAATTGAGTCAGCTATACGGTTGAAATTAATCAAGTCAGGTAGTCAGGTAAATCAAATTATTGAAATTAAACTTCAAGTCATCCGTACGGACGAGTCTCCTTGGTGTACTCAACCAAAATGAACCTCCCAGATCATATTAAAAATGCATTAGTATAGTTTTCTCTAGGAACACAATAACAAATGTTTGCCCTGTATCCGACAGCCTCGGAGAATATCCGTTTTTGTGGCTTTTCTTAGTTTTTAGTTGGTTAGGAGAAATATATATTTTTTACAAGAAAAGATAATTTAACAGCACACAATGGTGAGGTTGTCACTTGGTCTGTGTGTGGGAGTGTAACAAGAGAGAGAGAGAGAGAGAGAGAGAGAGAGAGAGAGAGAGAGAGAGAGAGAGAGAGAGAGGGTGCTTCAGTTTGTACCTGCTGTGTCTGGTAAATATGCATTACAACAGGGCATTCCTTCCAAACACAGCAAATAGGGGACTAAGTCTTTGATGTCAAACTAACAGAACTCTGCCTCTATTGCTCAGATTAATTTGGAGAGAAATTTTTAAAAAACAGATGCAGTACCCAGTACACACTGTGTGTGTGCATGTACATGTGTGTGTGTGTGTGTGTGTGATCCCTCAGGTAGTGCCAGCACAGCTCTCCCGGTGCCTCATCCTCTCAGCCAGCACAATTACAGCCAGTCACTTGTGCCTGGCCCCAGGGACACCAGGCAGCAGGCTGCAGCTAGCTTGGCTTCAGTCAGGCCCTCAAGCACACACACACACACACACACACACACACAAACACACACACGCATACACACGCACACGCATACACACACACACACACACACACTCACGCACACGCATACACACCCTCTCGTTGACACAGTGCAAATACAAACACTGGCAAAAGCCTCAACAGACCTCTGTGTAATCTTAAAACAACCAAAACAACAACAAAACGTACAACGGCTACAAAAACAGCAATTATATATGTTGGGCGCCAGTCCAGGGCTAAGGCCCAGCAGTGCAGGTTCAAGGGGAGACCGAGAAGCACAGGCACACCGCAATCTGCTCTGTGAGCACACACATACAGTACACATCCTCGAAAGGAGCTAGGGGTTTCTCCTCATAGGGTAATGAACTGTTTCGATTAGGATACTAATCACGTTACAGCACGCAGATGTTGGTCTTTACCTTATCCTCCTCGAGAACTTACTCGGGTCGAATCGTATATAAAATCAACAAGTCTGTCGCCTATCCCAAAGGTGTGAACCGAAGGATGTGATTCTGTTTGTGCTCTGACTTGTCCTCTCTGCTTACCGTCACTGTTGATACACTGCACTTGCGGGACCTGTGTCCCCGGCCCGCACTCGTTCTCGTTGTCCGGGACGCACTCCTCCAGTCTCACCAGCAGCCAATCGTAGCAGCTGGGTTCGTCACATGGTATGGCCTCCACCAGGTGCGGGCAATTGCCCCGTGCCGGCCGTGGGCTCGTTGGCGATCCTCCTCTTCCTCAGTTTGAAACCTGTCGGAGAGCAACAGGAAGTCAACGAGGTGATGATGAGGCCGCTCTGCCCCTGGTCCCGTCAGGTGAGCACCCCTCCCAGGTGAGCACGGAGCCACACTCGTCCTGTGTGTACACAGTACACGCTCGAGCCATTTGAGCAACTTCAAAACATACCATACATAACTTCCACCGACGGTCACAGTGTGCCTTTGATGAGAACCCGTAACGTTGCGTTAACATGACAGGTCATTAAGCCGCACAGATGAGAGGAATTACGGCAACAGCTCCACATAATGATTATTATTATTCTTCCCTCATTACGCCGGCTTTTACCCAAAGTGACTAATGTATGCAGCAATCCATTAATACGGCAGGGATTGGGTACGGCTCAGATGAAGGGCGTGCGAGCAGAGCCTGGGGCCCAGGGAGACCTGGGGGTGTGGGAGGGGGAACCATGAGAACCCATGCCCAGCCCAAGGTGACCTTCCCCCCAGCCTGGGGCCCTAATCACACCGCTGCCTGGGCCAGATAAGGCAGGAGGGCAGCGGGGTGCCTGCAGGACTCAGGTGGGGACCGCTCAATCTCTCCTCTGATTATGTCTATCCCCTTCGCTTTCTTCTTTTCTCCCTTGCGCTGTTATTCAATCGGGCGGGTCAGCCGAACGTGTATTGTCATGTGCTGGAGGGCCGAGGTTTGGGTTTTATCTGGAGGGTTTAGGGTGTGGGACGAGGGGAGTAGGAGGGGTAGGAGGGGGGACCTAGGGATCAGCCACTGCCTGGATATCAGTGAGGGACAGCAAGGTGTGAATATTGGAAGAAGCCCCTCGCCTTAGAGCAGGAGGGTTCACTGTCCTGCGCACAAGCACATACTAGAACCAAACCAGTCATATTTAATGACCGCTGTAGGCTGGTGTGTATGTGTGTGTACGTGTGTCTGTGTGTGAGTTTTATGACGCCGAGCAGGAAACGGCGCACGGTGGCGGAACCAGAGTGAGAGGATCCATCATTAAGATGCATGGAGGAGAATTTGCAGCCATCCCCCCACATTTGAGGCGCTTCATTAAGGGAGAGTCAATATGCATTAGTCATTGCGGAGGCCGCTGTTCCTGCGATAATTAAGGGCTGAGCCAGCGAGCGTGTCACCCTGGCTGATGGACTAGCACCAACTGTCACGTCGTCTAACAAAGGGGGAGAAAGGGACACCGCCACCGCCAAACCCCCTCCACCTCCGCCCTCCGTCACTGCCCCCCCCACCCCCCCCCCACTGCTGCCCTTCTGTCTGTCCATCAAGCTGCCTGTCTGTCTGTCTGTCTGATTGGCCAGCCGCCCACCCACCCACCCACTCGTCTGTCTGTCTGTCTGCCTGATTGTTTGTTTGTTCCTCACTCTCTCTTTTTCTCTTTCCCTTTGTCACTTGTCTTTCCCTCTTTTCCAGGGCACGCGCACCATAGGGCTTGGTGATAATGAGGAGGCCTGCATCTCTTCCTGTCATTAAGTCTGTTAATGACAGCTGTGGGACCTGCCTCATATACTGCACAGCCACTACAAACACCCGCTGTAGCTAATACGTCAACAAATGACTTGTCGGCAGCCTTTAGCCTCAAATTACGACTTCAGTTGATGTTTACTTCACATTTGATCCCCATTTCCATACTCCAAAGTAGAGTTTATTTTGCACGACACAAATGTTGTGTGTTTTTGTTTACATTTTCTGCCTTTTAAGGATCATTACACACGCCGCAAGCATGAAGCGTCTGAGCGCAGGGAGAGGCGGTAAAGACAGCCCATCGTCAGACTCCACTCAAAGTCATAACTCACATTTGGACAAATTCAACAAAACAAAGAGTTTGTGCGGGAACACGGACTGTATGTTTTAACTTTTCACGAATGTCAAATACACCCTTCAGTAGTGCCAGACATTGATTAGAAACAGTGATATGATAGAGGTCGACGTCAGACACTGCCGTACATTTTAACGAGCGAGACTCTCCACTGCCAGTGATGTCTGGTCGCTGATGTGTGCCTACCTTTCTTGGCTGCTTGGTCCTGGCAGTTCTCGAAGGTGCAGGGCCCCCAGGCGCTCCAGGAGGACACGTCACACTCCACAGGACAGGCGATGTGGCACAGCTGGGTGGTGCTGGGGGCCACGCCCAGACACAAGTCACTATCGACGGGCCTGGATGCTGGAGGAACACAAAGAGACAGAGGGTGGGTGTGTTGGAGGATCTGTGGACCTGTGTACCTGACCCCTTTCACTCCAGGAGGCCGGATACAACTCGAGGCTGAGGACTTTGTTGTTTTTGTTCGGGCCACAGCCCGCGCACGGAATGAAAGAGGAGCTCTTGAATTTCCCTGCCCTTCCGACTTCACAACCCTCGCTCGCGAAAACCTTTTGAAAACACAGAGAGCGTTCGCGAGCTGTTTGGCCTTTCATTCTCTCCCATCTTCTCTCTTTCATTTTTCTCCTATCTTTCCCCGTACCGTCCGACTCTGACACAACAAAGCTTTTTGTTTCCCTCCCCTCTCCCAGGCGGCAGGTGAGGCTGCCTGCTGCCTGCTGCCTCCAGCTGCAGTCTGTGCTGAAAGAGGCAGTGAGGCAGTGAGGCAGTCAGGTAGTGAGCTGTGGGTGACTCTCTGCAAGGTCACCACATTGATGAATCATTCCCCCTCGCAACATCACTAAACCCAGTCTCATTCACATGCAAATTACCTCCACTTGGCCAAACGTGTGTCCTTTAAATGGAGTCTCCCAAAAATAGGTGTGTGTTCTTTTGTGTGTGTGTGTGCGTGTGCATGCGTGGGAGTGTTTGTGCGTCGTGTGGAGCAATACCATTTGATGTTTTTCTCCGAATCGTGCAGCCCATTATTCTTTTTTATTGTCAAATCCCTCCGGGCGAGCTAACAGAATAGGCGCAATCAAATGGAGTACGTACATAAGCTTTAAAAAGGTATTAAGTGGATGCTTACTACCTGTGTTTTCCAGGCCGAACAGCTGTCAGAGAGCACAGGCTCCAAATGACCTGGTAATGATAATGACTCCACATGTTTACACATCACACACACTGAGCCCTCCGCCAGACAGCCCATTTTCATCTAAAGGATTTCACAAGTGGTTTGTTCTCGCCGTTGCATTAGTAGACAATGGCTAGACAACATTCCCGTCCGCCGTCTCTCTGCGTGTCTCGGCAGCAGAGCATCTCTCCTGGCCGTGATAAAGGATGATTAATGAACGTCTCCTTGAAAGCTGACCTTGCACAGGTGGCCCGTCTCTACCTCTCCTGCCAGATGGGCCGGGCTTCCCCTCCCCTCCACGCAGGGATTCCAGGGCCCGTCTCAGGACCCCTCGCAGCCCGAGCCGACCCCCTGCTGTTCACTCTTTCCCCTTCTCCCCCCTCCCCCACCCCACCGGCAGGCATCATCAATAACTCCACTGCCTCTGGCTGCTGAGAGGCACGCCATGATACTAACCAGGGTGCAGTATACCCCCCCACTCCCCCTTCACCCCCACCACACTCACCACCCCGACCACATTGATTAAACAATCGAAACAGACCCGGCTGGAAAGCGAGTAAGCACCACAGCCAATACAGTAGTATCAGCGTTCTCTCTCTCTCTCCCTCTCTCTCCCTCTCTCTATCTCTCTCTCCTACCATCCCTTTGTCCTCCCCCTCCAGTGACTGGTAATAAACAGATATTGAGACAGCTGCTTTTCCCTTTCCTCCGTGTCTGCAGGCCCCCTGCCGAGAGGAAAATAAACCCGAGTCTTGTTTTGCCAAATACACAAGACGTGGAATGAGACATTGTACCGGCGGGGAGAACCAGGGTGGAAAGATGCCTTTCAGAAGCACAATGCACCCTTCATAGCGGCCTGTTGGCATTCATAGCGTGCTTCCCAAAAGCCAGCAGTAATCCCTGAATGATTGAAGCAGAGTTTTTGGTCCAAATAAAGCCTCCATTTCCCTATGTAGATCAGAGAGGAAGTGTGTGTGCCCATGAAAGATGGGGACGGCACACAGCAGTCATCTGACTGGGGGGAGATGGTCCAGAGGCCTTTGGGAGTTTGCAGAAATGATTTGTTTACGAACATGGCCTGGCTCAGTTCACATCGGGACTTACATACCATCCTTGAAAGCAAAATGACGAGATGACATAATCTTAAAATATGATGGAGCGCATATTTCTTTATGCCTAGGTTTTCCTCCCAGAGGTTGTTGTCTGAGACCAAGGTCTGTATATAACAGGAGGGAGATTTTGGCTGCATTTTACCTGCTTTATTGAACTGAAGGTGTGTTGTGCAGATTGTTTTAAGATGAGGAGAGAGACATTAAGAGTATGTGGAATGAATCGGTGAATGCAGTAGCAAACAAGGAGAGATCTTTTTCACAGTATGTGGGAGCCTTAATGAGGTGGAACTATTTTATGAGATTCAATTAAATTGTAGCCTACATCTCTCTCTCTCTCTCTCTCTCTCTCTCTCTCTCTCTCTCTGTCTCTCTCTCGCTCTCTCTCTGTATGTCAAACTTCTAACTGCATCACTTGTTCGGCTGGCTCGCAGCAGCTGCGGCCATTTGAATAATTTCTGTGAGCAGTGGCCAGTCCAGCCCCCGGACCAGATGGACAGGGGGAGTGTGTGTGTGCATGTGTGTGTGTGCATGTGTGTGTGTTTGTGTGTGTGTATATGTGTCAGCCCAGGATAAGCATGGGCACAGCACCAGGCCAAGTCGCTTCTACACACACAGCAAAGGAGCACCACTTCACCCAGCGCTCATACTCCACCCCCAACTCTCTCCTCCCTCCATCCCTCCATCCCTCCATCCCTCCATCCCTCCATCCCTCCATCCCTCCATCCCTCCATCCCTCCATCCCTCATCCCTCCATCCCTCATCCCTCCATCCCTCCATCCCTCCATCCCTCCATCCCTCCCTCCCTCCATCCCTCCCTCCCTCCATCCCTCCCTCACTAAGTCCATCTCTGTTTCTCGCTCCTCCTCACATGCATTAGCATAGTCCTGCAGGCCGTCTCCAGATGTAAAGCGCAGTTTAAAACCCTCTAATTCCCTCTTCGCTTTCACACATGGCTGCCAATACGTGGTGAATCAGCATCCGTGAGAGTGGGTGTGCACAGGGCTGGAGAAGGGGATCTGGGGAAGGGGAGCAGGTTGGGGGGGGTGGGGGTGCAGGAGTGGAGAAGGGGATCTGGGGAAGGGGAAGCAGGTTGGGGGGGGGTGCAGGGCTGGAGAAGGGGATCTGGGGAAGGGGAGCAGGTTGGGGGGGTGGGGGTGCAGGGCTGGAGAAGGGGATCTGGGGAAGGGGAAGCAGGTTGGGGGGGTGGGGGGAGTGCGGGAGTGGAGGCGGCAGCAGGGACCCCGCACAGGCTGGCTAACTTCCACCCTCGACTAACTCTGCTCTGCAGGCGTGACACGGAGCCGGCCTGACAGGTGTGACAAAACATGTGCAGCGTCAGATGTGTGTCTTTCCCGGTTCAGCGGAGTGTGCAGGAACATGCTTTATAAATCATTGTCTGGGGTGGGGAGCGTCTGCTAGGAAAGCCGATCGTGCTGACGAGGTCATTTAGCTGCGTTGTCTTGGCGATAACGGGCTAATGATGTGGAGTATAATAAGAGCATGTAGCCGGGCCAACGGAGGTGTGGGTGTTTGGGTGGAGCTGATGCCTGCCGGGAGAGCTACCTTCTTTGCTCTTGAGGGCGCTGAGGTTGGACGGCATGTCGGAAGGGGCCTGGACGCAGTACACCTCGCGGTTCTGGACCCCCGCCGCCGCAGAGCCCCGTCTGGTTGCCACGGCGACGGTCCTGTTGGCTTAGCAACATGTCCACCCGGCACTCGCTCCATTCCGTGGTCTTCCAGTTGTACCTGCAGAGGAGGAGAGGCAGGAGACCGCCTTTAGGAAAGGGTGGAGGCTGAACTGTAAACTGGACATGTGACTTCCCGGCAGGCGAGCCGGCGAAACAAGGCCTACTACACAGACAGATGAGAGGCCGAAGCTGAGCATTCTAAGAAGGCGACTGGTTATTAAGCCCCATTGCATGATGCGGAACCAGGTCATGCATTTTTACTACATGCAATTGATGTGACATGTTTTGTAGAGAGCCATCCAGAGAGCAGATCGCTACACTTTCCCACGCTAGGACTGGCTGAGATGCTGTATCATTTCCCATGTGCAAAAATAACAAATGTTCATCATTTTAATTTAGCTCCCCAACCCAAGAGGATTGCTTGCTTCGTCGAAGAAGTACAAAACACTGCAATAAACTTTGCATCATCTTGCCTAATTTCCTGAAAATAAACAAATCGCAGAGAAAAGCCTGCTTAAAGTCTTATTTGTATTCTTAATTGTACGGCTCTCACTGCAAGGAGAGTACTGAATGAGATGACTGTACTGCTAAGTCAAACAGCATTGGAGGAAGCATTTGTTGAGAGCCTAGTCTATACTTGTCCTTAGAAAAAGCTTGATGACGTCAACCAGACCTTATCATTTTGTCTACTATTTGCCTCAGGATTTTCCACAGTCCTGATTTTTCCTCCGAGAACACGATGACCTAAATGATCCTCAATAGATACAATCACCTGTTCCAGCTACACAAAGATTACAGGCTGTGCTCCAGAGGAGCTAGTCACTGGGGCTAACTGCCTCTGCTTCAGTGCTCATGCATTGACTATTTTTTCACCCCACGGTTAGAATACGCAGAGGCCCTTGCCTCTGTCTCCACGGCAATAATGGAATTAATTTGAGGTCAGCAATGAAAGAGCTCCATATTCATGAGCACGGTGGTTCTCTCTCTCTCTATCTCTCTCTCTCTTTCTCTCTCTCTATCACCACAGCGCTGCACCTCAACAACGAGGCCCATGGGACACCAATGCATTATGGGGCTTTGAGTCTCCCAGATGGGGAAAGCTTCTAAAAAGAGATATTCTTCAATAATATAGACTGGGTTACGGCCACAGGGGTCACACTTCTTTTCATGCTCTCTTTAAAAGCGAGGAGCCCGGTGCTTGCTGCCGGACTTGATTTATCTTCCTTCCAGCGCAACAATGGCTGATATTGCCAATTAAAGTCCAGCTGCTGTAAATGGAACACATGGTTCCACTTCAATCACATAGACCACAGCTGATCCTATTCAGAATCTGCACTGTGATGTTGCCTAATGTACTGTAGTCTATATTACCAACCATTAATCTAAGGATCATGAAATACGTCTCTTCATTACAACCAATGTTTCACATTGACTCAAAAACTCTATCTAAGTGCATACAGCTGAGTCCAGCTGCAATCGTATGAAACGTCTTATATGTACTGTGATTACGTATAAGTCTATACATCCAAAGCCTGCTCAGCCCCTAACCCTCTGATCATTGAGAGCGTATATACTGTCACGTGGTTATATAGCTTCCAGCTGCTAGGGCAGAGCCTCTGGAGGTGAAGCTGTTTCTCATCCAGCTCCATCCTGGGAGCTGGTGCCTCAATGTCTCATGTGTTTAGATGTTCAATACAAAGGCCATTCATCAATCGACACCTGTGCAATTTGAATGAATTGTAGTTCAAATAAGGATAGTCATGTCTTTCAAAAATGGTTTATTCCACAAACAGCTCAGTCTAATTTAATCAGGGAAGAATTGATGATGCCAAAGTGGATCAAAAGGTCAAAATGCCTTGCAAGAGTTTCAGCGTATACTGATTACAAATGTATAGTATTCAAAAATGTCAATTCGATAGAAAGTTACGTCATCAAGTGAATCCCAGGTGTCCTGATAGGAAAGAACAGGGCCTTCACTGAGACAGGGGAGAAAAGAGATATTAACGTTTCGCTGTCTTGACTAAAATGACTATACTGTGTCAGTCGCTCATCACTGTCTCTCTCGGTGAGAATCAAAGAGGAAAGTGAAAGTAAAAAAGGCCGTTGCAGATGGCGTACTGGCCGTCAGTGATGCATTCGGCTCTCTGGGGGCCTGCCTGGCACAACATCACTGAGGCATCGATAATGATGCTCTTGGTCAGAAATCCTGCATGTCTCAGCAGTTGAGACAGAGATGAGTGCAAAAGGAAAATGAGGCTCATCAAGAGAGCACGAAAGGCAGGGAGTGAAGCACAGCAACAGTGCCGAGAAACAGGAAGTGAAGCACTGAAACAGGGCCGATAAACAGGAAGTGAAGCACTGAAACAGGGCAGAGAAACAGGAAGTGAAGCACTGAAACAGGGCCGAGAAACAGGAAGTGAAGCACTGAAACAGGGCCGAGAAACATGAAGTGAAGCACTGAAACAGTGCAGAGAAACAGGCCAAACAGTTGTGATGGCAACATTATGTTTGTCACAGCCCTTTTCTCTTTAGTTGGTACAGTCGACGTCAGTCTTTCACAACGAGAGGGACAGGCATGCCATCACAGTGGAGGCAGGGGGGAAGTGATGATGCATCACAGGCCCCGTCAGTAGCGGGGGGGGGGATAGCAGGAGGGGGTCAGATTAGACAGCACGCCTATTGACTCCCTCTGAGACACAGGCCATTCATCACCCCCTCTGTCCTGACTGGCTGGCTGGCCCGGAGCCAAAACACCGGATCACTTCCTCGCCATCTCTTCCCCCATGTTTCCCTCTTTGGTCTGGACTGTACACACTCTCGGGATCGTGTGCGTAAGACCCCTACAGACACACCCGGTAATAGGGTTGTTATTTTCCTTCCCATACTGTTAACACAGCTGTTTTAGTGTGTGTGTGAATGTGTGTGTAATTGTGTGTGTGAGTTGGTTCCACTGTCAGCATGGTGCCAGGCTTTAATCACTCAGCAGCCAGAGAGCACTTTAGGTACATGTGTGTTTAGTGCTGGTCAGGCAAGCAACCCTGTCTGGTCAAGTGTCTCTCGCAATGTAGTCAAAGTCATTAAACAAGTTAGCAAAGTCATTCGCAAAAACAACCGGCTTACCAACGATAACCTTTAGGAAAGCTGTAAGGCACCCTGCGAAAGGAAAAGACCATTCAGACGTATCAGCTACTATTATTAACGACGACAACTATCCGAGGGTCTCGAGACTGCACACGTACGACACGTCAGTGGGAGGTACTCACACGACGCACGGCGGGACCCCGTCTCCCTGGGGGCTGCAGGGCTCCTTCTCCTCCACGTCCGGGCACTCCGCCCCGCCTCCCACGGGGAACTGGCTCACGCGTCGGTTGCGCATGCGCTCGCCCTTGGGCCCGTTCAGGTCGTAGCATTCCTTGGAGCAGGGGGACCAGTCGGACCACTCGTTGACCTCGCAGTCCTTGGTCATGACGCAGGCCTGGTAGGTGACCGGCAGCGTGTCTGCCGAGCACAGGCTGCACGGAGAGGGGGAGAGAGGAGAGGAGGTGAGAGGAGAGGAGAGTGAGAGGAAAGGAGATGAGATGAGGAGCTCTCCTAACCAACTGGAGCAGAACAGATCACTATATCTGGTTCTCTGGATCTGTATTGTGATCTTGTGAATCTTATGAATGGTCGAAAGGTTCGTCTTTCATGTCCCTGAATGTGTTCTTCAATGTTTGGTCGTTCTCCAAGAGGGCCTCTGAACTCTCAGACACAGACCACTTGCTGTCCCAGTGGTTCTCAGTCTGCCTTTAGCCTTTGTTATCCAGATTAGTTAAAAGGACCCCCTAAGGCTAGAATCACAGTGACACTGGCTGCAACCTAGATCTGAGACAGTATAAACAAACGATTATAGATTTATGCAGCTTTTCAGACAGATACAAATCTTAACACCGATTACACTATGACCTATTTTCCCACCAGGATTTTTTTTTCTTTCCTAGAGCCAACTGCTTTTCACTTAGTTTCAACGTTTTTCAATTAAGATAATCAAAGACCTTCAATCGTACGTTCTAATTAAACAAGAGACCAATCTTTTAGGATCCTTTTATGTGGCACATGAGCAAAGATAAGCCTATTTCCCAACAACGGAAACATCTATGTTACCGCTACGAATCTGCTCTTGTAAACCCCCCAGCCGAGAGCATCGATTGTTGTTTATCTTGACAAAATGCTTTGGACATTAAATGTCAGAATTGAATACGTTATGAAGTCATTCAAACATTGCGATCACAGAACCACCACTGAATAAGTGTGTCAGGGATGTATCCTCCCATCTTCTGCCCTCCAACAGTAAACACAGAGGCTCCCCCCCGCTCCTGGCTGGGCACTGATGCCGTCATCCCTATCAGATAAGCCTCTTTGGGAGATACAGACATCTGGGCGGTCTCTGAGTAGCCCCAACTCAGACGCCTCTGCATCGCTACAGACCTCTACATAATCACATCATGACCATCCACTATCGTGTATTTACTGTATATTGGCGAGAGGGGACCATGACGATAGGTGTTAGACTGTAGTTTGAATGATTTATGCTTGAATGGGGATTTCCCCCCGTATCTGAGATGAAAGGCAGTCATGTCTGCATGGTGAAGAGCATGCAGAGTGGGGTGGTCTACGGTATATACTGGATGTTGAAAGAGCCAGGCCTTCGCTGAGACAGAATGAGGACACACTGTACAGAACATGCTTTTTATATCCCTGCTAAGAACATGTCTCTTAGACACTACATGTGAATGGGTCGTACTCATTAATAAAACATTGCGTTGACAACCAGCACGCACACTCTGGCCGCACAGGGTGTCGCCACCTCATCCTCGCTCACAGGGAGAGCGGGGCCTGTGCTCACAGGGAGAGCGGGGCCTGTGCTCACGGGGAGAGCGGGAGCCTGTGCTCACAGGGAGAGCGGGGCCTGTGCTCACATGGAGAGCGGGGCCTGTGCTCACGGGGAGAGCGGGGCCTGTGCTCACATGGAGAGCGGGTCTGTGCTCACAGGGAGAGCGGGGCCTGTGCTCACATGGAGAGCGGGTCTGTGCTCACAGGGAGAGCGGGTCTGTGCTCACAGAGAGAGCGGGGCCTGTGCTCACGGGGAGAGCGGGGCCTGTGCTCACATGGAGAGCGGGTCTGTGCTCACAGGGAGAGCGGGGCCTGTGCTCACAGGGAGAGCGGGTCTGTGCTCACAGAGAGAGCGGGGCCTGTGCTCACGGGGAGAGCGGGGCCTGTGCTCACAGGGAGAGCGGGTCTGTGCTCACGGGGAGAGCGGGGCCTGTGCTCACAGGGAGAGCGGGTCTGTGCTCACAGGGAGAGCGGGGCCTGTGCTCACAGGGAGAGCGGGGCCTGTGCTCACAGGGAGAGCGGGTCTGTGCTCACGGGGAGAGCGGGGCCTGTGCTCACAGGGAGAGCGGGGCCTGTGCTCACAGGGAGAGCGGGGCCTGTGCTCACAGGGAGAGCGGGGCCTGTGCTCACAGGGAGAGCGGGGTCTGTGCTCACAGAGAGAGCGGGGCCTGTGCTCACAGGGAGAGCGGGGCCTGTGCTCACAGGGAGAGCGGGGCCTGTGCTCACAGGGAGAGCGGGGCCTGTGCTCACAGAGAGAGCGGGGCCTGTGCTCACATGGAGAGCGGTGCTGCTGATGGAGTCAAACAGAGACACGATGCAGGACAGGTCTTAATTGAAATGGACATGGTTTTCTTTCCCGGGGTCTCTGTTATTGTTGAAGCGTCCCACAGAGATGTGGGCGAGTGTCTAATTAGCCCTTGTGACAGAGCTGAGTAATTATGGAAATGGAAGCAGCACTGGCTGACTTTCAAACCATCAGTTTAAGTCTCTCAAGAAATCGTATCCACACAAACATTGCTCTGTTAAAATGGTATTGTGTTCAGTTGCATTGTAAGTGGTGCATTGTAAGTGGTCTTAGTATATTGCGGAAGAGCATTGGTGCTTCAGACTGGATTATGAGCCGGTGAATGATGGTTATTTCCCTGTGATAGCAGCGTGACGCCAGTTAAATATGACATAATCAGAGATAAATTAGGGACATCTACAGTCGTGTAGGTCATTCGCACAGACGTATTAAAGTTCACTGGACAAACGACCTTGACATTCACATCGCAATAATGAGTGCCACGATCCTATCGGAGGTCGTAACGTCGTATTACAAGGCCTCATATTGGAAAACAAATGGTGGAGAGAAAAATTGGAACACACTCCCCCTGCCAACCCAGTTTGAACTTGAACCGAATTTATCTAAATGAATGCAGAATATAAAAATGTTCAAGAAATAAAAACACTGCAGGCAATATTGACGGAGCTCCTAGTTCACCTCAGAGAGAAACTATGCTCTAGTTTCTGAAAAGTTTTTGGGAGGTTGCAGGAGAGGCATGAATATTTCAAAACTAAGAGTAAACAAGTCATGAGATTAATATTAATATGCCTCAGGACATATGTGTTACTGCTGACACTTTTCCAAACGCAGAGTTTTGCCAATCCTTTCAGGATAGTGCCAGGGTAGACAGTGATGTTGGGAGCTCACAGACATAAGTTAGGGTAACGCTTTGGGGCATACTAGTTGACAGCAGTAATAATTAGACTCCTTTTTAGTATTTTTCTACATTAGATTTTTCCAACTAGATTATGTACCAAGAATGACTACAAGACAGACTAGTTATGTTCTATATTTTGCTCAAATTCTTTCTCAATAAAAATATTTTTAAGACAATGTCCAGCACTATATACAGCTGACCATCCAGCAGAAACAGCTTGCCGTTAACAAGCTAGCATCCATTATTTGCAGTGACATTGCACCTCGAAAACATTACAGCTTGTCTCAAATCAAACTTGACAACGCCACCCCACCATACTATCTTCCAATGACACACAGTCGGTCTTAATTGAATTATCTTAAACAACCCAGTGTAGCTTTGGCAGAATCCACTCATCTTTGTTACAATGTGGCACATTAGCAGTGTATTGTGGGGCGATGAGTTCATAGTGTGTGTCAGGCTCTGTTAGAGAGCTAAACACTTCAGGCTCTAGAAATGATTCGAGCTGCGGCTCAGTTTCAGCCCGTGACACGACATAGTGTGCTGAGGGATTCTGGGAAGTGTGAAATGTGAAAACAGATTCACTGATTCAGAGAACAGGGTCTAGGGACCCTCGGCTTCAAGTCTATTTATCTCTGTTCTCACGCGTGCGCGCACAGACACACACACACACATGCATACACACACGGCACATGATAAATGATGTACTTGAACAGACATCTCTCCAACACTTCAGTCTCCATGGGGAGCCGGTATAACATTGAAAATTAGATTTGAGACACCAGGGAGGAACGGATGAGTATGGATGATATTCTTGGGGTACAGAAGGGGCAAACTCACCTCAGGGCCTCAGTGTCTCCACTCTTGTGCACACAGGTGACCTCCCTGGTCTGGTAGCCCACCTGCAGGTCCCAGAACTTCCCCCCCTGACGGTTCTGACGGTTCCGGATCCTCTTCTTCTTGATCAGCTCCCTGGTCTCCGGGTCCTTCACCCTGCCTCTGTCTCTCATCCTCTCCCTCACCTTCTCTCTCACCCGCTCCTTGTTCTTTGCCTTCTTCTGCCTCTTCTTGCCTTTCTCCGGCGTCTGGCGGGTCTGGCGCTGCGGCGGCACCGAGCACAGCCCCCATGAACCCACCCTGAGGCTGTAGAGGCTCTCCTTGCCCTGGCAGGCCCCTGGCTGGCACGTCTGGAACTCGGTGAGGTTGGGGCAGGCCGAGCCCCCGAACAGGGGCGGAGCCAGGACGAAGCGGATGCGGTTCTGGAGGCCGGTGCCGCAGGTCTTGGAGCAGACGTTCCAGGGGGTGAACTGGGACACCACGCAGTCCCGCGGGCAGGGGATCAGGCAGGCCTGCTCCAGACGGGGCTTGGGCTCGAAATACTCGCAGATGGCGTCCTCGGCGGGCACGCCGTCCGCTTTCTGGACGCAGCCCACCTCGCGGGTCTGGATGCCCTCCTCGCCGCGCGTGCACACGGCCGGCCGCTGGACGCCGCCCGGGCTGCGCATGGACACGGGGACGCACTGGTTCCAGGCGCCCAGCTGCCAGTCGTACAGTTCCTTGTGCCAGTCGCACACGTGGAAGCAGCTCTGCTGGTTGTCCGGGCGCAGCGCCTCATCACAGTTGGTGTGCAGGGTGGTCCAGCCCTCGGAGTGGGCGCACCACACCGCCCGACTCTGCCTGCCCCCTGGACCACACTCACTGCCCATGCACCGACCCCACGGGCCTGGAGGAAACACAGGGGAAGAGAAAGAGAGAGAGGTCAGGAAAAGTCCAAAACAGGGAATACTTTAGGACAAAGCAAACTCAAATGGTAGTAGGGTAGCCATTTCCCCAACTGTCAGTTTGAATCATGACTATCAGTGGCGTTCCCATCTAGGTTGAGTGCTGCCACTCGGCCGGCTGACTTTGATTGAAAGTTGGAGAGGAATGCAACAAAACAAAACCAAATCTAATCATGTTTGTGTACCCCTGCCTAAAACCACTGAAAGAAATTATTAAACAACACAGCTCACAATATTAGTCCAAATCTAAAAGTGCATTTAAGAGGTGCCAAACCCAACCTAAGTGCGTCTTGAGTAATACCTTCGTGACAAACACAATTGTCACTAAATCAAAGCCACTCGATTTTTCTGATTGCACTTCCTCGGGATTTATGACAGAGCCATTAAGGTTAAGGTAAACATGCTGTAGGAGCATATCTCATACTCGAGGAAAACATGAAGCGGAGATCGATTCTCCCAGGAACGTGGAAATGAAAGGCACTGTGAAAATGTCAGTGTTCTTGTGTGTAGACGGGTCTATTACTTTGTACCCAAGCCTCTCGTGTCTCAGTGCAACCCAGAACATACACATGGAATCCCATTCAATTCTACACCAATTACAATCTCTCTTGTTCCGGGCTCTTATTTGAATTTGTTCCAAGGAGGAACATCTTTTTTTCATTCTATATATGGAAAAAGCGAGAGCGAGCAAGAGAGAGAGAGAGGGAGAGAGAGAGAGAGAGAGAGATAGAGAGAGAGAGAGAGAGAGAGAGATGAGAGAGAGAGAGAGAGAGAGACGAGAGAGAGAAAGCGAGAGAGAGAGGGGGGAGAAAGACAGAGGCATGAAGAACCAGCATAGCGTAGCCAAGCAGAACTGTCAGTAGCGATGGCTTCGGCTGCTTGCTGTGCTAGCGGCTAGCTAGCCACCCCTGGCCTGCCCCCGTTTCAGATCTCTGAAGAATCGGAATCACAGAAGTGGGTCACAGTCAGTGGAATCATCTCCTGGTGAACCACACCACGGTCTCCCTCCTTCTCTTCATCTCTCTCTTGCCCTCTTTCTGGTCTCTGGTGCCCTATCTTACATTGTGCCCAAGCAGCCAGCGGCGGAAACAAGATCAACTCTCTGGAATAAGAAAAAGAGCCTAGGGGCTTTAAAGGGGGGCAAAAGAAAGACAGAGATGACAAGCAAGAGAGAGAGTGAGAAAGAGTGAGAAATACAAGGCTGATGGATGCATCGTGACTGGGTCAACCTGTGTGTGCATGTGCATGTTTGTGTAAGCTGTAAACGCGCTCATGTTTATAGAGAGAGAACAGTAAATTCAGGACAGATTGGTCATCACTAGTCCCAGGAGCATCTTCTCCATGTGTCTGCGTGCCTACATGCAGTAAAGATGAAGCCAATGGGGTAAATCAACTGTGTCGCTGATAGCCCGAGGTTCACCATGGGAAATTCCTCGCGAACAAACAAGCCCCAGTTTTCATACCATCCATGTGATTTCCTGAAAATCCACAGTGTCATTTCCTTTCCGGAGCCTGATGGCACAGCTCTCTCTGTCGACACCCAGAGTAGAGGCCCTGATCCCGGGAGTGATTTAGCATATCCAGGAACGGGGGCTATACATGAGCGTTTTAAAGCAGCATGCTTTATGGCTCACCTCAATTAAGCCAGGTTGCGGCCAGGGCCAGGTTAAGGTCACCTGGGGCCCGGGGCAGAAGCCTCCCCGGGGCCCCCCTCCCCGCCCGGCAAATAAGTTATTATTATTTATATATATAAATAATACTTATATATATTTATAAGTATTATTTATAGCAATATATTAGAGAGAGAGAGAGAGATTGGTAATACATTTAGAAAAAAAGTTGAAAGTTTTGTGGTTTTACTTAAAACATCTGCCTGTCGCTCTTTTTTTTGCTGATAAATTTTTCGTTTTTTAGCCCCACTTTCATATTTTCTTTTTGTTTCATGCGAAGCCATTGTTGTCTCCAGGGCAAGGTTACGGTCAACTTGGCTCTGTTCGAAAACTTAGACAGATGTCTTAATCCTTGATGTTTTACTAGACAGCTGTCTAACCAGACAGCTCTCTTCGGGGTAAGGTATCTTAAAAACCGTTGTTTTCGAACAGCCTAGTTAGACAGGATGTACTTCATCGCGCTGCGTGTACATGGCTAGCTATGACAGTTAACAGCAACCAACTGACAGTTTAAACACCCTGATATATTTTTAAAAAGCAGGTTATTTTTTACAGTACATTTTGTGTGCACTTACAATGCACATTTACAATTTCACATCATAAACAACCGTTCACTTTCTTAACTATCTTGCATTAAATACAGATACATACTGTACCGGAGCTAACGTTAGCAACGCCGTTAACAATCAGCTACCATAGCGACCTGGCTAACGTATACCTCGCTAACGAATTCAGACTATTTTTGTTAATCAATCATGGCATAATTAAATAGTACACTGTTTATTTCTCGATACGTGTTCGAAAAAAAGAGCAAAGGAAATTACATTTATGAACACTTTTGATGTGAACTTCGGTATTTCGTTCCGCCATCTTAAAAAATAAAAATCTGATTTGGGTTCTGGCGCACAGACTAAGACAGCAAGGCAGCTCAGATGCTCTCTTAAAAAATGACCGTTATGTGACGTATTTTAAGGTATCTTATTAGACAGGAAGAGAAAATTTAAGAGTTTTCGAACAGACCTCGCTGTCTTAAAAGGAAGGAAGGAAGGACGCATTTTAAGACATTTCGAACAGAGCCCGAGTCTTGCCTGTTTTGATACCAGCAACGACAAGTGACGAAGCATGTCACTGACGTTAAGAGAACGTTTACTTCACTACGGATGGGTAAATGCATCAAAAATATGATCATTCTTTTCGCGCCGGGGCCCCCTAGTGGCCGGGGCCCGGGGCAGCAGCCCCTCCTGCCCATTGCACAAACGCGGCCCTGGTTGCGGCGATGAAAATGTCAGTGGATGAACCGGCGGGCTGAATTAGCCCACGTCTGCATCCGGAGACGCCCGATCGATGCGGATCAATGGAGCTCTCGGGGAAACTGCCCCGGACGCCGGAGACAGCGGAGAGGCCACTCGCAGGCGGTCACAGACCGCGCATCTCCCTGCCGGTTGCTATTATTACTCTCTGAACACACACACACACACCAGGAAGTGTGTGTGCCCCTTCAACCTATCTGTATCTGTATATGTGTCAGCGACTGGAAATTGAGAGGTCAATGGCGGAGGAGAAGGAAAAGAAAACTGTTAGCGAATAGATTTTCTCAGTCGGGAGGGAGAGACGGAGAGGCCGGCCAGGCTGTGGAAGGTAGCTGTTAGCATCTCTGCTGGTTGAGGCGTTAGCACTGATGGGGCCGCAAAGAGGCCCTCGTGTTTACAGCCGCAGCGCAGCAGTAGGGTCCCTAGGGGGCGGCACACAGCACTCCCATTCACAGCCTCAGCATCTCACTGCAGGCCCTCCCCGTAATTCATGAACGTGTCAGTGGGCGACATGGTTATCGACGGGCGTGGGTGGATGTGTGTGTGAGTGGGTCTGAATGTCTGTGTGTGTGTGTGTGTGTGCGTGGTGCCGTGTGGCTGTTCAAATTGGCATGCGTCCTCCGTCACCCACCGAGTGAAGCCAGGAGGCAGTGAGGGCCGTCGTGAAGGAGTGAGGGGTTTGACACATGGCTCCCCCCGTCTCCCCCCCCGTCTCCCCCCCCTGTCTCCCCCCCCGTATCCCCCTCCCAGCACCAACCCCAGGGGTGCCACCACTCGTACTAATAAGGAACCAGAGAGAGAGACAGAGAGAGAGAGAGAGAGACTGAGAGAGAGAGCCAAGAGGAGATGAAGGGCAGGGTAGCTGGGGGATGGGTGGCATTTGGGTTTAGTCACAGCGGTTGCTGTTGAGAGAGAGAGGGGATGGGGGCAGTAAGGGGAGGGGGGGGGTAAGAGAGACAGAGGGGGAGAGACAGAAAAATGGACAGAGAGAGAAAGAGAGAGAGAGAGGGAGGGAGAGAGAGAGAGAGAGAGCAAAGAATTGGGGCTAGGAGGGAGGAAGGAAGACAGGGAGCGAGGGAAGGCCATCCAGGCAGGGAGGAGAAGGACAAAGGCAAAGGGAGAGGGAGAGAGGAAGAGGTGAAGAAAAGAGAGAGAGTCTTTCTCGCCTTGGCCCATAATTGGCCCCCTGCCCCAGTCTTATGATCCACAGCCTCAGGGCTCCTCCAGGACATTCTATTAGCAAACTCATCTCCCCCCACTCACCACCAAGACCACTGGTACTGACTGGCCTCAATCAGCCTCTCAATCAGCCTCTCAACCACCTCAGAACATCATCGTCCCAATGTGCCCTTTCTCTGAACTGCACACACAGCATACAGACCTTCCACACAGGGCCAGACTGACGAGAAAACTCCCCGTTCGTCCATTAAAAAACACCGTCATCATAACCATATACTGTACTTGGCTTCATGTACAAAATCATATTCTCATACTGTGTCAGGCAGTTTTTCATCACATTCGATGAACCACTGCAGATTCTGTATGACATACTTAGACTCTAGCATCTAACATTGTTCTAAGTATCTCCTTCCCGGGACATTCGATTCACGTTTTTTTAAATCAACGACTATTTATTCGTTTGAATCCACATTCTGTCACGTCAGAGAGCAGCAAATCAGCGGAAGGAAGAAGGTCACACTTTGAGGGGAGTTAGTGATGTTTGGGCTTTGGAGATGTACTGTCATGCCCACGTCTGAACACACGGTTTTCACAGATAAGATGATCTGGTCTATTTAATAGCTGTCAGAGTGGAGGCTTTCCTGATAGCTGCCACAGGAGGTAGAGGGAGAGGCCGGGGGAAGGAGAGAAAGAGGAAGAGCGAGAGAGGGAGCGAGTGAGGCAGAGAGAGATTAGGAGGGAGAGAGAAAAAGAGAGAGGGCGGAAGGGAGAGAGAGAAAGAGGGAAGGGATGGCAGAGAGAGGAAGAGAGAGACTGTTTTTTTTCCAGGGGCTTATCTGCGCTGTAGCCTGCCAGCAAATAAAAATGAGATCTGTGTGAAATAATTTCAGCACCAATAATGGGATTGCTCTTTCAGATCCAACAACTCGCCCCCATCCACGCCCCCCCCTCAACACACACACACACACCACCCCCACACGCACACACCACCATCGCCCTCGCATTTCCCGCTGGCCCTGCCCTTCCCATCTCCCGTGATGCCAAGTCGAGGATTGGCGTTGGCATTTACTAGGAAAATGGAAACCAGTGTGTGGCGAGCATCCCGCCAGTGCGATTGGACGGGCCGGCGGAGGAGACGAGCCCACCAGCAGGCAGTCAATCTGTATTCACATGTTAAACACACACGCGTGTAATCCATGGACCATAAAAAAGGTCAGGAAATCACCATTAAGCACTGGGTGTCCTCACGCACAGCCAACATTTCCATTCCAGGGCGAAGGGAAGCCTCCGATCGGGAGAGTAGAACCGCGAGAACGAAGACGAGCCACGATAGGTGTCACGGCTTGTGGTTTTTAAAGTTTATTTGTGGGGTTTTTTCGAGCTCTGAGCTTTGATGTGGTTTTTTTGTGGTCAAAATCTCCAAACATAGCTGCCATGGTGACCTGTGTCATATTGGGCTCTCAGACATGGGGTCGGGCGGTGAGATAGAGGTAAGTGAATGTCACTGGACATCAGTGTGTCTGTGTTCAGGGCTGTGACAGCTGATGTGACAGGTTGTTAGTTCAGAACTCGGCAGTTCTGCAGGAAGAAGAAATCCTCTCTTGCCAATTGTCGCCCCCAAAAGATAGAATATCAAAACCCATGTCTTCCTTCAGGCATACACCACAGCCAATAAGAGCTGGAACATGTCACTGAAGGAGAATATATAACAGAGCTGGAACACGTCCTAGAACAAGAACACGAGGAAAGCTAGAACGTGTGGTAGAAATAGAACATGTCACGGATCACAAGCTTGAATGTTATTAGCGGGCACATGCCCCACCCCCCCACCCCGGGTCGGTAAGGGGAGCCTGCCAGGAGACGCCCAGTGGCACTGAACAGCTGAACACACCCCTGGGGAAACCATCAGAAAGAAAACCCCAGACTGACCGACTGAAGGGAAAGTGCTTGGACTAATGGAGAAGCATGTCTGTCTGTCAGCTTGTCTGTCTGCTTGTCTCTCTTTATCTATTCCTTTCCCTCCCTGTCTCTCTCTATCTCCGTCTGCCCCCACAGTCCCTCTCTGTTTTCCTCCCTCCTGTGCGAGTGATGGGTTTCCAGGTCAGGTGATGTGGGGTGTTGTCGACCCTACGCTGAGTGGCTCCGGTCTTTGATCTGCGGTAGCCCTGATCAAAAGGACAGCCAGTGTGTGAATTACAGGACGGCACATTCCCTTTGTCTGGAGGTCACTCCGAGCCCCCCGCTGCTGATGCTGTGATGACAGCGTGAACAGCTCTCTGAGCCCAGACCCTGATTAAGAACATGATGGAAAACATTGAATGGAGGTGTGGTTAAACCAAACGCCCCACAGGCATTCGAACGTAACCACAATGTGCCCCGGTTCACAGTATACCCTGCTGTGGCGAGAAAATACGTTGAGCAAAACGTGTCAATATCTCTTCTTTTTTTTTAAGACATACATTTCTCCGAGGATAGGGCATGGAAGGCCATCTCTGCTTGTCTGCTTGACATGAAAGAGACGCGATCCACCAGCGTTTCAAACTGCTCATGCATGTTTCATGAAGGGCCGTCAGTAGAGGGGGCTTCTCTCTTTTAGGGAAGGCCATTACACGGCTCATTAACAACGCCGTGCCTAAGCACATCCTGAAAGGAGCTCTCTGCATGCCGGTCTGTCTGGGATGGCACCGGGCAGACAGGCTTTTCTGAAGGGCTATTCAGTGTTTGCCATCACACAGTCCTGAGGGGTGACAGGGCCTAACCCATATTCTCAAGTGTACTGTTGTTGTGGGGGTTAGGACATCAAAGAGAGATTTCTGAGAAGGGAAATGAAGCAACCCCAAACCTTTGAGTTCTGGAAGGTTCTGGCGGCGGGCTATATTTCACGGAAAATAAAGCACTGATAAAGAAACATTGCTTACTGGCTGGTGGCCTAGCGATTACACATCGGTTTAGCAGACGGAAGCGTTGAGGCCAGTAATTGGCAAAAAACTCCTACTCACATCACGGTGAACTTTCACACCGTACAATTGAATGACTAAGTGGATGAAGTTTGTTCCGGCATTTCTAATGATGATTGGCGAAGCCCAGTATATGTGTAGTTTACCCATAAGCGTATCATTGAATGTCAACCAAGATCTGCTACAACCTCCTGACATCAGGTGCTGCTATAAAAGTTAATGGATACTGGGCTTGAGTGTGTGTGTGTGTGTGTGTGTGTGTGAAGAGAGTACAGTGAGAGAGGAACAGAGCTTGGTTGAGTGCGCTCTGTTAAAGGGAAGGAAAACGAGCCACTCTGCACAGTATCAACAAACAAGAGGAACCATATTGTCTGCATGTATAAATCATAGCCTGGAGAGAGGCTGTTGAGCAGAACAATAGCGGCAGAGCTCCTCGCGATGCCGGAGGGGGGGGGAGGAACGGTGGGTGGGAACATCTGCGGGGAACCGTGGCAACCGCGCGCGGTGAGATGGGAGCGTGATGGAGAACTTGTTACCCCCGCTGTAAGAGGCTGCAAGGCCTCAACCTCACACAGCACAGCATTCATTATTTACCACTCTCTGTCTGTGTGTGTGTGTGTGTGTGGGTTGGTGTGTTTGAGCGTGCACGAGTGTGTATGAGGGGGTGTGTGGGTGTGTGCGTGCACGTATGACACATGAAAAGAGTGCTGCTGATGCTTGTTATGGCTGAGATGGAAGCAAAAAAAACAAAAACAGGATCTTATTAGTGGGCTGCTTGTCAGACTTGTCCTCGGATGCCGGAGACCTCCTGCCACATCTGAACACGTTGCCAGAGCATCCGAAAACCCCCCGCTGAGGAGAATCACACAGAGCCTCCCACACACAGGGAGCCCCTTAGACACGCAAGCATGTCGTTTTGACCTGCTCTACTGGCGGCCAGGGCAGTGGGCGCATTCCTCCGTGGGAAGAGTGTCACTGAGTGAGAGGACTGGGAGAGACCCAGTGGGCTGAGCGTTTGACATGGTGCCCAGCTGGCTAGCACCAGGCAGGCTTTTCATCTGAGCCAGGCTGTCCTCACCGTGCCTGGGGCTAGCCAGCTGCTGCACACAGGTACACGGGGAACTGCAGGGCACTATTTATATGGTAGAACAATCACACCGATACAGACGTTACACACACACACACACACACACCATGCAGTGGAGTAGGAACCAGCAAATGCTCCATTGGAGCAGGAAACAGGAAGCCAAAATGTGTGTGAATATGCAAGAGCACACAGGATGAGATAAGAGGACATTTATCTCAAGTGATTTCAAAGGGGATTAATTACAAACTCCCAGCCAAACTCTGTCCCAGCTCCACACACACACACACACACACACACAAATGTTCCCACGCACAGAAAAATTAGCACCCACATTGCAAAAGACGCAAGCATCCCTTAGTTTGTGCTTTTGATGTCACTAAATAAGGAAAAAAAAAGCTCTATGTAATTTGCCATGCCATGATAAGAAAGCAGCTGCCCAATATATGCGTGGAGGTCACTTAGCACAATTCAGTATTCTAGCAAGTTCTATATGCTAGAATGTGTTAGAATATTCTAAAATATGCTAGAATGTGCAAGAATAAGCTTCCTTCACAGCAGAGGCCTGTCGCTTGACAGAGACCCATGACCCATGCTGCTGGTTGTTTGTGCTGCTTGCTGCTCCTCTCCCATGCTGGGCTCGGGGACTGGTTACCGCCCCGCTCCTCTGGTTCCCTTCAGTACAGCAGCAGTCTGGATCAGTCAGACACAATGGACCTGCTCTATCAGTCCCTACCCCAGCTGGCTGACTGTATGGCTGGCTGGTTGGCAGACTGGTTGGTTGGCTGGCTGACTGGCTGCCTAGCTGGCAGGCTGTACGGCTGTCTGGCTGTCTGGCTGTCTGGCTGTCTGGGCTCTCTGTGAAGGGCAGTGTCTCAGTGTACAATGAGGAAGCTTTTCCCTAAGAATCCCCTCCCCACACACACCAACACTCATACCCCACCACCTGCACTCGTCCCGGCCCCTTCCCTCCCCCCACCATCACAGATGTTGAGAGTTTATCCTTTGTTTTTTGCTCACTATCTAGGCACAAAGTATCCCAGAGAGGCTAGCCTGACAGCTCTTGGAATGGTGGGGGGGTGGGTTGGGGGTGTGTTGGTGTGTGTGTGTGTGTGTGTGTGTGTGTGTGTGTGTGTGTGTGTGTGTGTGTGTGTGGGAGGCGGTGTAGTTGTCCTTACAATGTTAACCAGGCTTACAGGGCTCAGCCTGTCAGATGCACAGCCAACAAATAAATGTCACTACTGTAGATTACAGATAAGCATATCACCACTTTGCCCTTGTACTATTATTTATCTACATGTACCCGACAAGCAGACTGCAGACGGTAAAAATATTATTGATTGACATAAACACCGTTGATTATCGAAATATTTATTCTTTTGGCATGTGGTAAGGAGCTGAAATAAGCGTCTGGTAAAATGGCCTCCAAGGTGAAAGCACAGGAGTACACACCGTTAATGGCCTCCCGCCACGACATCAAGGTTGCCCATCGCTGATTTATCTGCACTGGAATACTGATAGCCAGAGGGAGTATAGAAAACAATTAAGGTGAAAAAGAGAGAGAGAGAGAGAGAGAGAGAGAGAGAGAGAGAGAGAAGAGAGAGAAAGAGAGAGAGGGAGACGGGTGGAGAGGGAAAGAAAGAGGTAGAGAAGAAAGAGAGGTAGAGAGGGACACAGAGAGAGGGAAATATAAATAAATAAGTAAAAAGAGAAAGGGAAAAGGGAGAAAGAGAAGGAGAGAGAAATAAAGATAAAGGGATGGAAAGAGAGAGAGCGCGTGCTGCAGATGGGGACAGGACCAGCGATGACCTCTGACCTTGTCAATCCACCAGAGGGCCTGGACTCTCTTAGGCTCATATAAGCAAGATCCTCACTGAGGGGAATGTACGTTTGTGTGTTTGTGTGTGGGTGTGGGTGTGGGTGTGGGTGTGTGTGCGTGGGTGTGTGTGCGTGTGTGTGTGGGTGTGTGTGTGTGTGTATGTGTGTGTATGTGTAAAAAGATGGGGACTCCACTCCTTGCCACCGGAGACAGGAGATGGCCACGATGACTCTTTTAGTGAAATCTGCCCTTTAGATGAAAAGGCATTAGTCAAGCCGGACTGGAGTGGAGAAGCTAACATGATTGGATTTGGCTGTGAAACATGGAGGAATACACCCCAGGACAAGGACAGGGGGGGGGGAGAGGGAGTTACACAGAGAGAAAAAGACAGAATGAGAGAGAAAGAGATAGAAGAGGGAAGATGGATTTAGAGAGCTCAGCAGAAAAACAAGCTCAGAGTTTTTCTGATCTGTCCTGGGCAGAGGCTCGTCTGGGGGGAAGAGGAAGAGGAACAAGGTTTTTTAGCGGCTTACAAGCTACACACTGATGCCATGATCAGCGTGATGTCAACATCATGCAGCATGTGTTAGGCATTTGTTGGACCACTGGGTTTTTATAAATCTGTTCAAAGCTGTGGCAGTGATGTCTACCACTTTTTGTAAAAACTGCAAGTAATTCACAAAACATAGCTCTTATGAGATCTGTGTGTGTGCACGTGCGTGTGTTTGTGAATGTTTTGCGTATGTGTACGTGTGTGTTTTGTGCGGGTTTGTTTGCATGTGTGTGTGCATCCGCGCGCGTGTGTGTGTATGTGTCCATGCCTCAACCGTGAAGTGAGGTTATTATGAATCCACTCCTCTCGGGAGGAAGGATCTGAGGATGATAACACAGATGGGATCAACCCCAAGCCACCGCACTCCAAATCGCCGTCCCACAATCCTGTGCGGTGGCCTCTACCTGCGGTTTAGATAAGATTACAAACCAAGCCCCCCCAGGGAGACCTCTTTCCCACAATGCAGTGCTGTAACTGAATTGAAAGAGAGGGTCAGGGGGGGGCCAACATGGCAGACTTGAGCTCATGAAAACTGTCACCATGTGAGTACATCTGCAGATGATTTCTTGTTAGGGAGAGATGGCTTAACTAGAACATTAGAGATTGACCCGGGTCATTGTCTGGCACTGTGTGGGCCTTCCTCCACACGGGGGGGGACGGGGGGGGACGGGGGGGACGGGGGGGGACTTCTCTCACACATAAATAAAGGACATAATGTTCTGACAGTTAGTTTTGTCACCCGGGAACAGTGACAGACAATAAAACCTGTTCCTGAAAGCGGGAGCGATGCCGTTCCAACCCATTATGTGTTGTATTATGGATGTGTATCATTATTAACACCTGGTAATGATCGTCATTACCACCCTTCAGTAAAAATGGGTCGCATTGTTAGCAATGTAAACATCATTATCATTACACCGGTTGGGCTGCAGTCATAACAATGAACTCTGAAGTATCAGCAGACATGGAAATAGCAGGGAACCAGGAGGGGAGAGGTTAGATCCCCGTGGAGATGAGCTGAGAAGGGCTTTAGGAACAGGAGGGGAACACAGGGGAGGGAGTGCAGCCTTCACGTCACTAGGAGGGGACAGAACAGAGGAGGGGTGGGGGGGTTGGGATGGGTATGTTCGGCTAAGGGGGGAGTTTCTGACACAGACAAAGGAAAGGGAGTCTAATGGTAGCAGAATGATGGGGGTTTGAAAACCATTATTCTGTGTCTGATCGTTCCACGTCAGCACCGACTCAGACTTGGACAGACCCAGCTAGATGAACACTTTCTTCATCAAACAGACAGGGAATGGCATGTGTGGGTTGACCATGTAGAAGCATGAGCAGCCATGCTCACACCAGGACTAGAATAACTGCACCGCTCCTGGGATGGCGAGAGGGGTTCTATTTTTTCCATTTCTTCTTTTTTTGCTTGTTGTCATGGCAGCGTTTGCCATCGGATAGGAGAGGAGAAAAATGCTGCCAACATATGATATGAACCTGCTGTTATTGTACTTTGTTAGATACTTAGTTACTTTACTGGACCAATTGAAGTACTGTAAACTGTACGTTCACCAAGATGCTTTGTTTGAGACATTAGATTATGTGTTTACTTCACCAGCATAAAAAAGTATTGTGATTAAATGAAAGTCAAAGCATAAAATAGGACACTGATCATTGTGTCTATATATAGAACATGGATTGTTCCTCCTTAAAGAACAGACGCCCTTCCTTCTAACAATCTCCTCAGTAATCCATCTCCTTGTGAAATCAGTTCCCAGACAAGCAGGACACAAAAGATGTATGGTATTATAGCACAGGCATGTGATTGCCTAAGACATGTGACATTTGGTGACATCACCAAATCTGTGTTGGCAGTAGAGAGACTGCGGGCAAAAACAGATCCGTTCCGACTTGGATTCCAATCAGACCTTCGAGATGTTATGTTAAGGACTTAGAGCTGACCTACAGAAGAACACACACAGGCACCAGAGACAGACCTCAGGGCTGGACCTCTGGACATCACAGACCCAAGACCTCCTTCTGAGAAAACCACTCCTGCACTGATTTGCAGGTTTCAGCCATACAGTGAACCTCTCGCCCCAACCCACAGAAGAGGCCAGCATCATTAGATCATCAATGAATACAAGACATGGACAGATGGAGAGGAAGTGAACAAGAAGAGGCTTGGGTTCCTATGACCGGTGTCTCTGGAAGGAGGGTCGACTCAGGCCAAAGCCAGGCCCTGTCTTTAGGCATCTGCTAGGGCAGAGAGCATCCATGGGGCAAAGGCTATGGTGTTAACCAGAAAGGTTAATCTTCCACCCAGCCATGACTATCTTTATCTTGCCTTAAGACTTTTTTCCCTGACTTACGAGACAGACTTTTTCCCTGACTTTGCTGCTGTTGGCAGCAAATCATGCTTGTTATTTTTTGCGGTCTTTCAACATGTAATCTTTTAAGGTTTGATTAAATGAGATGAGACTTGAACAGGAAAAGACGAGGAGCATACAGAATAGTAGTGTATTGCGTGGCACGGTTCAGTCATGAGAAGGATGCTGACAACGACTATTTCTCCTTCAGCCCACTCCTACCACCTCTAAAATAATACTGTCATTATCACCTTTAGAGTCAAGGACATACTCTCCCAGTCTGGACTGGACCTCATTGTGGACACTGGGGTGAAGGGTGATTGGTGGAGAGCTCCGTACAGCTTACTGAAATAAGCTACAGGATCATGAGGAGTGACAAAAGAGGATTGGATGGGATTGGTTAAGTTTTACAGGCCATTGTTGTTTAGGAAATCCCTTTCCATCTCATCTACAGCATTGTCTTAGTTGCACCGCGATTCCATGCGATTACCCTAACTCAATTTGCTACAAAGACGCTGGGCTCCCATCTTATCATCTGGAGATCGTGATACACTTCAACTAGGATTGGAAGAAGATACAGAGTGAGAGATGGGAGGTCTCACATGATTACAGCATGAATGGGAAACGTTCATATAGGCTCCAGTCATGACAGACAGTTCTAGTCACCAATCCTACATAATCATCAGTTCCATAGTTCAAGTTCAGGAAGTCATTTTTTCCTATTTGACCCTGTAGATTTTTTTTCATACCTTTACATTATGTCTATACTGGTGTTGTGAAAAACATAGATAAATCACCTCCCAACACACAGAAGATACCAGGTTGTTCTGAGGGTGCCTGAGCTGGCAGAACTGGGCAAGCCCTCACATTCTAATCAAATCAGCATCCTGTAAGAATTCATCACCTCTGAAGGACTGCATTACAAGATTACGTAAGCCCACAACTGGGGCAACAGGACAGGCAGTGGCAACAATCTGGGAAATCAGGACACTGGCCCTCCGTGACGGCTCTGAATGAGATTTACAATGAAGCGACTGATATACTGCATGTTCCTGTTGGGAAAAGATGAGATGAGCACATTATGGCCTGTTTCATTATGAAATCATTTCGATTGAGACCCTACAGGATAAACCTCATCATGTGGGCCAACACAGAGAGACTGAGATAGGAAAGCGTGATCTCGTGTCATGCCATGTAACCGTTTAAAACACATCTCAACATGGCGAGGTGACAATCAAACTAATCCTCAATGAAACCGGAGGATGAAAAATACAAATAATTGTCATCAAAACAACAATCAATCCCGCGGTCGACTGATCCGACCATCGGGACGGCGCTGATTGTGTCCTGCGCAGTGGGACGAATGCACAAGGTCACAGTCTAAGCGTGCGCCATAATCCGGCGCCGTCGACTCTGTAGACGACTCGCCGTGAGATCACTGAATATTCAGTACGAGTCCCTCATTTACCCGCCGCTGCGCCTGCAAGGTCGCGGCGAGGTCCGCCCGGCGCAGCGAGCCCAGCGGGGGGGACGTGATGATGTGAGGGCTTCCCCTCGGGGAGTCACGTCATCACCGTTCCCCCCGCGAGACGCAACTTATTTCCTCTCTTCCAGCCACTCTCCTCCTCCTCCTCCCTCCCTTTCTCTCTCCTCCTCTCCTCTCTCCTTGTGTCCTCTCATCCTAAGTCCTCTCCTCCTCCCCTCTCTTGTGATGTGCCAGGCGATGCATGGATTTTACCCTCATTATCTCAGCGGGAGGTTTTCAAACATAACATCCAAACTGATGATTGCTACTGATGAACATGCAACAACAGATCCCTGGTCCAGATTCCCAGATAAGCGGGAGGATGTCTTGACTCTGTGTTTAAACGACCGATGATGCAGTATTGGGAGTGTTCAACTGAACTTGAAAAGGCTCAATGGTACAGTCTGAACATGTCTTTGTTTATGCTTGACAAGCCCTCAGTCGGTCCCTTAACGAGCGGTGCAGCAAAAAAAACATGTCCATGATGCTCAAGAGGAGCTCTCCCTCAGGGTGTTTTGATTAAATGAATAAAGTGATTGAGAGGAGCCTCAGCCCTTAGGTAAACAGAGCAAAAGGAAGTGGTACATGGAAGTCCCTCTCAGTCTGTCACAGCACAGGCTGTGGGTGTCGTGTGTGTGTGTGTGTGTTAGTGTGTGTGTGTTAGTGTGTGTGTGTGTGTGTGTGTGTGTGTGTGTGTGGACATCGGTGCATGTGTGTGCGTGTGAGAGAGAGAGAGAGACAGAGAGCTACACACAGAATTAGAGAGAGGCGATGAGGAAAGAGAGATAGAGAGACACCAATAAAGACAAAGGGCGAATGAAGAGGAGAGGGGGTCAGGGAGAGAGGAGGCTCCCCTGCAGCGGTAGTATGTGTTGTATCAGGGCCAATGTGTCAGTGAGCACAGAGAAACACAGAGAGAAATCAATCACGTCACCCTGATGCTGGGAGTGTCTGCAGTTGAGCTTGTCACACTCGACACACTTTCCTCTGTATTCGGGAGGTGCAGATGGCCACCGTGTCCTTTTCAACCAGGACTCGTTTAAGTGGCGCGCACACGACTCCTGCTCGCGAGCACAAAGCCATATGTTTAAACAGACCTTCCCTCCGGCCAAAACACTTCTGACTGCACTGGTTTGATCTCGGGCCCTTGTACGTGTCCTTCACACACGTACACACAGAAGTACACACCGAAACACACACAGTAACACACACTTACACAGACGCATTGAGTCAGCACTACATTGAAGGACGCGCGTAGCTTCGTAGCACGCTTGTGGCTTATGAAAAGACGGCTGCTCGTCAATGATAGAATCTCATACTGCTTTAGAATCTAGTCTATAGATTGGCTACGGACACCTTGAGGGCACCTTGAGATATACAATAACTGGAATGAAACCTCATCACCGCCTGCCCACCCGTGGGAGAGCAGGCCCCTGGTCCTGAATAATCATCTCATGTTCCAGTCAATGACTGGCAGCATACTGTAACTAATGAATTATTCAAAACACGAGGCAGGCTATGTTCTTGCCGGGCTGGGAAACACAAATTTAATGGAATGCGACGCTGATATTTAAACTCACCGTTTACAGTGTCTGAGAAACACTTCACTACTGTACTTTACGCTGAGCAACCAGTGGGGTGTGGGATAAGGGAGCTGTGTGTTGGCGTGCAATTTGGATGCACGCGTGTCAGCCGCAACAATATTGGCTATTGATTTAAGCTTAGTATCCGATTGCTAACCACACCCTCACCCATGACTGTACAGTCCTGCGGTGGGGGGCGGGAGGAGGAGCAGGGGGAGGTGTCTCCAAATGTATTTACATCAACGATGTGCAAGTGAGCTGGAGGACGCATGTCTAGCGTGAGTTCAGCTCCTCTAGATTCAGCGGGGGGAAAACCACAACACCGCCACAGACACAAACAAAACACGTGCTTCACCAGCCTCTCAATGGAGCTGTTGTTGGAGGGTATGAAAACCGCCGCCGTGCACCATGTGTCACCATCTTTAGGAGGAGCTGTCGGCTCCTGTCTGCATCTGCCAGCGCGCCTGTGGGCCAGGCTTCTGTGGGCTAGGCTTCTGCGGCATGGAAAACCGGGGACGTGTGGATGGGGGGGGATGGGGAATGTGTTTGTGTGAGTGTGTGTGTGTGTGTGTGTGTGTGTGTCTGTGTGTGGGCGCTGTGAGCACAATGACTCAATGACCACGCTTACTGCACATGCAAAATTCAGCAGTGTTTCAATGTTCTGTCTGCAAACAACAACTACCAGAACAGAAGAGACAACAGCAGACTGTTAGTCTTGTTGTTAGTCTGTTGAGCTTGGAGCCAATCATCACCAGAGTCTGCTGTGCATGCTGCAGTTGTAGCATTGTCTGTGTACATAAATATAGGAAAGTGTGTGTAATAAACCAGAAGGGGGGGTTCAGAACAGATACAAAAACAATAGATACGGACACATTCTTGAGCACACATCTCCAAGCTAGGGATTTGTAGCTTGTGTGTAGTCAATCAGTAAAACAACAAACAGACAAACTGTAACAGACAAAAATGTGTGTGTGTTTCAAACCCTTATCCTCCCCTGTGGGTGAGCCTAAGCTTGTATGTGTTTGTGTAATAGTGCCAGTGTGCTTGTGCACGTTTGTGTGTGCTTGTGTACACATGTGCCTTTCTCTACATACCGCGCGCGCGTGTGTGTGTGTGTGTGTGTGTGTGTGTGTGTGTGTGTGTAAAGTATACGTAGGCACATTCAAAGACATTTGAATGCGCACATAGATGTCGACGCCAGGTCGTGTGTGTTTGTGTGCGTGTGGTGTGTGGTGCGGTACGGTATGTGTAGCGTGCGTGGGGGAGTGGTGTAGAATAGCTCACTGGGTCCCACCCCCTTCCTGCACAGCCCCTCCCTTCTTTCATGTTAATTGCCGTAAACAGACCAGATGGGGTACAGCATCACCTGGGGACGGCTTTCTGGGGTTGAGGAGGGAGCAAGGGGGGAGGGGAGCAGGGGAGGAGGGGGGGAGGGGAGGAAGGGAGGAGGGGGGGGAGGGGGGGGAGGGGGGGAGGGGGGGAGGGGGGGGAGGGGGGGGAGGGGGGGAGGGGGGGGAGGGGGGGGGAGGGGGAAGGGGGGAGGGGAGGAGGGGAGGGGGGGGTGGAAGGTGTTGATTAGCACGCCGCACAAGCACAGTCATATCTAGGCCACGACACCACTGCTCTTCATGCTGCAATTAGCTCATTCCAGGAGTGTGCGGAGCATTTCCATACAGCTCCTGTAACGTCCGTCGATGGCTCCCTGTTTTACCACTCAGACCCGAGCTTACTCTGGACGGGAGCAAAAGTAGAGATCGATGAAAGTCCTTGAGTCAAAAGCAATTGTATGCAATTCACATGTAATCAGAGTACTATTTGGTGTATATGTATGATGTTGCCAGTTGCTTATTGCTTTTTGACAAGGATTCTGCTCTCTAACTACAGGATTGTAAACCAGATGACTTCATCCACAACTGTGACTCAAAGAATGGAGAATAGAATAATAATACAATATTTAATAGCAACAGAAATAAAAAACTCAATGAGATTTAAGTAAAGCTGTTGTATCAATATTGAAGTGAAAGCACTCTCACGTAAACCAATGGCATCAGAACAAAAGACAACATTTTCATCTAAACATATTCCATATATTAACTGGTTTCTCTTCAATCTTAGGGGGTCTTCATCTTTCACAACACTCCTCCTCTTTCTAATGTTCGTGAATCCCTTCCCATGCAGCCGGGCATGCTGGGATCTTCAAATGGAGAGGACTATGTATATTCATACAGTCGGCCTACATTAGCATAGTGGCTGTATTATTAATGTGCACAGTTGTGCATTGCTTAATGAGACTTCAGGAGTAAGCGGGCTGTGGGGACGGCAGACGTGCAAGTGGATCTGCTGTCCAGCCTGTTAACTACTGACGACATGGAGGAGGCTGTAGAACAACACACACACACACACACACAGTGGTGCTCACACACACACACACACACACACACAGTGGTGCTCACACACACACACACACAGTGGTGCTCACACACACACACACACACACACACACAGTGGTGCTCACACACACACACACACGCAGTGGTGCTCACACACACACACACACACAGTGGTGCTCACACACACACACATAGTGGTGCTAGGCCTAACAGCAGTAATAGGATCTCTCTGGTTGACAGCTCTTGTTATTCTTTCCTGGTTATTGTCTGATTCAGTCGTCCCTGATACCATCCTTCTGCTGTTGGAATGGAGGTGTTTATCACTTGAGATAAACATATGGATGTATTCGTCTTTATACGCACACAGCGGTGTTTCACAACGCAGCAATTATGCTTTACCAAAGCCTCCTGACTGAAAGTCTTACACTGATCAATACATCGGCAGTGCGCCCTTGGGCGTTTGTTTAAACAGTCCACATTATTAAGTCAGAGAAATAAAATACCAGTCCACAAAACACCTAGGCTAATTATTAAATTGTAAAATGTTTACCATGTTTTTACTGCCCAGTAGCATCTGACGTCATCAATTTGAAATCAGTCAGCAGACGCTTTAAAGACTTACTAGAAAGAGCAAAAGGTGCAGGTCACTGATCATAACCAACGAGATAGCCCTTCACAAATGTGACTCCTGGACAGCATTAGTCTCCTAATGGCAGTGTTGTCGACAATATAAATATTTAAAGCTTAATATTATTTTACTGACGGCCCAACTGAAGAATGCCTGCCGTGCCCTCCAGTGATGTTCATCTGGCCTAGCTGTCCTAATGGAATCCTGGGTAGCCATACTCCAGATGGAGCTCTACAGGATTTGAATGATTTCGGAAACGGAGGAGTTAATCTTTCGGTCGTTAGGTCTACAGGGTATGAGCGTCTTACAACGACAAACATGAAGCCACCTGAGTCTCTGCAGGTTGGGATGTCTGCAAGCAAAGTGATGCATGATTGTTAGGCCTATAGGCTATATGAAATACGTGCGCGCATCCTCGCACGCAGGAGAACACTCGCCTGTGTCGCTCGTAGACACAAACTGGCTACAATGAGAACAAAATATTTACGACACAGTCAACTAAAATCATATCAGCACCCCGCTAATCTAATCGTGTTGCACAGCAAGCTCTAGTCTCTCTGTATTCTCGCCCTCTGGTTGCGTTTGTGAAAGAATAATGTGCTTGTGTGGTGTCGTTCGTAAAAGGAGAAACACACTATGATTGAAAGGAGATAATGATGTTAACATCAATGGGGAAATGAATTACGTGCTTTATATTGACGCAGTGTGAGATCAGCCAATTAAAACTTTTGCAGTTTAATTCCAGCTCACCCTCCTCAACATCCATAACTAAATCTCCGTGAGGAACAGAAGTTACATTTACATTCAGCACTTCCACATGAAGGATTAGGGTTGTATTCATTGCTTATTGTGTATTCATTGTTTCCCAGCTAGAACACTTTGAATGGGATTCACACGGACATGCAACATACCTACAGACTTAAGGTTCATGTTGTTCAATTGTAACTTGTTTAAACTCCATGCTCTTATGATTCTTCCCTTTGGCACTTATTGTTGGTTTTTTTACAATGTACGATCCATGTTTGACTACTTGCAATGTTGGGGATATCTCGTTGTTATGATCAGTGACCTATGCACTATTGTAAAGCTCTCTCTTGGAAGTCGCTTTGGATAAAAGCGTCTGCTAAATGAATAAATGTAAATGTAAATGTACAGACACATGTTTTAAAACACTGAAGATGTCTTTTTAAATTGCCTCTTTTATCTTGAGTATAGGTAGCCTGCACAAGGTCAATTCTTGGCTGACAAGCTAAGCCTCATGAATCCTATACAAATCCGGGGGTTTGTAAATCAGAAACAAGCGTCCTCCATTCTCGTGAGGAACAATGTCTAATTAGCTAATGAGGGCGAGGCTGCATGGTTCTGGTGACAACCTTTAGCCCAGACCCCACATTCAGATGGGGATACACACCCATTCTAAAACTAATCAGTTACTCATTTTCAAAGAGAAAATGTCATTGTCTCGCTAGTTTGGAATTATACACAAGGCCTGAAGGCTCCTGAGAGCACCGTTTGGAGTTGGAGGAGGGTGGATGGGAGTCACATTGATGCAGCGGGTGAGGTGGGCGGGGGGGTGCTGTCACCCTTCTTCAGGCAGGAGATGAATGAGTCCAGCAGGGTCCTTTCTCAGGGTCCTTTCTCAGGAACTCTCCTGGCGAGGTGAATGAGGGGACAGCGCTGTGTGAGTGTCCTGCAGAAACACAACTCTCGCTGTCTGCAGAACAACTCTGCCTTTTCATTTGATTGTGGTTGTGATTTGTTTTTCTCAGTTTGATTCAATTACTGTTCACCCACTACAAACTGTTTTACATTTTAGTAAAGCATGTAAATACTTTATAGCTCTTTCGTTGCGTACTAAAGCACATTTCCTGTACAGTAATTGTTCTTGGGAGACCCTTTAATGGATTATTTATTGTATCTTTGGGCGGTGCAATGTACACCATATACTTGATTGAATTGTACTTGACAGTCCTAGATAGACTAGCCCACTCCATCGGAACCATGTAGTCTACTTATCACATAACTCCAGACCATCACATAGCTCTAGGCCAATCAAATAAATGGATCAATTGCCTCACATTTATTGCTATACTGCTTGTTAGCACAATTATATATATATTCTTAGACAGTATAGCAAAGGATATCATATTACTGATATTACTGGCACAGGTGAACATTTATGTAACCGCAAAGAACATAATAAGATGATCCCCTTCGCAATAAAATGACGAAATCTCTTGAACTCCACAGGGGAGTCATTATGGGGTTTATAAGTCCCTGGGTGATGATGTCACCCGTCTGGCACTGTGGACGTTATGACCTCAGAGGCCACACCACAGGATTGTTACACTGGACGTCAGGAACACAAAACAAAGGAAGGACATCACACACACACCAATGCACGCACACACACACACACACACATACATACAATCTGCTTTTCTTAGAAATTCTATTGAATCAGAAGAAAGACCTTTGTCTCTAAATATGGATGGTGTATTGTTCTGGGTGCCCTTCGCTTAAGGCTGGGTGAGGTCATAGGTGGGGGTAGATTTAAGAGGCACCTGTTTTTAGACCAAAGCTTGTCATCGCGGCTGAACACACACAGTTGGACTGTGTTCAAATGGAGATTTCAAAAGCTTTGTCTGGTTGCCATACGCAGTAAGGATGAAAGTACTGAGAATACCTACATTACTACTCAGAGCAGGTTAGGTATTTTCCAGATGTATCCAGATTCTTGTGACTGCATTCAAATCCAGTGGTACTATTTATGTAAAGAAGTATTTTGAAATCAGGCATGCTGGATCTGACCTTGGTCTGACCATCCAGATTGACCTTCCAGAATGAGAAAAATCTGGTCTAGCGTGAGGTCCAACACTGCTACTGGTTGTGGCTGACAAACAGATGATATCACAGTAAAACAGGTTATTGAGTCAGTCTAACTAAAGTATAGTAGGACAAAGGAAATGGGGTCACATGGGGCTGGGTGTACCAGGCCAGCCCGCTGGACACAATGACAGGAAGCCAGAGTCCAGGCTCCCATGCTGCTGGTGCAGCAGCCCAGTGGGATGCCATCTTGAGAGGAAATCAGAGCCCAAAATTAAAGTGGGGGGGGATCTGGGACTATTTGATTTCTTCCCTGTGAAGGAGGCAGGGGAGCATAGGGGTCATGGGGGTGGAATGGGGAACGTGCTAAGCACAGCAAGCAGAATTGTGAGAAAGGCTGCCCCCCCCCCTCCTCCACACACACCCACACACACACCACACACACACACACACACCCCTCTGATGTACCCTGGCCAGGTCAGGTTACAGATCATGCCCATCAGCAGAAAGACCAGTTTAAAGAGGACCCAGCAGGTGAGAGATCAAACAACCGCCCCAATCCTCTCCTCCTCCTTCTCCCCATCGTCCTCATCCTTTCCCCCCTCCCCCTCTCACCCCTCCCCATCCTGCCAGCATCAGCAGGGCTTGTGTTTAAAGGGCAAGTCCTGCCGAACTGTTCGAAGCCCGACTAGTCTAGAGGAGAGGCGAGGAGGGGAGGGAGGAGAAGAGAGGAGGATAGGAGAAGAGAGGAGGATAGGGAAGAGGAAAGAAAAGGAAAGGAGAAAAGTGGAGAGGAGAGGAGGGGAGGATAGGGAGAGAAGAAAGGAAAGGAAAGGAAAGGAGAGGAGAGGAGAGGAGAGGAGAGGAGAGGAGTGGAGGGGAGAGGAGAGACCCACACTGCTGCTCTCTCCAGCAGGCCTCATGTGCTGACGCTCAACGTTAGCTAATGAGACAGACTAGAGCAGCTCGCAGGGAACTGAGGCGTAAGAGCTCTTGTCTGTGTTCACGGCACGATGCAGCAAGCTAATTACAGCTGTGCCGTTTGGTACTCATTTATCGTAATTATACTGCGTAAGAATGTGACTGTCTGTTTCATCTGAGAGGATATTCTATAAATGTTTTCCATGTGAAAACGTGGATTGACGTATAATATATAGAATGCATCTTTCCCTCTGAGGAAATGTAACAGTGTATTGAGGCTGTTGTTTGGCATGTATTCTCCTCTAGGTATAGCTGGAATGGAATGAGAGACAGTTACCACTTGTTTTTATAAGTGCCAGGGGCTGAGAAGACGAGAGGAGGGAGAGAAAAGGAGAGTGTTGAAGAGGAGGGGAGGAGAAGAGAGGAACAGCTCAGTGTTATATTATGTCTTACTGTAATGAGACACGATCAGACTTCATCACTCATACACAGACTGACAGCCCGGGCTGTGCACGCACGCACACACAAACACACACACACACACACACACACACAGAGAAACACACACAGAATCACACAAATTGATTTTTGTGTGTGTGTGTGCTTGCATTACTACACTGAATATTACTACCAGTCCACCTCATAAATCTACTGGGCCTATGGGCGTGTACTAAAGGTCTCCTCTTCAGCCTGCCTGCATCTCACATGCAGCCTATCAGTCTCTCTTCTCTCATCCTTCCTCTCCTCAACTACATCTTCCACTCAATCTCTCTCTCTCTTTCCCCTTTCCCTTCTCCCTCAACGCTGGGCAGATATCATCAGAAGCAAAGCAGACAGCGAAGCCAGACCTTTGTAATCTGCCTTGTTTCTACTTTCTAGATCTCCCCCCCCTCCCCCCTCCTTCCTCCCCCCTCCTCCCAGCGGTGTGAGCAAAGCTGCCAGTAGAGATAATCTGTGTCCGTGTGTCAACATGGCTGCCATGACAGGTGAGGCCTAGTGCCCATTGACCCCGGAGTGATAATACCTGCAGGTTAATACCGTACACACTATCTAGCCATGCAACGGCACTCTAAGCCGCTTCGCCCAACCTTTGTCTCGCACAACAAATGGAGAGGAGTGGACGGATGGACATGGATAGGAACATGTGAACATCGCCAGGACCTCCGTCAAACCAAGGCTTGCGGAGTGAGCGTGTGCACAAACAACCTGAGGTATTTTACATACAGGAACAGATCATTTTCGTTACATACTATTCAGTAGCCAAGCCCCAGAAGCAGAACCAAACATGTCCATTTCACATGATATTCATTACGCAGTCGCTTTTATCCAAATCAACGGACAAATGTTGCATATAAAAAGTACAGCTGGAAATCAAGGATCAGAAGCAACCCCAAAGCATAAAGGAAAAATCCAGGTGCCTTCATGATAAACACCCTCCGTGATGATAAACTCCCACATACATATCACGCACAAGTGAATACGTTTGGTCCACAGCAGAGACGGAAAGTACAGCCGTTAAAGTGACAGCTGTCGGCATGGTAGATTACAGTGTTGATGTAGCCATTTTCTCTTTCTGTCTGGTCATCCTGTCCTCGGTCCCACACCTGCCAAACTTCTAAATAATCTACAACGCCAGCAGGTGGGTATGGTGTGGTGTGTGTGTGGTGGAGAAGTCGGGGTGGGGAGTGTGGGGTCTGCAGATGTCGGTGCAACTCTGTGTGTATTTGTATATTTCGGCACAGATATGAAAGGGGAATTTTAAGACCAACCGTTTGCTTTGAAAGCACCCCTGAAACTCATCTGATAAGTTCTACCACACCGGCTGGTTTTGATGAAGATCACAGCTGTAGTATCTTTTAATACAGTCAACTCCGTTGCCATGGATACTGCTGACAGCTCGAGGGGCGTTTGTGAGTCCGAGATGGACCGCGTCTATGGAGGCTGCGTCCTAGGGCTGGGGCCGGGGAGGGGGGTCGAGGCTGGAGGCTGGAGGCTGGAGGCTCGAGGCGGGGGGCGCTGGTGGCGGAGGTAATGAGACAGACTGATGCACGCTGTTGCCCTTTTGTTTAATACCAGCGCAGGGAGAGAAACACACTCACTTACCAATTCCGGCTGTCATGTTGTCCTGCCGTTAGCCCTTCAAGTAGTACACAAATGACAGCTATCTGACTGCAGGAGCACTGTAGCGTGCCCGGTGACATTTCATTTAAGACAGCAGCAGTAAATGATGAACCAGGCAGTATAATTTTACCGAGGTTATCTGCGACGGAGCGCTGAGAGACAGGTTGCAGGGACTCTGTGCATGCTCAGAGCATGCCTGGGTTTGGGTGGAGGAGGAGGTGGTGGAGGTGTCAAAAGTGAGGGGGGGGGTGGTGGTGGTGGTGATGTGTTGACAACCCCAACAGGCATCCAGGCCTTTTTCGCGAGGCTGTCTTAGCAGTGTGCGTCGTCGTCATCGGCAACCGCCTTCCCGCATGCTTTCATCATGATGAAAGGAACCGACAGACACACTGAAGACACGGTGTGGACTGGAATCCTCTGTTCTCATCAGAACCATCTAGAACTCCACCTCCAGAAAGCAGGGGCTATGGGCTAGTTCGTTTCCGCTCCTGTTTGCTGTGACACGTCATCACCAGGGCAACTTTCCCCTCTCCAATCCCTTCAAGACTGAGGACTTAAAAAGGGGTAAAGAAATAATGTTGTGTTAGTCTTGAAAGACTGATTCGATTCAAATCGCATCAAAGCTGTATTAGAATAGAATGAAAAGGAACCATAGCTTTATGCATTATAAAATAAGATGCATTTCATGTAGAACGCACAACCCTCAAATCCTCTTATGATATTTTAAATAAAGTTTTTGAATAAACTCTAATCTATAATCCATCCTACATCCCTATATCAGTAATGACCAGGATTTAGTGTAAGCCATGCCATTTAGATTAATACAAACGCTCTCTCTCATCTCTCTCTCGCTCTATCTCTCTCTCTCTCTCTTTCTCTCTTTCTCTCTTTCTCTCTCTCTCCCCCCTCTCTCTCTCTCTCTCTCTCTCTCTCATTGCTTTCTCTTCCAATACAGCTCTCTCTCTGGAGCAATGCCCTCTCCTCCCAGTATGAGCTTCCTCCCTTCTTCATGGGCTTGTGTGCATGCGTTTGCTTCTGTGGGCGTTGTGTGTACGTGCGTGCGGGGGCCTGCTAGGATAACATGAAGTTAGCGAAACGTACACTCCAGAGTCTGTAGCATAGTGTGCGCCACGGAAAGATCACCCCTCCAACTGGAGTGAACGCTCAGGCAGTGCAGCGCACAGACCTGATGAGCCAGAGGTGTTCGGGGGCGGCTGGTGGCTTGTGGGTAATGGTGCATTGTGGGAAGGGAGCGAGGGAAAGAGGATGATTTGGGGGAGTGGTCCTTGGAGGTACGCTCCATTGGCTGCCGTAACCATGATGAATCGACCTGCTCTGGTAACTCACTTAACTGGGCTCTGTAGACCCTGCCGATGAAGAAACCTCACAGTGGAAATATCCCCCTTTTCCCCAAAGTTTGTCTTTGTGTTTAAATCCCCCTCAGTCCATATTTTGAAGGATATGTCTCATTTTGCCTAGGCAGGAGAGGCACTGGGGAACCATGAGCACATTGGCTGAGATAAAATGACAGTGACCAGCTGAATGGGTCTTTCTTTTCTTCAATCCCATCCCCCTTCTAGCTCTGAGTAGGGCAGCCGTTTCTAGGGCGCGGCCCACTTTAGACCACAGTCACAATGGGGACTAACACACCATGGATTCCTCTGGCACCTAAAGAAAAGAGTATTTTAAGTGTACAGAATATGTACAGTATGTGAAAGAAAAGTGGTGGTATTGCTTGTGTGCATGCCTGTGTGTGTGTGTGTGTGGTGTTTGTATGTGTAAGTGTGTGTGTGTGTCTGCCCGTGATAGGATGTGTGTGTGAGTGACTATCTTTCTCATGGAGGTGTGCGGTTCCCATGCCGTAGAAGAAGACTAGCGTGATTGCTCACTCCTCTCTTCACCAACATCACTGGCTAAAGGACTTACCACTTACCAACTGGCTGGCTAGTTGGCTAAATGACTCGCTGTCTGATTGGCTGACTGAATGCATGACTGACTGGCTGGCTGACTGAGGCTGGCTGCCTTTCTCTCGGCCTCCATAATCAAATCTCCTCTCGAAAACACTTCACAGCGTTTTTCTCTCTCTGCATAGTGATGGCGCTGCAAGCAAGCCAGCCAGCACGCAGTGTAATAGCAAGGATGCAGTGGTTTGTCATCCATCAGAAACACAATCTGATTTGGGTCTCTGCTTGTTTCCAGTAGGTGTTTCAGATGTTCATGCCTGATGAGGCACAAAGCTATAGCTGTTGACTTGGGTGTTCACAGGAAGCTGATCATCTGGCTCACCTGTAAATCACATCTGTAACCTCCACACAAAACCTGCCTAATGAAGCCAAGAAGTGGATCTCAGCTAACAGAACGTACTGTATCACCTACAGCTGTCAAGGACACACACACACACAAAACACACGCTGTTTCAGAATCCAGGTCACAGCTAGGTAGGCCAAATAGGTCACTACCATGTACAGTGGCACAGCTACACAGACAGACCGTGAGTGGTTTGATAGTGATCTGGATGGTGATTGGACAAAGCCTTCTTATGCTGCATTAGGTAGCTGAGATCTAAAGTCCTATGCTCTGCTGTGTCGCCTTGCACTGTAAGTCGCCCTGGATTGGTTCTTACTGTGACACCCGATGAGCTGTCCTTTGAAGCTGCATCTTCATTGGTGGATGGAGTTATTATAAACGATTGGTTTGTGTATTTTGAAATGGTTGTGTGGGACAAGGCATTTGTTTACTGTGTTGTACGACGCTTGATTTGAAATGGGGACATCCAAAACACAACATATCCCCTCATTACTGATGTACTGCGTCAACGGGATCAAAGAAGTCTTCCCTCTGAAGTCAGAAGACTTCCAGTTGGGCTAACCAGGCAGGCCAATTACTGTATCTGATAAATGTGACCTAGTTTCAGGACAGTGTTGGACGACAGTGATAGGATGGCGATAGACACCAGATGCGGTGTAATTGATGAGCTGATTGGATGGAGTGCTTATAGCGATGACAGGAGACGTTTTCTTTCACCACCAAAGAAGAGGTGGAGTAGAGAATATGCTCCACCTTGAACAGCAGCATCAATCTCATCCTCTTACTATGCATCGATCTCCTCCCCTCTCTTCTCAGCCGGGCTGCAACACTCGTTCCGGACAGAGCCCCCGATTTCAATTAGCTAAATCGTCTGCCCATGATTGGATGTGAAGATTTAGAGGAGCGGAGATGAGAGGAAGTGGCTTCGCCCTCACGATACACTATAATCCGCTGTCATTGGATAGTTTATGCGTGCACTTGTCACCTGGGTTTAACCATTGGCTCTAAAGGCAAGCCATGACAGTGTGTCTTCACCCACAGGCTGGGATATCAGTTATTGAAGATGAAGTGTGTCTCTTTTGACCCTGAACCAGAGAGCTCGCTCCATAACGTCGGGCACGTTTTGACTCGTAGTCACTTCCTCAGGGCCTTCTTAAGCCGAGCTTGACTGCTGCCTGCTCTGTACTCCAGGAGCCCATGCTTCTCACTGAGCAGCTATGAATAATGGAGTAATAAGCTGTGGTTTAAAAGCGTTGTTTATTGAAAGTGGTGTGTGTGTTTGTGTGTGTGTCTGTGTGCAAGCATTTTCACGCAAACATAATCACTTCTGTTTTTTACCTAACATAATTAAAATGCAATCTCAATAGTCATCAAAGACAAACCAAAACAAGATTATCGTTGTTGTTGCTCCCCTCAGTGTATTTCCTCTCTTTGTCTTCCTCTCTCTCCCCTTGCTTGTCCTGCTGCATAGTCTTGACTGCCAGAGGTTAACATAGCTGGTGTCAGCTCCTCTATATATATCACACACACTCCTCTGACGAGCTACCAGAACTGTGTGTGTGTGTGTCTTTGCTTTTTCAAATGGAGGGCACTTCACAGCACTCCCTCGTCTAGCAACGACACACTTTCTAAAGCGTCTGCGGCCAGCTGACGGCGTGTGTGTGTTTTGGCTGCACATGTGCTTGTTTGCACGCGTGCATGTGTGTTTTGGGGATTGGAGGGGTGAAAGATAAGAAGGACTAAAGCCCTGCGTAAAGGGCTCAGCCGGGAGATCCTCCACGCTGGCAGGGGCTGACTGCTCCAGCAGGAGCGGAGACAAGTCTCTTCTGCAAGGTGTCGGGGGCAAGCACTTAGAGTGATTAGTGCAATCCCCCTGCACGTTTCTGTGGGCCCGCTAAGCCTCCAGGGAGAACGTGAGCAGACCCAGGTCCAGCAGATTTACCCAACTTCCTGAGAGGGCACACTGGTAATCACCACAATAATCTGGTTACTGGTCACCCACTGAACCCCCTGGACAGTGGAATGCTACTGTTGGTTTACTTGAGGGGGCAAGTAGTACAAAGGAGTCACCCTGTAGTATGGGTTACTGGGCCATGCAGTGCATGTTTGTTCATTCACATCGTTCGTCTTCATTTTTCTCGTCTCGAAACGTCGTCTTGCCGTAATGACCCAGCAGCCTTTGCTCGGCGCAGTCATATATACTGCGTGTATCTCCGGGGGAATGTGCGATGGCGCGGCGTACAGTGGCTCGGACCGGCATCTCATCAGCAGGGAGAGGGGCTAGCGAGGCGAGGCGTTGGCCCCGGGCCGGAGTAGCGGCAGGATCGAACAAACGCCACTCCCGTGTAATTACCCCGACTCCCCGTGTCCGGGGCCTGTAGGTGGGCTGTTGACAGCTCCACACATCCCACACTATCAGCCCCTTCACTAAGAGTAATGAGGCGTGCTGCACACACACACCACACACACAACCACACTGGGACGAGAATAAATGCACGTGTGTGTGCGTGTATGTGTGTGTAAAAAGGAGAGGAGTGAATGGGCGGATGGGGAGGTGGCCGCGAAACCAAATCGCACTGTCACTCTCCTATTGTCTACTGGTGTGAATATTCAAAGGTACGTGATTAGAAATTCTTTGTGGCTTTTCATGAGAAGAAGGAGAATGTGTAAGCAAGCTTACAGTGATGCCAGAGGAACAGACGGCTACAGCATGAAAACAGAAGGTCTATGTGATCAGCTTTGAAAGAAGCCGAGAGAGAGAAAGACAAAGAGTTGAGTTTGGTGTGCAAGTGCCAGTGTTTGTGTGTGTGTTCATACGTGCAAGCATGTGTGTGTTATTGGGGTGTGTGTGTGTGTGTGTGTGTCTGTGTGTGTGTGCCTCTTGTGTTTCCACCTGGAGTTGAATGCCAAACTGAAACGAACAGCTGGACTCTGCTTCTCCTCAAAGCCCACCACCCTCCCACCCCCACCGTAATGGCTGCAATTTGGCACTTGATGAATCCTGGGGAAAACAGAAATCATTTCACCCTCCTCGATTACGGCTTGATGGTCCTGCTGCAGCTCTTCCGAACAATGCAATCTGATGACTGAGTGTAATTCCCAACAACAAAATGGGTCTAATCTTTTGTGAATGTCCATGTGTTTTCCTTGAGTGTACATACTTCACTTCAGAGTAACCGGAGGTTATCTCGAGCTCCTCACGGCCACACACACACACACACACACACCCACACACACACAACCGCACACAACTAGTGAAGCAAGTGGAAATGCTTGAATTAGGCACTTGACTCTTTGGTCTCACAAAACCGCAGTGAACTCCTCCCCTCCATTTTTACCCTCACCACAAGCACACCCCATACGCACACAAACACGCACGCACACACACACACGCACACACACACACACACACACACACTGTTCCCTGGTGATGTGCTGACGAGGACCCTCGGGGGGAGGAGTCAGAGGTCACTCTTCACAGCAGAGGGGGCGGGGCGGTCGTAGAAACAAAGGACCCTGGCTGGGGGACGCTAGGTGAGGGCTTCCTCTTTGTGTGAAGTTGGGGACATGAGCATCTGTGACAGACGTCTTCTATCGGGGACAATAGTAGGAGTGTGGAGCCTCCGTTTTTGGGGTTGTGCTCACGCCGGCAGGGTGGGAGTGAGGGTGGGCGGTCCTTTTAACATCCCTCAATAGGGGCTCTTTATTCGGGGTGTCTTTCTACAGCAGACAGGGAACTGCCTGGTCAATTACCATCAGTCAGCTGGACACTGTGGTGAACCCGGGGCAACGCCTTTGTTGTCCCGCGGACCCGGAGCAGGATGTGACCGTCCCCGTGCAGGCCGTCACTCCCACTGATGACCAGCTGAATGGGAGGAGGGAGGGGAGGAGGGGAGGAGGGGAGGAGGGGAGGAGGGGAGGAGGGAGGTGATGTCCTCAAATAGAGCAGCAGGTGCATCTTGGAACACGACAATGTGGATTCCACAGGAATGTTCCGGTGCAACAAAGTGTCGACAGACGCGCAGTTGAAGCACTGCAGCAATCAGCAGACACTCTAAGAGCGTGTCTGTGTTTGATTATTTGAGTGTCATTGGCGTTGGAAAGGTTCGAGGGTGGTTATTAAAATATCAGGGAAAATAAACGGAAATCACTCAGGGAATTCACATCACTTATGGAGACCCCTTGCTTTGTCTATTTGTGCATCTTTGTGCCTCTCTCACCCTCTCTCTCTCTCGTTCTCCCTCTCTCACTCTCATTCTCGCTCTCTCTCACTCTCATTCTCGCTCTCTCTCACTCTCTCACTCTCTCTCTCTCCACTCACCCTTCCCCACATCATGCCAGGAAGATAGTGCTCATGAAAGCGCCCCCTTCTATCACCTGCATGAATAACCTGCCCCGGTGGGAAATATGGGAATCCTCCTGACTCCAGAAACATCATTCCTTCAAATATCTGATTCTGTTCGGCAGACACACACAGACATCTAGCCTATTTGTCACTGAGGAGAATCTTTCATCACCACCACCCCACCCCCCACCCACCCCCCCAGCCAGCCTCCCCTCCCCCTGCCGCTCCCCCTCACAGACTGAGGAGTGCTGAGCAGTGTCTGGGTTCATTGTGTTGTACATGAAGGACAGGGCCATACATAGAGAGGCTCGGGGGACCTCATCAAAATGTCATATTACTGCAGACCTCTCCTCAACAACGTCGGGCGAATACAGGAGGTGTCCGCTTCTGGAATGTCAAAGATACCCCAGCACATTTTTTGTAGTACACTTTTTAGCACATTCCCACTTAAGCAAGCTAAAGCAGCTTGTTGTGCTGATAGAGTGTTTATACATAAACATGCCTGTATCTAGGTTAACTTGGAGCGGCCAATCTGTTCTCTCTCCCTGTATCCTTAATCTCCTACTCTGTGCTCCATGCCTTTAACCAGCGGAGAGGAGAGAGGCAGAGAGAGAGAGAGAGAGAGAGAGACAGAGAGAGACAGAGAGAGAGAGAGACACACAGAGAGTGACACAGAGACAGACAAAAACAAAAAGCATTTTAGAAGAGGTGTGCGATGGGAGGAGGAGGGGGGCTGGCACAACAAAGGCAATGGCCCAAACAAACATGTGGCCATTAGGCTGTGAACGTCACCCACTCTAGGCCTACAGATGTCATTATCACTGGAAAATCCAACATAAAGCTGGCAGACTAAACCTCACACACACACAGTCATGTTGATACCAAAAACTTCCAGTCATTTTCCTGGGGGTCGAACCAAGTCAAACAGCATCACACTTGAACAAGCTATCGGTAACACTTGGACCTCTTGCACAGATATAGTATGACATGCGACAGTGAGCATGACCAGGGCCAGTCAGTGATGTATCATGTCATTAGGAGAGAGCGGTGTGACCCCCTCCATGGGATGACCGCGTCTCTGCCCAGGACTCCCAACCCGACAAGGCATTGATCCAGCCCCATCTGGGTGGATGAGGCCAGCAATGAGTCCTCATTGATCTGCTGCTGCAGAGGGTTCAGGGTCCCAGAGAAACCAGCTCATTGATCCACAGACAGGGGCGAGGGGAGAGGGGCAAGGGGAGACACAGAGAGAGAGACGGGGGAGTGAGGGGGAGAGCCAGGGAGAGGGATGGACGAAGAGCGAAAGAGAGGAGAATAACAGAGAGAAGGAGGTTGAGAGAAGGAGCACAAACTCCCCCCCCACCACCACCCCCCACTCCCCCCTTACTCCCCTTTGCTCCCTCGTCCATGCACACTCAATGCCTTCCTCCGACCACGTGGTTCTATTTAACCGACGGGTGGGAGGCACCGTCCAAAACAGCCGCTGTGCCGGAACACACGTCTACTCTGCCGGAACACTGAGTCTGCAGCAGCAGCCCACCCGCAGCAACACCCCGCCAGGGTCTACAGCACTCCCCGGCGCGCACACTCCCACCTCCATCGTCCTCACCAGAGAGAGAGAGCGTGTATGGAGGCGACAGTGACGTGGTCCCGGCTCATTAACACCCCCGCCTGCCGTGTCGTCCGCGGCTCGTCCAGCGGCGCCTGCCACGCGCTCACACGCTCAAACTCACGACGCTCCCCGGCCAGGCCACCTCAAACCCACATGTCAGAGGCGTGTCGGACGAGTCCCGCCCGCCACGGCGAGCGAGAGAGGAGAAAGCGAGAGAGAGGGAAAGAGAGATGGATGGAGAGAGAGAGAGAGAGAGAGAGAGTGGTAGAGAGTGAATGGGAGAGCAGCAGCATCAAAAGATCCAGCCCCCGCTCTTCACCAGGGCGAGCAGGGATCCACCTCAGGGACTGCAGTAAATATGGTCTCGCACCACGCAGCGTGGCAAAAATGGCTCCAACATGACCCCGCACGCCCTCATCCCTCCTGAACACGCTTCTTCACACCTTTACACCCACAGAAGAGTGGGAATAAACGACGACTTCGAAAGCCAAGAGCAATTCAACAACTTAGGTTAATCTTTTATTCTACTCTCTCTCTCTTTCTCTCTCTCTCTCGCTCTCGTACTAAGCAGTAGTACGTAGAGTAGATAGATGTACATGCTTAATTTTTACTTATCAATTGGAAGTGACTTTGAAGCCGAGCCGGATCTGAGATCTGATGAGAACTCAACCGACGGCACTGCAGACAATGACTCGACCCAAAGCACAGACACCCCGGGACTGACTCCTGGAGGTAGCGGTGTTTAGCCAACAAACCACCCTCAGGGAAAGACTTCCAGGAGCTAAAGCTCCGGAGCTTTCCCCATCACTAATCTCTACCCACCACTGCCCCTCCTCACCCCCCAAAAACACACACAAACACTTTGATATCAATATTTGATAAAGGGGGGTGGGGAGGGAGGGTCTCTGACACAGTACCACTCAGATGGAAGGGGGGCATTTCACTTCTAGCAACTGATCTTTCCCTGCACCTCCGGCTAGATCGAGCCGAGCGAGGAGACCGAGGGAGAGGGAAAGGCGGGTAGGCGGGCGGCACCCTACCTGTTTGCCAGACGTAGACAGGTTTGGTATCCTCCTCGGCTTGTGTCTTGACCTCCCAGACGCCCAGCAGCAGCAGCAGTGCTGCCAGCCTCCAGAGAGGGGGGAGTGCCCCTCTCCAGACACCAAGCGTCCCCTGCACTCCGCCGGCCAGCCCCATGGCTTCCCCGCGGCCAGTAGATATCCACGCCAAAACAAGACAAGGGGGTTAGAGACCAGAAGACCGAGGCTCTCCGAGGCGAGCGCACGCGGAGGACGTGAGGGTGTGGGAGGGAGAAGGGCAGCGCGCCTCTGCTTTTGTCCCTCTCACACGAGGGCGCACGGGTCGTCCTAATAGGGTAATCCGGGGGTGAATGAAAGGCTGTGCGGGCTCCTTTGCTGTCCTCCCCTCGCTCGCGCTGGCTCTCTCTCTCTCTCTCTCTGTGTCTCTGGCTCCGGTTGCTGGGTCAGTCGGGGAGAACCAGCTCTGCTGTTGGAAAACAGGGAACAATAGAGCCCTAAGCCCAGGCTGCTGCTGTTGCTGCTGCGTCCTGAGTGTGCCGGGCTGATGCAGCACCTCCCTCTCTCTCTCTCTCTCTCTCGCTCTCTCGCTCTCTCTCTCTCGCTCTCTCTCGCTCGCTCTCTCGCTCGCTCTTGCTCACTCTCTCGCTCGCTCTCTCTCGTCTCTCTCGTACTCTCTTTCCCCCTCTCTCTTCCTCTGCCTCTCTCTCGCACTACCGTTCACTCACTCACTTGCCCTTTTCTTGGTCTCCCTTTCTCTCTCTCTCTCTCTCTCTCTCTCTCTCTCTCTCTCTCTCACACACACTCTGCCTCCCTCCTTTCCAGTTTGCAGGGCGCTCATTGAAGCCGCTCCACTTTGAGCAAACAGCAGCGGCAGGATAGGAGCTGTGGGGAGGGTGTGTATATGTGTGTTTGTGTGTGAGAGAGAGAGAAAGAGAGAGAGACAGTTTGAGTGGGAGCAGGTCATGAATCTTTTTAGTGAGACACAGTTAGCACTTCAGAGAATATATATTTTTTGTAGTGTGTGTGTGTGTGTGTGTGTGTGTGTGTGTGTGTGCATGTGCACCCTAGCATGGACATTAACATGCACAAAAAAAAGAGTGAGAATATAAATCCCTTGAAATCAGCGTAGGAAAAATTCAGATGAATTATTGATGACAGTTCAGTTTGACCTTGTATGATATTCAAGCCAAAGAGTCCAGTTGGGGGGATCTGACTATCCTTATTATTCACTGAGAGGACCCGAGCACTCAATGAAACCAGACCATAAATCTGATCCCCTGTAAAAAAGACCTCTAAATCAATCTGACCGTAAAGCCACCAGAGGGTCAGTCATCCAAGCCATAAGCAGTGATGCTAAACATCCTATCCATATCCACAACTTCCATTACTGGAATAGAACCAGTAACAGGATAAGGATATTGATGTAACTGATGAGTGACAGTGCCAGAAGAAGATGCATGCAGATCCTTTTCTTTCCGTTTTTTCCCAGAATCCCTTTGAAGCTCAACTCCCTAGGGAGAGCCGAGCTGGCCACACCCCCTATCGCCAAGGGGTCTACACACACACACACACACACACACCCATCCCCCATTTCTTCTTACCACAACCCCACAGCCCCACCCCTGCTCCACCCCAGCCCCCGCCCCTCTGCCCAGTGGCCCCGCCTCCCCTCACGTCCGTCTCAGGCATTTCACAGCCATTAGGTTGATAAAGGGAGCCCTCGCCCCCCCGCCTGCTGAAGCATGCAGCCGAACAAATTAGCCAGGCGCTGTCCAGTGCTGGGCTGGGCTAGGAGGCTGCCACCTCCTCTGCTGCCCAAGCCTGGAACTGGCTGGTTTTCGGCCCCGGTTCATGACCTCTACCCACCCACCACACACACTCACATAAACACCAACAGGCAGAGGGCAAGGTCATAGGGTCACCTGACCACAGCAGAGCCAGAGACCATCCAGTTGTGGGTTGTTTGTGGTTTCAAGAGGGGTGGAGTCGGCGGGCTAAAAGAAGAACTGGGTCATTTCCGTCCAGACACCTGTTCATGTACACTGCATGTGGACTGAGAGGATAGTGAGGAAACACAGTGTTGATGCCATTAGAGCACTGTTCACTGCACTAGAGAACTAAAACTACGGACAACGAACATACATAACAGACACACAACAGAAGCTGACCTTTTAGTTTGACAGGATGACACCGGCTGGGGTGATGGAGGTCAGTGTCCACTCAGCGCGGGTCTCATCATGGCCAAGTGGTCACATGGCTCTTTGGAGGAGAGGATGGGTCAAACAAGGAGAGAGACAGAAAGACAGATGTATGTGTGTTTGTGTGTGAATGAGAGAGAAGGGGAGAGAGGGAGAGAGAGAGAGCGAGAGAGAGAGAGAGAGAGAGAGAGAGAGAGAGAGAGAGAGAGAGAGAGACAGAGAGAGAGGGGGGGGGAGAGGGGGAGTGAGAGAGTGCGAGGAGGAGAGAGATAAAGGGATTGGGCCAGAATACAAGAGAGATGGATAGGTGATAGATAGAAAAGGAGATTGTGTCAGAGAGGGAGATGCAGAAAGAGAGAGAGAAGGAGCGAGAGAGAGGAGAGGGGAGGTGCTTATCAGAGCTTACCAAGAGGTTGTGCACGACCCTGATTAGTGGGAATCAGCTGGGTCGGATTACAGCCTCGGCCGCTCTCATTTAAGACTCCAAACAGACACTGGCAAACACATACACACACACACGCACACACACACAGTCAGTGTGTCTCAGATAGGCAAACTGAGACACACTGACAGGCGGTCAGATTCTGAGGTTGTGCCTGGATGACTGCCTATCTACTTGCCTGCCTGTCCATTCGTCAGTTTCTGTCGAGAGGGGAGCACAGCTGTGGGGACAGACCCTGCTGGGGCCCTGCCGGCCACATCTTCACATTAAACACTCTAACACAGTGGAGAGATGGAAGACAGAGCGAGGGGAAGAACCAGAGAGCACAGGAGGAGGACCAGGAGGGACGGAGAGGAAGGAAGAGGAGGGGACCACGCGGAGGGGACTGAAGGGAAAGGGAGATGGAGAGGGTATTTTCAAGGAAGGAGAGAGAACTGACGGGCAGGGGAAAAGGGGGGGAGCGAGAGAAAGAGATTGTGCATTTGGCACACGGGACTGAATAATGAGAAGAGATCCAAGGAGAGGCAGGCATAATGATGACTACAAGTACAAGCGCTGCACTGCTCTGCTCTCAGAGAGTAACAGCACTTGTGATCATCTGTGATTAGCACCTAGATAGACAGAGAAACAGAGAGAGAGAGAGAGAGAGAGAGAGAGAGAGGAAGCGCAGAGAAAGAGAGGAAAAGGGCAGACAGAGGGACAAAGACCATATGCCACTCCTGCACATTTCTGTTCAACACATTCGTTCACTTGTCCCATCCCTTATCCCGCTGTGTACGCGCTGCAATTAGCAGCAGTGTTTCATCACATGAAAACCATGCAACACAGAGCCCCACGCCCCCCCAGAACCTCAAACTAGGAAGGGATGAGCCAACAGTTGGTACGACTGTTAGAAACATGGTACCCAGTATGACAGTAAATGATTGGACTAGAGTATGAAATCTCGCCTTGAGAAAAGCCATGGAGTCTGTCACACTTGAGGTAACTCTTTCTATGGTTGTGGAATACAACTGTAATTTAAACTGAATGTTCTCAATTTCGATGTGGAAAATCCTTAGTTTTTTCCTGAACTTATAGAGGCATTATGCAATTCAGAGAAAGCTTAGGTGATTTGTGTTTAAGTGCAGATTGGTTTGATAACCATTTCAAACATCCTGTTTTTCGGACCTTTTCCCCTGCCCAGAATGTTGGATTACAGTTTTACTTCAGAGTTCACGGAGAACAGCTGCAGGGGATCCTGCGTGGGGAGAAGGGAGGGGGGTCGTGGGGTGTGGTGGAGATCGAGGTTGGGTGCTGAGGGAGGGCCAAGCCCAACCAAGCTGATCCAATTTAAATATGCAAATGGTATCGCAGGGCGCCAGTGACAACACAGGGAGACAATGACGGGGGAACACAGAGAATAACAACACTGTAATGTAATTAAATGTTTACCATTGTTTCTTGAGCCATCGAGAAATCAATCAGGGCGTTTAGAAGGTGTGGCGAATGTGAGCAGAGTCTTTTGTCCCAGCACCAGAGAGACGTTTCATAGATGATAATTACATTAAAGCATCCTCCAACCAATTTGCAATAGAGAGGGTGATTGTTTAGTGTCTATTAACTAAAACACAAGTGACAGGATCAATGCCGTGGACCACCAGAACAAGATTAGACTTGATCTAACGAATCTCTATGATCGTGATCCATGTATTCATTCAGGAATAACCAATAACATGGGATGTGTTAAAAATGTAAAATACAAGTTCTTATATTTCTCATTCAGTTCACAGTCCCTTGAAATGGCCCGAAATCACAAACATGAGCAAAGCTGTTGGAATATGTCAAGTGACACCTAAAACAGGCAGACCCCGTTAAGCTGGGGGAAGGTTGTTTTGACCCCTTCCCCAATCAGGAACAAAGAGACTCAATACTAATCCAAGCAGCTCATATCCGTCGAGGCAAATCATCCCTGAAATGAGTTCAATCAGGCGGAATCTCAAGACCAGAACCAGCCCTCCCAGCCTCATCCAACGGTTCCCATTGTCTTCCACTTGATTGGGTTTGGAGCCTGTAACGAGATTGCAGGAACAAAGCCTCCAGAGGAGGCTGCTTTTAACCCCCCAAAGAGGCCCACTTCACGCTAGCTACAGGGGCACCCTAAAAGAGGATTTAAACGGGTTACCGTCCACGGTATAAGCGCAATCCCCGGGGAATCCCCATAAACAAACACACAAGTATTGTCTGCTGGCTGCACTTTACCGTTAGCTTAGCTGCCACGCTCACACAACCGCTGACTCCATGGTAACTCTAACCACGTTTCTCGTTGACTGGGATTAAAATGGCTGCTGTGGAATTGTGAAATTGTAACACAGTTATCTGATATGTGCCAGAAGCACTCAATTTGAGTTTTCAGCCAAGATGAGATAGATATGTTAATGTTGGTGCGTGTGCGTGGGGTTCAGAGGAGTGGAGGGGGGACATTTATTGACCCTCACCCGGCCCCTTCTTCCCAGAGAGCCGAGAGGGAAAGTGATTCTAACCCGGTGTTTGCCGGCATCTTTAAACAAGCGACGCCAAAACCCTGCGTGACTGTCAGCCTGTGTGCTCAATTGATCCCTTTTGTAATGACCTTGTCTACATGATGTAGTGAGCTAGCATGAATATCAGCCCACCTCTCCAGGGGGAGGGAGGCTGGCGGGGGGGAGGGGGGGGGGAGGGCAGACAGGTGTCTGGACTGATGGCTGGGCCTGAGGGATTGACGGAGGCATGTGTGTGTTTGTGCGTGCACCTGTGTGTCTTTGCATCTGTGTTTGTGCGAGTGTGTGTGCGTCTCCTGTTGGTTCTCCCCTGGTGAAGACGTCTGGCTTGGCTGTCACACTAGGATGCGCCATGGCTGGACCCCGACATCTGCACCTGCATCGGGATTCAGATTTCCTTCCTTGAGAGGCCCTATCAGACGCCTCTTGCCATATGTGGACCTGAGTAAACAGTCTCCCCAGACGGGCTGCTTCCCCCAGGGACGAGCACAGACTGGTACAGACGATGGTGTCCTGTGGACAAGGTGAAGCTCTCAGGTGCATCTCCTCCCCCGTCAGCTTGACAGATCTGTGGCAAGGGAAGGAGGGGGAGGGGGGGGGGAGCACTACCCCTGTCGCCCCAGCTCAGCCCCCCCCCCACCACAACACAGACGCCGCCTGCCAGCGTGGATGACCTGCGGTCGCCATGGCAGAAACCACAGCGAGGAACCTCCTCCTCGATGACACTGGGATGATGTTCCGCGGTGACACCGGCAGCCCTCGTATTAACTTTGACAGCACGAGGGGAATACAGACACGCCGCCGTCCTCTCGTTCTCATGCAGGATCTTGGCTCACGCTACTACTACAGTCCTTCACCTTGACTAGTGAACTCATGGAGGTTTAGTGATTAGCTGCCTCTATATGTCCACACATCTTAAATGTTAACAACGCTACAATGTGTGTTACGACATTTTAAATCCAAGCCAAATCTAATCAAATCATCATTTGCATAAGCCGATAGGTAAACAAACCCACGGTTAACATCCAAAACGTCTATAAAATACAAACTATATATAGACAGGCCTTTGCCGCCACACGTTTGCTTATCTCATCTTTCCACATGCTGCCGTTGATTGATTGATTTGTAATTGCACAAACAGCCTGGTCAAATTAGCAAAGCGGGCCTGTCGTCATGCCCCAGTGCTCTCCCCCTGGTCTGCTCTGGCGAAGGTCTCATTTAATTCATTCCAAGCAAATTAATACCATTAGCAGGATGTTTTGCACGTCGACCCATTGCCCCGATATCTGCTCTCTTGATCCCCTGTGGAATTTGGGAGAGTTGCTGACTCGGGTGGACTCACAAATCAACAGCTGTCAGCCCACCCTTCTGTGCCCCAACAGGAAACTGACTATCGATTACTGATTCAGTTGCATTTTAGAACTATTGACAGAAAAAGCACAAGCTATATGCTTTACTTCAGTTTTTAAAGTTGATGAATGAAGTCATTTTCTGCTTTAGACCTCCACTTGAAAGTTTGCAGAGGACAGTCCTAAGGGCCAAAGTCGAGAAGGCTGGGGTGTTTTGTATTTTGTGGATGGGCTGTGTCTCGACTTTTGTACAATAGATATATTATGCAGCATTTTTGTAAACTTACATTTTCATCTTAAATGAGTGAAAAAGTGTTGTTATTCTGTCAGGAAAAAAACGTTTTATGTGGTGTCTCCTAGCAACAGCTATCTCACTCATGCACAGTCAAGGAGGATTTCTTGGAGAGGGAAGCTTCCTGTGTGACTCTGAAATATGTCCTCTCACTGATAGTTTGTGACAGTTTTCCACCGACACTCCATGTCTGCTGAGTCTAGAATTTAGTCGAGGATTTTTTGGGGGGGGAAACAAGAGATGCATGTAAATATTCAACACAGTTTGCATGTTTTTAGAAAAGCAATGGCAAAATCCAGGAGTGTAATCCCATGGGCTACGAAGAATAGCTGGGGACATACAGTATTAACAATGTTTTCAACAGTCAGATCAAGAGAAATGACATGAAAGTGCTGTCATGAATATATATTCTGGTTGTGAGAACATTTATAAAAGAGCACATTCTTGAGAGCACAGAGGATCAGGCTTATTTTTTGAAGGAACAGAGAACCAGAGTCTTAAGAGACCCCAGTGAAGAAATCAGCCTAATTCTCTCCATGCTGTAATTGCAGTTGGAGGATATTACTGTAACCATAACGATGGGAAGAGAAACCACGCAGGCTTGTTTTTCATCTTTCTCACTCTTCTGCACATCCCTCGTTTCTTTCCCCTCCCCCCGCCACGCTGCGCCCCCACCCCCCATGCCGCGCCCCCCTGCCACCCCCCACGCCGCGCCCCCCCCTCTCCCCCCCACGACCCCCGGAATCTTCCCCACTCTACCAATGAGAACGCAAAGGCAGCATTCCTTCCCAGAGACAAGAACCTCCAGGTCTGTTGCTTTCCTCCCTCTGCTTGTCATGGCGCTCAACACCAATCACATGCTCAGCCTCGACTGATTCCGCATCAGAGACTTCCGATTTGGCAAAGCGCACAATATGTGGTTCTTCATGGTTACTAGCCTCGGGCATCGTGACTGCTTGCCTGGTAAAGCCATGCTTACAGACAAAGCCAATTACATTTCACATTTTGGCTTACATAGGTTTGGTTACTTGTTATTATTTCTTTGCTTGGTCTACTGACAGTTAAATTATGAATACGAGTTCTCCTGCAAGTCTTCTTTACCCATGAATCACCACCCACAGTAGGAGGAAGTTTTATAGTCAATATCGCTGATCTCATCCCAAGCACATGTTCACAGTCTGGGTGGTTTCTGACAAAGGTTGGAAAGTTTCTCTGGGTTAAGTGAGTGGAATCGGCTCCCCATCAGCTTAGTGTCAACAGCACACTGTGTCAGCCAATGACACAATGAGATTTGGGTTGTGCTCATTCATAGCTCCATTCAATTCAATGATTAAAAAAGATCTTGACATGAAACCTAAGAGTGGAAATCAGGTCATAAAATTATGCGGAGGGCTTTAGGTTGTGAATTTATGTTCAGGTCATCTGCCCATAGATGTTTAAAAGTCAAGTCAACAATGACATTAGCAAAAGAATAACACACACACACACGCATACTGTACATCCAGCTGTTTCGCCTGCGGTCAGCTAACCCACATCATTAGGCTGGTCTTTGAACAGATGGGCCAACAGATCCTATGGTTTTGTTCTCAGAAAGGGCCTCTTTCTGCCCACCGCAGCAACAGCCCAGAAACAGGTCAGGGAGGGGTGAGAGCCGGGGGGCCTCTTCCACAGGCTCCATCGGGCCCCCACGCCTCCACGTCACCCTGGACGAGACGCGGGCCCCAAGCCCAATCGGTTCTGCAGTCACACACTCCACGTCCCCCTCTCTGCCGTATCGCGCTTATCTGTTTGATGGGTGGTGGCATGCGATGAGGTGAAATCAATCAGGCACTCAAAGAGGACGGAACCAGAGCTATCTCCAGCCGGCGCGGCGGCTCGCCGATCTGCCGCTTGGCGACGGGATGGAATTTACCGCTCCGTGTCCACAAAGGAGCCTGGGAAGCGGGCGGGATTCCGTCAGGTGGAGGAACGCACCAGGGTTGATAGGAGCTACTTGTTTCAGTGTTTCGCACACACGGGTAATTGATCTTCACAGTGAGCATGTCTGTTGAATGGGAAATGATGAGCTGCTAACCGGTCGGGGGGCGACAATCCGGCGTCTACTGAGCCAGACGGGCAAACCACCTGACCAGAACCGAAGAGAAAGGAAGGAGAGGAGATATGTAGATTGACCATATATGAAAGATAAGCAGAGATACGCCTAAATGAAAGATATGTCATAGCATGATAGAGATTAGAAAAACATATTTGCTAGCTCGCACAGGACCCTCAGAACCATTCCATGACTTAGAACCTGGCTCCCGTTTCCGTATAGAATGTTCCGTCTGTTCCATATGTGTTTGTAAATGTATCTATTATTCAAGTTCTGCGGTGTGCGGTGATATTCCTAGAATGTGGGTCATCCCACCCTTGTTTTTCCCAGTCGCCCCTGCCTGAGCTGCACTGCTCCCCTCCCACTCTGACTCCAGCGAGGGGCGGAGGAAGGAAGGGCAGGTGGGATTTCTGTGCCCACGTTTCCAGGGCTGGTACAGATTTGGACTGTCAGGTTGGGTCAATCTTGAACCACAAAACCCCACGGCTGAACACTTAACACGGTGTGTGATGGAGAGATGGTCAGGGAGGCTTGCAGGTCATGCACACATCTTGGCTGTCTGCCAGGTAGGGTTGGATGAAAGGAGGAAGGGGTAGTAGACATGCAGGACAGATCAATGAACGCTTGACATGAGCATGAGAGATGAGATAGGGGCTCGTCCTGAGAAAACTGCCGGAATCCGATTGAGGAGGCCTTGCACTAAACACGGCTCTTACCGTGACACTGTCTCTCACACACTCACACATACACTTCAGCAACAGCCCACTGTGGGAAAAAGGAACGCACAGCAGGTTGGTGGGACAAACCCAAGACGAAAGCCTCTCCTCTGGTAGCTGAGAGTTTGGCTGGTCATTAGGAGGGAATACCTGCCAGCCACCCCGGGGCACGCATGCTGATCTCACAGTATCTGCAGCCAAACACCTATTAGAGGGAGAAACAGGAGCTCAGCGGGTAGGGCCTCACTACAGAGAATCAAACACACACACACATACACACATACACACACACACACATGCACACACTTCAGAGTTCAGGCTGTCTTGAGCTTAGTCTTTGACACTAAGTTGATGGCATTAAAAGTTCTTGGAAAAGGTGGGTGGGGTTGCCTAGGTTACTTTAGGTATCTTTGAAAGTGATAGTCTCTGAAATCCAGTCACCTTACTAAGTACCTCCCTCCCTCCCTCTCTCTCTCTCTCTCTCTCTCTCCCTCTCTCCCTCTCTCCCTCTCTCTCTAATAAGTACTGAGTCAAGACCTCAGCTGTTTGTTTGTTCCTTAACATATCATTACACATTCACCGTGCCCTAACTGCTAATTTACCAAATCTAATACACAGCAATTACTTGGATTTTGTTTTAATGATACTCCTATAATGGCAAGGGTGCTTTTACCATGAAACACAATGCAAATGTCAATGAACCACAATAAACCAGAATGAACCAGAATGAATCTTAATTCCAAAAATAGGGAATTGCTGTATAGGGAATGGCCATCTAATCCCAGAGTTCCATCTGAACTATCTGATTTGAAATGATAGGATTACATGACAAACTAGAGAGCATACAATTTCTGGGGAAATTGTGAGGGTGTGCCTGCATATTTTCAAGCAGTTAGCCTACTCATAGTCTATTGCATAATAATTCATTAAGAACACCCTTGGAAAGAAGCTACTGTTATCACTGGAAATATTTCAGATGGAATCGCGATTCAAAGAGTAGCTCCATGTCTGCTAACTTATGACATGTCCCCAAAAACGTAAGTAAGCTTGACATTTATTTAGTGGAAAATCGCTCATGCATAAAAAGCTCAATAGCGATCATTGTCAGTAATAACGCAAAATGCGATATAGCCCTTTATGGAGAAGCTGCCCCGGTAAATTGTATACTACAGTGTTCGAGTCTTGGTTGCGATCGTTGGTTGAACGTTCCGTTGTACGGTTTAGGCTGAAATTAAATATTGCTTTCATGAACAGATTGACGGCTGTGTCAATGAAGTTCGGGTTAGTAGTCAGACAGTTTCACCTATTGAAATACTTTTGATTTAAGGGAGTGCCGAACATTTTCTGTCGCCGTTTGACTCCCTACTGTAAACAGCTGTGGATGTTTTTGTTAGCTACACAGTGTCTCGCGTAGGCTACAGCTTTGCAGTACTGGTTTGAAATCACAGGTAATGATTATTTCACCAACAAATCGTTTACTTGTAATCTAATGTCATAATAAATCGTACAACGAAAATGTATTTGTGAGTAATGTTTATTTTAACGATTGAAAACAGATGCAGCCTAGACCGCTGTAGTATGTGTTGCCCGGGCAACATAGGCTAATGTCATGATGCTAATGCTTCAGTGAAATAGTAGACTACCGTTTCCGAAAGTCGATGTAGTTCCTCAATAATATTAGCTTATATTGTACATTACACTTAACAATTGTGTTTCATATCAGAAAGTAACATTAGTAAATAGTTATCACCCTGGCCTCTTTGCTTGTGGCGTTTCTGCAGCTGCCTTGCAGTATCGTTAAAGCTATAGTTAGCCTATAGCTATCTCCCAGAAGTTAACAAGCTGCTAAACTAATGTTAGGCTAGAGGTAGTCACGCGTGTTTCGTGACGTTAGTAGCGTCAGTGACTGTGGCTAGCAAGTTAGCCAGGTAAATAAAAAGACAAGCAACTCAATGGCTACCAACTTTTGACATGACGTTTTCTAAGTAATCAAAATATTGACGGATGCTAGTGGGGGGGCACGATACGATCCTTTCTGTGCTGCAACAGTCTTCTATGCACGTCGTATCTAATGCGTCGTTGCTAACATGTGCCGACGCTGTGACGTAGGCTATTATAACTGAGTAGTCTACCCTTTGCCGACAAAATCAACTTTATGCCACAAAAACGTTGTATGGTCCTAAACTGTGCAACGGAACGTAAATTCTGATACAAGCAACTCAATGGAGACCAAGACGAAACTTTGGACGTCGACGTTTTCTATGTAGTCCAAATATTGACCGAGGAGTAGGGGGGGCAAAAATAATAATAAATATATATGTGAGATAACAAAGGATGGCCACGTCGATGACGTGGCACACCCAATGAAAATGAAAGGCCCTTCAGAGGACCAAGGGAATAAACCAGCATTAATAATTGATCTTGTACCGTCTCCTCTTTCAGCACCAAGGGTCCTGTGGGAATCAATCTGCTTCCCACAATTCCCTAGTAGGGTTACATCACAGGTGCAAAGGGAGAAATCGTTACTTTCCCAAGGTTGGGGTCGGCACTTTGCTCGGCAATGTAGACATTAATGACACCCATCAAAAAGCACTCTGGGGTTCCAAATGTAATGTAAATCAAATTATGACCAGACCATTTCTGACCCACGAGTTTTATGTGTGAATTGACCAAGTGGCACGTCGACATAGAGTTATGAACACAATTTGTCTTTGCCACTCTCAGTGTCCTTATGTAAACTGAACACACTTTCCTTCATCTGGTAAGTATGCTTTCAAAAGCCCTTCTCTGACTTCGCCTTTTCCATTACAAGGGCTGTCTAGATGGCCTGGCTAAGTACAGAACAATAATAATTGGTTTTATCAAGGAGTCCTGAGCACTTCATTTGGTTCCTGCGTGTGGATAAGAATGTCATCAAATGATCCTAAATCAATCAATCAGCAGCTACCTCAAATTATGAAAACTGTGTTTCCGACCTTGGCTTTGTCTGGGTGTGATATGGGATTGAATGTAAAAGGTGTGGTGGATAACAATCTCTCTCTCCCCTGTCTGTCTCTCTCTCTCTCTCTCTCCCTCTCTCTCTCTCCTCTTCAGAGGACTTGCATAATTAGGGGGGAAGAAAGGAATGCCCACTTCTGCTCCTGGCTGATTCTCAGCAGTAATACTCCTTCATTTCCCCCGCCGCGCCCTCTGGGGGTGTGCCTGGCCTTATCAGACGAGCTCATATTCATCATCATTTCGACACGTTGGGCTCAGGGATCACCCGGTCGGGCAGGCACTGGGCCGCGGCATACGCCGAGATTTTTTTCCCCCATTTTGAATCTGAAGAAAAAGGCTCGTTATCAGCATATATTCTGATGAGTGTTTGATTAGAACTCTAATGTATGGCTGTTAGCTTCCGAAGCATGTGCTGAGAAGCCTCGATAAACCCTCAGGATCAGGGTCATTTAGAGTGGAGCATAAATCATTTCCCACCTTTTTCTTCACGCGAGACGTAATGGAGTGCAGGGCAGGGAGTGAGATAACCTACCGTTCACAGGGTTCATTTCACTAATATTTTAAGGACAAAGTTCAGATCCCCACAACAAATCAGACCACTATATGCAGAAGCCATTGCAGGATATGTTGTATTTTAATCCCTGAATGGGAAGAGAGCACAATGCACTTTAAGTATAAGTAGTGTTAATACTATGGTGTGTATGCGTGTGGGCATGTGTTTCTTTGTGTGTGTGTGTGTGTGTGTGTTTGTGCCTGTGCATGCGTGTCTTCGTGTGTGTCAGTGTGGGAGTTTGTGTTTATTTTTTTCCACAACCCAACAATAATGGGATGGGATGTGGGTTTCCATGGCAGTGCTTCTACAATGGCATCTTGCTGGGTTCCTTCCTCAGAACTAAACACCGTACAAGGAGAATCTTACCGCAGAATTTCCACATTCCTGAATTTCCCCCACGGGATTCATAAAGTATCTATCTATCTATCTATCTATCTAGAAAGGTGCCACCATGGCCTGGTTGTCTCCACTACAGCAAGGCGAGGAGAGAGAGAGAGAGAGAGAGAGAGAGAGAGAGAGTGTATGTCAGTCACCAACCTCTCACAGCAGCTAATTGCACACTGCTCTACTCGTTAAAGAGGGGAGAAGGGAGGGGGAGTCAAACAAAGACAGTCTGAAAGATGGGGTAGTTACACAAACCTACAACACACACACACACACACACACACACATACAGGCACAGACCCCCTCCCTGTTCTCTACCCTCCCCCACATTGGGGGGATGTCATTGTGTCCCTCCTCTAGCATGTGAAGGTGAGAAAATATGTGCTGCCAGTGCACTTTCAGGTTCAGGCAGCAGGATGTGCTCGTTCAAGAGCTCTCCAAGGTGCTGATTTAACCAACAAGCCTCTCTACAATCACAATAGCACGGTGAAGGCAATTTGATAATTTGCCCAGAGTACCTCCATTGGCTCTAATCAGACCCGTTCCTTCGCTCTCCAATTTAGGACTAATCAGGGTCACTACGGATAGAAATAGCTCGTCATTCCAGGTTCCAGAGGTCATAGGGGCCCTTCTGTGAGCTAGCTTGCCATGCGCTGTGCCTGTGGGGGCGCTGTGCCTATGGGGGCAGCAGTCTCCTTGGCTCCATCTCAGTCCTGGCCCTGGAGGAGGAGAGCATGGTGGATGTGATTAGTCTCTTCCTCTCCGGCCTGGTCTGACATACTGCTGGCTTATGTCTCTGGCAGGCTGTGGCTTGTATTAGGCCATTTAGCTCACGCCGCACACACGCGTGCCGCACACACGCCAGCCGTACACACACACACGCCGCGCACAAATCCACACATCCGAACACACAAACACATTAACACATTAGAAAAACATACTTTATTCACAAAGGGCATAACTCGATTTGGAACAGAAATATGACAGTGTTGCCAACACAGCAAATCTGAATGTATCCATGTGCATCCAGCACTGAACAGGTCTTCTTTCTCCTCCCCAATCTCACTGCTGCACATGGAGGACGACTGGAAAGGGGGGAGAGAGGAAGAGAAAAAGGGAGGGAGGGAGGATGAGAGGGAGTGAAGGAGAGAGTGGAGGGTAGAGAGAGATGAAGATAAAAAAAATCTAAACAAAAAAAGAAAAGAGACAACTCTTTCGACTTGACACAGCAGAAAATAAGATTAATGCTAGCCTTTCCAGACACCGGTTTAGAGAATGACCTTGGACATGTTCAAACATGTTCATCCCCTCAATGTCACCATATCCTACAGCCAATCTCATTACGTAATGTAGTCACACAGACCAGAGACACAACCGCATGAACAATTCCACTTGACCGTCATCACGGTTGAAAACACAGAAACCAAGTAAACCCAGTCCTCTGGTTGGTGATGTACACCATCGCGTGTGACAGCTGCTGCTCTCCGCGTGACAAGCGTGTGCCTGTTATGTGACAGGTCTGTGGCGAAGAGAGGAGGCTGTTGACCTTTGCGTTGATTCGATAAGGAGCGAGCGTCCCGTCACACGTGCCAGTATGAAATATGACAGCTTTTCACAGCAAACCAGAAACATAACCTACACCTCCAAATCCCAGAGTCTGTGGTTGAACCGCAGGGGGAACTGGAGAACCACATGGTTCACACACGGCCTCCAGCTATGCCAGCCATAACAGAGACTAGGAGAGCAATGGATCGAGGGAGGAAGGACACCGCAACCAACACGCCCCCCCACTGCCTTAACAAGTATTTTGCCTTCCTAACATTTCCAGTCACACAACATACCCTGGCAACCGAATGATCCCATGGCCTCACTCTTAGGCTGACATTTGCACACAAGCTTGACTAAATATACGTCCAGGTATACCAGGTACGCCTAATCCAGACATCCAGTGGAGGGAGACGGCCGAATAGTAGAGTCCTCTACAGCAGAGTCCTGGCAGACATGCAGGAGAATGACAGTTGATCAGACAGTAGAACCCAAATTCCCCGATTTGAGTGTTCCTTCACTTTGAATCATTCTGCTAAACACAGCTTGGCAGGACTGTCAGCGAGCAGGCTTTGCAGGTATGTCAATGGGAAAACCTGCTGCTGCTTCTTGGCTGTGCAACAGATCTGACTGTGTTTACCTAATCATTATGGATAATTAAAGCAGCATTACACATTGACGCATTCATATGTATAAACTCCAAATGTTGTATAGCACTATTGGAGATCTATGTCAACAGCTTTTAGCATTTTGCAAAGCCGTCTTAAGGATGAGCCAATTAAAAGTGGTTGTGGGAGGTTCATTACTCAATTGCTGTTTTTGTTTTGGGAGGTTTTATCTGAAAAATGTTGGTCTTTCATAGTTACTGTAGACTACTACATTATTTTGATTGGTTGTGTTTGTGTTTTTATATCTAGTGCTTTGGGATTTGACAAGCAGTATTTTCCCCATGTTTATGTAAATGTTAAACCATACGGGAACTACTCTGACCTGGAATCAAAATAGGGCCCAGGAAACAACTATAACTACACAGATTAGGTCAGTGGATTAAATGTTTTGTCACGTTTTCATCTCTATGACTGACAGTAGGCTACAAACATGCCATGACACAATACAATGAAAATGAGGACAGACTGAGTGAACTCAATGCTCTCAGCACAGGGAGGTCTGCCACGCTAACAGCTCTACAAATCATCTATCAGAAGTATCAATGAGGGCTGCAGTGAGAACATGCACACAGAGATGGAGAAGTAAAGACACCACTGTCATCAAATCCAATTGAACTCCTTCTAGTTCATGTCAACTGATTTGGGAGTTGTAGCACACATGTGCCACATGTGTGTTTCCCACAACAATACACATGCCTTTGTACAAGTCTCTGCTCTGGGGGGACCCTGCTTACAAGCATGTTTGAAATAGATTAGCCCAAATGAAAATGCTGTAAACAAAGATGATTAATGTCTCATTGGAATATTTATATACTACTGCACAGTTAACCAAGCTACTATGCTATGGTTAAAGTATGTTTTAGCACAGACCATCACATCTTAAATCCTTCAGTAAAGTCCATCTGTGGGTAGTTGTTTGATAGAGCAGTAGGGGAAAAGGCTGGATAAACACTGATATGATTGTGGATTAAAATAGACATGTTTTCTGTGATGTGATTACTGCACTATTATGAGACTGGGATGAAAGAGGAGACATCGACTTTAGGCTCGCTCACCCTAATTGGAGGGAAACATTACACACTACTACCATCAAGTGGCAGAAGTCCAAACCACATCTGTGTGTCACGTGTTCTGTAGTTTGGGATTGGCTGGGAATGCTGCCTCAATGCACCAACAAACAAACACACGCACCTGTCGATGATGTTAACATCTTACCTTTCTACAGCCCTACTTCTGTACATTGTAGTCTTCTACATGAGGTGTGCCATGGTCAGTAGTCACTGTCTATGAAGCCTTTACATCCAAAGTACACATCATCTACGCCAGAGGTCTTCAACCCCCTGTCCTACAGGTTTTAGATGTCTCCCTGCTCCAACACACCTGGGGGGTATTCCAGGTAGCGGGTTTAACAAACTCTGAGATTAACCCTGAACTCTGAGTTGAGTTACTCTAACATGAGAAACTCTGAGAATTCGGTTCCAGAAAAGCTGATATGAATTAGTTAACTCAACTCGAGTACGTCAACTCAGAGTTAAGCGCGGGCATGAGAACTATTGAAAGCCAACATCAATGGAGCTCCGATACTAGGATCCACCATGCCACCCGGCGACAAAAAACGTTGTCCTACGTCACCAAACTTCAGATTCAAGTTTCATTTCGTGTTTATGGTCGAGTAGGCTACATTTTCCGGAAAAAAGCAACACGGCTGTAGCAGCGTATGCAAGTGGCGTGGGAGACAATTGCTGCCGAGCATACATTTGAATATAATAGCCAGTCCATACATTGAACATTTAACCCAACTGTCCGTTAATGTTACAGGAGAAAAAGTGGTGGCCTTAATAAAATAGCAGGTTCAATGTTTTATTAAATATAAAAACATACTACGCAGGTAATGCATAGTTTGCTTAGGCTATACGCTTGTGATTGTAGCCTCGACGTCACCTTGGTTTTAATCATATTCGACATGATACTAATTCAATATCAATTGGTGCCTATTTCAAGCAGTTTCCCCAACAGAATGCTTTTCATCAAAAGATGATGATGACGAAAAAACATTGACTTCTGCCGTAGAAATGGATGCAGAGAATTATGTGGTAGCTGGTAGTTCTCTCCCCATGTAGCTTACTATTATTTACATCGTATAAAAACGATTTGCACATTCTAATCCTGTTGAACAGAGCATGGATGCTACAGTGAGATGTTCATTTAATGGCAGGTGTATTTTGCATGTGGAACTGTGAAATGTAGCTAATGTAATCTCATGTATTCCTATATAGTTACAAATAAATGAGTTGTACAAACTGTACCTCATGAAGAAAGTGCCAAAAACTGACCAAGAGATGGTGTAGGCCTACTTAGGGTAGACGAATAAAGACTAATCTCGAAAAAGATTTACTGGAACTCCAGTTTTGGGAGGATGCATGGTCACAGGTGATAATAAAATAATTGTAGGAACAATAACCTATATGAATATTAATTGTTGAATTTGCTGAATTTCTATTTTGACCAAGAGATGGTGTACTTAGGGCAGAAGAATAAAGGCTGACCTTGTAAGGCTATCAACCTGCCCCCACCTCTCATATGGTAAACTATGGAGTTACTGGATGGATTCTCAACTTGATGGCTCTCACATCTCATTGTGTAACTTACTGTACCATAGTCACGTTGATAAGAAAGGGTCAAGATTGTGGTGTGATTGTAGTTGTTCTTGGGTATTAAAAGGAATTGTGAAGCATTTTTCTGTGGATGATTGATCTCCTGAGACCTTCTCCTCAGCTCTGGCTTTGTATCTCTGGTTTACAATAGGCCTAGTCATGGTAGAGTAGGCCTAGTTAACTTTCATTGATTTCATTCATTTGCAATATGATTACATGATTATATTATTTCACCTTAATTTGACCATTCTTGCTTTGATTTAACCCAAAGATTCAAATAACTGCAATTGGTAGGCTATTGGCATTATTCGGTTAATGTTAATAGGCCTACTGTTCAGTTTCCCATCTTCCTTCAAACGAAGGCTACTCATTGTTAGATTTCTATTTGTAGGCAATGAAGAAGACCAAATCCTACAATTTAAATGATTTTTCTTTATTTCAGTGCCAAAAAGCTTTTGGTCAATTCTGTGTGCACGTCCACGGCGTATAACACTAGCGATGAAGACCCAAGGGCTGAGAATGTTGCTCAAATAAATTACAGATCGTGACGGGAAACGGTAACGTTAACTTAGGTATTCATCAGGGAATTAAAGCACATCAAATCGCAGTCTTAAAATCGTCTCCTGGCGTATAACTAAGCGAATTTAATTTTGTTCGAGATCGCTCGGCTGAACCAGGAAACGATATCCCATGTCTTCCAACGCTAATAAACTCAGAAAGTGGGAGGGGATAGGTAAAACTCAGAGTTTGGCATGGAACTAACCTGCTAGCGACCAGGTTAGTTTCACAGCGTAAGTTACCATGGCAACTTACCAAAAGGTTTCGTTACCTCTCTTTCTGGAACGGAAACCTCGGAGTTTGCCTGTTTTCAGGGTTAAACAACTCAGAGTTTTCACAAAACCGGCTACCTGGAATACCCCCCTGATTCAAATGAATGGTTGTTATCTAGTTATGCAGAAGCCTGTTAATGACCATTCATTTGAATCAGGTGTGTTGGAGCAGGGAAACATCTAAAATGTGCAGGACAGGGGGTCACTGAGGACCAGGGTTTAAGACCTCTGATCTACGCCACAGTCATTAGACACATTTTATTGTCCTTTTTAAAACATGACACCCCCCATGACTAATCATGAATAAACTAACAGAAGAAGGACAGTAAAGCAGGAGCTGTGGAAGGGACTTCCATCCTGCGTGTCACTTCCTGTGTTTCACCACAGTGTGGCACTGTTCTGCGTCGGCAGTTTCACATCCACCCTGGGGCTTTTAAAATGGTCTGGATTCACCAAGTGTTTGTATATGACAATTGATTTTTCACTTCAACAATTTCTAGTGATAGGTATGTGTGTGTGTGTGTGTGTGTGTGTGTGTGTGTGTCTTAGGGGCAAATGGTGGAGCACTGAAACAGAAATCCCTGTCACATGGAAGCCAATTGTTCCTCCCTCACCCCTCACCCCTTCAGTCATATGTGGTTGCCGGAGGGAACAGGAGAACAGTCATATGATAGTAAAACACACACACACACAGACCAACATAATCATACACAGAGACTAAATAGGGCAACAGCACAGGAAGCGTTCGCAGCTGTTAGAAGAGACTGCATGGCAGTGTTATATCATCTCAGTTTACGTTCATGTTTATGTCCCAGTCCATCTGGTCTGCACTAATTCCTTTTGCCCATGAGTAGAACTGGGATCTGGTGCAGATGGTGCTGATTCTCGCTCGAGGTTGTAGAGTTCGGAGTCGGGTGCTTTTCAGTCCAAAAAACCACAGCATTCCACAGCCAATCAAGCGATGTGCGGCCCCATGACATCATCGCCTGTGGAATGAACTGACATAATAGCCGTGTGGAAAGTGACCTGGGAAACAATCTGAAATGAAGTGCACTGGGCAGTTAATGTGGTCAGAACAATTCCAGCAAGGATAGCAAGCATCAAACCGAGTTGACATTGAATCAAATGTAAACACTGGGTATGTGTCTGTGTGACCCTCGAATGCTTATTCAATGGTGGTTTTTCCTTTGAGCCTAAGCACACAAGAGCAGTTTTGTCGAACACATGTCGAATTTGACTGAATGCACTAAGAACGCTTTTCTTGAGTAAGATGCACAAGAACAAAACGATGTCTGTCTCTCATAGACACTCTCTCTCTTTCCCCCTCTCTCTCTCTCTCTCTCTCTCTCTCTCCTCTCTCTCTCTCTCTCTCTCTCTCTCTCTCTCTCTCTCTCTCTCTGCCCATTCACAAAGTTCTTCCGTGCGGTGAGTTTATAGAGAGCACACAGTTTGGAAAGCACCCAGGCGGCCTGCTGGCTCAGCACACACGCGAGGAGAAAGCCTGAAGTGAGCCTCACAGGAAGGCTTGTGCTCACCGTCAGAAACCCTGGAAAAGCCATCAGTGTCTGTGAACCTCGCAAGCTTTCTCCTCAGGAAGCCCACTGCAGACCCTGCACTCTGTGTGTGTCACGACAGGCTCTGCACTGTGAGCGATCGAATCGGCGTGAAATGTGTGGTGGGTTAATGCAGCACAGAGGTCCTTAAAACGATTCCTGTTTTTTTCACTATGCGGTGATACGTCTCCCCAGGGGTCATGTGCGTCCATCGGTCTGGTTTGAAACATATGTCTGGCTGAGAGGGAGAGAGCTGCTAGCAATGTTTCTACTTTATGAAGTAGAGGTAGTCATTTGACACTTTGTAAGTGGGTGCAAGGCCAAGGAAAAGGGGTGGGAGGCTTTTTCTTGAGAACAGACTGTAAGTAGGTGCAGCTGGGAAGGAAAGCACAGGGAATAGAGTTGGTCTCGATATGAACTTATTTTCATGCGGTCCCCCTTTTCCCTCTCTCACTCTTTCCCTACCACTCCCGTTTTTCCCCTTGTCCTTGCCAAATGGTGTCATAGATAACTTTGGTGTTCATAAAATATGGATTCTCTTTGGGAGTTTTCAAACTGCTCATTGGGGCAAATGGAGAGAGGTGAGAGACGATATCATGTAGGACAAGGAGGAGGACAGAAAGGAAAGGGTGTGGAGATCAGTAAAAGGACAAGTGGACAAGTACCAAGGAGTTATGGAAAATGTGGGTGGAGAGGGAGAGGGGGGGAGAGAAAGAAAGGGACTTGGGATGTTTTTTTGTGGGTCTGAGGCTTGAGAAAACTTTAGAGGCTTTGCAAACACACTATCCATTCATCCATTCATGTTTATGTAACACAGCTGTAAGAAAAGTCAAATGTACAGTTGCTTTGCTAGTAATATACATGCAGCATTTATTTGTTGTATTTTTGTTCAGTATGCAGAAGAATAAATATGGCTTTAGTAGTGGGACATTCTTCATTTTAACATGACGTGATTAAACAACATTGCATTTAATATAGATATAAACCAGAAACCATGACCAAATATGACTTGAATAGGCAGAACAGAAGAACATACATGTATGTGTATTAGATGTATATAAATGTATACGGTAAACAGCATTATAAAAGTATAAAGGTACATAGTCCAAAGAATCTCCATCATTCTCGTTCATAAACTCTGGTACACACCACATCCCCAGCACTCATTGTCTGAAAAGCAAAAGTAAAGGGATTTAATACATATACACTGGTATGGATCTCTAACAAAGACTCTCAAACACTGTTTACTCAAAGACTCCAGAGTCCGATTGGATGGATGGATTGCATTACCAATATGAGCTCGCCATCATTGGTCAGCTCACGGGTCCAGGCAGTCTTGGGTCCCTCCCCTTTCTGCAGAGTCTGTTCACAGCTGATCTTGCTGTCTGTTTCCCACTGAGGAAAACTCTGAAGGGAGGCAAAGAGACAAACCATGCATATCAACGACAGCTTTCCAAATGGAAAGGTCTTCCTGTGTTCACGAATAAGCAGGTGGCCACAGATGAGCAGGTTTTCACTTGACAGTTCTCAGCATGCTGCGTGTTACAGGCCTCCTGTCTACCAGGTGGCCTCGTCTGTCCCAGACATGCGACGAGGAAGAGCAGACCTCCGTATCACGACCAAGAACAACTATCACATTACACAGGAATGACTTCCACATGCCCATACTGCAGGCTGCAAAAGCCCTGCTTCCATACGCTATGGCTGAGAGAAAAAAATGCATGGAATAACATCACACTTAATGGAGAGAATGTAAACCACGTAGGTGTGCACCCCCTGGTTCTGTGCACATTCTCGGGGGCAAATATGCATAGAATAACAGCGGACCCCCAGGGGCGGCGCATGGTTTCGGATGTAGATAAGACGGTGTCGGGGGTGCTGGGTTACCGTGCAGGGGCGCCCGTCCACCGTGGTCTCACTGAAGGACTGTCCCACGGTGAAGGAGATGTGGGTGGTGCGGACGCTGGTGGAGGTCTGGATGGACAGGGTCGTCTCCTGCTGACTGATCTCCACCGCGGGCCTGGAGGCTGCTGCCACCGCTATCTTCCTCAGGAACACATTCACACCTGGAGGACACCCACAGCCGCACACACACACAGCCAAGCTCCATGATGAACTAACTCTAAAAAAGCAATTCCTGTCCCACTTGATGGAGGTCAAATATGTTGCTTTTAATTAGTGATTTACGGTCTGTATCCACTGGTTATTGACTTATTCAGTTGTTTCATCAACAACATATTGAACCTTGGTGCAAGGCTTCACCACATTGGATTGTACTTCTGTCTGGGCTGATAGAATGGCGCCCGGCACACAGAGAGACCCCCGGGGCTGTGGAGGCCAAGAGGGGGCCCATTCGAGGGCATAGTTCCGTTTACACTGGCTTTAATTACAATCGCATGATGACCTCGCTTTAGATGTGAGAGAAAAAAAAACATTCTTCCACAGACTATTTGTTTTCAGATTTAATGGATGTCACTGACTGGCCCTCTTCTAACCCCTCTCTGTCTTTCTTTCCAACTCTTTCTCTCTCTCTCCCCCTCTCTCTCTCTCTCTCTCTCTCTTTCTCTCTCATTCACTCTGTACTTTATGTGTGTGTGAATATGCATATTGTGAGTATCATGTGCATGCTTATATGTCCCCTACATATTTTTATTAATTTTTTAAGGGTTTACTTTGATATCCCACTGACATTCCATCACAGAATACAGCAAATATTTACAAAAGATGACACTCAAAAACTATTTGACTGGTTTACCACAAACCATTCTGTTACTCCATATTGGCACCTACCCCAGTGTGAGATTCTGTAAAAGGGACGGCCAGTCTTTGACTTTTGCAAAACGCTTAAGTGTCTGTACATTTCAGTTCTAAGAAGTACACAAACGAATGACAGTAAAGACAAAACTCACCCAGTGCTTTTAGAAGTTCTTCAAAATTTTCGGAGGTTTTCATTTTCCATTTTCCAGAAAAGTCTGCAAGTTTACTATCCATTTCCAAGTTTTGAATCTAGTGGTCGATAACAGTAAATAATAGCAATAGCAATAAATATGTTAAATCCGTATTTCACGTAAGGTCCTGCTCGTACCTAAAACTACTCTGTGCGCTCCCTCTCAGGTACCGCTAAAAATCCTCGCTCTGCGCGCTCTCTCTCTCGCTCTCTCTCTCTCTCTCTCTCTCTCTCTCTCTCTCTCTGTCTCTCTCTCTCCCTGTCTCTCTATGTCTCTCTGTCTCTCTCGCTTTCTCTCTCTCTCTCTCTTTCTGCATGCGGTTGATTCAATCTGATGGTCGGCGTATTCCATTCATTGGCTCTCGCTGGAATCTTGTCTGAATCTGATCTGCACCTTGGGTGGAACTACCCACATTCGCCATAGTCGTACTGAGCAATACAGTGCATGTGATGTATAGGCATAATTATTTCTCACGGGACAATGAGTTATGAGTTACAGATTCAGAGATAATTTGTGAGCAGATAATATAGATAGCTGCATGCGCTGATTCTTTTAAATGGTCGGTTTGTTTGTTTTTGGCCAATAAGTGCATGGCGCCAGCCAGCAGGGATCCTATGGACCCAGTGGCGTGCACAGGTAGACCTGAGGTGGTGCTCAAGCACCTGCCCTTTTGCCCTGGCCCAATAAAGTGCCCTTTTGAAAAAAATAATAATATGAAAGTTCGTCTTTACAGTGTATGTGGCCCATGCCGACATTATCATCTATGCTCAACGATTAAAAACGTTTGACAATAATGCCCCAATAAATATGCCCCCCCTCCTCCTCCTCCGCACACACTTCCTTAAAGGACAAAGGAAGTTCCTTTGTCAACGTGAATGCGCAGAGTGGACACAAACGGAGGCGCGTTGCCGCAGCAGTCCACAGCTGGTGCACACACACACCTACTCTCCGGCCTGCCCTGCCCCACCAGCGAGGTAACACATACATGAATGGAGTCAAGTGTGTATTGTTTGCCCCCTAAGCCTCAGTTGCCAAGTTATAACTTGCATTTATTTGTCTCTGTTATAAAGTAGCCTCTATCATGCAGCGCCACACAGCTGAGCATACATTAGCCGACTGTCCTGCTTAAAACAAGCTAGCCCCCCCAAAAAATAGATATGACGTGATGAACACAACTAATGTCGGCGGAGTTTGTCATTGGTACAGCATGTGAATATATCAGTATGCTGAATATTTAGTGTTGTTTAGGTTTACTTTAGGCTATATAATTAACACTTCACTTGCAGTAATTTATTTGCTAAATGACAAACAGGCAATTCCCAATTGCCTTCAGAAAAAGTAGCCTTGTGCCTTGTTGTAATGTAACCAAGCAGTCTTATTCATATGGTTGGTTGGTCTCTTTTTATTTACAAATTGCAGTATAATGCCTAGAAAGGAGAGATTAAAAAAGGAAAAAGAAAGGGAGCTACAGCAGGCAGCCCAGGGGAGCAGCTCTCTGCTGTCCTGGATGAAAGCATCCACCAGCAGCAAGGAGGAAGATGAAGATGAAAGGTCAGAGTCAAGACCAGAGTCATGTTAGCTGTTCAGGGCCTTTTAAAGCTCAGATTTTAATGTTGAACTGTTCCTCAAATGTTCAGCAGTTCTTTTGTTATTTTTTGTTTTGTGTGGATTTCAATGAAGATAAGTGCTTGGGTTTGGAAATAAACACCCTTAACTTGGACTACATGACTCCTACTGTTTTTGACATGGTATAAGTTACTCCCATTACCCATAGATAGCCCACCTAGGGGACGTAACACTGCACAAAGTGCCCTTATTTTTCACTGAGCACCTGCCCCCCAAAATGTCTGTGCACGCCACTGTATGGACCCCCTAAGAGGATTTAAGGCAAGTGAGCAAAAGGATTAGAGATGTTTGTATCTGAAACGTCCAACCTAAGGCAGAAAGTATTGGAATGTGAAATCAGATATTAGGGTTAAGCTTGAAAGAGGATAGAAAATTGTCTTAGAAGATGTCAGGAGTCTTTGGTGGGGTCAATGAGACACTTTTGATTGAATATCTATTAAATCAGGCCGTTATTTCTATAGAATACGTTTTTGGTTTACTGCCAGTCTGTGACTCTTTGAAAGATCAAAGACAGTAATTTAACTCACAGATGGTGAAGAAGGTGTAGGGAGTAAAATGTCTATGACAAATGTAGGGGTAATTACTGATGCGTGGGGTAGCCTAATTAGCCCCCCTTAATCCTTTTTGTCTCTCAACCATCCCCCACCCCTCTTGCCAAGAGGATTTCAACAAGTCTAGATTAGCAGTGATACCTCTGGAAACATGATAGTGTATTCAACCAACACAAACACACAACAGTTTGCATGTAGGCCTAACCCTAAAATGTTATGTAATGTAGCCTACCAGAGATTTGATCAATATCATGAAGTGAATCTTAATACAACACACTGTATTTTCTTCTGCTTTCACCGCTGGTTGACCCCTTTCTTTTAGCGGTGCTGCAAGACTATGAAGAGGCCCAGAGGAGGAGAGAGTCACGGAGAAGAAAGGAGGACACCCTCACATGAAAGGGTGACACTGGACATCTTGTCTGTTTCTATGACAACCGGTTTAGTTTCCAGATTCTGGATTAATATGAGACCTCCCCTGAATACTGACTCATTTCACCGCCTATAATCGCCAGGGCAATCAGTGGGAGCAGGTGGACAGTGGACTCAGTGTAACCTATACTGGTTCAACTCGTTGGCCTTGTCGAAGCTTTTTTCCATGGCTTTATTTATCCTTTAATCGGATACTATTGTGGTGTTTGTGTTGTATTGTAGCAGTATCTTATGTATTTTTTTCTCCAAAAGTTTAACTTTCGCATAAAAAAAAAGGAAAAACGTTTTGAAACCTTTATTTTGAAACTTTCTAAATAAATCAACCGGAAAATGGAGGGGGAGTGGCTACACCCTAGCGAACACGTGTGTCAGAACACACTTTTAGCCTACTTCTTAGCTTCCCTTCTTCATAAAAAAAGGTGTTTAACATAGTCTGCATTCTTAGCAATTAGCCGACATGGATAGTGGATAATGCTAGTAGTATTAGATGTCTTAAAATATTGTTAGCTAGTATACCCGGTTGGTAAAACAACCACGTTGGCAGGCTATAGCGAGCTACTCCATCTACAGTAGTACTAGGCTACTATCTGAAAAAGCAGTGTCAGTGCCCTGATATCAGCAGTCTAGGTAAGTCGACCAAGGTAGAACGTATCTGCCAAAGTGTACAGAAAAATCATATCAGATCATATGTTCATCTAAATGTAATAAGACTATCTAGTGCTGTTGTTAGCTATTGTTGTTGCCATTGAATCAGTCTGGCCCTTTTCCTTCGCTTTGGCATCAATGAAGTGTAGAGCTAAGTATTGAAATGAACCCACGATTTGGTAAATGATGGTCTAGCTTTATTTACCCATAATTCTGTGCTATGCGTTTGTTTGTTACCAAACATATTATTATATACATTCAGATGATTACGGTCGTTTGTTTAGATAGTATACTGTACTGAATGGGATTCGACATTGTAATAGTAGACAAGACTAACCTTAACGTCTATTAGGAGAGGACATACGTTCGCAAATGAAAAAAAGGTATCCATCGCTTTCTGTCTGATGTTCTTTGCATCTATGTTTACCTCTACCAGTGTTATGGCTGGAAGAGGTGGCAGGGGTCGTGGAAGGAGTCAGATGACCTTCAATTTGGAAGATGTGGGGATTGGAAAGGGTGAAATCCTACCTCCTACCACCTTCACGCCATCACCTTTATTTCCAGTACGTTGTATTGCTATCAGTCTGGACTGTCAAATCTAATCAAAAACGTTCACTTTACAGATCAACTAAATGTGAGGGGATCTGTAAATCAAAATCTGCTACATACCACAAAACACATTGACACTATTTGATTGACCGTTAATGAAATTGTGACGCAAATGACGTGAAATTCATTGTGATTTGCCGTGAAGTGTACCCGTTACTGACGACACTGTCTGTGTTTGTGCTCCAGCCTATGACTGTCCAGCCAGTTCCCCTGCAGACAGGAGAGGAGACAGATTACATGCTGGCGTTGAAGCAGGAACTGAGGGCTGCCACCAAGAACCTGCCCTTCTACATCAGGCGCGCTGCCTCCAAGAGAGGTAGCCTCCACACTCCTGTAGGGGGAATCAGATTTGAAGCACTAAAACTGTCTATTTCCAGCAGTAAAAGCTGCGATCCTACAAACAAAGTTTGAGTATTATAAGTTTGAAAAGTATATTGTCTACTTTATTTATTAATTTCGACTAACTTCCACCATAGACGTTGATCGCTACTCTGATAAATACCAGACGGGGGAACCTAAGGACGGCACCATTGAGTGGAATCCAGGTGAGCGATGGTTTGCTGGGGATGGGTTTTTTCTAACTGATTGGCTAGCGTTAGTATAAGGACAGTGGTGTATTCAAGGACAAGGACAGTCGAGAGATCAGTTCTCAGGTCTCCTATTCACCACCACTCCCAGTGAACCGTTCCTTCTGTACTCTTAAGTTATCATTGGAATGGTTATTCCAGGAGGAACTATGCTTGCTTCCTTACCTAAAAGCAGGGCTGGTCAAAAAAGCTCCTGGAGATCTACCCTCATGTCGGGTTTTACTCCAACTCCAGTTGTGAGGTCAGGTCGTTTTGAAATGAAAACATACAGGACAGTGTTGCTCTTCAAGAACCAGATTGAGCAGCCCTGCCATAAAGGGTGTCATCTTTGGATCAGTAATAATTTCCAACAGATGGCGCCAGATAGCTAATCCCCTTTTATTTGTGACAATCTGTATTGGGTCTTGTATAATGTTTAATTGTGTCACATTATCTATAGATTAATCTGTGGTACATACAGATGTGGTTACTGAGTGTATTGGTGTATGTGTTAAATATTCTGTTTGTTTTCTAGATTGGAGCAGATTGCCAAAGGAGCTTTGCATTAAAGTGAGGAAGCCTCAAATAAAAAGTGAGTGGTGTATAAACACATAGAAAGTATTTCCCCCTTGTATTGCAATGTTTGGGTACTTCCTACAAACTCTCTTTACCATTTAGATATGAGCATAGTAGAATCGTCTAGTGAACGAATGTTCTCATTCCTTCCTTCCAGGACCTACAGCCCAAGTTAAGCGACCCAAGACAACAGTGGCCAAGGAAGAGATTCTCACCAAGCTAGAGGTGGGATGTCAACAACACCTTTAGTTTTAAAGTCATAAACGGCTATTCACATTATACATATATTTGATCCATCACATAGCCTTGACTGGTCTGAAATATGGTATTGTAAACAGGGACCATACTGAATCCTTTCGTCAGATAAACACTCATTCATTTGTTGGGAAACCAAATCCTTTAGACTCTTGAAAAGAAAGAAGAGACTGCCAACTCGGAGGAAGAGGAGGATGAGGAGAAGAAGAAGACAAATGAAGAGGAGGAACAGGCAGAAGAGGAGTTTGATGAGGAGGACATAGAAGAGGTAATGACTCCTGCTGGTCGTTTAGCTTCATTTCTTTCTCCATTTGTCCATGCTCTCTACCATGTTACAGCATACGTTTATGAGGAAACTATTCCTTTGTGACCAACGTCATCTAAAGCTGTATTTCAGGAGAGTGACTATTGTTAAAGTGGAAACCAAAAAATGAATGAACAAACCAAACCATAGCTATGACATTTTTTTGTGGACTGTGGAAGTTGCAAAGAGTGTCCCTTGTTGAGCAGTTTGGGAGTTTGACCAAACCTTTCTAAATTCTAGGATACCGATTACATCATGTCTTACTTTGACAACGGAGAGGAGTTTGGAGACAACAGCGATGACAACATAGATGAAGCCACGTATTAAACAGAACACTGGAATGGAAGCCAAACTGTCCTAAATGAGAGGACCACCTCCGTGTTCAGACATCGGAGGCCAAAGCTGCTTCTTAATGACACTCTGAACAGTTGTATTTTATAACGGAGAGAATAACAGTAGTGCTATGCAATCCTTAAACGTGATAGGATGCGGAGCATCTTTTTATAATGCGGACCACTTGAGAGAACAGTCAAGGCTGTCGTCACTGTTTCATTCAGTGAGCTGAAGTTGCGATGTGGCCAAGTGGTTAATATTAATTTGATCCTTTTGATACTTGATTTTAATAGCTGTGCAATTGCAGTGATACTGTGACTGATTTCATTTAAGTAATATTTGTCAAACAATATCTTACTCGTTTTAAGAAAAGAAAAAAAATTGAAAGACAATCAGGTGTTTTAATCACATTTTATTTATGTGACATACTGAAGTGTGTTAGTTTACAAATGTGTTAAATGTAAGAAAAGACATTATAAAAGACATCCTAAAACACTGTTGTGTTGACATGATATACCAGTAGATGGCATACTCCTCAATGGGTTTGTAATAGTGGCAACTAGTGCAGTGTTTCACACTCTAGCCTACTCATACACCATTCATTTATTCATTATGAATGGTGTATAAGTAGGCTAGAGAAGCTATTGACCATACAGTATGAGTATGTACTGCAGCTTTCATTCAATAATCCATAAATAATTTAAAAGTCATATATTGTCCATTCCTGGAATTTGAAAGATGAATGTCTGTCTTCCATTCACACCGTTTTCCTCCACATTACTCTCACTTACAAGTGTATTGGTGTCACATTTAACTGTGTCCTACTGGGAACACGGGTAATCCCTGGTAGACAAAGGGGTTTATATTTTGTGTTAATCTGTACCATACCAACCCCTGTGCAACCTGCTGGCCTGCAGTTTTCTATAGCAGTGGTTCTCAACCCTGGTCCTCAAGTACCCCCTGTCCTGCATATTTTTAGATGTTTAGAACACACCTGATTCAAATAAATGGGTTGTTATCTAGTTATGCAGAAGCCTGTTAACGACCATTCATTTGATTCAGGTGTGTTGGAGCAGGGAAACATCTAAAACGTGCAGGGCAGGGTGTCCCTGAGGACCAGTGTTGAAGACCACTGCTGTAGAGTATGTCCACAGTGAGTTAGGAGCTTCTATCTATAACAACAACGTGACGAAAGGTCAAATGTTGACATGGAGGTCATAAGGGGAACGACCTAACCCTAAGGGTCAAGACCTTTTCTTTTGACTACGTGCACTTGGTCACGTACTTACTCTCACAGAGAATGTGTGCAGTCAGCTCAAATAGTCCAGAAATGCAAGGTGTGTGCTTATAATTTAGAACTTTACTGCAGAATCACGTTCAACATTTTGCTTCCCATATTTCGATATCACGCGACACTCGTGCAGCTGACGCAAAAGCTACGCGGGAAGGCGTCAGGTGCTTGTCTGTTTCTTCCCAGTGAGAAAAACACATTACGCAACCAGTCATGTGGTGTGAAGGACAGGTGTGGTATGTGGGACTGTAAACAGTGCTCAACAGCTCAAAGGGGTGTGTGACTCGGGAACGGAATGGGAAGCTGTCTACTGCACCTCTGACGGGCGGGGCCTACCCGCCTGTACAGGGAGGAACACGATGGTACATTTTCCTTTGTTTACCACACTGGGTGTGATTGACTTGCCGACCCCTGCAGGGGTCAGGAACATACCTTGTGCCACGGCTGTAAACAACCAGAGCTATTGTGAAAGCTGCGTAGGGAGAGCTTCTGAGGTATACTATGTGGCCTGCATTGTGAACTAGGGAAGACATGTAGGGATATCCTCAATATGTCTGCAACTTAAAATAAATACTTTGGACCTAAATCCAACCGGCATTCTCCGACACATCAAATGTCAGCTATGCACCATGCATCAGATCATTGAATGCAAGAACACCAATGCAGTGTGCGTACTATTACATCATTGTTATTCACATTTCATGACATCAAATGCAATAACCCTCTGCAAAATATTGGTACTCCAGGTCACCCACTTCTTTGATGATGCTCTATGTGGCATAACACCTTAAACAGGAGCTCTGTCATTAGCCTCCAGTCCAATTTGATAGGCTTCCCTACTTACTGGAAATGAGCCAGGCTGAACAAAGTTGAGTTGTAACTAGAGAGGAGTCTAGTGTGTGGGCCAGGCAAGCTGAAGGAGCTGACAATTTACAGCTTTCGACAGCACCTACATTTTAACAGCTTGGAAGAATGTCAGCTAGCATTACAGGGTAGCCGACCGACAACAACCCCAAGTTGTTTTACTAGGCTCTTGTCTGGTCTAACAGCTTGACCTCCACGTGAAGGCACCTAGCAACCTTGTTTTGCACTTGTTGTTTTTTAGACTTCTTTATTTGTCCCAAGTGTCCCTCACAAAGAGAATCTTTTAGGCTGTATCTCAATGTCAACCCCCAACTGACAAAAATAAAAAAATTGTAGTTTAACAGTTGTCCTCTTGGTGGCAGTCTCTTCGTGCCATGAACAGAGAGGGACCATTATGATGATATAACTTAAGCAATGTGGGGTTATGCACATTGCTGCGTGTGATAAACAGCATTCAATGTATCCCTTTTCTTTGGGATAGATCGATCAGAACTGCATACACAGGCAGTTTTCTATAACGGTGAGGTTCTCTGTTCAGACCTAACCCCAACATTGATATACAGTTTTAGTTGAAACTAGATTGGGTTATATATCGATGATCAAATCAATAACTTTCATTGGTTAAGTAAATAGAGATAATGTTGTCCATTTTACTGCAAAGTAACATGAGAATTCAGTGTTAGCCTGTGTACTCAGGACATGCAAGATGTCACAGGTCTGGTTGCCTAGCTAAAGGTTATCCTATCCACATTACACAGAGCAACACGAGCAGGTTTGATTCCCACCTATCAAGTGTAGCCCAGAGCTCATCACTAATCAATAAGACTGTCACCATAGCAGCCATAGCCCTGTCTGTGTCAGTAGCAACAAAGCCTTTCAGTAACTATAGTAAAACTATAGTATTGAACCCAGAATAACTAAACAGTGGTGTGTTTTTCATTGCATTTTTTAGGCCTAGGTCCAGTGCACAGACTCGCACGTGCAATTGTTAGTTTGAACTGTTCAACCCGCTATCCTCAATACTACCCTAATCGCTGGCTGTCGACCACTTGGAAGCCACAGTGATTAGAGACTAATCCGGGCCCAGTGACAAGCAGGCTGGGTGGAGGGTGGATGCAGGTCCCTCCCCCGCCCGCTTCCACAGGTGTGACCACCACACGGTGTCCTTCAGTGCGTTTACATGACACTCGTCCAGAATGAGATTGAGCTAGACCGCATGCTGAGGAACACCTTGAGGACACTCTGATACTTAATCCTTGGTCAGAACGATTAGGCCGTAAGTCAAAAAGAGGATTTAACCTTGGAAAGTGAAGAAAGGTGCACACGTGGCCTCAGGTGTTAGACTAACATCGTTAACAACGTCGTTATCTCACAGTCGTTCCATTCTCCAGCCAAAACATGGATGACATGTCAGTCAGAACAGAAGGACATATGAGGAGGAAGAGGAAACCATAGTGTTTGGTTTGATGTTGAACAAATGTTCCGTGGTCTCTTGGGAGAGACAAGGTGTCCCCCTTCCACCCCCCACCCCTCCCCAGGTTTCCCTTGTGCATTCAGCTCAGGCTGAAAGTGGTTGCTCACTTCTTCTGCACCCTGAGACTAAAATAGGAGGGAAGAGCGTGACCTTTCCTTGCTGTAATCTTTTGACTAACTCCACCTTTGCTGATTACCCCAGGTTCCCTACTGCTCTTACACTCAGAGAGATGAACAAACCTGACAACAGTTTATCAATCCTTAGTGAAGGCCATAAAGCCATTTATTGTTAGATTGTGGTGTGGTTTATATACATGTCTGTTCAGGTTGTTAGGGGAGAGATGTGTCCTTCCCTCCTTTTCTGAGCCAGCACATTTATTCTACCCCAGATTTGGAGCCATGCGTAATGTCTTCTGACTCCCACGAGACAAGGAGCTAACGAGCCACTTCCTGTTTTAGCCTCAGCGAGGAACATGCTGTGCTGTGTCGTTTCCTCTGCGCCCTAAATGTAGGAGGGTCGGACTCGGGCTTCCTCTGTTTGTACGTTTTACAGTTTTCACTTCCCTTTCCCCCGTCCCTGGCCAGTTTGTCACACTGAAACTGTATGCCTTTATTATTTCAGAAAACAAAGAAGGCATGAAAATGACCCTTGTTTGATAATAATTCAGTTCATTGTTTGGATGAACTTCACTTATGACGCACATACAGTGCCCCAACGAAGAACTGGGCCATTTACCTAATTATGTTTGAAACCATTTATGTCATGTGAATAGCCGGAGGGAGATAGCACAAGGACCACTTTGTTGAAGCTCATATGTTGTGGATACTGATATGGGTGCTTACGAGCCTCTGAAGAAGCTCTCCAAGTCCAATAGAGATAGTTGTAAAGGGATTCCCCCTGCTCTCCATGACTAAGGTTGGTATTGTCCTAAGAACCGTCAAACAAACCTGTTGGAAGAGTAAGGTGTCAGAGAGAGATTATCATATGAATAACAGGCTTTGTATTTGGTGCTTTATCACTTCTGTATGCCCTGTATCTGGTCCCGTCCAGTGCATTGTGGCTACGCTCCCTCGAGTAGTACCATTTGCATATTGAATATTATCTCTGCTCTGGCTATTGACTTCATGTTCGACACAATGACACCTCTGACCATTTACAAAGCCAAACTGAAAATATTCTGCCTTGTGTGTCACTAGAAGCAAATCACCTTACTGCATCAACTCAGCTATCTTGTCCGTCTGTGTCCGTGTAAAAACACCCATGACAACACAGACCCAACTAGTTTAGATTATTCTGAAGAAGGAACATAACAACACAATCTCATCTTCAGTCAAAACAGTGCTGAGTTATTACAGACCAAGGCCAGTGTGTATCTAACAGAGGATTTCCACAGTAGTCTGGAGAACATCTGTTTCTATTGGTGAGTTTTACCCAATCACTGACCTCCACCATGTTGTTGTTGGAACACTGAACAGAATACCAACAATGTTTACCCTCCTGCATCAGACAGAATTGCATGAATATTGCATTCCACAACACAAAGTTATTATACAATTATTATTCATTAATAATTCAAATCCATTATAGATTCAATGGCTCCCCGTCCTCACCTATGCGGCTGGCTTAAACAGTAACAGCCAGTCAGTATCATATTATCACCATTTCCATTTTGTCCTTTTGCCAGTTGGGTGTCAACAAGTTTCCAGTGGGACAGCTCAACACCGGCCCAGGCTGAAAGGGAGGGGGCTGGGGGGGGGACACAGCTCAGCAACTCTCCCTTGACTGATGCTAAAATTAGTCCAAAGGGAGGTTAGCTGTCCTGCTGTACTGTGAGAAGGGCATATTTCTGCAAGGCAGAGAGAGTGAAGTCAGGGGTCCACAGAGAGGGCACCTGCACCATTACGATGCACTTTTCAAACCTCTCTGACGAGAGCCATGAGCCCAGGCCTGGAAACGCACACCCCAGTTGCATGTGCACAAGAGAGACCGTAGAGTCAGATAGCATATTCAACCTTGTTTGGCTTTCATTCACTCAAGGTGACTTTCTCACATCCGTGCAGACTTGTGTAATAACACAAGAGAAAGGATAGTATGCGTTTTGAACGCTTTGCTCAAATAAAGACATAGGGGAGAGAAAATGTGTATAGCAAATAACACATGTTAACTGCTCAGACAGCTTATACAGTACATGTGTCTCAGAAAGAGGAATGTTACGTTTCGCCTGTCGTCTGACTGAGTCAAATCCATTCAAGGTTATGCCCTACACAAGATGGGGCAACTTCAGGTGGAGATCTTGTTTTTCTCTCCCTGGGCCTGGTTTGTTGAAGGTGAACAGTACATTCCGATCTCTCCGGCAGAGTGTGGGAGGATGGTGTTTACACAGGCATGTCATGCCCCTCCTTCTCCACTAGCACGTCCACAACACATGTACTGCGGGAGCCACAGAGAGATGTCTCAGCATGATCGTCACAATGCCAACATTGATGTGGGGTGCGTGCCATTACGATCTTATAAGGATTTTTCTGAAAATAAAAAAGACCTCAGAGTTATTTTCATTCCTTTAATGAATAGTAAGCTATAATATATATCTCATAGTACACATGTAGTCAGCAATAGTATTAGGTGTAATCAGCTTGTTTGTTAATTATTCTCTCATAGAGTTTTGTGGATAACATCTCTAGAATCTATATGTTCAGAGCTTAACATGAAACTGTAGATGAATGCAATACATTGGAAACGGAGTGCAAGTCACATGTTGGACATGTTGTTTGTTGACATGTCTGTATTCATGCATTGGTGTGGGTATGCGTGTGTTTGTGTGGACAGGTACATGTTGGGTAACGTCTTGCAGACATGTGACTTAGTGGTGGGAAATATAATCTGACCACATCCTGTTATCAACTGTCTGCTGTGCACTCCTTCTTCTAAATGGCTGTGCTAGTTATCAAACCAGAAATGTTTATGCACAGTAACTTGAGATTATGCGGTGTTATAAACAGTTATGAATTAATGTGCTTACCATCACCTTTTGAATGATTCCCTATTTGTAAATGTCCACCATGGTGGATATGTAAGGAAAAGGCACTGACTCAGCATACATAAGTTCAGGCCTTATGTGAAAGCCTAAATACAGATATAGGCCAATGTAACTGATGCAAGTGTGACCTCTCAGTCATGGACTACGTCCTATAGGTTAGTATCCCAGTTATGCAGACAGCATTTTGTTAACCTACTTTCAGTAAAGGGGAGTCCAAGAATCGTTGAGCCGAGGAGGGGTGAATTAGTGTATTAGTGTGAGATGATATTCACTGGGAACCAGACACATCAGTGCTTCACAAGCATTATAGAAGTGGCAACAGATAATAGTAGCATTCACTACCAGGCCACCCAGGACAGTTTGTTCTTAAACTTGCATTTTCAAAAGAGACCCTATGTCATCACAGAGTAGAGCTCAATGACAGAACAAACAAGGTTAGTCATCGGAATTCTTAAAAAAGGTGGGGTCGTTGAGAAACCCTTTCCTAAAAATGCTCTATCCTCAACACCAAGCACAAAGCCTGAGCTGCCTGCGTGGGGATCCTTGCATCCCCTCTCTGCATGGTAAGCGCATGTACAGGTCCATCAGCCAATTGTAAAGCGCATGATCGCACGGTTGAGCCAATAGGAACTACTCTCATGATTCCTGACTGCAGACTGAGACAGGATGTTTTTGTTCTGTTAAGAGAGGGGAATTTGTTCGCAGTGAAGCGGGAAAGGCAGAACTGAGGGAGAGGACAAGCAGAATGAAAAAAAGAAACGTCATAATTTACAGGTTCTGAAATAGGCCATGAATGAAGACTGAGTACATAAGTATGCCTGAAACAGTCATAATCTTTTCTGATGTTTTATTCAACAAACCCATTACCACTGAAGCTGATCTTTTTGTCTTAAGAAGCTATCTTATGAAGCAATTACAATTATTTTACAATGGCCCACTCAGTTTCCTGCGTTGGACTGGAGACGGATAAGAGGCCACATTCTTTGGTTAAAGGTAACCTTTAGAGGGGTGTTTAGTTACCTCATGCCTGTCTACAGTATAAAGGCAATCATAAATAATGTGTGCATGAGTGATGCATGCATCATAAGTTAAGATCACAATCCAATTGTTTGAGCCAAGGAATAGTCTCAACCAGACACAGTGCAACACCACAAACTACAACATAACATCATGCTGATGATTGGACAGTGCAACAATAAAACAAGATCATATCTTAAGTGCAACAGTGTAAACAGTCTTTAGACCAGACAGTGCTACTACACTACAGGATCTCAAATACAACATGCAGGAAAGTCCGTTTTCACAGGTACCATAAGAATTTAAGAAGTAATCTTTCACAGAAGGTAATGTTCTGCTAAGTGTAGTTTAAGTTACCCTGGAGGTCAAGTGGTTACTTTAAGTTCAAATGTAACTTAATTTACTGTGTTTAGCCTACTTACTTGGCCCTGTCTCATGAATGCCCATTGGTACTTTCAATTGTTGATAATAATGCTAATACCTTTCAATAACAGCTTGATAGACCTATATCAGGTATACTGTCTATGTTTGGAGAGCAAGGGTGACCTGGTGATTTTCAAAAAAAGTGTAGGGGAGGAAAAACAGAGGGTGGGACAAAGCCAGAGAGCAGCCACGGAACAGGAGAGGGAATCCAGACCAGTAGGGTGGGTTTGAGGTGCCGGGTGTGGTGATCACGCATGGGACGAGTGGCAGGCCTCGTGAACAAGAGATTCAGCCAATAATGATATGAGTGAGCAAGGGCCTGAGCCTATCACAAACTCAATGAGAAACCTGAGAACATGGCTTAGGCTGTTAAGTCCTTTTATGATATGATATCATACGATGTCTCTGAAATAGCACTAGCAGTGAACACTAGGAGGACAAGGATTAAAGGAGATATAAGATAGCTACATTGAGACAAGGTAGAAATAGTCTATGTTACCCACATCCAACATGCTGTGTCTTTGCAAGGAACAAAGGTTACATGATTTTAGTTTGGGTCTTGATCCATGGAAAGTGAAGAATCATTGTTGGCTAATTCAATTTTCTTGGAAGACAAGCTTCACATATCTGGGCAATAGACCAGGGCAAGGATATGTGTGTGTGTGTGTCTGTGTGTGCATATTTGTCATGCAGCCTTTGAAAGCACAGGCTGTGCTACAGTATAGCCAGGCTCATGCAGTGGAGCAAAGCGAGAAGGCGACGCAGCCAACAAAGCCTTGTTTGGTCAGAGAGGAGAGACTCAGCTACCCAGATACCCTGATGACCCGATAGACCCTGATAGACCCGCTAGACCCAGCTAGACCCTGATGACCCTGATAGACCCTGAGACCCAGCTAGACCCAGATATACCCTGATAGACCCTGATAGACCCTGATAGACCCAGCTAGACCCAGCTAGACCCTGATGACCCAGCTAGACCCTGATAGACCCAGCCAGACTCAGATAGACCCAGCAAGACTTGGATAGTCCCAGATAGACCCAGATAGACCCTGATAGACCTGTGCCCTGCAATTTCACTGAGAGATGCCTTACCTGAATTAAATTCTGACTTATAAAGTGGCCATCTAATAACAAATACTGTATAGAAATCGAAATGAACCCGTTGTTTCTCAATTATCATTACTGAGGACTATTGATGACATCACTCACAACACAGTTTTCTGAAACCAATTTTCACAGCGGTTGCCATGCACACCCTGCATGCACAGCTTTTATGATTCATTCCTATAAAAAATAAAACAGGACCAGACATGTCACCATCATGCTAAAGAAAAGAGTCATCCATTAGAGGCCTTGATCAGATTGTGAAATTAAATTAGTCATCAATGCAACAGCTTCTAAAAGCAAAGTGAAGCCAAGATAAGCTTGGAGTGGGAATGTTTCAATGACTCTGAGGGGAATTCTTTGACACTGGGATGAAAAAAAGTTTATATCAGTCATAACAAAACTAAAACTAAAAGTGTGTGGGGGGTTTGTGGAGAAGTCTGTTATATCTGTCGGAGTAACCAACAACAAAATGAGCAGAAATTATAGCATGTGTTTTTGTCATTTATAGTTTATTGAAAGCTTGCGTTTCTTTACTAGGTTTACAAAAATAACTTGTTTGAACACATTTTCGACAAGAAGATGCCTGAAGGTGATGAGATGTTCAAGGCTTTGATGACAATTAGTGTGTTTAATGGTCCCGCTTCTTTTTACCTTGGGCCATCACCTTCAAAACTGCAAATTCCTGTCATTATCTCAACAAGCATTGGAAACATGCCAGCCAATAGGAAGTCAAATGACCTGCTCTACACCAATCAAAGCTCTGATGTGGTGCATGCACACAGTGTGAGGACCTGGTGGCGTCAACTCTGGCCTCCTAGGATAACAATCTTCTATAAACACTATAATGCTTCACCTTGAAACACTCAAGAGTGTTAGCTTTTGGAGCTAAGATTAGCTCAATTAAAACCTGTTTAAAGGAGTGATAGCAGTGTTTGACAGCAGATCGGGCGCAACATAATGAAACAGATTTGTTCACTCACTGTTAGACAGTTAATGGACCTTTTTTCACTCCTACACAGACAGTTGCATTGGTACCGTGCTGCCCACATGCAGTTACATGCACATGCAAAATCCATTCACAGCTTCTGGCAGAGTCTTGTTTGTTATACTTTCTTCCAAATCCTTTCTCCATCTTTGCGAGGACACTTGGTGGAATTGTGGGGGTATAAATATGCCCAGGCCACAGAGGCCAAAGAGGTAAGAAATAAAATTAGGGTCTAAAACTAATCCTGGGACTTTAACAGGTTAATTTATAGCGTTTCGACTGGCAGGATGCACCAGGATATTCCAATGCCTTCTAATTACAGAACCGTTTCAGTTGACTGGGCTCACAAGGCATGTACAAACAAATCCTTCAGATAAAGTGTTTGCAATTCATCACTATGAACTAAACACTGCGGATGACTCACTACAGAGAGCATGGGCAGCCAGCCAGGAATGTGTTTGCCTTTGGACTTGCTGTCTCTTCGCACTGATGCAGTTTTCTTGCTGACCAACATACATGGACTTAAGTACATTAAAGTTAAGTTCCTAAATCTACATAATCAAGGTTCTGTTTATATGACCAGTGAAAAGCTTTCACATGTTTACTGAAACGTTTCTGTTACAGCCTTGTCTTCCCATTATACTCTTCTGTCAGTCTAACTAGGGTAAAGGGTAAACGGAGGCAGAGATCTTGATCAAGCTCAGTAAGCAGATCCCAGACCAGCTCTGGTTACATCAAGTGTTTGTCCAATTGACCTTATCTACTTCAGCTCTCTGAAATTCGCTGGGCAAAGCAAGTTCCAAAACAAATGTTTCCAGGCAACATGTTGTCATAGCTACTTGATTCTGCGGGATATCATAATGATCTAAGAGGGTCATGGCCGCTGCAGTGATGTTGTTGGAGTGGCAGCAGGTGATGGAAACCGGTCATTCACCTTTGTTCCACATGGCAGGGCCAGCTTACATCATGCCTTAAAAAAGTATATAAGTGACCCTCTGTATCACCTCACACACTGCCACCTCGTACTGCACCTCTGCAGCCAGAGTCCATATGGACACGTTCCCGTCCAAGTCACTTTATCTCAAATGTAGTTTATTGTGTCATATTCATTGGAATATCTAAATAACTCTGGGTCGTATCAATTGAACTTGAACTCCCCAAAATATGTCCAAGCAATGCAGAAATATTCAGACGTAACATGTCTAAAATGTACTTAAATGCATGACCATTTCCGGCAGAGGTAGTCCATAGACGGAAGTCCATGGTAGCATGTTCTAAAACGGTGGCCTGCTTACAGGAAACATTCTTTTGGGTGCTGAGACGAGGAGGTCATAAATACTACATGCAGGGGAGCAGAGGAGGCAAGGTTGACCCGGCCTTACTTGGACAACTCTCCCGTTTTGTTTTGATCTCATCATGGCTGTTACCTGGACAGAACCATGGGGGCTGGCCCTATGGGGAGAGAGGATCAATGGTAAAGGAGGGTGCCCCGGTCTTTGGAAACAGCTGCAGCAGCAGTAAACAACAGTGTTCAGTTACATGGGCAGGGGACACCATTGGGGCTCGCTATGGAAACTGGCCAATTGGACTATAGTGCAAGTAGTTGGAGTATTTATGTAAGTAGCCAATGGAGACCCGTAGAAGAAGCTGTAAATAGGACTATCATGTAAGGTTTGTTTCATGATGATGTGGTATAATTGCAGTTACAAATACCAAAAACTGATTTATTCAGGCACTTCAGACATAAGGGACATACTGGATTTATTTAACAGGCCCACACTAATGTTAACCGGTGGATGGTACCAAATAGTCTGCATTGCTTTAGCTGCACTGGGTTAAGAGCCCAAGAAAGTTAGTCAAAAGAAATTAAGGAAGGAAGGTACAGAAGGGTTTAGGATGCCCTCACACTTTTTATTCTTAAGCCTGGAGCGGCCATCGGTGTGCACAATTGTCACATGCCCTTGTAGTGATGTAACTTTTTCCACGTCTTCCTGAATCTTCAGGACTACCTTGGAGGCTTTGTATCTGTGATAACTGAGCTCAGACTTCAAGATGTCTTAACAGGACTGCTGAGTAGTTTAGAACGATGGACAGTTCAACTAACGTGATTGCGAATGCCAACTTTTGCACAATATAAGCAGGCATCCTCCATAGAACAAGTGTTTGCATTTGACCCTGCACTTGGTATACTGCATGGCCATTGGCCACCATACTGCGTCCATTGCGTAATGCTGTTTGCAGCAGGCAATGTGTACAGTAACCATAGATCATGTTTAGGCATTAACACTCATAAACGTTGACAGTGCTGTTGACACTGAGACTGAAATGTTTTTTTGTAGCAATCACGTGGATGCACACAACTTGGCTCACAAAACGTTTTGTTCCATGCCAAGGGGAAATAGCACAGACAGAGGGCCTCCAGAGCTGTTTCTAAGAACTGGCACTGGGGTAGAGGTGGGTTTTGGTGACCCCTGCATGTACCACACAAGTGTGACCTATGACATAATAGTGGATCTGTGGTTGACCAATCAAGGTTCAACAGGGATAGTTTCCAGTTAGTGGTATGGTGGTCCTCATCAGTACGTTCATGGGACATACATGAATGCATGTTGGCCATCCTTCTCCAACTTTTCCAGTCGGGCGTTGAATCCTCTTTTCATAGTAACGTATTTCTCAACATGTCTTCCACATATTTAAAAAGTCAAATTAATTAATTCCCTTTTTGTTATGTTAATAATGACATCGCAATCATCGGTGGAACATAGTTCAGGCTGACCTTCTTCAAATAATTACATCAGTATTTCAAACTATAGCGTTACGCAATACTGCCTATGATGGTGATTATTTTGGATAAAAAGTATATCCCCACGGTGATTAGAACTTGCCTTGCATCAGAGTTTCTGATATCCTCCCTTACATTTGCAGGGGTGCAGTTTTATGGGATATTCTGTCAAAGACACTCCCAGGACAGGAGGCACATGCATGATATATGAACACACACATGGACACACCCTCTTCTGTTACAACCATGTTCCAAGATACAGTGCTTATCATAAAAGATGATAAGGCCGTCTGCTAAATGTAAATGTATGTAGCGTGCAGTGTTCCAAGTGTGTGCATGCTGGCATGTAAACCATACCCATCTCCAAATATAGCAGGTGTGTGTACCCCTGCTCTCAATTTGGCTTCCAAATAGTGTTCAGCCTACAAGGAGTCATTTGCAACCATGGAGGACACAGCCAAATTGTTATGATATATCATATATATGTGATAAATATTTTATTTAGAACAATCTTCAAAATGAGTGAGTGTATCTGGTGTACCTCCATGGTTGCAAATGACTCATTGTAGCAGTGCCCAGCCAGAAGATATATTTTACTGTGACTGTCTAGTCTTCAATCTAGTTTGTGAGAGTACACACTGTCACTTGGAAAATTGTAACTATTGGGTAAATTGGAGTTGAGAAATTGCGAAAGTACATAAGTATCATCTTTACTGGTAACACAGTAACATCTGTTTTCATGGTCCAACAGGGTCTGTCAGCCATTCACCTAACAGCCTTTCAACACAGCTCATTTAGCTACCTGGAAGATAGGTCATAGTAGCTCTGTTATCTGCAATGGACGTTTCCACCAAACAAGCCTGATGGCCAGTTTCCCTTTACAGAGGCCAGGATGGACAAGCGATCATCATTTAATGGGGTTAAATGAGGGGAAGGGAAATGATCATGAACAGTAACGCATGACTGACTTGTAAACCATCAATCTCAGGGTTCAGTAGCTCCTCTGGTTAACCATTACCTCTGAACAGGCCAACAGCTTTCACCTGGCACACATCTAAGATCATTAGACAATATTGACAATAGGTATGTACATTATATCAAAAGGCTAGTTTCGTTTGTTAGAAATGAAAATTAGATTTCTTGAATTCACACGTCTCTTGTTTACCAGCGCCCTGAGAGAGACCTGACGCCCTGCAGAGGTGACATGACGACAGGACTGTGAGTCAGGAACGGGTCGCTGCCTCGGCACACTGAGCCATGAACGGCTCCTGTCTGGAACAGTATGTAAACTAGGCTGTGCTCCATAGGGCTATAAACACAGACAGGGGATAAGGAAGTACATGAGGTGGACAGTGTCAGACAGAAATGGTGTGTGACAGAACATGCAAACATTTGGTAAGTTGAAACTCGAAAAAAGAGAAATACATTTAGTACATCTTAAAAGGATAAAAGTAGATGGAAGCCAAAGTGGGCATATACATTCTGCTCTGCGCTGAAGTAGAGAAGGGTTTAAACATGCTGTTTGGGTGGAGAGAGCTTATCTTTCCTCACAGACACACTGAAGAGCAGCAGCAAAGGATGTGAGAGCCGTGGCCCCCCCATGAAAAGACGTGTGAATGCCCTGTCTGACGTTCACGCTGGCATGAGAAGACGTGTGAATGCCCTGTCTGACGTTCACGCTGGCATGAGAAGACGTGTGAATGCCCTGTCTGACGTCCACGCTGGCCAGATAAGGGCACAAGGCGTATTTTGGAGAAGACCCCATTTTCTATGGCGAGGTTGTGAAGCTTGCGGAAAGTGATAAGAGAAGAGAAGGAGAACTGTAGGTTTATTTTAACGTTTTATTTTGCCTTATAGAAAATGAACCCATTGGGTCTTATACAAAAAATACTTTCCATCTCAGATATGTACAAAATAATAAAGAATACATTGCATATTTGCAGTCTTACAGATCAGTCTTAAACAAAAGTGGGGACATTTCAGAACAACTGTAGACTGTCCCACAGTGAAATGCTGTGTTGGGAAACACAAATAGCTCTTGCAAAAAGGTGCATTCCTCAATGTCTTCAGGTAAGCAAGGAGTTCTAAGCCCCAAAACACTCCTGTTTGGCACTTTGAAGTGTCCATATATTTTGGCCAAGTGACCTAGCCCAATTAGAAACCATTTAAGCCCTTGTTTAACTTTCAACACAATATTGGGTGGTTGTACAATGATTGTACAGACAAACATACCCCCTTACCAGGAACCATATTCAATGCAACAAAGAGAAACTCAATTAAATCCAGGAACTTTCCTGTAGGCAGTTATAGAGCAATATGCATCCATAAGTAAGTGCAAAACCATAGAGGAATAAACACATTTTCAAAAACACTGGTATACAAGCATATACGGACTCTGCATAAACTTGATACTTATGGAACATATTATTCAATATGCAGTAGTTCTCTAGCACAACAAATATTAGCTTGACATTTCTCTCTGTAACAAGCTACAGGGTCATTTTGGACATGAACTATTCCCAGCAAAAGCTATTGTTCCTGAAATCAATCCTATCTTTTGAAATATAGGATTCATATGGAATGATTACACCATGATGGACCACCCCAAAAAGCAGTGAAATCATTAAATCTGTTGAGGACTGGCCCCCTCTGGAAAACTCATGGAGTGATAACATGATTTAGAAATAACAATCAGACCCTCTTCATTTCTCAACAATGATCTCTCTCCCCACAAACGTTGGATGATACTGGAAGGTGCAGCTTATTCATAATGAAGCACAACCGCAAGGTTTGCAGCTTTCCCTCGGAGGTGGGAACAGCACCAGTTCAAGGAAGGAAACGAAAAAAGATCAACGTGGGTGGTGTAGCGTGATAAAACAAAGATGGCTGACGGTGCGGATCGGCACCAAAAGCCCCTTGCCACTCGACTGTCACTTCCTCGACTCTCTGCATACCAGGGCCCTGTCACCCATGGCCCCGAGACTTTCAAACGTCCATCCGAAACCTCTCGCAGACAGCACTGTGGACCTTCCGCTCCTTTCCAAGCGAGCCGAGTGCCTTCAATGTCTCGATATAGTGGACTAGAGTTCTGAAGTGCTGAGCGTTCAGCAGACTTGCAGCATGCGTAAGTTGCCATTGTACTCTTCATCGACCTGCGACAGAAACAGGGGGGGGGGAAAAGGACTAGGTCAGATAACACATTTGGGAGGGGAAAAAACCTGCAGTTCAATAAACCACGCTCAAGGCACTGATTGACAAACCAATCGGAAAGGGAGTTCTCACCTCAGTGTAGGCTGGGGGCGGTGGGAACTGGAAGGTGGGCGAGTGCATGAAGATGGGGCTGTCGTCCCCGTCAAAGTCATCCAGCAGGGGCGTGAGGGGCTGGTCCAGGCGGCAGTCGCGGGTGATGTCACAGTAGCTGGGCGGGGCCGAGGGCATCCGCAGGGACACCCAGCTCTGGGAGGCGTTGCTGACGGAGCCGTCCTGGCTGCTCACGCTGTTGGTGCGGCTGCCCAGGCCTGCGGTGCCGATGACTAAGGGCAGCTCCAGGATCAGCTTCTCGCTGCCCGGGATGTGAATGTAGATCTGGAGAGAAGGAGACAAGCAAGGACAACCTTTAGAATGCTACGAAGTCACTTCCAGGTCTTTGTGCTCTCCCATTAGAACATGCTAAGTGGTCACTTCCTGAGCCACACCCATTTTGGCTAAGCCTCTTACGCAATACACTTCCAGGAAGATTTGGAGGGAGCACGCCACAAGGCTGCCACTTCTCCTTTAAATATGTTCCATCCATCTACCATAGAAAACCTTTTTTCCCCTCATATTAATAAAAGCCTTTAGGCATCCTGGTAGCCTTTGCTGTACCATCAAGTTAAAGTCACCAAGACGCTCACCATGAGGGCGTACTCCACACGGATGATATTGCAGCCCAGCATGGATGGTTTGATCTTGGGCACTCTGATGCTCTTCCCCTGCCAGGCGTCACACATCCCCGAGATGATGTGGTTCCCACGCACCGAAGACAGCTTCTGGCGGAAGACCTTGGTGCGCCCACCAGCCTGGTAGGTGTGCTTGGAGATGATGGCCGCCTTGGGCACCACTATTCTGGAGCAGGTGTTCTCGAACTTGGCGTTGATGCAGATGTCCTCGCCCTCGCAGAAGCCCCGCCTGTCGATCTTGGCGTTAAGGGACACCTGGCCATCTGGGATGAACATGCAGGTGACTTTCTTCTCCTTCATGCCACCTGTGGGAGACTGGAGATGGGAGAAAAGGTGACACAGAGGGTTACTTTCACTGGAATTCTATTAACGTTTGGCATCCAATTATTCTGTACTACTATAGCAGGCCTCTGACCTGAATTTCTAGCCATTTCTATCCATTAAATCTGCTTTGGCCTTGAGAGGCTTTACTAGGAGGACAGCAGCTGAGCAGGATGTGACTCAGGTGCCAGTCCTGAGACTGTGCCCACGCATGTTACAGGAGCATAATCTCATAATGGCCATATGTGTTTCCATTCCAAAGGTAGTACGGATGGGAGCACAAATGTGCTCTATTAAAAAGCATTGCCGATCTATCTGGTATTGTGGTGGATTTCGTGTGGATGGAAGTGATGGATCTGGGGTGATATGAGGCGGGAGTGTGGTGCTCACCAGCAGATCTGGGGTGTTCACATCCAGGGGCTCCTCCACCTCAAAGTGTTTCTTGCACTCCAGGGGCTGCTGAGCAGGTCTCTCCATGAGGGCCTTGACGTAGTACTGGACATAGCCAAACTTGCCCTTGTAGGAAGACACAATCTGCCTGTGGACAGCCATGGAGGTAAGGAAGTTAGAAATTGGGTCGGAGAAGCTTATCAGATGACTTTCAGTTAATTGACACCACACAGCAGGGGCTTTATTGCTAGTGAAACTCACCCTTGCTGGGGAAGCTCGAATCCAAACATGTATTCGTACTTGTTGCCAGGTCTCAGAATGACTGATCCATCAGTATCTGTGGACAGAGGGGGGGGAGATTTATGTTATTCTCTCAACTTTGCCAGACAAGCATACCGTCAGTTCAAGTGTGGGACGGATGCTAAGCACATCTCTTTTGCGTGCTCATGTTACCCACAGCCAACCATAAACTGTTGATAGCTGAACTAGGTAATTTTCCAGTTCATGCTTGACACTTGGAAACCAAAGAAGGCTGACAAATTAACAGGCAATCTGCTTGCTCAAGCCCTAGTAAATCCAGTTTCAGTTTAACACTGTCAAGAGACGGTGAGCAGAAGGCGTTTGCAGAATTACAGGATGCAAAGCATATGGTTAACAAACTAGTATAGTATTGTCTTATACTTCCAATGCATATATATGAGCTGGCTTTAGCTTGCTGTAATCTTGGTCTTAACTCAACAAATATGCACATGTTTATGTACAATCAATCGTATTCTTTTTAAAGAAAAATCACTCTTACCAGCTGGCTGATCATCCAGATGAACAACTTCCTCGTATCTCAGATACTCGTTCTCCTCGCGGCAGCGTTGTTTTCCTTTGGCATATTCCACTTTTGCGCATCCAATACCTAGCACTTTCATAGCTGAAACTCTGGTCACCTCGGATACTTCCACAATAACCTTCCCAGCTACTTTATCTCCACTGCAATAAAATGCCTTGCTAGGGTCGTTGAAGACTACCTCAAAGGTCTTCACTCGCTTTGTCATCGCAACCATGATTGCTTTTCCGTAGATATCCAAGTAAAAATGCAAATAAGTCGATCAAGCTAACTATCCCGACTCGAATTCCTTTAGTGTATTGAGTGACAAAGGAAGGGTGGTTCACTGAATCACAAGTAGGAAGCAAAGCAAGAGCTTGCTTAAGTCAGATAGTGTCCTACTGCAATGCTACTCTCATGTTAACTGTACGATCTATTGACATAAAGGGAAGGCGCAGCTTTTATATGAGGAGGCCCAGCCAGTGATTCACCAGGGTTGTTGATCGTTTCAGCTGAGCATGTGGAAGTAGAATGCACAGCATGGCTCAGCGCGTGCACATCACTCTCATTGGCCGAAAAACGTTGTTTGTGTTAACTTTAACCAATCAGCGCCTGGATGCGACGCGTGGACACCGCGTGGCTGAGAGTATTGAACGAGTGCTCAGCAGCTGTCATGTCGGGTAGGGGGGGAGTCAGGGGAAGGGCCTACTGTACTGTACTTGTCTGGGAAACTCGATGAAAGCTGAGCCGTTCTGAAAACGCTGGTAGTATTATTTGATCTATACAATCATATTTGTCTGCACGATGGACAGAAGAGACTATCCGTTGGGGAAAATAGTTTTATATAAGAGTAGAAATAGTGTGATTAAATTTGTATCGGGTAGTCCCATAAACCGGCCATTCATCTAAATGACAATAATCTACCTTAAATCATAACAATCTAACCTACTATCAACTCAGACTCATTCAATAAGTCTCATTGTGTTGTATATCAAACCCCTTATACGCACAACATGGAATATGTCAACTTAATCTAATTATATAGTTAAAACAGTAGCCTGTATACGTCCATGAAGAAAGGCCATTCATCTAAAATCAGAGACCAGTTCAAATGCCATTCAATATCATAAATATAAATACATTTACAGTCCACGATTAAACATAGGGACCCTCAATAATGTGCCAGTTAACTAGAGTCATAATAGGATCTAATGTTAAGTCAGGGGAACAAGATGAAAGTAATAGGCCTACGAATGGGGGACCTATGTGAATGAAAGTTGTGAAGAGATACCATTTAGTGAAAACCACTTACAACTGGTTGAGGACAGGTTAGACTTAGTAAACAAGCTCAGAATAAAGAGGGGTCACATTCTGCAGATAACTCAAGGCCAGTTGTGATATATTGCCCTAATACATCAACAGTTCTACTGTGCTGCCAATGGTAGTTTCCACATTGAGTTGATCACCCATACTGTCCGTAGGAATCCGTAGCAGGTGGTCGTTATAGAAAGTTGGAAAACAATTGACGTATGAAATGTTCCCTTCCGAAAATGATAAATAGTCTCTCGATTCGTCTAGGTATAGCTTAACTATTAGGCCTCCACATTAAACTACAAGCTATTAATTTCCTTGGGTCTTTGACTGAGAAGACCTACACATATGTATATATATGGTCAGATTAAGGCAGGTAATGTACTCAGCTATGGTGATGTCACGTGGTTTGGAATGTGCGATAGTGAGTTTTCGGAAATGAGAGTTCAGCGTGTACTCCGTCCTCAACTTTCACCCCCTATCTTCTCAAGAGAGCCATGTTGATGTTCACTTGGTGCCATCTAGAGGGTCCTCAAAGTAGTTTACTTCCTTTAGACACTGTGCCAACTGCACACAAGGGGCAACAAGACATGCTGTATTATAAGGTTGGAAGAACTTCAAATAAGAAAGCAGTCCTGTATGTTTAGTTGTTGTTGATGTTCAGTTGATGTGTTAACTTGAAGGGGAAAAAAACAACCATTCCAGTGTTGCCAATCATAAGACACTGTTTTACATCTGGAGTTCAAATACTAAGGAAAGAGAAATTGGTTTGAGTAGTTTTTATTACTATAAAAAGGTGTCTTACAGACAGGCATTTCATGGTTTGGTCATCTCTGAGTTGATGTTCAAGGGTAACACCTGTGTTACAGTCTTAACAGTGTCAGGAGGATGTGTGCATACACGCACACACTGGCACGCACACACGATCCATTTGCATTCATTCATACATGTACAAGGTGTATGACTTGACAAACACTTTTTCAGCTACAAATGTCAAAATGTGGATGTGTTGTGTTCCTCCATGCACACCTCCCAACATTTTTTCGAGCATATTTTAGGTCATTCAACTGCTCTCGCCAACCTCTCTCTCTCGTTAACATCTACTCAAACACACACACACACACACACACAGAGATCCAGCAAAGGCACCAGTGATGTTGTGTCGTCTGTCAGGTGGAACGCTGTGCTAACGTCACACCCTGATGTGGATCTGCTTGCGGTATAACTGATAATCATCAGGCACGGTATCTGGGTGGAGGGAGGGTGCAGGTTGTAGCAGGCATACAATCAGTTATCAGGAAAACACAATCCTTCGTTGAACTAATGTCACCTCAATTTGAAAACGAGGGTAAAACCCCCCAAAAACGTACCATTGCAGCGATACCCCAGGTTGGACCAGATGACCTGTTCCTGAGAGAAACAGAACGCGCCCAGTCTGCCACCCTTCATGGAGGTGTCAATCACCACCCCGGAGTCCGCCACCAGAGTCATCCCCTCATACAACCTCACTCTGGGAGATGTGTAGAGGAAGGGGTCAACAGGACACAGGGATGGGGAAGTGAAAACTCACATGTCAAACTGAATACACACACTAATTTCCCTGCGGTTGTTTATAATGTTGTTTGCCAGAAGCAAGTATAGCTATTATTCTGAGGGGTTAGTGTTGTTATGGTTCGGGTTGTTTATGTCGATGTAGTCAGGCAGCTGGTGTCTCTAAGTTGCAGGATGGGACCAGTCTCAATAAATGATTCTTATTGACCCTGTACGACTCCTCATGTCTAGTGAGGGGGTCTGGTTCCAGCGCATATCTCACCTGATGTAGCCCACCTGTGGGCGATGGTTGAGATGCCAGCGGTAGGAAGTCTTGTCCCTCCAGCCCACGTTACGAGGGTCCTTCCACAGCAGGGTGACCTCGCCCGGGGTGTCACCTGTGTGCCACAGGGCGTTCCGCAGGTACTCACCTGGGCCTGTGCTAGACTTCACTGCCTGATGTGCAAAGGGAATACGAGTGACATGTTACCTGTGAATGTTGGTTGTGGTTAACCGCAGTGTGATTTAAATGAAGAAGCTGAATAAGTGAACATGAAACTGGCCTTTAGCTGCAGGCCAGGCTGGGCCATGGCCCTGAAGGGTAGTGACTGCCAGTAGGTCTGCTCTGTCTGCTTCCACATCACCACGTAGAAGGAGGACGAGTCTTGGTAGCCAAAGATGAAGCCCACGTAGTCATCATCTGTAGCCGTGTTGATGTGGAATGTCCCTTCAAAGTCTACGCCATTGAAGGCTGTGTAGCCTGGCGGAGACCCAGAGATGGAAGAGGAGAGAATGAGAATAAGAGAGAGAGAGAGAGAAGAGAGAGTTTTGTTCCAGGTAGAAGCGAGAGCCTAAGACTAAGATTAATGTCTCACCGCAAGCAAGAAAGATTGGTGGACCAACATTGGTCATAAACATACCTATAGCCAAACCAGGGTCACTGTTCATAGTCTGAACAATCTCCATGCCCTGCAGGCAATGTCCAACACAGAGCAATGGATCAATTCAATTTGTAAGCATATTGTATGGATACTGCAAAAAATGCTCCAATGTTGTATTGTTCTGTTGATGTATTCAATGACCTTATAGAGTTATCACAATCCTCTGAGATTAGTATGCTGAAAAAAAGGTTGCTGCTATTGGTCACCTTATTGAGCACTATCCAGTTGGGGTCTATTTGAGTGTCACCCTCTGGGTCAAGGATGACCGTTTGAAAAGATCTGAAGTCAGTCAGCGTGACCTCAGCACTCTCCGGACACACGTCAATTAAGTCATCCACCGAATCGTTATCAAAGTCCGTCTCGCACATGTCCCCAACACCGTTTCCTGATGACACAGTATAAGCATAGGGGTCATGAGTTAAGATCTATAGGCGAGGGGAAACAAAGGAGAACACAGGCGTCCAGTCCAAACATACATGCTGTTTAAAGAAACGTACAGCATACACATCGATCTTCCAGCAACGTGCGGGCACATACAATCACAATGTAATTCCACACGTATGTTTTCTCTGATACAGTATATAATGCCTTAAAATACCTCGAAATGTGTCTCTGCAGCTTCTGTCCACATACCGTCAGTGTCTGTCTGGCTGGGGTTCGGGATGAGACGACAGTTGTCAGGCCCCGGAGGGTGAACATCAGGAATGCCATCATTGTCGTCGTCATCGTCACATTCGTCACCGATTCCGTCGTTGTCAGAATCCAACTGGGAGCTGTTGGGCATGTCTGGACAGTTGTCCCTGGTGTCCTGGTGTCCGTCTCCATCCCTAGAGATGGAAGAACGAGACGATTAGGAGATTAGCAACGACATTAACTAGGATTTGTTTAGGTAAATCGACGGGGGTTCAATGTTTGCGAGGCACATGGACTATCTGAGCACACTGTGTGTGTGTGTGTGGTGTGAGAGAGAAACACTCACATGTCCTGGTTGGTGTCGCACACATCTCCCACCAAATCGTTATCCACGTCTGACTGTATTTTTTACGATTTTCAAAAAAAGAAAATACAATGCACCAACTCCTCATCTGACATCAACATTCACCATCACGATCAAACATCTGACCAATCGCATCCAACCACTTTCTGTCTCGTGGTGTCTGACCTGCATGGGGATCGTTGACATCTGGACAGCTGTCGCAAACATCCCCAACTCCATCCCCGTCATGGTCCGTCTGCATGGGGTTGGGCAGCTTGGGACAGTTGTCCAGGACGTTAGGGATGCCTACATGACAAGGGGAACACTCTTAAGAAAGAGCAAAAGCTTGACAGAATCACCTAAGCGCCACAGTCATCCTCCATCTCATCTTCTCATCTTCAACTCAATCGATCAGTTTCTCCTTACCGTCCCCGTCAATGTCATTGTCACACGTGTCCCCGGCTCCGTTGCCATCCGTGTCCTTTTGGCTGCTGTTGGGGACGTTGGGACAGTTGTCACATGCGTCGCCGTATGAGTCTGTGTCGGAGTTTTGCTGGTCCTTGTTAGGGACCAGGCGACAGTTGTCCTGTGGAAGCAGAAGAACAAAGCAACAAAAATCTTCCTTAGAGGAATCCTTGATCTTATAGTAGATATGAGATTCAATCCACTGTACCCCTGAATAGCTCTTCTGACTTCTTTCCCTGTACTGAATGGGGAAGTCTGAGCAGGCTAGTTCACAGGTGAGAGAAAACTGCCCAAGAGATAAAGAACTGCTCTACTAACACATCTAACAGCGCTCACCTCCACATTTTTGATGCCGTCCCCATCCGCGTCCTCGTCACACTGGTCACCGATGCCGTCCCCATCGGCATCCTCCTGGCCAGAGTTGGGAGTGTTGACACAGTTGTCCTGCCCACACGGAGAAGAACGTCCGTCTGGTTAGGGTTAGTCGTAGTCCATATTGCATCAGGGCTAATACATTTGCATCAAGGTATGTCGCGCGCTAACGCATGCATACGGCTCTGCAGTGGATGTCGTTGTCTATGCAGGGCAGGGATTGGTCGGGGAAGCCGTCGATGTCGGTGTCCGGGCCACACGTGTTCCCATTGCCGGCCCATCCCACGTTACACTGAGACCAGAACCAGAGACGGGATGAGTGGACGGATTCAGGCTGAATACAAACAGTGTGTGTTTCAGTACTGATGAGGACGACCCTGGGTTCGGTACCTGGCAGGAGACTTCGCTGTGGCGCTCCATGACACAGTGGGCGTTGACGTCGCAGGGGTCGAAGCTTAGCGCGGAGCAGGAGCGACGCAGGAAGCAGCCTGTTGATTGGTTGCCCACGAAGCCGTCCTTACACTCACCACACCTGAAGGAGCCCTGGGGGAGGGATGTGTGTTTGTGTGTGTGTGTGTGTAATGAAAGAGTATGAGAGAGAAGGGGCTTAAGTGAGCTGTGATACATAGAGCTCATCAGTGACTAGTGCACGTGGACTGGACTGACCTTAGTGTTGATGCAGACAGAGTTGGGAACGCAGGCATTTGACAGATCTGCGCACTCATCCATGTCTCTGCATTCCTACAGAGAGTGAACAGAGACTCAGACAGTAAGGGATGTGGAGAGCGAAATACACAAGCTAGACATATTCAGCATGGTGAGACATGGAGAACAGCAGGTGCTGTAGGTCCCTTGAAATATCATTGGTACTTGGTAATATCATTGGGTTGGTACTTTGGACAGTGCAATTGGACATTGGTGTGAAAGCTCAGACCTGCTTGTGACTCTTGGCAAAGTCCACTCCCACACCACTGAGGGGGGGTCCTGAGTACCCGGGGGGGGCAGGGCTCACAGGTGAACCCCTTCGCAGTGTTCACACACCCCTCTGGCCGGAAACACGGCTGGGCCAGAGCACACTGACAAAGAATACATCCACATTTTTCAGCATTTGTCATTTTCCACATACCGGTAGTAAAAAAACATCAAAGAGTACTGTATGTTGAAATATGAGAGTGCATAAAAGACAAAAGTGATAAAGATGGGAGTTCTTGACAGATAAAGACATTATCGCACCAATATATCGCTATGGTTATGGGAGCAACCATTGTTATTGCTATGCAACAGGAGGGACTACATCTGGTACCTCATCGATGTCCTGACAGTGGGTTCCGTTCCCCTTCATGCCATCAGGGCAGGAGCCACAGCGGTATCCTGGGTACTCACGGGTCTCTGTGCAGGATACGCCCTTATAACATGGGTTTGGCTCGCAGCGAGAGTGGGGCTCATGGAAACCTTGGGTACAGAAACCCAAACATCAAACGTACAAACACGCTATTTGCTATGATGCGTTGTGGGAGGCTCGAGTCAATGACTGTGATCCAGATGTTCTGAGTGGTTTCTGTTTCTCACTCACCACAAGCCTGGCATTCTAGAATGGTGTTTCTGATTAGGGACATCTCCTTCACCTGTCAGAACGTTTTCAGGTCGAGGTCAGATTATTCCAGTATAATGGGATAGTTGAATTGTACAGGCATTTGATGTCTCTCACAAATTCTGGGACACATTTTCACCTAAGGTTAAATCTCTCTCTGTCTCTGTTTCTGTATCTCACCTGTTCTCTGATGTCCTCTCGGAGCTCTCCCAATATCTGGTTGAAGATAATAAGCTGGCCAATCAGAGCCTTGGTGTGGTCACCTAAGCCAAACACAACCAACGATCCAAAAATCTGAATGACACAGTGAAAATGTGTGATCAAGGGAAATATTACACCATGGATGAAGTTCTACCTGAAGGAGTCTGTGGATGAGTCAGAGATCAGAGTGCAGAGGCGTATATGAGATGGGGTACTCACCAAGAATAGCATTCACATCTGTACTCACTGTTGACAGAACAGGAGACATCATTGATGCTGAATTACCATCCACAGCATTGGCATGAGTAATATATTATATTATGATAAGTATAATACACTGTTTGCATATCTAAGACATTTTGTATTCAAATAAGAACATAAGGCCCATGTCTGAAGGAACCGATATGACCAAGACTAATACTCACCACTAGAGAGGGTGCCAAAGTTATTGAATACAAAACTACGGTGGCCCTGAAGTGCAAAACACACCCCCTATATGAGTGCCTCCCCCAAATGAAAACACGCTAAAACACTCCCCCCAAATACGAGTCAACTCCCCCCAGATAGGATGACTTGCTCACCTCCCCCCAATACAAGGACACACTTCCCCCAAATTGAAAACAACATTACATTATTGTAACTCAACGTTTAAAAAACCCGTTCCATAGGGCTGCGATTTACCATTGCCATCTAGTGGTTTACTGTGAGAACTGCACCTGTAATTCACACTTTAAACCACTAGATGGCGGAATTGAAGCGCAGCCCAATGGCGCTGTCGAAACAGTGTCCCCTTAACACGCAATTTATACTTTTTCATAAGTAGCCCATAGGCCTACTTCCTACCTGCTTCGATAGCTAAACAACTGTCCTGGTGCACGTAACTCTGTCAGGCTATTGGATTTCGTACTTCTGTCGATCAATTTCGTATTCCCTGTTAGAACTGCATCCATTGAGCGACGAACGTGTCGTACCAACTATTTCCGTAGCCTAATGTAGCCTATATTAACTGAAATTAAGAATCTGAATCAGAATTGGTTTTTATTGCCATGTAAGTTTTCACAAACACGGAATTATCCAGCTACAAGAAGCTCCTACATCTGCCCACCAAGAAGCAGTGAACATCTGTAGCCTATTTGTAAAACCAAATTGCCAAAGGGAAGAACCATCAGAGCATGTAGTTAAACAAGTTGCAATTTAAACAACGTGAACCTCAAAAGAGCAAGAGTGTAGGCCTACCTGTAGAAAAACAAAACTTCAATATATATATATATTATAGGCTATGAATAACATGTTGAACTTCGATTTTAGCATTGTGTTTAACATAGCGAAACCCACGGAAAACCACCCATTTTCCGTTTTTTCAAAACACGGAAAACCACCCATTTTCCGTTTTTTCAAAAAAACTGGAAAACCACCCATTTTCCGTTTTTCCCGTTTTTTCAAAAAACTGGAAACCACCCATTTTCCGTTTTTTTCGTTTTTTCAAAAAACGGGAAAACCACCCATTTTCCGTTTTTTTCGTTTTTTCAAAAAACGGAAAACCACCGATTACAGGTGCAGTTCTTGCACTAAACCACCAGATGGCGATGGTAAAGCGCAACCCTATGGAATTAGTTTTTTTCATCGTTTATTTGCTCATTCGGTGATTTTATTATAGCCTAATGTCGTTTTCCATTTGGAGGAGCGTGTCTTTGTATTGGGGGGAGGTGAGCAAGTCATCCTATTTGGGGGGAGTTGACTCGTATTTGTGGGGAGTGTTTTTATTTGTGGGATGCACTCATATTAGGGGAGGTGTTTTGCACTTGAGGGCCACGTAGAAAACAGGTATAGACTCAAGGTCAATATAACCAACAACCATCTACAACTGCAAAAACAGAACAACTAGGATTAATATCACAATCAAACTCTGAAACTATACAGACTAACCTGAATTTTGAAAAGATTTATCTCCCTGGAAAGGGCAGTCTGTTAGTAAGCCCGCTTTGGCCAATGAGCCACCAAGAGCCATCTTAAGAGTGTCCACTGTACCCTGACAGACACAAACAATGACATGTATTGTTCATACTTGGTTAGGTTCATCTCACAACAATGAATCTCAATACTCATAAAATTGATATGAATGTTTCCTTTGATTGGAGCCAGGTGTGACAGTACAATCAAACGGGCCACATCTTTATACCGTACCTTCCCGAAAATACAGCCCCTGTTATTGCAGAGGGAATGTGGTAACTATAACCCCTAGGGTCTCACAAATAAGGTGGTGTAGGTGAGACATATTTAACTGGAAATAACTAGTTTGACAACTCAAATATCCTTTAATAATGGGACTGAACTATTGTAGAAAATAGTAATAGCACTCTTTCTAGAGAGCAGTACATGTAATCAGTTAAAATGTGATTTGCACCAATTATTAAAGGACAATTAAGGGGGGTAGCGAACCATTTCCAGTTATTTATGTCTGTGGTGTCGTGGTCTATAACTCTTCACATCACATTCAGCCCATTGAGTGCCTTGTTACATTGTGGCGTGTACTGTATTGCAGTCATAAATTCAGGGTATAAAACAAACCAAGCCTTCCTGCTCAGTTGACCTCATAAAATATATAAAGTCAGGAATGCGTATCGCTGTGGGTAGGCTAGGTTTGTGTTTCATGTTCAGTAGGGCATAATTACGCCATTCGTTTTTTCTGTGGGTCTCCGGAACTTTGTCCTTAGCTTGGTCTTAAAAAGCCACGGTTGAAGTCTATAGAACCCTAGTGTAGTACAAAATCTAATAAATAGTGGTTAAAATATAAAATTCCTTTACAATACACAGAGGAAAAACGGTGTATTTAACGACAAAAACAGTGATGCAGAACACCCCTTCAAGAAGACTTTTAACTATCATTTTGAACTATCATCACCTGAAGTCTGGCATACGCCTTATGTCCATTACGAACTTCCACGGCCTCCGCCTCCACCGGTAATTTGACCAATGACGGCAAGCCCTGTGCCGAGTCGGCCAATCGGCAGTTGACATAGAGCTCCAGGTGGAGGTGGCTTCTTTGGAGCCCAGCCACCCGGAGGATGATGGACTGGGTGCGTCCATCGGAGAGGCCGGGGTTCTGAAGATTCACAGTGTGGAGTTTCCCATCCTCCCGAATGTAGCGCACCAGAACTGACAGACACAGAGCATTGTTCATAGGCTACTGCATAAAGTATAAATACTTAACAATCCATGAAGTATCTTTCTGTATGGATTAAGAGAATTATAGAAAAACTAAGACATTAAGGTAACCAGAAAAAGATTAAATAGCAGATAGCTTGAAGGGACCTAAGTGCCTAAAATGAGTTCCAGAAATTAGACAAAAAAATTCAACCCAGCCTCAAACATCAGTAAGAAGAGCAGTACCCTTGTTGACCTTGCCCATGAGGGCCACCTCCAGGTACTTCCTATTGTCTTCCTTGTTATACAGGCCCAGTAGCATCCCTCCTAGTTTGGGAGGTAGGCGGAAAGTGGAGACCAGGTATAGGTCCGACACACTTTCCATGGCTACAGTCATCTTCCCCACTGCGGACGCAATATGCTTGGCATCGTGCAGCTCCAGCATGTCAATCACTGGTTATACAGGAAGTAGAACATCCAACAAACAAATCAAATACAGCAGCATGTATAGCATTTCATTAAATGCACCCTTTCAGACAAATTGCTTCCATAACAATTACAAAGTGTATTGGTGTTTTTGTTGTTTGTTGTTGGGTGAGCAATATGTAGACTCCAAATTACAACAAACCTTTGTTCTATGGATTGTTAATGTCTAGGAATGGTTGTACCTGCCCAACTGCATTCGAGCTAACTCTGACAGTGGATGGGCTGCTGCTAGAATACACGTAGGACAGAGTCTCAACCAAGCCTATGGCCTTGAAATAGCAAGATGACACAGTGGAAAGGAAAAAGTGACTTGAGAAAGTGCAGTGCTCCCCGGAGTGATTACATTAGCTGATAATGGCTCCACTGCAATACAAGGGAAGAGAGAGTTTGTATACAGTGTGATTGTGGGGGAGAGCGTGGGGACGGGCCGGGCAGATGGAAGACATGGAACGTCATGGAAGGGTTCGGACAGAGTTATTATTAGGGGGTTCCAGTTGAGAAAGAGCAAAGAACTACAAAGAAGAAGGAAGGACAACCAGAGCAGTGAACAAAAAAGGACAAATAGACAATAAATTAAGAGTCACAGAGCACAAGAGAGAGAACAGATAATGGTTGATTTATGATGGCAGGGCAGATTTAATGTCCATTTATAGCCTGTTATAGTGAGTGACCCTTCTAAATGGGTAGACCTTTTAATTATTGCAGCCATTAGTCCCATAGTAGGACCTGTGCCATCTAATGCATAATGCTAATTGAATATAATCAGTGCACTTCAAATAATTAGTAAATCTAAGAGCCTTTACAATTTATATGGGCTACAGCCTATGGATAGGCGTTTTGCTTAATACCTAACACATCGGGTTTTCTAAATCAGTGTGAGAAATGTCAATAAACATTGCACGAGTTTTATAGACCTGATATCAGCTACAAGCACGTTACCTTGCATTTCAGAAGCCAAAGTAAAATCCCATAAAAGCACCACCACAGCAAGCAGGAGACTTCTTGGCACAAGCCTCCGCGTATCCATCCTATCAAACGCAGTCTCTAAAAGTTTAATACTTAAACTGAAGCGGTCAAGAAATGGAGACCCAGTGTTGGTACTCTACAGAAGCAGCCTGCAAAAAGTAAGTTCAACTTTGTATATTCCTCGATGGCACGTTGAGCAGCCAGTCGTGGCTGCATACCCTGTGCGCGTTGCAGAAGACTGCTCCAGGGTGAAAGCGGGTGAGTCTCGCTCGTGATCCGCGCAGCTTGGGGTACACTAGGGTGAGCCCATTCTTCACTCAAATAAAAAAACATGAGTTTATCAGCAAGGAAGCGAACAAGATCTAGATTAATCGGCTTGTAGGTCACGGCATTTTGCCTCAAAATCGTGGTTCCGATTAATTAAGGGGGATCGTTTTTTGGTTCATTAAAAAAAAATGTTCTTAACAAAAACAGAATCGGGTATGTTGGACACTGTGCCGAAACTAAAGGGTCAGTGGGTGCAAAATTATAATACCCTTAATTGAACCCAACATTTTGGACAATATTTACCTTGATGCTTAAATTAATGTGAAACCCACAATGATTTATTGCATCCATCTAGGTGCTCACGTTGAACATTGCACAGCAGTCAAAAGTTTAACATATGCAGACAGAATACGGTAGCCTAATAAGTATTTCCTTTGCTTAGAACTGTCATTGAAGCCATTTGTCAGCATATCATTGAATCTGTATATATATATCATTGTTTACACTTCAGTACAACTTTATCCATGAGTATCCATGCAGGAAAACTAAGTGGTATAACTGAGGAGTGAAGTGGAAGGAGTTGAGTGATCCAGCCTGTATGAGTTATTTATATTTACTACATGTTGGACTATGGAATTATCCAACTGAGCCTTTTTGCTACATAGAGAATACAAAAATGTATTTCAATGTTTAAAGTAGGCCTAGGTTTACTATAATATTGTTAAAGCCTTACTTTTTGACTTGAACCTTTTCACCAACTTGTGACATTTGACTGAGACTGTTACTCTGATCTTTATGGCTGGGGAAAAACACAGTTTTGGCAAACGTCCAACACAATCCAAAAACTACCATTTAGAAATGTTTCAGCATTTTTTCTTTAATAACCTGAAATCAAGTCAAAATTCCGTTTGCCTAAGTAAAACCTGACAAAACATTACAGAATGTGGCTCAAGAACCTTCATCTCACTACATTGCTCCCAAAAAAATGTAATAAAACTGAGCAGGAAAAGGAATACCATTCTTGGATTATATTCAAGCGTCCGGAAGATTATAAAACAAGAAACAGCATGCCTTTCTGGGATGTAAGTAAAAAAAATAAACAATTGAAAGACTACGCAATTGATCATGATTTTGAATGGTATGACTGTACAGAGAACAAAGTATTATCTCGCATTGTAGAAGCTTCCACAGTGATGAACAAAAACCAGTTCCCTTGTTGTCCATAAATATTCAATATACGGAATCGGTGTGTGTGTTAATTTATCCCAGTAACATGAAGTGAAGGCAACTCAATCCTCCTCCTCATCCTCCTCCTCTTCGTCTCCATGGCTGGGCCCTTCTAGCGCCCCCTGTTGTCGTACATGCTCGATGCTGACGATACCCGTCAAGATGGCGTAGCCCAGCATTGCACCGAAAGCAAACAGGACTGACAGGATCTGGTTGCGTCTTTTATGTGGCTCACTGTCAATGTCACTACTGTCTGAATGGACAGGCGCCTTACTATTGGGGCTGTCTGAAAAGGAGACATAACACAACAGGTGAGGACAATTCTGGCAATGGGAAACAGGGAGCCATCTCCCGCTAAACCTAATATCTGGTGAAACAACTGAACAGGATATATCAATCCCATCCAACATGTGTAGAATATTTCTAGCAAGGCGAGGACACTCAGGTCAGTTCTAAAATGGGCCTGTAGAGATTTGGTGTTGGTCGACTCACCTCGCCCATCGGAGGGGAAGTAGAGAAGCAGGATATTGGAGCAGTAGAGCCGCAGGTTGTCCAGAGAGATCAGATGCTGCTGGAGCTTCGCGTTGGGCAGTTTGATCTTCAGCAACGGAGCCAGGTGACCAAACACATAGGCATCTAGTGAGGATGGGCTGGATTTGCAAAAAACAAGTGGCCTTTGTCAGTAATATTACACTATAAAAAGGTGTCATTTTGAATTCACAACACTTGCACTGACCACAAATATCTGATACGCCACATTATTCTAAAATTAACTTGCCACAAACCACATAATTTGCCTGAGCTAATTTAGCATTTAAGCTTCCCCAATTTAAGCAATGAAGCCACTTACGAATCGCCGAAGAAGAACTTGTGTGAGCCGAGGCGCTGGGAGAGCAGGGTCATGCACTCCAGGGCGTCATGGTAGAGCTGGGAGGGGAGCACAGCACCCGGACAACCATCAGCATGAACACCCACAGGCATTCACTGCCTGGACAGTTATATTTGCACTCACAAAAATGTCTTCAGCAAGCGAGGGAATTGATTTAAGGGGTCGTCAACGGGGCCCCATCACAATGCAATCTGTTCATTACACAGACCTGAATTGTGGCTGTTTATAGTATCAATGCAGACATACACAAACAACCACAGGGCTGGATAAGAGGAGAACACTACCATTCATTATCAACCACTCCACTCGGGAACGTGGTTGCCATAGAGATGAACCGTCTGACCCACTTACCATGTATTGTGAAAACAGAGGGAGTGTTTTGGTTTCTTAGGCTTTATTAAATGACTACGGCCTTTAAAGAAGGACCTCATAAGACAGGGTGGCCGCAGACCAAGTCTGTAGACGTACTGTAATCCCTCTCTGGACGTTTATTTTTAATAAAATCCCATCCCTTCGGCCGAAACAGGTCATTTCTTTCAAACGACATCCATTTTCACTCCATACCTCGGTCGACACCTTCTCAACCTCTGGCGTCATTTCCAACTGAAGGGTGTTTAGCCTTTGTGTCATCTCCTCTAAACGCTCACACATCTCCAACCCTACGGACCCTCGCTTTCTAGCCTTCTCTTTCTCTGGTCGTCACACAGCCATCTCCATGGCCCTTCACCACCTCTCCCTCTCACCTCCTTCTCCAGCTGCTCCCCGGGCTCCAGGAGGGAGTCTCCCCTCACCAGCCTCAGCTTCTCCAGCTGCTGGCTGTGCATTCGGCTGGGCAGCAGGAAGTTCAGCGGGAATGGGATGTGCTCGGCATACCAGCGTCGCGTGACATCAACGTAGTTTTTGGAGTCCAACCACTGTGTGTAGATCTGAGGAGAGGATTGAGAGCGAGGAGGGTGAATATAAGCAGGCCTTGGTGACCAGAGATGTGTTTTTTTAAGATACACAATCAAGATTTGTGTTCTCTTAAACTTGCCACCAGGTTGGGATTAACACAAACGCTTTCCACAACGTAACCACTCTAACCACAAGCGTGCTTCGCACAAGTGAATGCGGCTATATAACAGACCCACTTTCCTAATCGTAAGTCCATACTGCTGCTCAACTCCCAAGGGGTCACCAACACAGATGGAAGGGTCACCACAGGGGTCGCCAAAGGTACTTGCGACTCTTCCGCTTGTTTCCAGATGCATCCCTGTCCCCCAGAGAAACCTCGTCTGTCATGTAATTATCCCCTCTTTTACACAGGAAGACAGGCACTTTTTTACAGGAAACACGCGTACATTTAAACATACAAGGTACATTTAAATAGGATTCTCCTCAGGGCCGGAACAGTAAAGGCATTGCAAACTGACTCGTTTTTGAGATGGCCACATAGGGATCAACGCTATCCTGATCATTTCTTTATTGAACTACGTTTCTTATTCATTTGGCACAAAGTTCACGTCAGACTTCTCTCTCACTTCTATTGATGCATGATGAGTAAACTCCTTTCCTTTTCTTGGCAAGTATACATTAAACAAGTCTGGGAGTCAGGTGGCTGAGCGCTTAGGGAATCGGGCTAGTAATCAGAAGGTTACCGGTTCGATTCCTGTCTGTGCCAAATGACGTTGTGTCCTTGGGCAAGGCACTTCACCCTGTTTGTCTCGGGGGAATGTCCCTGTACTTACTGTAAGTCCCTCTGGATAAGAGCATCTGCTAAATGACTAAAATGTAAATGTAAAAATGGGACAATGACCTCCAATTAAACATTTTCGGCCTTCCTAATGAATTGCAAACTGACATTAACCTTGAGCAGGACCCAGAAGGCAATGTCAGGTTGGTGCAGAAAGGTAACATCTATTATGAGGACATTTTCCCCTCTTTTTCAGTGACTTGAAAGCATTCCTGTATCCACGGGGGTGCCTCTTTCAACTCCTCCCCCTGGCACGGACTGAAAGGGCTGAGACCTTTGATATTTTTATCATCATCAACCACCGCAGAATGGCGATAATGGGAATGTTAAGGGATTATTTATTTAGTGTTTGTGCCAGACGCTGTACCCAGCCGTCAGTCTGTTGCGCTAGCCTAGGCACACTTTGATAGCCGCCATTCTGTTCACACATTACCTTTCTCTCTCTCTCCTACATGGTATGTGGCTTACCCTGTCGACAGACATAGAAACACACACACACACACACCACTTACCAAAGCAGGCAGCAGCTTCTCCTCCAGTAGAGACACAAACGCCAGTGTGTCTGCTCCCTCCTTGGCCGAGAGGTCATAGTCAGCGTTGTATTTCTGAAAGGGAGGTGGTAGAAGGGAACTTCAAATGTCAGGAGGGAGGGTTGTGGATTCAAGTATGGGGCTTGGAGAACCAATACCTCCTCTAAGAGACAAACACCAACAGGGTAGACCACACTCCCTTCTCCTCACATTCTGCTTGGTAAAAGCTACAAGGTCATAAACAGTAGTAGGTTACACAAAACCATCTGTACCAATATAGGGCAGATGTACCAACTGTGAAAACAAACTGACTTTTAGGAGTGACCGTATTGCAAGTTTAATCTTTCCCTTAGTTTACCCATTCGTGCTACAATTTCTTTGTGCTAACATCCAAAAAGATAATGTTGCTACACAACAGGATTATTGCCATCTGGGTTCAAAGAAGCCGTTGCCATTGCCTTCCATCCTTGATACACTTTCTCTTTGCCAAATCACATTACCCTTGAACTCTTTGCCAGAACTCACTTACCAAAAACCTTCCTGCCAAGGCAAACGAACAAACCTCGTATTTAACCCCATATTCAACGATACAAATGAACTGCCAACTTGTTAATGTTGATATACTAATGTGGGGCCAATACAGCTGTACACAAAATGCAATTGCTGTACACTAAACATTGAAATACAGTCAGGATATAACAGACCAGTTACATGACAATAGTCTATGTGCCATTTACTTTCCATCCCCTCAAGCACAAAGCTCAGTCTCATTTATCATAAACCTACACAATAAACTTAAATAACTAACCGAAAAACCACCATCCATGAACCTTTAACCACCATGGTGAAATCTAGTCCAGTTATAAAGTGAGAAATCACATTAAATTCACATCATTAGACACCTGATTGTTACCTAAATTGTGTCTTAGCTACGTGTAATAGTAGTACACACGTGGTTTCTAGGGAGATACTTCCGATTTGGAACGTATACTATATTTCCTGTGAAGAACGGTGGGCATTTTCACCAGTTTACAAATTGTTCATCAATTTGGGTGCGTGTGTTAACCTGTATTCTGACTAACTAACCTGTTTTCTGAGGTGAATGATAATATTGCTTGGCTTGGAGATACTGCCTTCTTCTTTGGCCTTCAGTGCCGGTAAAATACCTGAAACGAGACCAAGGCAGGATGTCAACATTTAAACCTGAGTGGTAGAAAAACCGTGGAAGACCTTGAAGGTTGTTGACAAAAAGTTAAAATATCAGGTGTTCTAGGACCCTGAGACCTTAACACCATGACCTGTGACTTGGTTGTAATCAAGTGAGTAGAAAAGGTAGAGCTAGCTTCCTGTCCTCATAAATCACAGGCTGCCTCCCTCCCTCCCGCCTTTCCTCTCCGGATCAGCACAGCCACTGACTAAGGTTTATTTAGATAATCAAGTGATAAGTGACCCAAGTTGTGACTCTATGACCTCTGTGTTTGGGACATTTTCTTAGTATAGAACAGGCCATGGTCAGTATAGTGTGCAAAAATCTAAAAAACTAACTTCAAATCCACACAGTTGTAGGGCTGTTTTGGCAGCCCCTTTGTCACTGGTCACCCAGACACTCGTCTGGGACAGTCGTTGATTTACATGAATGCTAAAATGACAATCACAGTTTAATGACACACCTCTGGAGAGGTGGTCTCAACAATTGAAGAGGAAGATGAACAGAGGAAGACTCTGAAATTATCATTAAAAGTTGTGTTCTTGTAACTATTGTTCTAAACAGCTTTTAATGTCATGTTTGATATGATTTTGTTTCTTATTTTATGTATTAAATTCTAGTCATAATTTTGATACTGTACTAACATGTACATTTACAGGGTTTACAGAGTTTGTGCTTGCAGAAGACCAACATGTGTTTAACATATTCCCTTGTCTAGCAAGGATACCACCTGGTCTACTGCAGCCTTGATTAACGATCCAATTTGAATTTGTATGCGTCAGACAACTTTTCTGTCACATGGGCGGTATCCCATTTTAGCCAGGTTAGGGTGTATATAGGAAGAGGTTTTTCCCCAAATACTTTGAGTTCTGTTTAGGATACAGCTCCGGTGCGGTAGGCATCTAGTCTTGTCATGTTTGAGTTTTGTTTACGATACAAGCTCCGGTGCATTTAGGCATCTAGTCTTCATTGTGAATACCTTTGTTTAACCATTGCTTTGAAGTTTTGTATTTGATGATATTGTATCATCACTGTATTGATTATCTTGCTATTTAGATAATAAACAATTATTGCACATTTAAACGTTGCTTGTTCTCCCTGAAACGTATCTATCACGCTATGGCGGTGAAAACTTTGATCTAGCCGGGTGGATACGGCTATTAACTACTTATAAACAGGGACTTTTGGCGTACGTCTTAACTTAAGGCCTCTGAGTCACTTACAGTGTCGGTTTACATGCTAGGTCGGTGGTTAATTCCATATTATAGTAGAGATAAACGGCTGTTTAGTGAACACGAATACTTTAGGGTCGATGCTCTGATCCAGCAGACGATTTTTACCTAGCGTCACTGTGTCCAATTCCGACCGCCGAAAGCTCCTATTGTCCAAACCCGACCAGGCAGTATCAGGTCTTTTTTCCAGAATTATCTTCCGCGATCACCAGCAAAGTGTACGTAGTATTATTTTATGCATATCAAACAATCTCTGTGTCAAATTTCATGAACATACATGGACGTTTACATGTCTAAATACTATAGGAAAGTTACTTTGATGAGAGAAAGCCGAAAGACCACTCGGGCGACGCATGGGCGACGATGAAAAATGTTTCAGTATTGTCATCGTACTGCTACTATGGGTTAGGATATGGGTTTATTTCAACGCTAGCATAGCACTACTTTGTCTAGCCAACGGAAATGCACCATAATTTCTGACGATCTGTAGTAGAGGGGAGGAAGGGAGGGGGGCAGATAAACACATGGTGCCAGACATGGTAGGCTATCACACCATGTGTGTGGGTTAACGAGGAGCTGGATAACGAGGATCATTGTAAATCTTAGCCTATGTTTCCAGATTAATGTTGTATTTTCGTTAGTCTGTTTAGTATTTAAATAAATGTTCACATTTTTTAAGATTTGCACAAGTTGTCTTTTGCTAACCGTCCTGTTATCTTTGACCCCATTCAATGTTTAACGTCTCTAAATATATGATTGACTTTTGCTTCATATTTCATGACTTCCTAATAAGATATCTTATTTTGAAGGACATAAATACGTTCACGGATATGTTGACAGCATTGATGGTCAGTTTGGTGACCCTGGATCAAGTTATTATCCCAGGAAAAACAGTAGCGACGAGTGTTGACTACGACGATTTAAGTGTGGTCGGGTTTGGACAAGGGTAGCGCACGGCTAACTTACCGGCGCCAGCGTCCTTTTGCCGGCTCTAGTAAAGGCAAAGCTAACTCTAAAATTAAAAGAATATTTAGCTCGAAAGGTAATAAGTTAAGGCATAACTTGACATAATTAAATCAGCTGAAAACGTGATACGATCATTTTAATAAATATTTGAAGTGGCATTTTAGCTAAAACCCGGTCGGGATTGGACACAGTGACGTTACGTCAGAGTTTCATGTCATTAACTGTTTGGAGCTCAGGGTTACAGGTAACGTACTTTTGCACATTCTTAAAATTGGAATCAGATATTAACAAAGTCATTATCTCCCTGAACATTAAACCAGATTTCAAGTGGTGTCTCCCGCACCGTTGACGAACACAAGCGTCTCCGGCCTATACGATTCACCACCTACACAGTTACAAAATGAAGATCGTAGACTGGACTTACCTGTCGGGCTTCTCCAGGGGTTGGCGATCTTGTGGACTCTGAGTGGAGCACCTGCAAATTTTGCATATGCCTGGAAGAGTGACACAGCAAAGCAACTGGATGAGCAAACTAGTTGTTATTTTTATTGTATTTTTTAAAAATAATGGCTCAACAACTGTGAGTCTTTAGGCTTGATACCCTGCATTCTATACCACAAAAACCCAATGTAAAAAAATTAAACCACTTCTATCAGACGTCTGTGTGAGGTTGATAATGACTTGCATGATTCCTATCCAGCCAAAACACAGGATTATATCAGCCATTATCATCGCTCTCCAAGTCTAAGCACACGACCCTGAGGGGTGAAGACGGCCCCTTTAAAGACAGGAGACTCTTGTTAGGGAGACTCAAACTGAAGGATTATCTAGGATTATCCTCATTTAACAAGACTTAAAGCAGACAGTGCAACGTAACCCTTCAGGCACAACACTGAGATTTACACTGACGGGGCAAGTATCTCCTTTTAGTTTTCCACTCTTTAAAACCTCGGGACCCATAAACCAACAAAACAAAACTACCAGTACCACTTGGTATTCTAGTTTTTGGAAATTGAGGAGGGGGACACATCTAAAATGTTGAAATTCATACCAGATGGATTTAAATCAAAAACACATGTCAATCATTCCCTTCAGCACACTATCATCCTTCCTGCATACAGAGGAAGTCCAAATCTGTCTGGGGGTGGTAGATTGATTCAGAAACATATTGACGAGGAAGAAGGGTGACAAGGCCGTAGGTCATCTTCCTTCAATACAAGCCCCCTTCTCTTCCCCGAGCAGCCAGGAAACTGCAGCCAACATCAAACCCAGATCTTCTCATTGCCCGCGGGACACTTGGACTGTGAGGGTCCTAGCACTACAGTGAGAAGGCTCAAACTTGGAAATGCTCATCAATCATACTCGCTTATAGGACTTTTTGGGAAAGTTGGGCATGTATTTTGCACACATGACTATTAACACCCTCAAAGTATCATACACAAAAAAGAGGCCAAGTACAAACAAATGACAAACAATAGTCTTTAAATGGACTATTTGAACTTAATGCACATTTCATGAATAAGGCCTGTAGTCACATAACCCTGAATAAGGTTCTGAAATAGAGTGGCTTGATAAAATGATGCCCTGTCAGTGGTGTCTTTGCAGCTCGTATAACATTGCGAAGCAGCCCCCACACCACAAGCTTTATCAACAGCAGTCAGTTCATGACATCATAACATCCCTTCATCCCATGAAGGGATGTCAACCAGTCAAAGCACACTGACAAGCAAGCCCAAAAGGCAATCCACCACCTATAGTAGGACTTCTGAAAATGTCATTATTTTAGCCCATGCCCTGAAGATTAAATATGAGTGAGACCTACAATGCAATAAATAAGTCAGTACAAAAACATTTGTACACCCCACTTGGCTTTATGTTGTGCTTTTCTTCCATACAAATAGGCCTGGGTCACTCTCTGTGTGATCCGTAGTAACAGAGGGGCCGCCTTAAATTACAATGTGTGTTTATAAAACATTCCACACCCCCAGCTTCTCTCAACGTGTAGCTTTAGTAACAGGAGACCTCACTTTGTTGCAGACGAGAGTGGAACAAAAAAAAGATGTGGCTGAAAATAAAGCTAGTCTCCTGCAATGTGATGCCAGTGATGTACATTCAATTATCCTTTGGGGGGGGGACGACGACATGTCTGTTTTGCCTGCCAAGATGTGTCCTGTCTAAAAGACTTGTTTGAAAATGCACAGCTAACATTTAATTAAATTGCCAAGCCTACTAGGCCTAGGTGATAGCTGAAAGGTACTGTAAGATACTCTAGTAATGTGGTTGAAATCAGTTGATATAATGTTGATAAACAGCAAAGAACTATGATATTTTATACTACCAAGACCACTTAAAAATGGTGGTAGTATGTTATTTAGACAGCTGTGATGCACACTGAGATAACTTGCACAACAGGACACAGAATCAGAGCAGTTATAACAGGCTGATGTCTAGCTGCAGCAAAGGTCCCTGGTTCTGACAAAGCATGTTTGTATCACTGTAGTAGGTTAGCATCACTCACTTTTCATTTCACATCTTAACATTAAACTACCTGCTTACTACTATAATATGATTGAAGTACCATGATATTTGCACAGGGAGAATAAAATAAGCCTGAGAATAACTAGTTTAACACTTGAAAGATTATCCTAGGCTATATATCTATGATGAGTTTCCTGGATTTTGTTTATAGATGATCTCACTACCCATCTGGTCATTTTAGTAACAAATTAGGCTGATATTTAGACTTTGTTTAAATATTTGTCTTTATGACCTCATATATCAGTCTTTGTTTAGGTAACACAATTAAGAAATCTGGAGAGAGAAAAAAACATTATTTAGCTGTGCCACTGAAAGAAATAGTCAAATGTCATAATAAAGAGGTAATTTTCTGTGGACAAATGTTTCACTGAAGTAGGAATCGCTAAGTACTTTTTGAAAGCCTATTCGTGGTAAATATTGATGACAACATGCTAGCTATCCAGTACAAATTACAAATATAAAGATTGTAGGAAAATAACTTTAGAAGTCAAGAGCCAAAGGATGAATGGATGCCATATGATAAATTAGTTAGCTTACAATGACAGCTACAGCTAGGCCTACTGCCAGATAGCTAGCTACAGTACAGTAGTACTACTTATTAAGTTTAGCTACAGAGCACTGTACTGTAACGTCAATTATAACAAAAAATACGTTTAAACCAGGAATATTTTGTTAGCTACGTTAATTTTCAGTTAACAATTCCCTGTTTCCTAGCTAATCAATTAGCTATGTGTACTGGCCAACAACCAGACAAGTTTGCGATCTGACAAGCACATAATGTCGTTTCGATTTGTCTTGGCAAATTCATTCAATTCAGCCTAGTAGCTAGACTAGTAGTACAACGAACGAGCAGCAGCAGTTGGTTGAACTGGCTGGTACAGTAGCTAGGCTGCTAGGTCATATCACTCCTCTGACAGGACAACAGGTTACTGTAGTTGATTAGACGGAGGATCGACATGGAGTAACAATCTCTTGTATATGTAATCATAACTTTAGTTTCTTACCAAGACGGTTAAACAGTCTGTATCTACAGAGGGTAAACCCCAATCGCCTTTCCAGCAGTACAACTCCAAGGGGGCAGCCATCTTACTTTGACTGAATGACCTTTCACTCGGAAGCTGTTCCCTTCACGTGTGCTACGTTAGCTAGCTACCAATGACAACATTTAGATTTCCTCAGCAACGGTTGAGGTTGAGTTGAGAACTGTTTTTCCAACAGTTTTTGCAATGGGTAGAGCTATATATATATACATGTTATATTGTGTTTCAAACCAAGTTATCTATTCGCCATTCAATGATTCACGAACCAAACACAAAATGTCCCATATTTCTTATCTTTCGCAGTTTGTCCACTTTCTCTACTTGAGCCACTAGGTGGCATCCTCTACTGTACAACCCTGTAGCCTACAGTAGACTTGAACTATAAACACCAAATATGCATAGCTATTGTGGAATATGTGGAAATTAAACTAAATGCAGTAGGCTAACCTACTTGTTTATGTAAAAAATAAATAATCATAATCTTAATTTGCTATGGGAAAGTTAGGTTCAACAGCAACTCTCAGTTTGCATCCCAACCCTAAACCCAACCCATCATCTTAACTCATTGGTCTATTAGAGGAGTCATTTGGGTGGATACAAAGACTGACTGAGAAATGTAAGCAAAGGTGCATTTTTATTTGACCACTTGTACCTATTGTAGATTGATTGAAAACCATGCAGATGAGTCATAAGTGATGACAAGCACAGATGTCAAACAACTTTCTTTGAAACCGATCCTTCTCTAAACAGTTTTCCCTTGTATGTTACAGGACTGGTTACAATACATTAAAGTGGTTGTTATTTTTTGCTGTTTGGGTGAATCTATTAAAAACGAAACTAAAACTCAATCAGTCAGGCTGAATGCCTAGGCAAAGTCATTTTGGGACACTGAAGAAAACAATCGTTATGTGCATGTGCACGTTATGTCTCAATTGTCAAATAAGATAATTGACTCCAGTTTTATGATATTTTAAAGGTCAATCTCCAATCTTACTGCAGTGGGATATTGGGTTGGTAGCATATTTTTGACAACTATTTCCAATAAGGTAAATGATCAGCAATTCACTTTTTATTGTGATAATAATGGTTTACGTTTACATATTGTACTGAAGTAATCTAAAATTAGTTAAGGTATGTCAAACCCATCAAGTAGCCTAGTGTTGGCAACGGTCAAACAATTAGATTAGGAGATTGTGAATCATGGAGTCAAATAGTTCACTATGCTTCTCTTTAGGCATGTCCCAGTCTGATTGGCCTGCTGTGTCACACCTTCAAACCACACCTAAAGGACCCCATAAAACACAGGTTTCTCACCTGTGATCCTATTTGGATCCTCATACATATCCTGAAGGCTACAGACTTGAGGTTAAAGTGATAAATGCTTGTTTTTCAATTTTGATTGAGTTATAAATATTTGATCAAGATGGTGCAAAATTCCAGTCACATTTGGAGGATTAGCCAATGGTTATTGTTGTTTGCTATATCAGGTAAGAAAATTAATATAGGACTATAATTTGCGTTTAAAATAAATCATGTCCTGTGTGTATTGCAGCCAAAATTGTGACTGTACTTGTAAAATATTATTGATATAGTTTTACATGTAATTGTCTACGCTATTATACTAATCTTAAATTTTACTAGAACCATGTTGTTTGTATTAAAATAAGAACATTATCTAATTATTCACATTGACTCCCAAAGGAACTGTCTCTGCTAGTTCTCTTCATCGGTATCCCCGTGCCATAAGTCCATCACTATCCCGTACACCTGTCAAGGCATACTATTTGAACATTGAGATCACCAATAGGGTGTTCAATGACACTCTGCTGGATACCAGTTCTAAGGACTGCATCCAGATGAGAAGCGAAGTCACTGCATTGGTAAGGGGACTAGTGCTTAAAATAAAGGGTAAAGTGTGTACTGTCCTAACTTTTGATTATGTGTTGGACCACATATAAAGTTGGAAGAATAAAAAACAACACAAATAATGAATTTTGCTGTCCAAATGCTCTTGTCTTCCAGCTTAACAATGTCTATAATTGCTCAGAATGTTCTACAAACACATTCTATGGTGGCGCTCAGCAAATTACCTTCAGGTACTTTACACACTTATTCAAAACTATTTTCAGACATCTGTATGTCCTCAACATGTTGTATGTGTAATAATGTATTCGTGTGTGTTTGATAAAGAGTGTTTTCTGTTGAGTATTTCATGTCCTATGTACTATTCTCAAGTATAGGGCTGTCTAACATTCACCGTTTTCTTTACCTTCACAGCAAAGGTATATCAGTAATAGCCCAATCCACTCTAGTGTTCTACACAGAAGGAATCAATCAATATGTCGTGAAGTTTGTTTTTTTAAAGAGTTTAGAAGAAAGCCCTCCAGCAGTTCTCCGAATAAACACAAACTATACAAGGGGTAAGGTCTTAGGCGTTTCGTAGGTACACATAATTTGTATAAATTCGTATAATTTGCAGTAAAAAAATAATTTGTGTAGGCTACATCAAGTTGTTAAGTGCTGTGTGTTTTGTTTTTCCCCCTACTTAGATGTAGTGACACCATATCCAGTGACAACGACCAAACCTACCACTCCTCTTACGAGAACCACAACCCCTGCAACAACTACCAACACTCCTCTCACTACCACAACCCCTGCAACAACTACCAACACTCCTCTCACTACCACAACCCCTGCAACAACTACGAACACTCCTCTCACTACAACCACAACCCCTGCAACAACTACCAACACTCCTCTCACTACCACAACCCCTGCAACAACTACCAACACTCCTCTCACTACCACAACCCCTGCAACAACTACGAACACTCCTCTCACTCACCACAACCCCTGCAACAACTACCAACACTCCTCTCACTACCACAACCCCTGCACAACTACCAACACTCCTCTCACTACCACACCCCTGCAACAACTACGAACACTCCTCTCACTACAACCACAACCCCTGCAACAACTACCAACACTCCTCTCACTACCACAACCCCTGCAACAACTACCAACACTCCTCTCACTACAACCACAACCCCTGCAACAACTACCAACACTCCTCTCACAACCACAACCCCTGCAACAACGTCCACCACTACTCTCAATACAACCACAACCTCTCCAACAACTTCCACCACTACTCTCAATACAACCACAACTTCTACAACAATTTTGCCTAACACAACCCCACTTATCCACCTGGGCAATACTACTCAGGCAGCCGATACCACGGCAGACCCTTTCCATACCAGTAAACCGAGTGGAAAGAATAATAATACTAGAACTTCAGCAAAGCCAACCTCAGGCACCAGTCCTTCCCCCCCCACCCCCTCTTCCACAAGTAAAGATGCCCAGAAAACCACCAGAGTCATATCAGCAAGCACTTCAAAGCAATCTAGTGTGACCACGCCAAACAAATCAACCTCGAGTTCACAAGCCAGCTCTGCAGCAGGAGGAGGTGGTGGAGAAGGTGGTGGTAGCAACTGGGTTCCAGGATGGGGTATTGCTCTGCTGGTGTTGGCAGCTATCATCCTGCTGCTACTCATCATAATCTTAATCATGTTGGTAAGTAATTTATGACTTAATTTGACACTTAGGATCCATTCGCTGTGCAGGTTGAAATGTAGTCTATTCTCAAAGAGGATTTGAGACCTTAAAGTTGTTCTTTGCTTGCCTCTCAGAACCTGAAGAGGTCTTCAAACCCCACAGACAAAATAACAGTTGTTTTTGTATCAAGACCATATTCTAACACAAGCCAGAATGAAAAATGAAAGATAAATCTCACTTTTCTTTCTACAGGTGGTGCGATGGTGTTGCAAGAAAAAAACAGTATATTCCGATGAAAAGGTTGTCCCTATGGATTCTCCACCACTTCCCTATGCTCCCACTGCCCCTGTACAACACACGGCCATTGTAAGTCTACCTCTCTACCTGAAATATTGATCAGAGATATTTAAAAAGTAATACTTTTGTATCCATTCTTTTCAGAGTAATCAAATGATTTGGATGTTAGTGCTTTGGTGCACATCAAGGCAACTGCTGTACAGTTGACTATTAAACATGAATTAATTGCGTTCGTAAAACACAACTGAAATATCTCTCAACAGGAAGACCCATATCCACCCAAGAAAAACAAAACAGGCATGTATGTGGTCAACCCCTGAAATTAAGGACGAAGAAAAATGACATAGCAAAAGGTACCCAGATCCAACGCAACCCACATCATGAGATCGGTTTGAATTGATTGAAACTGTAAATTCAATCTAGATCCACCTTCGTGATTTAAGTACTAGCAAATGTTTCTTTCTAAACGTGCTCTATATTTAACAATGACAGCAATATTTAGCTTACTCTCTTAGATATTTACATTTGGCATTACATACATTACATTTATTTATTTATCAGGCGTTATTATATTTCAAACCGACGTACAAATAGTGTATAGAAAGTTATTACAACAGAACACACACTAACGTTATTGATCGGACAAAAGAAATGCAATGTGAAAAGAGCCAGATATCTCTTCCGACCAAAGAAGTTAACAGGAGAACAATACCATAATAAATGGGCAGAGCAAGCCCTTTCAACTTAAGTAAACAAAACGAAACCCTTTAGACGACAGCTATGCAATATGAATAGCAGGTCAGAGGCATTAATAAAATAAACAAAATCCATAAATAGGGTTGAATTACATGAGTTTTCATATTTATGTATGCAGTTGATTCTTTATTTAATGTACTTTACATATGTCACACAGATCAGATGTCAAAGAGGTCTGTACTTTAATTGATCATGCTGTCCAAGCATTCATACTGTGCTACTCGAAGTGCACTGTTGAGGAGAGCAACTGTGGAACTCTTCCTGGGCACTCTTATGTTCAATAGTGATTGATAAAGCTATATTTGCATTTACTTAAAACAATGACATTAGCAATTTTGAGCCAAATATAAATATTCAGTTAGAATAATCAGGGATGAAAAATAGCAAAATAGTAAAAATATCGTTATTAATAAACAAGTCACAATAATTGACAATACATAAAGTAAACATGAACATCTTAAAGTTAAGGTTAAGACTAACATTTGTGGGAGGTAGAGTACAATCAAGATATACAGTACAATGTATATTCCTCGCTTCCTTGTTGTGATGAACATGTTTCTTCTTCTTTGTTTCTTCATTTTTCTCTCCTAAAGCAAACTCAAGTCAGCAGAGCAAGAGCGGACAAAGACGAGCTGCAGTCAAAACAAAATGTTCTGTCGATGTATGTAGTTTGTCATGACATTTATAATATCATGTTCACTTTTTAAATAGGAAAATATATTAATGAATTATTCAGTGCTTTATTTATTACCGGAGTGTTGACCTCCCATATCCATTTTAAATACCTTTTAATAACAACATACAGTAATTATTTTAACATAAAATATGTAACAATCAGAATGGAATTCTAATTGAATGTTGTACATTATAGCTATACATGTATAAGTTCTATATCCATAACAAATGTAAATGTATTGTGATTTACACATGTGAATAGCCATTTTACCATGTCTAAGTTTATTTTTATGTTACACATTATATTCTATATAGAGTCAAACCATGTAAATAAATACAATTGGAAAAAGATTCCCAGTCTCAGACCCTTCACTAAGTGAATTCCCAGTGTTGAGAGACCATTAGCAGTTCAGTAAAAACAATCTCACTCCAAATGTCTTGCTGTGGTCTGTATCAAGTGTTGTTTCTAATTCGTCATAAGTGAAGTGTGTCTAAAAAAGCTTCTACGGTGAGCAAAATTATCCTGACATAATAGTCTGAAATATCAGCAAATCCAGTCAACTTGATAGTCAGTTTCTTGACAGTGCAAACAACCCCAAAATGTTTTGCATTGAAACATGGTCAACTACTGTTGGAGTACTATATCTGTCCAAAGAACACAGGAAGAGCAGGCACTACTGTAGGCATCCTCTCTAAAGTGGAATGTCTGATATCACCAGACTGTGTGTTGACTGTGCAGAAAATACTAACTTCCTTGGCACAACCCGCTGAAACACTATGCGATCTGATTCTTGATTATGCTCTACTTACTGTATGCACTGTTTGCATGACATTTTGGTTTAGGCACTTGAAAGCATTTAGTAAATGATAAAACATTACAAATTAAGATGTAAACTGTCTTTGCTGATGACCTACCATGCTAGAAGGTGTGGTGTTACCATGGCAACGAGTGGAGGCCCCATCACATCATTATGGGCAGGGCCATTGAAGCCATGAAGGGTTTCTAAAGCATGTACCAAGGGAGAATAAACATTTGCTGTTGTGAATCATCTTAATAGCCCATCCTTTCACAAGTACTAAAGAGTAGACACCCTCACTAGGTTCCGTGAGAAAATTCCCTGTAACTCCAGATGTAGTCAAATTGAAATCGTATTCAATTTCTTTAAAAGAAAAATCTGTGTTAACAGGCCTGGTTTTGTAATATTCATTAAATCTGTGGTTCCACACTACACAGGATACTTTGTAACCCATGTGAATTTTTACTTATTTTAAACGATACGTTGTATTTGTAGTTTAGTCAGTACACTAGCATATTGATTTAACAATTTATTGCAGGGGAAATAGGTTCGAAATACTGGGAAATACTGGGTGTTCTAAGGGGGAAAACCCCCTGCCTTGGAACAGCTAGCATAGCACAAGTGTATACAATAACAAGCAGGGAGCATGTTATATAAATCCCCAGAACAGGATATCAAATGAACCTTATTGTACAGTACAACCCCTTTCATAAGCAGTGTCACAAGGCTTCACAGAGCCACCCAGATCAGCATCAATTTGCAATATGCAGGTACATTGCAACTTTTCATTTGTAAGCATGTGTGAATGAATGCAGTTTCCTAAGAGGTAAGGCCTGTGAGCTTCAGTTAACACAGCTGCAGTTCATTGAGTCTGGCATCAGATAATGATGTGATGCACAGTCCCCTGTTGGAACTGACTGATAGAATCCATGGTAGATGATAGAAGTGGCAATTTTGTTATGTAGTACATATTTCCCATGGAGGTACTATATGTTGCCTATCCCTAAACGGAACAAATGATGGGGTCATTCTAATTGTCACACCCACGAATAATGGAACCTACACCTCTAACCGTACTGTATGTAAACATTCGGAATAAGGAAAGCTGAGCGTGCGAATCTCCTCTTTGACAATTCTGAATCTCCATAACAATAGAAGAGTTTCAGATTCAGAATCTCATAGCAAACACAATCTTTCAGACACTAATCCCACTAAGATTCATCACAAATACTCTGGTGTGTCCGAGATGAGTCTACATAGTAATAGGCTGGATAACATTGTTATAAAACAACATTTATGTTATATCTTGTGTTTGCACTGTTGGCAGCCTGGAAATCAAGCAATTGTCGCAAATATATTATTGCAGTATATTAGAGTAAACCATAACTAACTCCTGTTCTATTCAGAATTATACTTGGAACTTCTTTGAACTACTAAAAAGACTTGGAAGAAATGCTGTACCGAACTTTGTATCAAAATATCTTATCACTGCACTTGACAAAATGATAAGCTATTTAATCAACAGGAACAAAGCGTTTCAAGCAAATCCCTTCCTCAGTAATACAATGGTACTCGTTTTTAATTATAACATCTAATCAGAATCGTTTATATGATGACGAACATACAGTCTCTTGAAACTGAAGGGTAGAAGAATGGAACTATAGGCAACCCTAAAAGGCCAAGTGCACAATGCAGGGTGTAACCAAACACAAAGCCAATATTTAGCCACAGAGAATAGCACAAACACATTCACACATGCGCGCACATGCTTACACATGCACACACATGCACACACATGCACACACATGCTTACACATGCATACACATGCATACACATGCATACACATGTGTGCACACACACATGGGTTGGATGTTTTGTTTCATGGGACCCTTTCTCATGTTATATTATAACATTTCATAATGTACATGCATGTAACGATCGGAGGTTCTTCATATTAAACTGTAGACTTGGTCAACAGAGACCGCAGTTTGTTGGGGGAAATTAGAAAGTATAGTATGTTTAATGTGACCATGAGAAATACATAAAAAAAGAGGCATGGATACCCGATGTGCTGTGAAAACTGAAGACAGATTCAACGCTGGAAATAAGAGAATGATAGCCATTTGTAATATTTTACAAACTCACCAGGCAAAATACAATTGCAATTGTTACTGTAAATCACCCTCTATCTTCTTTTTCACTTCCAGCCCTAGTAATAATGAGTTGTTATTCTGATAACCAGGCTACGTCAGAAGATGTGTGGTTACATTGGGTTTGTTTTGTGGTTTGTAACATAAGAATGTCTCCTTAATGTTGATCTGTATCTATGTATAGAAGTGTTCCTGCGTCAGAAGGTAAGGGGAGGGCTCAACAAAAGGCTTTATTTGTGGATGATTAATCCACAAACCTTTGTATTGAACAGTCATAATTTTTCATTCCATTTCTTAACCAACGCCCACATCTCAACTAGGAGTGCCTTGACATATAACTCTGGTTATGAAGTTCAACGATCAGTGGCTCTCTCTCTCTCAAACACACACACAAACACACACACACACAAACACACACACACACACACACAAATACACAAACACACACATACCTACACCCTTGGAGGTTTTTCTGGGCACTGCATGGATGAAGCATGACACCATCATCTTTACATTAACATAATTAATCTGAAATAGAGGTTACTTCTTTAATATAACTTTTGAGAAAGAGAGATGATATACTTACGACAGTATATCAATTATATAACAATCAAGAAATGCCTTAGTCCGTCAAAAGGACCAAAACAGCATTACAGTAGTACAGCCTCCATCAAATTTGATTCAATATAATATACTTACTTGCTGGGACATTTAGATGGAAAATACATGATCACCTAAATATAAACTAACTGTCAGTCTATACCCTAACGGAATAAATTCTAATCAAATCCAATTTAAAAGTATACATTTTCATTATATTTATTGTTTTCTACAATATTGGAAGTGTACTTACAATGTACTGATTTTGTATATTCACATAATGATTTACAACTTTACTACAGCATGTATCAGTATGTTTGTACTTATACTTAAAGTAAGTATGGTCTCTCGAGGATAAATAAAGGTTAAATGAAATGAAATGAAGTATACTTTAAGTAATATATTATTTTGCTTGGGTAGACATATTGAAAATCACATCAGTTCAATTGATCATTTTATATACAACATTCTGAGGATTGAATTCTCCTAAACCGAACTCAATGGGTGAAATGAAAGGCAAACTCATGTTGTATTCTGAAACAACACAGTTTATGTATCTGTGAACTGAGACTCATCAACTGAACAGTCTAATAACATTAGCGATTCACAAAACCAGATCCATGTCGAGCACGATACATCTTAAACATTTACTATTGCTGCTCTCTAGTGGCGGCAATGAATTAGAGCACCATGCACAAACTGACAGGAAAAGCAGCAACTGTAATGGTTTGTACAGTGAAAAAGATGGATTGATGTTTGAGGTTTTAAGAGGGGGGAATCAATGTATTATAATTCGATTTTGCGGCAGCAACAAGATTCATCTACGGTGGCCCTGAAGTGCAAAACACACCCCCTAACATGAGTGCATCCCCCAAATGAAAACACTCCCCCCCAAATAGGAGTCAACTCCCCTCAAATAGGATGACTTGCTCATACTCATATTAGAGGGTGTGTTTTGCACTTCAGGGCCACTGTATTAATTTGTCGGTTCTTATTCATGTTACCTTGTTATTTCTAGTATGACAGGGTACATTTTTTGTAAAAGAGACTTTGGTCTAAACAAACAATATTGTATGAATAAAATACAAGCAGTTGTTCATTCTAACACCATGCAGTCATCACTGTTAATAACAACCTAGGATAATCAAATAATAATAATTTAAAAAAAGATTAAACAAAATCAGTAATGGAATGTTTCTTTCTTTCTTTTCCATGTGGATTGGTGCTGTAATATGTGTGTACGGTATGATTGGTCCATTGTTGGTCTTGGTAAGTGATCAGTGTTTGGGATGATGTTCACTTCAAATACATTCATGTGTTGGTACTCAAAATGACATTCAAAGACTTAAACAGCAGTGAAAAGCAATCTAAGATCTTGTGGAGACCATAGTGTTTTTACAATGCTACTAATAAAGACTCAGATTACTTGCATCAGTGAAAACGTGTGATTGCAAAAGAAGTAGCATAGTAACACATGATACAGTACATACAAGTCTACATTATCACCTGCTTAAACTTTCGGGGACACCCCCCAGTACATGCAGTGGATGTGATTAAACAACATAGTATTATCTATTTCTAGATGATACAATGGTGCATCCATTTCGTATCTGACAATAATCTTCTGTAATTTTTATCCTCAAACAACATGGTAATAATATTTTTTGTTAAATACTTGTTGAGGCAAATCTGGTTTAAGTGCCATAACAAAGGATTGAACAGCATCATGGCATACAGGAAATGTTGATTAACTATCACATTTTCTGCAAAATCAGACTACACTAATGTACTGCCCATACAATACTATTGGCCCCTAGCATTTCAAAGCCCCTGATAGCCTCTTTTCCTCAGACCTGGATCATAACAGTATTTGTTGTCCTTCCATTCTTTGCTGGTACTTGATTACGTTTCCCAGATGCACCAAAAACAGTACTGCTGATTTTACAAGGCTTCCACTGTGACTTCATACGTGAATCAGACATGTTAAAACAAACTCTACTTTGGTTCAGGTCTACCTCTGTTGTTGCCCACCCTCAGATCCCCCTGAGATGTTTGCGTGGAGAGCAGGGGGCTCGCCGCTAAGCCACCTCCACCTCGATCTCAATGGGCTCCACCTGGGGTTCAGTAGGGGGGGTGGGCGTCTCATCAGACTCTGGCTCGGTGACAACAACAGCCACCTGAGAGAGAGAGAGAGAGAGAGAGAGAGAGAGAGATAGAGAGAGAGAAGGAGAGAGAAAATAAATGTCTCACATATTATTCATTAGAGATCGAACAGATTGAGCACTGAGGTTGATTGAACAATGGAGCAGGGTGATCGAAGCTCTCTACGGGCAAGCTGTGCTCTACCTGAGGTCCAGGAGCCTCCACAGTTGGGGAGGCCTGCACCACCTGGACGGTAGGGGCAGCCGGAGGCCTAGTCTGGGGATACACCGGACGCTGACCACTAGACGCCTAGACAAAGAGACAGAATTCAAAATACCTGACCAACTGAATGGAGGCTGCAGCACCAGTTATGGGCCAAAGCTGCTTCCTGGCGGTTCATTCGAAACAAAAATAAGTCACAATCAGCCAAAGTCATTGTCTCACTTCCAAGCAGTGTGGTTATTGTCAACACACCTGTGTTCCACCGTTGGCCAGCACACTGAGCCCAAACAGCATGACGGTGATGCAGATGAGCAGCTCAAGTACCAAGAAGATCACCAGTGTGCCCAGGATGCCATCGATCAGGAGCTGATGGGGCCCAACGGACGGGAAGCAGAGAAAGACAGTTCAAGTGGGATTTTCAGTGTAGCAAAATACTAAATCCAAGAGATTTTTTTCCATTTGGGGAAAAAGGTTAATGTAAACTAAAAAGTGAGATTAAATCATATTTATGTCATTTTACTGCAATAAGTAAACTGTGACCTTTGACCTGAAGACATGTTATATCAAAGAAGTGTAGTATTTATTGTATCAATCACGCAAATGGTGCAACCTGCCATGTGTGCAGTGCAAGTGTTGATATTGACTGAAACATAGCCATAATAGTGGTCAATTACTTACTTTACACTGTTTCTCAACCAGCTCAGTGCATCTTCTGAAACAAAATTGCTGCAGTAAACAGTAAACACAAAGAAAGACGTGTTCCATTTTGTAAATCAAGGACCTAGATATTATAACTTTAACTTCCCCCTCATGAAACTACACTGCCCCCTAGCAGAGGTTATTTTAGTATATTGAATTTGCTGTCCCATAAATGATAACTGTATTTCTAACTGTATTTCTCATGTGAATCAAAAGAAAGTTCCTCGACTCTGACCACTATAACTTGTTATCCTTGATGGATAAAAACGTTGGCTACTAGTAAATGAATAAAATAGAATGTATATGTAATGTTCATGTCAGTTAAAGGGAGCCATGCAGACATTTTAAAAGTCATCAAAAACATGTGATGATTGGAAAAACGATTCATAACACACTTGGTGAGACGGTACAGTACTCACAACAACAATATCAATCTTTATCTAGTAAAGATGTGATTTGTTAGCTTACTGCCCATCTACTCACTAGAAAAACAGATCTAAACCATCTCTAGTCTGGCACAAGGAGGTAAATCTATGTGGACTAAAAGGAGTGAGCATGGGGAGGGGACCTCAGTCCTACTGCCGTAAACCCATAACCAAGGCTGCTATGTGGTGTAAACATTAGAAACACTTTCTTTGGGATGTGAGGCTCAGGATTCCCATCTAAAAACCTTGACCCAGAATCTCTCATTTCTTTGCGTGTACTGCTGTCCTGAGCAAACTTGTTTCGTTAAAATACATTACTATGGCAACTGTATACAGTTGTAGTACAGTGTAGCTTTATTCAGCAGACCATTTTGCTTAATCTGGAAGACATTGACGTAAATGCTGTACAGTACACACTGATAAGACAAAGTTTGTCAACTTGCCAAGTTTGAATCTTGTGACTGTAGTTTTAGATCTTTGACCACAATTCGTGGAATGAGAATGGCATCGTCCACAACTTTTCGACAAATGTTGTATTTGATGAGTTATTAATTCCATTCCATCATTAAATGTTTCTATTGATGATTACAGTCATTGGTCTTCCCCTGGTTTAACACTAGGCATATTATCCAATCACCATATCAACACCTGCTATGCCTTCAACTGATTATACCATGTATGAATGGACTGCATTTCCCACAAGGCCCCCTGGTCTTCCCACCTACTGTACATGTGAGAGAATGCTACAGGGATGGTTACCACAGCATGCAGCTCCAGTTTCCGACAGTGTTCGCAGTGGTACGAGTCCTGACGGTAAGGCAGGTGTTTGGACATGAGGCCCAGAGCAGCCGTGGCAAAAGCAGCGCTGATCAAGTGCAGCACCAGGAGACATTTGACCTGAAAAAGTTCATGTACAATTCACACTAAGATGATATGCACTCACTAACGATGTTGTCATTAACCCACCTTATCGTTGTCTTTATATCTTTATTATAGTTTAATTTAAAGTATTCTGCCAAAATATATGCTGAATAAATCCCATTATCATCCCCTTGCTACGCTTAACGTCTAAATCTTGATCATGTTGAAAATACATGAATTAAAAATAATGTAATGTGAAATATGGCTGACATTTTGCTGTCCTACTCACCCAGAGAAGAGACGGCTTTCTTCCAGCATGGACAAGGACTGATCCTGACAAGAGGACCTGAAGAAATAAAACACCCAACCCACTGATAAACAGATTGTACTCCAGAAAAACATGCCATCTATGTTTTAGAAGTTTCCTATGTTTCTTTTTTTTCTTTTTTTACAATATTTGGGTTTATTCTTTGATGAATGTGAAACTGTGTGTCATGTGACAGTTCCTTAGAATTGTTCAATCAGTTTATCACAATGTTGATGTGTCACTCTCATTGGTGTTTGCTTGTGTCCTTCAATCACCTGCACAACAACCACCATGAAAACCATAATATCACCAGTGAAGTGGACTTCATGGAGCTGAAGAACAGAGGCGCTCAGACAGAGTGTCAAGCACCCAATGATGATCTGGATAGCCTAAGAAGAAATATTGGTATAAAAGATAGACACCATTTGTGAAACTTCAAAAATAAAACGTTTAACATTGATTGGCTTGCTTGACTTGACTATCTGTCACCCCCATCAAAGTTGAACTCACCCCCAGGGTTTTAGGCTCCATCTTCTGGAAAGAGCCCACCTGACCAGAGGACAGGTTTCCAGGTGGAGGGAGGGGGTCTTGGCTTTCAATGCCCATTTTGATGTAGAAGGTGGCAGCAAGGGCAACCTACTGAGGGAGAGCTGGGAGCGAAAAAGGATACAACTGACCATTCTAAGGCTATAAAGACTGAGAAGATAATTTTGATCGAATTTATTTGGAGGAATTTACAGACAAGGCATGTTATGCCCCTGTCCAAAAAGGCGCAACTTCATGACCGCAGTCGAATTTGGCAAGACTCCAAGTATCTGCGCCATTAAATTAACCCCACTTTATCCATGCAATGTGCTGGGTGTAGGACATTCCTACGTTTCCCACTTGCACCCAAACAATCACTGAAATTGTTATGCTATAAACTATTCGTGCGAGATATAGGCTACGTATTAGTAACAATGAAGATGAGGCAGCATTTCAGAACATCTCCTGCAAACTTGGACTAGCAAGCAAGGAAACATACTCGGCCAGGCCATTTGTGCAGGTAGTTTCTCACATCAAGTCGGTAGTGTTTAATCTCTCTTACCTCCTTCGAATAAAAAAATAAAGTCGATCCTTTACTTCTGTTCTGCTTTAAATTGTGACAACGCGGTAGCACTGTTCCGTTGATGCTGATGGTGGGGGCAGAGAGAGGATAGGGGGTAGGGTGTGTGCTGCAGGTTGATGGGACGTATTTCACTGCAGTGCTGTGCTGCAGCGGAGAGCGTGTGCGTGTGTGAGCGTGTATCGGTCTTCGGTGCTTGAGGGCAGGCAGACATGACTCGAGCTTTTTTTAGAATCGCTGAGCAATGCAGATGAGATGCACTGCACAGTCTTCTGTCACATAGCTTACATCTGTTTGTCACACATGACTATCTGTTTGTTACGCATATCTTTATGTTTCACACATATGATTGATGTATGAAATAATGAAATTAAACGGAAACAGAAGGCTGTCGTTCAATAAGTTATAGTCATTGAGGATATCAGTGACTTTTAGCTGTTGCATGAAGAAGTTGCCTTCCCGCCCCTCCCCTCAGTGGTTGGTCTTGCCATTTTGATGCGATGATGCGAATTGAATAGATCTGTTAAATTGCACGTTTGGGACGTCAGTACTGAAATTTCAGACCGGTTAAATTACAATTAGTCAACTAATGTAGCCTAGTTTTTGTTATTGTGTGCTTTCCAACAAGGGGACCATAGGGATATTTTAAACAGAGATGAAATTATGGAATTTTTTGAGATGTTCAGGGGGATGTAGAGATCTATCATCTCAAAACACCCTTGTCAATGTCTGTGTTTGGGCATGTAGCCTACATATCACCAGCTTGTTGTCAAGTAGGACGAGGACAGAATATGACCTCCCCAAAAAGTTAGACATTCCACTGAGACAGTTGTAGCCCATCAAAATACGAGTTTATCAACACTTCAATAATATATTCTCATTATGCTCTCTTTTGTAGGCCATATTTCACGAAATTCTTAAATAGGTTTAATTACATGTATTTTATTGCATAAAGATTGACAAAATATGATACATAAGAAATATAATTGAAATATTAAATATACAGTACGCTACAAAACATCTAGATACCATAAACTGTATTTAAAGATCAGGTTTAGACGCTCAAATCGTGGTGACCAATCAAAATACAACAAATGCAGTCCGCAGGAACTATCTTACCCACAATGCTTTGTGTGTGGAATTACAAATACAACTATGTTTAATTATCATGAAACTGTATATACATATCTGCAAATGAACATATTATCATCATCAAATTAATATAATGCTGTTAAAGAACGCATTAAAATACTGCACAATTGTTTTTCTCACCGTAACTGGTAACTATGTTCCTACACATGGAGCCCACTGGAATGTGTAGCATAGCGTTAAAAAGGGCTTCTGCCATGTTTGGCACAGGGAGAGTGGGGGAATACCACTCTTCTTGCGGAATCGATATCAAGAGATTTCGGAAGCATAATTTTTAAGAAACGGGGCTGCTAGTGATCGTAACACGTCCTGGCGCCCCACACTATACTGTAGAACAACAAGAAATAATCCAGACTGCCAAGGCAATGTAACGTCATGACATATTCTCTTACAATTTATAAATTCTATCAAAACACATGTGATCATGATTTTTTTTTCAAACCTGTATTTATTCTGCCATATAATTTAATGAAATGTATGTAGTTTAGGTTGGAAGTCGTCTGCGCTCTAAACTAGCAAACGACTACTATTTGTGCAGGAAGTGTAACCGTACAAACTGCGCATGCTCAGCGGCTTCTCAGAATGTAGGGATGGGCCCGACTTCGTAAATAGGGTAAGGAGAATGTTTTCGATTACATTATCATTGCTTATCTTTTCGTTTCTCGATGACAAATATTTATTACTTGATGGATTGTCGATCTTCCATCAAATTAAACTATTTTGTAAAGCGATGAGAGCCAGGCTCTGGGAATGGCGGGGCAACGCTGTCGTCGCGCTGTTGTTTGTCTGTACGTGCTGCCGCACAGGGAGACGTCATTTTTAGGGGGAACGGAGAAAAGAAAAAGCATACGACGAAGGGACGTACAGTTCAGAAACAAGCGGCACGTAACCGTCACGCCGTAAATATAAAGGTTGCTAGCCGGCAGGTCCTGTTCCAGACAGTCTAAATCACGAAGCTTCCAGTTACACATTAATTTGGCGTTGCGAGAAAGCTAGCTCATTTGCGCCAGTTCACCGTATCACGCCTGGAATCATCGCGTGTTATGTGTTTAACCTGAACATTAAAACAAAACAATGCTGCAACATAGCTCTCCCGGCTTTAGCTGAAGTTACAATTATAGCCATCTTGCTACCTAGCTTCATACATTCCATATACCTTGCTATAGCCTATCATGGAGTAGTTTAGCATGAGAGGCTATGTCGCAGCTACTATAAGGAAGAAAGGAAGGCAGCTGAGAGCCTGGAAATGCAACAATTCCATAGAGTAGCTTTTAGTGACTAGATGACTTGGATAACTAGATAGATAACCAGCCAGTCGAAAGGATAGCAATACGTTTTTCTACCATGACAAAATTACACCATGCACAACTAGCTTGGGAAAAAATAATAACGTATAGGTCATGATAAAAAATAAAAGGTCTATACCATGTGGATGGGTTATACCCATGTGTGTATGATCCATCTACTGCCTTTTGGTCAAAGCTCTGTCTGTCTGCATGAAACGTTGACTGACCACACTGCCTGAGCAAATTGTAAAAACAAAACCCCCAAAACTTGCAGAATTTAAATGAGCTAATAAGCTATGTCACCATGAATTTTGTTCCTCCCTGTTAGTGTACAGGGAGCGGCCAGGAGATGGCAGACACAGAGGTTACAGTGTCCATGGGGGATGTTGTGATGGTGAAGGGTACAGAGGAGGACGATGACCCCGATGACCCCAGTAGAACACAGGTCATCCTGCAGCTCCAACCAATCACACCTGGGTATGTAGAGGACACGGGCAACGGGATCAGGAAAAAAAGATACCCTTTTCATGGATTAGTCAGACGTTGCATTTGTACACCACTACCACATAAACCACATTTGACAATCAGTGAAGGCACTCTGAACATCTTCTCTGCTGTGAGTCGGCCTTCGCGGGGAAGGTCCACTTCATGAATGTGCAGTGTGTTCTCTTACAGGATGGATGAGGAATCTGCAGAGACGGAAGCAGCTGTCGTGGCAGTTGGAGAGCACTCTGGTGAGTCAGCACGTTCGACTCGAGCCTTAGCACGCACATTCCCACTCCTTCGTTTCCCACCTGCAGAGCCTATCTCCCTCTACTTCTCCTTCACTTGCTCCTCTTTTTTGAATACTGTCTGTGTGTGTGTGTGTGTGTGTCCGTCCGTCTGTCTGTCTTCGAAGACGAAACCACAGTAGATGGGGAGGAGGTTGAGTTGGGATATCCAATCACATGTGGAGAGAGCAAGGCTGTACTGCTGATCAAGAAATTTGTATGCCCTGGAATCAATGTCAAATGTGTAAAGGTATGTGCGCTGGACAGGACGCCGGATCGGGTCAACGCACGGAAACGCGAGCAATTACAAGTCGTTTCCTCCTCCCTCTGTCTTTACCCATGTCCCTCTTACAGTACGATGACCAGCTGATCAGCCCCAAGCAGTTTGTGCACATGTCTGGTAAAGCCACATTGAAGGACTGGAAGAGGGCAATCAGGATGGGCGGGGTCATGCTCAGGTGAGTAGGCAGCTCTGGGAGATTCCTAGCCCGTGGCTGACTGGAGATCCCCCATAAGGATCCTCTGGTTTCCCCCCTGTCGTCCGGTCTAAACGCCCCATGTCTCCTTCAGAAAAATGATGGACTCTGGACAGCTGGACTTCTACGACCACAGCAGCCTTTGCACCAACACGTGTCGCAGCACCAAGTTTGACCTGCTGATCAACAACACCAAGTTTCCTCCCGACGGCAGCGGAGTGACCACGCCCACCTCTTCCCAAGGTGAGACCGCTCGCTCGTACTCCTCCAGGCGGGCACAGGAGTCACGCCCACGGTCGCCGTTGTCGCTAAGCACAGTTAAAGTCTGAAGCCTATACAACAACAAAAAATGTGATGACTGCCTGTTACATTAAGCTTTACTCTGTAATTTATTTTGTGAGTTCATATGCAGCCAGGCATTTGAGTTGTTACATGACACCTGTAGCTATTAACACACACACATGACTGGTTTGCTAGACAACAAGTTGGAAGATATGAATATACAAAATGCTCTGCCCCTCCCTACCCCCCTTGGAACCGCAGCACAGATAGTCATAGGAAACGGTGGGCAGGTGTCGCTGGGAGAAGATAGGACGGATGTCCTGAGTGGTGCTATGGAATGGAGCTCCGCCAGCCTGGCTCTGGAGACGACAGAGAAGAAGGAGACCAGCGAGATCTCAGGTGAGCTCCCAGAATGGCCCCACCCCCTCAGTGACATCGCGTGTCCCTCGGAACGACCCCTTCCCCGCGTCAACGCGAGCGTGACTAAAAAAAGAATCCCCCGTCGACTGTTTTTTTGTTTTTCCAGAGGAGACCCTGAACTTCTGGAAGGGCATTGTGGACGTGGGTCTGATGGGGGAGGTGGTGACCAACATCAGCACGGAGCTGCTGGAGATGCTGAAGGGCGTGCAGCTACGCAGCGAACAGGCAGCCGTCCAGGACTCTGGTGGGTGGCCCTGCACACCTCGGCAGGGAGGCACGGGGCACACCGCATAGTGGTTTCGAATGACTCATCGTCAGAACCCGTTCCAACATTCCTCTGCTAGTCACATAACCGTGCCGGAACCTCCTGTTATGTCAAAAAAAGAAGGCTAGTTATTTATGTTCTCTGATAAGTTATGGACAGATTGAGGAAGGTATCGTGGCTGAGAGTCATCATGCCTGCGTCTCTCATTCAGTGTGGTATCCCTTGTTTCTTTTTCTCCCTGTGATGTTGATCTGTTGACCTTTGCCGCGCGCTGCCGTTGTCGGTTGAACTGACTTTTCGATCTGACCTCAGATTCCTGTCTGGTGGAGGTGGCCGTGCTCAGTAACCTGGCGCAGGTGTTCGGCCTGCTCGACAACGTCAAGCGGATCGTGGAGAAACGGCGGCAGGAAATGGACCCGAGCCAGGAACAGGAACTCAACACCCTCGACAGTAAGTAGGCGGGAAGAGACCGAGGGCTAGATCTCTAGACTCACCACTCTTAATATCACCATGATCTGATAGGACCAAGAAATATGACTTAGAAGCAAACCGAATAAACACAAAACAGCAACCCGAAGGCTGTTCTAGAATCTAGATACAGGCGGTTAAAGGTCTAGGAGAGGGGGGGTGTGTGTGTGTCCTAGTACATTGCTAATTTAGCTCAGGTCAGTAAGTGTATCATCTCTCGAGTGAATCCTGGAACCTGATTTGCTCAGATCTGGAGCAGCAGTTGGAGGAGCAGAAGAAACAGCAGCAGGCCAGGGTTCTGCTGTCCAACCCACCGCCCGTCAACAACGTAGGCCAGGCCTCCGGGGGCACGGCCAAGCGGCAGGCCAAACGTCCCCGTCTCCAGCGGCCGGCCTCCACCGCGCTCCTCACCTCCACCGTCACCCAGCAGGCCACCCTGCAGCCCCAGCAGTTCACGGTCCTCTCCCCCATCACCATCTCCTCCATGGGCCAGCCCTTCACCATGGCTGGCCTGCCCATCGCCACCATGGGCCAGTCTCCCAACACCGTCACCCTGCACACCATCCCCGCCAACACCCAGCTCTTCACCCGCTACATGGTGGGGGGCGCAGACGGCAAGACGGAAACCTTCACACTCCACCCGTCCTCCGGGCTCACTCTGGTGGGCACCACCATGCAGGACCCCAGTCAGCTGGGCACGATGGTCAGCCCCATGGAGCTGGTGCAGCTGACCCAGCAGGGCTCCTGCATGGAGGGGGATGTGATGGGCGGGACGGTCCTGGTGCAGGAGGGGGAGGTGGACGAGGGCCAAGGACACACGGTGATCGAGATCGACCCGGCTCCCGGAGAGCAGGCCATGGGGGTGATGGAGCTGCAGCTGGCTGGGGAGGCTGGTGGGGAGGGGGCCACCATGGTGGTCCAGGGGGGGATGGAGATGGCCATGGTCACCGGGGGGGAGGGCGAGGTGGTGGAGGGGGAGTCGGAGGAGACGCTGGGGCACATGGAGGGTCAGGCTGGGGCAGAGGGTGTCCAGGGACTGCATTTGGATGCCAATGGACAGTTGTCAGGTCTCCGTATCATGGTGATCGAGGAGGGGACTCAGGTAGAAGACAAGGATAAATGAGAAAAAAAAACTCACCCCCACCCCCACCCACCCACAACCGCAGGGATGAACTGAACACTGGTGGGCTCACAGCATGGAGCTGCCTCAGGCTTGAGATGGCCTCATTGCTGTAGTCCTTCATAGGGATGTCCTCTATTTCAGTTTTGCAGCTCCGTAGATTTGTATTATTATTATTATTATTATAAAACAATATAACATTGCAGACAGGCACAGGATCTTACATGCAATCAAATGAACAACGTCAACGCGAAGACACCAGAATGCACTATTAGTCAGAAAGCCCTGGGCCGAGGAAGGGTTATCAGTTTGGTTGATAGATCCCAGCTGGCTGTCTCTCTCACGGCCCTGGCCTGGTGGGGGTCCTCTCAGCACCACCGTGGATCTGAGGTCAAGAGGAATTGCACTGTCCAGTTGTGCATACGTTATAATGTGTTTTTGCACTGTGTGTAGAACTACAGATTAACTTCTGGGAACATAGCAACACTGTATTACGACTGTTTGCTCCCCAACACCCTTGTTAGAAAAGAGTGTTTTCCGAATCCCCCTTTTGCAGCTTTGTACTGCACCGCTTTTAACACAACATGGAAAAGAGAAGAATTCAAGGTACTCACTGTTGGATACCGAGGGTCATCTCTGTTTTCTTCTTTTCACAAAAAATATGTAGTTATTTTGTTTACTTCTTTTGAAGGTTGCTTCTTCACTGTTTTTGAATGAATATGCAAGCTCTGTTTTAGACAAAACAATTTACTGCTTCGCTGCCCCCCTTAGATTGTGTTTATTTTCAGATTGTTTTCTCTCACAGTGTATATACACAGTATCATAGATAGAAAAGGACCTACTCACTTGTTGTTAGTCAGTTCAAGTCTGATGTTTAATGTTCAGCCAAGTTTACCCTCATATGGACACGCCCTAGATCAAAAGGAAAAACAAACTCTGTATTTTTTAACCCAAACGCACCTCCAATATTGACTTTAGGGGTCAATAGGGTGCGTTTCAATGCCTTGAATTAACAGATGAGGGTATTTGCATACAGACTTTGTAATGTGTTTCAATATCAATAAAAAAGTTATTTGGTCAAGTGTTGTTCTTGCTTCCTTCTACCACCAGAGGGAAGCATATGCACCCTGCATTTTATGTTTGGGTTTACCTGGAAGTCAAGGATGGTTGCAGAATAAATATGGAGGAAAATACTGTCTGTCTGAACCTTAATCTCCATGTTGCGGCCTGTCACGCCTCCTGCGGTGTGAGGTGTAATCTGCAGTCTTATGGGTGGGACCGCTGATCTGAGGCCTTGTCATCTCGGCTGACTTGTGATGACAGGGCCCATGGATCGTCGTTTATTCGAACCAATTTTTTCCTCTGGCTTTCTCAGATGTGAGACGGAGGGTATATGATCCGCCCACAGACCGACAGACTACACGCACACCAGCCGCAGGTACACGAGGGACACAAACATCTGGCACACAAGCAAATGGTCCATGTGTAGGCCTAAGGACAGTCTTTGTACTGGTTTAACAAGGGACTGATCCCGCTAGTACTGCAGCAGAGAGGTGGGTGGGTTGACAGGTGACTTCCATGAGTCAGGGTGGAGTGATGGCAAACACGTAAGATGAGGCCATCCCCCGTGCTGTTGGGATTGATTGATGCCAGTCAGTCACGGTGTCAGCCGTCAGTTTGAGGGTTGATTGGTGTTTGACAGCGTCAGCAGATAGTATTGACAGGGACTAAATATATTTGATCATAGATTATGAATACTTTATAAAGCAAGTACATGTCTTACCTTTCCAAACAACTGCACCAGCCTACTTTTGAAAGAGAAGCTGCTTTACTTCACAACATCGTGCCCACTGAGCTACTTTCTGCCATAGCTTACGGCTATGCATCAAAACAGCACTCTTTTTTAAAAAGTTGCTGGTGGGTATAACTCAGTGGTAGAGTGATTGACTGCACAGCTGGTGGTCCCAGCTTCACATCCCCCTCTGTACATGACTTGGGATTAAAGAGTCTTCGAAATACATACAAACGTGTTATGTTGTGTTATGTTGTGTTGCTATTGGAAGATAAACACCATGTCTTCAAAATACATGTTGTCAGTGTCAGTGTTGTCACCTTTCAAATCTCCCTAAAAGGATTAACTGTACCTGATGATACAGTGTGCGCATGTTTGTTGTCACTGACTAGGAGGCCAAAAAAAGTGAGTTGAGGTGTTGAGTCATGCATTATACTGTATAGCCTGCTAAAGAACCCACTCAGATGAGCTGGAACAGCATGACAGGGGCTTGAGGAGGGAAGTCGGGCTCAGACGACCTGCTTTCTGTGTTTGCCAAAGCAGTGGTGAATCATCACCAGGGTTGTGACGAGAACAGACACAATGCTGGCAGTACCCTGCCACCCTGCGCCACTCTGTGCCAGCCATGCTGGCATGCAAAGACAAAGTCAAGCTACTTGTGACAGAAGGTGTGAATTTCCTGTTGGGAGTTTGACAAGTGGAAAAAAAGGAGACGGGCAGAGATGTAGGCAGGAAGGGAGAGACAGAGGGAGAGAGTTAGAGAGATAGACAGGGGTGTGAACTCTATCAGTCACCGGGTACGATAGGAGAGTTCTTGTTTACACACAGCCGGGGCGATTGGCGAGCGATTGAGGCACGGATCGTCACCTTGTCTGTCATGGCGACGGCCTATCTCCCTCGTCTTATCTCTGCCTTAGACAGCGGGCCGCTCTCAAAGAGAATGGCTAGAGCTTCTTTTGCGACTGATCCCCATAAATCATCCCTTTTCTCATCCCTCCATTTGATCCTTCCTGTATCCTCCTCCTTTTCCAGGCGGAAGGTTTTACTTCTTCTTCTGCTTATCTTCCGTGTGACCCTGACCTGACACCCTCGCAACTCTTGAAAGATACTATACCAAGAATTAATAAGCAACTTTTTTTTCTTCTAAATTTGCACCTTGGGTCAGAACTGAACAGGTTTTTGAAACACAATCAGCAATCTGAGTCATTTGCTCATATTGTTCAGTCGAACAATGGTCATCAGTTGCTCTTGCAATACATATCTCTTGCCTCGTAGATATTCAATCAAAGCCATTCAAAATGTTCTTTGGTTCATTGAGCTTGAATATAGTGGTTCCATCTGCATATTGTTTTGTACTTTTTTTGTATCTTTTTTTGACTAAAAGCCTGACAAGAGAATACAAAATCAGTGTAGGATGTTTAATGGCCCTGACTCATAACCCCTCATCTACTCTGCAAAGAAAGTACAGACCACCACGGAAGTTGAACTTAACATCCAAATAACGTTTTAGATAGACTGTGCATGGCGTTGGCGCTCATTTTGATCTGTGTATGATGTACAAACAGGAAGCTTGTTAGCGCTGATCGACTGACGCTGATTAAATGAAAGGAAGTAAAGCACTTATATTAATGTGCAGGGGATGATGAGGGACGTTGAGAGATTGGGGGCCAAACGAGCCCTGGACTGGAGAGGAATGCATCACTGTTGGAGATGTAAAGGCCATGGCTGCTGTGCTGGAGAGATGATGGACAGTTATTCTGAGCTGGAGCTTCAAAGGGGGGGGGGTGAGAAGAGGTGAGAGACAAGGAGAGAACGAGACAGTGAGACCGAGTCAGAGAGAGAAGGAGAGAGACAGACAGAGATAGTCAGACCGAGACAGGAAAGAGATTTAAAAATGAAGGAATGCTTTTGTTGGGAGTTTGAGTCGTAACCAGATAGATGAGTGACTAAGACGAGGATTTCAAAAGAGGAGCTGCAGGACTTGCCTACTTCTTCCGTTAAAATGTTGGAGATAAACTGTTATCGCTCTACAGAGAGAAACTTGCTTAAATGGAAAATTATCATTTTAAACGATGTGCTTTGTGGAGCTGGTCTAGATAATGTAGACAGGCACATAGATAGAGAAGTGAGAAGAAGTTAGAGCAACTGACTAAACACAAAGTCGCATCAGACTTGACTCTGACCTGATTGGTTGGAAGGAAAGTAGTTGAGTTTGGCTTGTTGGAATTCTATGTGGGTGTGTGTTTGTGGTGTGTGTGTGTGTTTGTGGTGTGTGTGTGTGTTTGTGGTGTGTGTGTGTTTGTGTGTGTGTTTGTGGTGTGTCCGGATGTTATTCATATACTACATTATCATTCTGTAAGCACAAATGTGGCTGTTGCTAATGATTGCTGTTTTATAATAACCACTAATTGCTATGCACTGTGTAACCCTCGCAACCTCCCCAGTGCATGCAGAACCTGGACCAGAGCTTATCATGTAAAATAAACATAGTTAGTGGTATTGCTCCCTCATGAGGTCAATTTTGCTGCAAGGTGCTGCTTAGAACGATAAGGCAAAGAGGCACAATCAACACCCCTTTTTACAGCTTATCAGTCTGCTGGAGGGCTCCCTGGACCCAGGTAGCTTGTAGACTGAGCTGGCTGAGGAGAGATCTGTATTCCCCCCCACAGTCTAAGCTCCATGGCCCGGTACCCGATTAATATGGACCTGTTGTCACCTCCCTTCATCACCAGGTGTTGCTAAGTTCATTCTCTGCATGTTTTTATCGGGACCCCCCTAGGGTCACACGTAATTGCTCTGCGCTGATGAGAACCGCATGGCTCAGAGTACCATCTCACACTGTGATTACGCCGTGCGAGTGAGGGGCGGAACCGGCGATAGAAAGAAATATCCAACTCATGTCATCAGGGTGGGTGAGAGGCTCTGGCCTCTCCTGCTTCTACAAAGCCGAGCCAGCTTGAAATTGTCTGACATAAGACCAGAAGTCCCTGGCATTAGGAGACTTAAGCTCCCTAATCCCCACACTGTGGATGATTCAGGTGAACGTTTGACATTTGAAACATTTCTTGCTGTGTGTTTCTAAACTAGTGTGGGGGCTGAGGATTTCTGTGTGCTGAAGTTGGGCTGGAATCACGAAGTACCTTCTGCCAATTCGAAACAACGGGAGTAACAGTTGTCTGTTTATGCATGCTTGTGTGTTTCGGGGAAGATGTGTGTGTGTTTATGGGTGTGTGTGTGTGGGTGAGAGAAAGTTTGTGTGCTTGTGTGTCTTTCCAGTGTGTATATCGCGATGTTTGCCTACGTGGGGAGACACCGATTAAAAGGAAGATGTGGGTGGCAGCCTTGCCCAGATTCTGACAAGTCTCCGTTCTTCTGGATATGAAAATAAATGCTGACGAGGGGGGAAGCGGCAGGGCGGCACGGGTGTCAGCCAGGGAGAGATGGCTCCTCAGTCTGACAGGCCGACGCGCCTGGTTTGCATTGAGATGCAGAACGCAGCCCGATGCCCCGACCCACCCACCCACCTCCCTCCCTGTTCTCTCAGCTCTGCTGACAGGGGGAGGGGGACATGTGGGCCGCCCAGACACAGCAAAATGTCCCATATCGGTATTTCGGTGTGACTATTGCTGATAGTGCTCCTCCACTATTTCACCTCTCCACAGACTTCTACTCGGCTCCGCCTCACTTTGACTGTCACTGCGCTGTCCTCTGACACCCGGGCCTTCCCCGGGGGCTGTTTTTCCGACTCACATTCTTTGCAGACTCAGAGAGCGCAGATATACTGAGAATAAGCAGTGATGTTGCTGGCAGTTGCTTTCTTTTCCGTACGCCTTAGGCTCCAGCTTGCTGCTGCAAGATGACATTTAATTAAAAACAAAAAGTAAAGCACAAAGGAATTGCATGACCTTGGCGATCTTGACAAATTTGCAGTGATTTATTTAACACTACTTTAGCTGTAAATGATGGCCGTTATAAAGGGTTTTCTTACAAATGTTTCCAGATGCGTTTCTGTAGAATATACTTAGTTAACAGACAGTTAAATTGATTTTATGTCCTCAAACAACCTATATTAGTTGGAAAATTGATTTGGATAGAATTAAAACAACATAATTGCACTTGTAGATAAATTATTTCTGAGATTTGGCAAGTATCATTTTATTCTGTTTGTTTTCTGCCTTAAGGTTGGTAAGAATTAATTGACTATTACCATCGTTTATACAGCCTGCAGCTAATTAAGTATATAAATAACCCTGCATACAATGTCCTGATCTTTCATCTACACTCATATCTATGGTAATATTTGTGCGTCATGCCCGGTCTGCACATTAAGAAAGCCTACAGCATTGTCTGGAGAACTTTGTCACTTTGTATCCAAACTTCTTGGGTAAGGCTCTTTCTCATTCAGTGTCCAATCGGTAACAACGTTGCATTTTACTTTGCTTTTATAGTTCGTTTTTCTGCTAGGATCCTGCATAATGTTGCCATATGCTGATACGTTCTTAATTAAACAAATTCTAGCTGATAATTTCAGTGCATGAAGAATGGGATAGAAAAAACATTGCTGATTAGTTTGTCTTAAAACAAACTGCTTGATTTGCATTCCACACACTCACTGGTCCAACACAGTGAAGGCAACAAAGAACACAAATGAAATGCTTTTTAAATCAAAACCATCTTATCTTCACACTCTGCTTCAACATTGCTAAGATAACTTGCTGTGTTGTACAACATCAAATGTTTGCAAATCTGTTGGCACTCAAGCCAGCTGCCAAGACCGACCCTCCCTGTCCATAAACTGGTGGCAGTGACTCCATCCGTCGTCTGTCTGTCTGTCTGTCTGTCTGTCTGTCTGTCTGTCTGTCTGTCTGTCGTCTGTCTGTCTGTCTGTCTGTCTGCTGTCTGTCTGTCTGTCTGTCTGTCTGCGTCTGTCTGTCTCTGTCGTCTGTCTGCTGTCTGTCTGTCTGTCTGTCTGTCTGTCAACCATGACCAACAATGACTGCCCTCTACAAAAAAAGGGAGACAGAAACTGCACCACAATATCTTAACGTTCAGGATATTATTCACACACACATGCTTTTGTATCAATTCGGCACTTTCTTTTCCAGATGAAAGTGTTCCGGAGTTACATTTTTGTCCTATCAACGACGACTCAACAATGGGCTGTTTTTAGAATCCCCACCTGGGGGCGCCGTGGGCCTGTAAGCAAGCGCCCATTCTTGCTTTAGTGCAAAGTAAGTGTGGCATTACAGTAAAAGCTCTTTTTGAATTCTTTGCCCTTACGTCAGCTGGAGCGGCTCAAATGTGCCTCTGTGTTTCACGTGGAGGGTTCGGGACCAACAGTGCTTCAGCAGGAATTCAGCAATGAAAGGGGTCGGGCGTCCAACTTCTCTGCAGTCTTGCCGGAGTTTGTAGGATTTCATCCGATAACTGAGCTGGACTAAAACGTCAAAATGAATACCGGAGCATTTCTGCTGATGCTTGTCGTTCGGATCTACGCCGATAATATGGAAGGGCCAACAGGTAAATACCGTTGTTGTGCGGGGGGCAATCACTGCGCACCTGTGTAAATGCACTGTGTATTGCAATACATTCATTTACCCAATGTACGTTGTAGCCTAAAACACCTTTCGGATACTCTGTATGTGCCGTATTTTACTGCTTGTATGTTGAGACAAAACTAAGATGTAGCCTAGTGTCCTCGGAATATCATTTGATTGAGATGGATCGTCCGGAAAGTCATTTGGGGATTTGCCTTATAAAGTTGATCACCACGACATTGTGTCTTTAAAGTTAGTGAACATCTTTTGGCTGGTTATTTTGTAGTCAAGTTATCTACTAATAGTAGCAAAACTTTATAGGCACATCTTTTTATTTGTATTAAGCCTATACTGCATCAACAAACGTTCAGTGCTTATTCATTTTTTTTTCTGTTGGCTTATTTTGAAATATTAATTAATCATGATGAAAACAATTTCGTATTTACATTTTTGTATTAGTTATTTTCACTAACTCAACAGCACGCCCGATTGGACGGTTTGTATTGTCAAGAATATTCTCCCTCTCCCTTTCTCTCTCTCCCTTTCTACCTCACTCTCTCTGTCTGACACATTCACATTCACTCGCTGATGCACAAACACAGATGGGGGAAGGCATTTGTCATTTTGTTGTAGTGTGAAAGTCTCCTAAATGGTGGCATTTGTGGTGGCTAAGTGGTTGTAAATAAAACGGAAAACATTTTCCTATGATGAAGTTCTTTTGAGAAAAATAGCATTAACAAGCACGCCTCTCGCATCAGTTTCACCGTCATGAAACCCAATACAAATCTTTTGTCAGTGTTCAAGCTTGCAGAGACAGGTTCACGGATTTAAAGCAACTTTAGAACTGTATCATTTCCCTTGGGACATACGGATGCTATGTCGTGCTCAGAAAGACAGACAACTGTAGTCTTTAGGGACAGTCCTGCTCTGACTAACGTTCTCACGCGAGAATAAAACTTGAGTTGTCCTTAACGATGTGAAAGCATTTGTTTCTCTTACGATTATGTTCAAAGATATGTCGGCTGTTCCCTTGGGTGATGCTTGTGAGTGTTATAAATACTCTGGCAGTGGGTATCTCTTACTGCAACCAAGAACGTTACTCTGAACAGTTGTTCAACTGACTCCCACTCAAGCAGCTCATAATGTTAATGCATGTGGCTGCTGTTGGAACCCACACTGTAGCCTACCTTAACTTTCTCATTAGCAATGCAGATTCTTTTTTTTAAAGTGGCACCTATTATATAAACCAGGTGGAATGTAGGCAGTGTTGTATGGTGTTTTTAAGAATCTTCTGGTATCTTTATGAGGTTCGTCCAAGCCTGTAGTTTTACCCCATGACTGACACCCCCCACCCCTCATCCCTATTAGCTTGGCCCTGATGAAGTGGACCAGGAAGGTAATGTAATCCGAACTGGCTGGAAAAGAGCCCACTTCTCTGCTGCCCTAAAACACAGCGTGTGACCGTCTGTGATTTGGGGTAGTGGGGGTGAGTAGGGGTGGGGTGAAGAGAAGAGCGGACAGTGTTATGACAACGTAGGCATCAGGGGTTAGAACAAGGACGCCAGGGGGTAGGGGTACAATGTCCTGTGCCAATAGAAAGTCAACCAACAGACTGTGCATACACAGTGATGTATGTATGAGCAGTAGCAGTGACAGGGAACAACACACAGTTATGATTAACAGACATGTTTGGTTTGGGGAAAATACAGTAGGCTACAAATCAGTACAGCCAAAAGTTGCGCAGTAATTCACATAGTGAGCGTACCCATAGTTTGACCCACATTTTAATCATAATAGTTATTTTAATCTCTTACAGTTAATACATTCAACAAATACCATGTATAACATGTATAACAGTCATAATCAGTCCTCCCAAAAAACGACAGAATACCTTTACTTCTGATAATCCTCAGGTTGTCATCACGTATGTAATGTAGTTAAAGTATTTATCTTTCATCTCTTGTATGACCTTTTTTAATTTTGAGTAGAATAATTGCATTTACATAATTAATGTAGTTGAAGACCCCGGTGGCCTAAAAAGTAATTACTTTTAGAAACACAGTGGTAGGTACTTGTGGAAGGTACTTGGCAAGCTTTCATACCTGTGTATATGTACATTTTAAATGATTTCAGTGTCAAATATACATGTATATGTATATATATGTATTGTTGTTATAGATTCAAAAAATAATTTCCTCCTATCTTGGCTTGTAAAGCTAGATGTTTTTGTAGTGGAGTTTATTTTCTCTGAGAGAGATCAACTTCTTTTTGCAGCGCTGGGTGAGATGGTGCAAGACACTGCTGCCCCCAGGGTTCTTTATTCTTTCTGTCTCAATTTAAACGTTGCGTTCTCCCATTCCCCACGGGCCCTCTGCCTATTCTCTGTATTCAAATTTAAGTCTTGATGTTTGGACTTGTTCTCCATTAAGAAGCAAATTCTCTTTTCTGAAGATAATTTTTGTGGATGCCCTTTTCAGAACCAAACGGTCTCCTTCTGTAATAAATCACTGATTGCTTGTGCATCTTTGTTTACTCGTCCAAAAGTTTGTGTGTGTTGACAAACGGATTATGCCTCAGCCAGGCAGCTTGGTGCAGGGAGCCAAACTCCCCTCAATGCCAGCAGAGTGTTGGAGACATGGTGTCACCGTGACCCTGGCGACGGGCGCGGTTGTCACGATCGCCATCTCAGCATTCCGCAGCACCGCGTTTCCACGCATTCTGACGCTGATCGTCCAGGACCGCTTCTGCTCGTGTCACAGCGGCGTGTCTGGCCATCAGCGCCAGGCTCTTTGAAGAAGCTGACAGCACTGCCGCCCCGCCTGCCCCAGACCCACCGGGCCTCCTGGGGATAAGAGGGGCGGGGGGGGCGTTCAGCTGTCATTTCACTTCTCCAGGTGGTACCAATGTGTTGCTTCTCCCTCAGCACCGACAAGCCATTATTAGACATCTGGCTCGGTGCCAGCAAGGTTCGCACTTTCCTGTCAGTTCTCCTCCTAACATACTGAGACACTTCAGTTAACTTCTCTGTTGTTGACATGTTCACTTAAAGCTCGAGGCAAATGCCAACTCGGTAATCAACTTAATAATCGGGAGAACACGCGTCTCCTAATTGCCATGGACGTCATGGATTTCTCGTTCCCAAGTGTCTCATTTCATGAGTACAACCGCATCGGAGGCTTTAAACGCTGTCGTAATTGTTGCCTCGCTCTTTTGGTTTCCTTTTAGAAAGTTCGTGGGACGGAGTGGGAAGAATCAGGGATTGTGGGGGAAAAAAGCGAATACGTGAGGCGTGTCTGTGATGAATTGTCTGTTTCTACAAGAGGAGGATATTCCTCTACCAGAGTTTCCTGCGACAGTTATATGCAGAGCAGCGCTTGCCCACGGAGATTGGCTGCCCCCTGTCACTGCCCTAGCAATGGAGAAACTGGTAGCTGGAGGACTGAATAGATGACACCTCTGTCTAAGCTGTTTTTAACAAGTCTCAGAAAGGTTAGCATGTAGGTGACAGACCCTGTCTCACTCTTCTGTCTGTCACCTTCCTTTGTGAGTAATCATTTCAAAGTGACCTGGCAAAGTGTCAAATCTATGAACCCATGTTGTGTCTCTGGCTGTCAAACCAATGCAGACAAACAAAAGAAAACCGAAAACCCGCGTCTGGGAAAATTCTTGTTCTATGGGATTGATTCGTGCATCATTTGGCCAAATAGAATATCATTATTCTCGCAGTGAAATTCGTTTGCGGGAAGTCGGGTGTGTGATGTGCTTGTGTCTTGTTTATCTGGGGTGACTGTGACAATGGGACTTAACACGCTACCTGAGGAGAGCTAGTCAGACGCTGGTGTGATATGATGTGTGTCCACTCTGTCAGCTGTGTCCATCACAGTGGAGACGTATCTCTGCCTTGGACAGACACCCAGGAATTTTCACAATGAACATTCTTTGATGGACCTTCACCAAAGGTGTGTTTACTTTCTGCTTAGACAATTGCCCCCAGCGATCCCCCTAAATGTCTGCCAGGGAGTCGGACCCGTCCACGCTGAGCCATGACAGTGAAAGACTGGTGGCGGTTTAGTGGGAAATGGCGTCGGCCTATTTCTGCTACAGAATGACATAACCATGGCAACAGGATCAGCAGTCGGGTCGAAGTTCAGCCGCGCGGTGGTTCTGGCAGCTCTGACAGGGAATGTGATTTACTGTAAGATGGAGATGACAGTTGGGCCAGGCTGCAGAATAACAGCCCCTTGCCCTCACACACGCACACACACGCACACACACACACGCACACACACACACCAACACACACAAACACATTCGCCTTGGATCGCCTCTCTGCCTCAGCTTTGGGCTAAATAATGGCCATATGCCACTAGCTATTTCTTATCCTCCCTCCCTCCCGCCCTCCCTCCCGCCCTCCCTCCCTCCCTCCCTCCGCTACTCTCTCCTCCTTCCCATCTTCCTCTCTTTATCTTTCTGTATTTCCCTCTTCAAGTCCACTGCATATTAAGTTCACAATCCCCAGTCTCATTAGTGTCGAAGGTCAGTCATACAGTCCTGATAAACTTGGGTTTGGAGATGAACTGTCGGCCCTCATTTAATGTAAAGATCCCGGTCTCGTGTTTGACCTTAAAAAGCAGCCCTCACTGATAAGAGCCGACCTGCTGGGCATCAGCTGAACTCCCATCACTGCTGAAGAGATGTTACAGTGTACAAAGGAGCCGTTTGAACTTATCTAACCGGGGGCGTTCCAAGTCCCACTGCAACGCCAGAGATATTAAAGTTGAACAGAAAAGTTAAAATTGTTACGGGGTTCGAATAAAAAAAAGAAGTCAACCAGGACTGTGTCCCTGTACGAAGCGAACAAGGTCACAGCAGTGGCTGTTCCTGCATCAGCCCAGCCTGCTGAAGGTGAAGTTTGAACACCCCCCCCCCTCCCTCATTCCCTCCCCACATCACCGGGGGCGATGCGGTGTGAGCAGCAACACCTGTGCGACTTCTTGTCACCACAGGGAAACTCACAGGGGGGCCTCTACTCCTCCTCCCACATCATCCCTCTCTCTCACTTTCTCTCTCTCTCTCTCTCTCTTTTGCAGTTACTTCCTCCTTCCTACACTTTTTACCATCTCCAGACACACACAGGCACACGCACGCACGCACACTCCCTCCTTCCTTCTGTCTTTTATCCAGCGCAGAGGGGCCCGCTTGGCTCTGAGTCAGAAAAAGGACGATGTTTTGGCAGGTACGCGAGGAACGGCACCTGGGACAACAGCTGCTGTGTTTGCCTCCCATCGCACCTCCATCAAGCAGAGGGTGAAGCTCTCTGGCCCCTGCACCAGGATGCCGAGGAACGCAGGGGGGCTCACTTTTAGACCGCGCTGCGGCCCTCACCTGCATACCAATGAACCGTCCCCAACCCCGGGCATGTTTGCGTTCGTGATTTCATATGGAACACACGCCTAGGATTATGGGAGGAATCCAAGCAGCCCTCGGTTTGTTGTGATGCATTACGATGGGAGGATGGAGAAGGTAGCCTGGAGGTGATTTGATATGCATGTGATGGCAGTGGCGGAGGGACATTGATTCACAGTAATAAGCATCTGTCGCAGTCCCCAGACATGAGGGACTTTCAGCTTTTCAGGTGTAGGTGTCACTAGTTTCACAGTGGGAGAAGGAGAGTGTGTCAGAGAGAGAGAGACCGAGTGTGTCAGAGAGAGATAGAGGGAGGGTGTGAGAGACAGAAAGAGAGAGAGGCCAGAGACTTATAGAGGACAAGGAGGAGGAGAGGCTATCGATTACAGCCGGACAAGCTGTCGGGGAACAGCTCGGAAATCAGCTGGTGCTCGCTCTCTTCCTCCAAGTCCTTCTTTCCCTTTTTCTCCTTGATCTCCCAGCTCAGAGTCAACATGCCATAAATAGTTTTTGGAAGAGAGGAGAGGTTGAAGTTCCCAGACCCCCCCCCACACACACCCCCACCCCACCACCTCCCCCGGCCCCCGCCTGCCCCTCCCCGAGCCCCGAGCACATGTGCCCCTGTGCCCTCGCGGCCTTTAACCCTAATCCTGGCATCCCGAGTGTCTGAGCCCCAGCATTGCTGCTGTCTGCACAGATGGTGTTGTGACCAGGACGGAGTGAGACACCAGAGATGATATCCAGATGAGGCCGACCAGACGAAAGGGATGAGGTCACCTCAGACACAATAGCGGGCCTACCGCTCGACGCTCCGCGGCCGACATATGTCGCTCGCGACCTTTGTAGGGCGACCTAGAAAAAGGGGCCTGCTTAAAACGGGTAATTCAATCAAAGGAACTGGCTCAACCAGTAGCTTGTTTTTACTTGTTCTATTTAGAGGGGAGTAGTCGTTGCCAATGCTAATATATCACGCACACGAAGCTGAAAGGCTGAACGCGTCATCTAGTTGGAGCCGTGTAGCCAGCCCTGGTTCCTCCTCCGGAGTCTTCATCGCTCGGTCCAAAACAGAAACGAGGAGGAGGAAGAGAAGGCATGGAGGACGCGTAGACAGGTCTTTGTTAAGGTCTAGTCATCCCCGCCCCTTTCCGATCTATTTCTATGAAAGTCATGTACCCCATAAACATGTACAGTATATACATATAGGAAGACACTTGAGCGATAGCCTATTACATGAGTGGAGAGAGCACCTCATGGAGAGCCAGAGGGGGGTGAGGTTTTGCGAGCCGCAGCCAGGAAAAGGGATGCCAGGGAGTAATGCGTGACATGTTTGTCACTGTCACTCTTCAGGGACGATTCCCACATAAATAAGGTAGCCTGCAAGTCTGCCTGCCACGCCCACTGGGTATTGTTCCCAGTCCCAGACGTGTGTAATCATATGCAGGGGAAAGTAGGTTATGAATTGTTTTCGTGTCTGCATACTCCCTACCCCCCCCCCACCACCACCCTCCTCCCTCTCGCATCCCCCTCATCCACTCTGCCAACGCTGTCACCCACTTCTTGACTGGACTGTAAAACCAGCTCATAATTAAAGTAGCCAATCAGGGAGAGACGGAAGACAGAGAAACTAAGAAATAGAGAAAAAGAAAGAGACGAGGGGACGTGAGGGGGATGTTGAGAGAGAGAGCGAGAGAGAGAAAGCGAAGGGGTTGAAGGGAGAGCGAGAGACAGACGCGTAGCTGAAGTTTGAACTCCGATCCTACTGGGAATGGCCAAATGTCTATTGTGGAAAAAGGAACAATGAGATTTGGTGTGTGTGTGTGTGTGGCGGGAAGGATTAATTAGGAATGCAGATTAGGGTTACTGTCAAGAGTGTCAGTTTTTTTTTGTCTCCCCCTCTCCTTAGCGACAAGAAGAGAGGACTTGAGTAACAAGCTGCTTAACCCTCTTAGACATCAATCTGGGCGTCCTTTTTTACCTCCTCTGGCCGAAACAACATCATGGGGCCCATGTGTCGACTGTGTTTAATTAAGAATCAGCTGGAGAGGGATTATATGCCAGGGTAGAGTGATCAGAGGAGGCAGGGGAGAGAGAGGAAGGGGAAAGAGAGAGAAAGTGAGAGAGGGTATTAGTGTGGATGAAGAGAGAGAGAGAGAGCATGAGGGAGAAGGAGAGATGAGAGAGGGGTGGAATTAGTGTGGAGAGAGAGGGTGGACATGGAGAGAGAAGGGAGTGATGAGTTGACAAGAGCGTCAGAGGAGAAAGTGGAGACGAGATAGATGAGAGGGCAGAGAGCGAGAGAGAGAGGCTGTATTTGAGGACTCATTAACACAAGGTTGGTTGTGGTTGGCTGCTTCCGCTGTGCATGGGACTGTGCCTGCCTGAGCCAATAGGAGTTCAGTACTGGAACCCAGCAGTCTGCCCTCCTCCACTTCTCCTATCCTCACTTTACCTGGGGCTGCTAGTTTTTTGAAGGGGGCTTTATATTAAATCCTTACCTCAGCACTCTCCCACCTAATTTATTAGATTTGTTTGTTCTTAATTGGGCCGGAGACACATTTGAACTACACTCCCACTCACCACGGGAACGCTTACTACAGCACCTCTGGTAGGAAAAGGAGGAAACAAATGATACAGTGTTATGAGTCGGCACACAACAGCACATTCATTCACACAGGTCCAATCAGAGGGTGTACACAAGGAAATAACATGCACATCACATACAGACCACAGTCTCCAGGGGTATGTTTGTCAGACAGGGTCACCACAGGGAGCAGGACACCCAGCAAGCAGGCTCCCTCGCTCAGGCCCGACCTCCAGCACACCCTGGAAGAAGACTGGAAAGATTCTGGAGCTTTACCAGGCTGGGAGGACTGGAGGTCAGAAGGCCTGGAGGTCAGAAGGCCTGGAGATCAGAAGGCCTGGAGGTCAGAAGGCCTGGAGGTCAGAAGGCCTGGAGGTCAGAAGGCCTGGAGGTCAGAAGGCCTGGAGGTCAGAAGGCCTGGAGGTCAGAAGGCCTGGAGGTCAGAAGGCCTGGAGGTCAGAAGGCAGAGTGCCTGCCTATCTGCTGGGGCAGACAGCAGGGACAGGGAGGGGTACGGAAGGGCAGTTCGGGCTGTGGGGGTAGCTGGAGCTGGAGGAGATCCACTGGAGCGGAACATCATGAAAAGGGGATTGATCCAGGCAAGGTGCACAGTCTGCACACCAAAGGAACGGCATGTGGATTGACCTAGCCAGGAGCATGAATAAAAACTCTTGTAATTGCCGAGAGGCAGCACTGCAAAAGAGATTTACCACCGGTGGAGAAGCTGTCTGCACTAGGGAGGGCAGGCTAAGCCTAGTCCGTTGGAAAATGGAATGCAGCATTTCTTTCAGACTTGTACGGTTGGCTGTAGGGGTCTTATGAATAGGTATGCCTGGCTGAAAGCTGGTTACTTTGACTGTTGGCCCTAATGATGTTGACATGTCAAATATGCTGCGAGAAAAACCTATTCTGGGTGATTGCCCTAACCCCCTTCATGTTATGAAAAACAGAAATCACTGGCATGTGAAATCCCGGGTAGTGGTGGAGGGTTAGCGTGGGGACGTTGGCTGAACCGGGAAGGGGGGGCACGAGCCTTTTCTGGCCGATTAGGCAGCTGAAGTCATCCTTTGTGAAGTCGGGGGAAAAGCGTGGAGGGGGGGGGGCTGCACCTCCTGGAGGACGGCTTTAGGGTTCATTGCTGCTGGATTGATGCAGGGTTTTGTTCCCGACTCGGTTTCGGGGGGTTGGGTCCATTCAGAGGCGAGACCGGCGGCTCCTGGATTTATTCCGGCCCAGTGAGTTGCAGCAGCGACGCCACGGCTGTGCTGGAGGATTTAAGCTGTATCGGAACGAGGGAGCAGTTCGCTCCGACGGAGAGGCTGGGGTATAAAAGCAAGACCACACTCTCCCTCATTATCAAAGTTTACAGGAGTGCGAGAGAGGGGGGGGAGGGAAGGATGAGGAGAGAGAGAAAGTTAGAGAAGGAGGGGAGAAAGAAGTTGGGTTGAGGAGAGAGAATGTCAGAAAGAGAGACCGTGAGCGAGCCGTGCGTGTGTATGAGAAAGGGAGAGAGGAAAAGAGAGAGAGAGCGTAAAGAATGGGACATGGAGAAAACGAAGGGAGGACAGAGAATGAAGGTCGAAAAAGTCGGGGACGGGAAGAGAAGAGAAAGAGAATGACTGAGCGAGGCTAGAGTCAGGACAGAGGGGCATGCACAATCGAAAAACACACACTCACTAGATCTCCTGCAGAGAGAGGAGAAGAGAGGAGGAGGAGGAGGAGGAGAGGGACTGAGGAGGAGGAGATGAGAGGGCCAGCGATGGGTGCAGGAGACAGAGAGGCTGTTGTCTGGGTAAACACACAGCAGAGCCTCTGTCTCCAGCTGCAGCCTGCTCCAGTTCCTTGGTCCCTGTTGCGGAGCTGCGCCTGAGAGCCCATGAGAGGGTAGTGAAAGATGACTAACTAGAAGTCTGAACACCTCTCCCCCTCACTCCTCTCATTAGTGTACAATCGAACTGGCGAATCCCACTGCAGCACAAGGCCGCGGCCTGTTTTAGAATCCATTTGATTCCACTGCTATTAACTGTTATCAAGATATTGAGGAAATCATGTTGTGTTTGTTATTTTTATTGTGGCTTTTACTTTTTGGAAGTCAAGCCGGGCTGTGGATCTTTAGGGACTGTGATTTTTCAATGTGACTATTTTTAGTACGGGTAGTTCTGAGGTACTCTGTCGTGCTTTAGGAGCTGTTAAGACAGGTCATGGGGGGGAGAGGAAAGATGAAGAGGGATACATGGGGAGACAGAGATGCAGGAAGGTGACAAAAGACAAACAAAGAGACGAGCAGGAGAGGGAGAGAGAGATAGAGGGCGAGAGTGAGTGAGAGAGAGAGGGATGGAGAGGAAGAGTCAGTGATGGATAGGGAGAGAGAAGTGAGAGAGAGCAGCAGGTTTGGGCTCTGGCTCGACGCCTGACTCTGTCTTGTGTCTCCCTATGGAACGCCGATGGAGGGAGGGGGAGAAGGGGGGCTTCACTCTCCTCTCATAAACCAGGTGTGGTAGATCAAGAGCAGCATTGCCTCGTCTACGGTGTGTGAGTTTGCGCGTGCGCGTGTGTGTTTGCGCGAGTTTGAGTGTGTCTTACGAGGGTTCAGTTCATCCTGTAGCGATTCTGACATAGGGTTGGGCTCGACTGGTTTTCTGGGACATCTCCAGTGGAGTGAGGCTGCCCTCTAAGTAGCACACCGTCCTCAAAACACATCTTAGATATAAACCTACGCCGTCTGCAAGCCTTTCCAAGTACGAACCCTGCCTGTCGACTGGGCCGGTCGAGGGTTACCGATGATGAATGGAGAAGGTCTCCAATGCTCTCTTGAATTTTAGCCGGTTATTTCGCCAGACAGCAGAGTGACCTTGAAATGAACCCCTGGCATATTCTGGACTCAGGATTGATTTCCTGCCTGCTTGTGACCTTTTCATCGCTCAGCTCCATATGTTCAACATGTTGCTAACATGTAGCTAATCCAGACCCCACTCCAGCAAACATTCTCCTCAGGTTCTGATCGGGGCGGAAGTAGTCCATATCCTCAACACAGGATGTGAATCCGCTTGATGAAAGGTCTGGTACTTCATCAATCCCACTAATCATGGATAGCACTCCACTCCACTACTTTTAAATGTCTTTGTGACGACCTCTCATATATTCCATAGGTTGTGATTTAATGACACCAGACGACTGCTTATTATGTGCTAGACTTTTAATCAGTACTCACTGTCCCCCCAAAAATCGCTTCTTACTGAATCAGGCTAATTCAAAGAATAAAAAATTACTCATGCATTGTTAAAAACCACTCCATGAATGCTATTATTATAGGGTGTGAATGCCAAGAGTTGGTGCTCCATCTTATCCCATCTAAATTACTCATTCCCTCTATGGCTCATACACAATGTCTAATTATACTCTCTGGATGCCACGGAGATATGTGCTTTGCTAAGTAGGCTGCCAATGCTGGCTGTTCTCAAGGGACCATTGTAGGGCCAATAATTGTCTATACGTGGGTTTGACGTCGACTGAACATGTGGGTTTTGGTGCTCCCTGCGTATCGCACCGGAGTGAGGGCGTTCGTACGGTTTCTCATAACTCCCTCACTCCTCCGTCTTCATCCCTTTCCTGCTCAAGCGAAGAGGGCCCCTCTTCTCTCTCTGGGGTTCGGGTATAGGTTCTGTCGGAAAGGTTTCTTTTTTTCCCAGATAGGATTGCAACCTCTCTACGGGGTTCGATGTATTTGCAGAAGCTAATTCTGTCCTCAGAATTAGCTTCTCCCTAGTGGTTTCCCCCAGTCTTTAGTACCACCCTCTTACTTTCTCATGGAAATGAAAAAGTACCTCGTGCTGCCAATCCATTCCCCTCAGAGCTTATGGATCTGGGACCGTGTGTGTGGATCCAGAGGAGATTTAAAGTGTGTGTGTGTGTGTGCGTGCCTGTGTATAATGTGTGTGCATGTGAGTGCGTGCGTGCGTGTGTGTGCGCGAGCAAGTGGGCAAGTGTAAGCCGAGTTCTTTGAATAACCCATGAAGTGCTGGAGGATCAGTACTGGCCCCTGGTTTCCTCACGAGGCCCTCTGCAGTGTTCCGCTCTGGTGTCTGCCGCTCGTTACGCCGGTGTCTGTCCTCATCGGTCTGGAGCCCTGGGCCATACCCAAACACCTGCCTGTCCCTGCAGCCCCGCTCTGGCATTCTGCAGAGGGGAGGAGGAGAGCTCCTGAATGCCTGATCAGGGTGGAGCCGTGCGACATCGCAGGACCGGAGCCAGAGTATGTGTGTGTGGTGGCCGCTGATGCACGAGCACAAACAAACAAGCGCTCGTGCATAACGTGCTGAAAAGACTGACATGTCCTTACGTGCTGGTGCTCTCATACCGTGAAGTACACGCACATACGCACCCACACCCACAAACACATACACACACACACTCATATACACACACGCACACACCCACGCATACACACACACTTGCCTCCCTCTCACTCAGCTGCTGGGCAAAACAGCTGAGGTGACAGAGCAGCCGTCAGTGTGCCCATGTCAGGCGCTCTGATCCTGAGCCGGTGTGACAGAGCGACGGCAGGAAACACGGCAGACAAACATCCTCTAATACGGCCTGTCGTCCCTGCTCAGCTCCCCCGACAGAGGGACACGAGCATCCTCTATCACGGCCTGTCCTCCCTGCTCAGCTCCCCCGACAGAGGGACACGAACATCCTCTATCACGGCCTGTCCTCCCTGCTCAGCTCCCCCGACAGAGGGACACGAACATCCTCTATCACGGCCTGTCCTCCCTGCTCAGCTCCCCCGACAGAGGGACACGAACATCCTCTATCACGGCCTGTCCTCCCTGCTCAGCTCCCCCACAGGGGACACGACATCCTATCACGGCTGCTCAGCTCCCCCGACAGAGGGACACGAACATCCTCTATCACGGCCTGTCCTCCCTGCTCAGCTCCCCCGACAGAGGGACCACACCTCTACACGCTGTCCCCCTCAGCCCCCCGACAGAGGGACACGAACATCCTCTATCACGGCCTGTCCTCCCTGCTCAGCTCCCCCGACAGAGGGACACGACATCCCACACGGCCCCTGCCACTCCCCCAAGGGGACACAGACTACCGCTCGGCTCTGGAATCATAACGAGCTGATTGCAAAGTCACCTTGCCGGCAACGTGTTTGTTTGTGTGTCTGTCTGGGTGTGTGTCTGCCCGCTTTTGTGTACATAAACCATTCTAACCTATTGTCATCTTCATCAGCAGTCAGACAGCAGGGGCTGCATATCTCACACACTATATCCTGTCTGTGACCCCCTTCCTAATGCCCCCCTCCTTCATTTATGCCTCCCAGTGTACGAGCAGAGTTACTTTGTATGTATGTACACTTTTGGGCGTGTGGGGGACGTGCGGGTAGGATTAGAACCGCAGGCTCTGATTGTACCCCATGCATGACTGGCATTAATGCGTATGGCAGCTAAACAGGGTATGCGATGCACAGAGACACACGCTGGATCTCCTCTCAATCAGGCCTGGATGAGATGGGATTACTGAAGTCAGACTCACCCGGCCCCTCCTCAGCCTCCGCCGGGCCTCTCCCAGGCCCCAGCCCCTCCGCCGGGCTTCTCCCAGGCCCCAGCCCCTCCGCCCAGTTAGGGAGGCTCTGGGCGCGAGGCTACGCCTAAACATGTAGACCATGGGAGTGAGAGACATGTGGGTCCTGCATCAACTCCTGTCCTCCTGTTTGTTTGGAGAGGACAAGTCAAGATTTGAAATTTTGAATCAGCCATCAGCTATTTTTCCCTTTCTTGGTCCTTTTTGTAGTTTTTTCTTCTTCACATTTGCATTAGGAGGCATTGGATATTTGAGAGCTGTCAGACATCATTTAGAAAATCCTGTATGAACATTTTAAATAGATTTAAACATAATTAGTTATATTTGTCTTAATCTTTTTGATTTGCTTCCTCGTGTTTTGTTATGTTTGGATTGGTCCAAAAAGCAGCCACTGAGTTATAAAGCTTAATAATGCGCTCAGGAATAATACCACACAATTTATTGGATATTTAAAGACAAAGCATAATCAAAAACCAACAGGATTGCTATTTAATTTAACGAGAAAACCCATCCCTCTTTTCTTTTGGAAACCAAGTCATTGTCTTCTCGCAGAGAATCGCATGAAGCGGTGACAAAGGGGATTAGGAGGCCCTAATTCTCCTCTAAAATCCACTTTAGCCAGCTAGTGAATCTAGCCTGGAGGGTTGAGCTGAGGTTTATATCCCGATCATGTCTCTGAGGACCTCGGGGGCCAGCGCCCCTGCCAACTCTCTCCTTCCAACATTGACAGTTGAAAGTATGGAAATAGTCGGTCTACTTGAGCCCACTGCTTCTTCAGACGCTCACCTTTCCAATTCAAGACCTGTTGACCTGTATACTGTGGATGGGGACCATACCATTATCGGTATGTCTCGTGGCGAAACCAGGTAAATGATACCGGATGCATGGAATAATTCATTCCCGGGGGGTGATGTGTGACCTTTGAACCCCCCAGCCTGTCCTCTGAGGGCGCGTGCCTCAGATCTATTTCCTTATATCAGCTTGACATCCCCATCTAAGCCGTATCTTCAGGATCATGGTGATTATCATGTTCTAGGTGGCCACACGCGCCCTGACACACACACACTCACTCACACACATTTCCGGAAGCAACGTGTAGGGCCACTACAAGCGGACGGCACCGATGTCACCTCATTCCCGAGGAGGTGACACCTGCGCCCGTCGTTTGGCGAAATGAGTTATCCCCCTCCTAATCAGGACAGACTGAGAGCCCGTGCTCAGACGCAAACGCTCGGCCCGTGTCACCGAGTGAGGACGTGTCATAAATCAACCCTGCGAGACCCGGGTCTTAAGTATGAATCATCTCTGCTCAGAGCCGCTCCTGGGAGCTCCTGACCCCCGAGGGCAGCAGGCAGATGGAGCGTTTAGCAGCTAGTTAATTAGGCCTCCGGCTCCACCGCTATTTCTCCCTCTCAAAATCTCGGGCGCTAGCTCCGAAGGCGGTGCACGTCAGTCCCCTCCTGTCCAGACGCCCCTCCCCTCCTTCCCCCACCTCTCTTTCCTCTACAGACTTGAGAGCTAGCCTTAGATTTGATAAGGAGTGGAAGTGTCCCTTTTTTTTAGATGAGCTCTGGGTCCCTGGTCTAGCTCTGTAGAGACCGGTGGAGAGTGAGTCACCTAAGTTGTGGTGCTGTTTTTTACCCTGATTAACATAGAGGACGACAGGGCCTCGCCTGGTTGTGCTTCAGGAACTTCACTCCTAGACGGCCCCAGGGTGCAGATGTAAGTGGATTAGAAAACACTCACTGAACATCTAGTGTGTGTTTCCCAACCCCGGCACGTAGCAACCAGCACGTAGCAACCAGCACGTTGCGGCCGTTGCTTCGGACGGGCGCACACGCGCACATCTCCCGCGTCTCTCACAAACATCTCACGCACTGTTACCGGCAAAGACTTAGACCTTGTGCTCAGCCCCTCAGCCTCTTGCTAGAGTGTTCCTGTGATGCTAACGTGAGGTGAAGTGTTAGCCAGCACACCCTGGTCTTGTGGGCCGGCCTTTGAGGGTGGAAGAGTAGCCTTGGCGCCCGCACAGACAGCGAGGCACAACCTCGAGGAAGGCAGCCGAGCCAAACCGAGCGAGAAATAATGATGCTGTTCACCGACATTTGGAGTCAGGCACTTCCCTATTTTTTTTCGCCATCATTATGCTGCCTGCCTTGTGGCCGTTTCCAGAGGCAGGCCATTAGTGGAATGCGATCATGTCCTTTTCTTTCTTCATGTGACAAACAGGGTTTCATCCTGGAGCCCAACTGTATCTACATTGTAAAAATAACATTGTTTGCCTTGTCTAAACACTGACACATCATTACTGCTCCCAATGTGTCCTTTCGCCTCCTTCAAAAAGTTCCAACAAGTTCCCTGGGGGTCCTGTGGTCTGGGCATCCATTAAATAGACATGAGCTCCACAGATACTTTTGCTGACTGTTAAAGGACATCGTCCATGGACACTTCAGCCAACACACTGCGTAGTGTCCTGTGGTACGCGTCTGGGTGTCCGTGTTGTTTCGTCCAATGGGAGTGTCTAATCTATGTGTCGTCAGGCAGCTTAAGGCCATGTTAGGATGATGACTTGTAATGGAGTTTATGTAACTAACCAAGCGAGCTTTCGGATCTTGTTTATCTTATTTATGCAAACTGCCTGGGGGAAGAGGAGATCTTACCATCATGGGCAGAGGTAGGATTAAGTACTAGTTTAAAGTGGTCAGTGTGCCTTGAGTTTTTTCTTTTTTAGGACTCGTGTGTGTATAAGTGTGTGTGTGTGTGAGTGTGAGTGAGTTTGCAGGAAATCGAAGTTGTCAGAGCCATTTCATTGTGCCTCTCTCTCTGATTCATTGCTTCAGAGCCAGAGCACATAAAGTCAGAATGAAGAGGGGACGGAGGTGTAAACGCTGTGAGTGGATGGCTGAATAAACGCCTGTACTCCTGAATGTTAAATCAATAACTCTCCACCCTTAGGCTCTGCACACTAGCCCCCACCCCCTCACCCCCCCAAGGTACAGGCATAAATTGAGCGGATGACGGCAGCCAAGCAGAGTAGTCCCCATCTTGAAAGACTTCCCAGAAGAGGGACAGGTATAGGTCACACTGGCAGAGCCGCTGACGTTGACGAATCGTGTGGGTAGCGTGTGACTCGTGTGACTTTGGGCACCAATGCGTAGCTTTCGTTCCCTCTTGAGGCGGGGCGGGGCGGGGCGGTGGGGGGGGGGTAAGCTCAAACAACCCCTCGGTTCTCGGGCCACGTTGCCCACGGTAACAGGTGAATATTTCATGAGGTGTCAGGATGACGGCGGGCTCCCTGCCAATGTGCCCCCGATGGGTAATAGCTGGAGATGTGCAACAGGGAATGAGGTTCTCTCCCGACGGCAACATCCCAACGCCACGCAATTTATCCAGGAGATGGGGGCTGTCGCTAGACCGCTGGGCCAAATCAAGTGTCATATTAGTCCAACCGGGCTCCTGTCATTTCAGAGGAGGAACCAGGAGATGGAAAGAAACAACTGAACTGTGCAAACCGTGTGTTTGTTTGGACGAGCTTCCTTGAGAAGCGAAACCGTATTAAAATGCAGAGTACTTTCAGTCGCGTCCGGCTTAGAACCACCCCAGCAGTGACAGGGCGAGGTACGCGGGCGAGGGGAACGTGTTTGTGCGTGCGCACCTGTTTGTTTACGCGTGTGGACGCCGGGCGCCCGCGTGGCGAGGAGGTGTCACCGAGAGAACGAATGAGTGATGTCCTCTCGAATTGCTTTCTGTAAAAGTCGAAGCGAGCGCATCAAACGCCCCATTGGCTTTCCTCCATGCAATCTTTCCAGGGGGGGCGGGGCGGAAGGTGGGCCCTCTGCAGACTGTACCCCCCCCCGAATCCTAAGCACCTGCTGTTCCATTCAGAGGACATTACGCCGAGGACACAAAGGTGTGACATGACCTTGCATAGAAAACACCCTGGCTTTCATCACACCTCCCCAGAGTCGCCGTGTGCTCATCCACTCTCTGTCGTTTCACTCATTTCCGTCCTTACAGGCAGCTGTCAAAGCTCTCAGGGGTGTCGTTGTGTGTGTGTGTGGGGGGGGGAGGGCACCATGGGGTCTCTGCTGGTGGCATGGGTGGAGGGGGGGGCTGGAGGGGAGCTGTGGGGACGGGGGGGGAAATAATTGGCGGATAATCAGTCACTTGTAGGTGCATGAGAACACCCCTCCTTCTCCAGTGAGGTGTGAGGGAGCTACATTGAGCAAACACCTGCGTGCTCAGAGTTCACACTGTACTCCTTTTCCTTTTCATTCTTTCTTTCTTTCTTTTTTAAAATGTTTTACAAAGACAGTCAATTACATCAGGAAATTGCAAAGAGAAACCTGCGATGAGGAGGTGTTTGCTTGGAGAGGCAGCGACGCTCCACCACATGGCCACTGGGGGCAGCAGAACACCCTGTCTGCGCTCGACTCAGTGTCTAAGGGGGGTGACAGTACCTTGGCGAGAAGGACTAGACTCTCACTCACAGTTATTCTTCCCTCCCTCCCTCTTTCTCGGTCTCCCTCCGTCAGTCTGTCAGCGCACGTATACCCTCTCTAAATAAAATATCGTCTCTCCTTTCCCTTTCCCTTTTCCTTCCCCTCTCTCTAGCTCATATTTTTCTCTCTCTGTGAAACTACTGAACTCCTCATCCCCAGAGATGAGGCCCATCGGGGGGGTTAGTTTCGGCCTGGATTTGTCCGCGTTAAATCTTACATGTGCCAGGACTCTGTCAGCACAGCTCCACACACTCCACAGTCCCCCTCATCCGAGGGTGCTGAGGAGCCCTTACAGTATCAGCCTCCCCCGCCGAGTGGCATAGGGACCAAAGTAACAGTACGCCAAGTCATCACCCCCAGACTTAACTCTCCACTCGGCTCCATTTCCTGATTCCTAAGTGTGCTCAATCATAACCCCCCGGAAATAGAGCAGAATGAGCTGTGAATGAAACACCATCCTCCGCAGTCTGGGTCTCTGTTCCACAGAGAGGTGGAGTTTAGTTTAATCTGAAGCCTCCGAGGCTTTGAGTTGTGTATAAGTCAACTCAATGTCACATTTGATTAGGAGATATCCATTGAAATGGTGATGATGAAGTTACATTACAAGCGTTTTCCCAACATGATGCCACGTTTATTAGTGTGTGTGTGTGCGTGTGTGTGCGTGTGTGTGTGTGAGAGAGAGAGTGTGCCGGGGCGTGCGTGCGTATGTGTGTATGAGCGGTGCGTGCGTGCGTGCGTGTGTGTGCGTGCGCCCGCTTCACAGCGCACGTTCAATTTCACCGGGTCTGATTGTTTGAGTTGTTTTCGTATCTCCGTGTTCTTCAGAGAATGTCATTTAACTGGAGCCCAGAGGGGAGAGCACATGATTGCTTTCTGAAAGCAATCTATGCCAAAGAAGGAAAGAGATCTTTTAGATATATAAAAGAAACAATATTTATCCTGAATATGTAAAGAGAAGCCCGGGGCTAATGTTTGTCCCGAGCTGTGCTTTATGTTATTGCTTATTTAGCAAGCAAATGGGGGTTCAAAGTGTTCCTGCACACACAAACATCATCAAAGATATAACCGGTGTTTTCCGAGGGGGAGGCAGGGCTGCATTAGCTCAATCAGCCAGACACCTGCGTTGACTTGAACTATTTCCGTACTGTATGCTACACACTGACACACTTCCACACCTCGAGCCGTTGTTTAGTGTGCCTCCGTGGTGTGTTTAAGAGAGCAGGATGCTGGCCCGCAGCAGACAGCTCTGATGCGCTCCACAGGGACACACAGCTAATGCTCTTATTCAATCCACTCCGAGATGATCAAACTCTGCTCTCCTCCAAGGTCGTTTTTTTCTTTTCTTTTTTCCGCGTTTTAGCCCTAGTTTGAGCACACACATATACACACACACACACACACACACACACACACACACACACACACACACACACACACACACACACACACACACACACACACACACACACACACACACACACACACACACCACACACACACACACACACACACACACACACACACACACACACAGTGTGCACACATATACAGTCAGTGGCTTTGGTGAATTTTGAAATCTCCAAATTCCAATTAGTACACAGGCTTTGACAGAGCAAATGAGAATGTTTTGAGTGTGTCGGGGAAGAGAGGGATAGAGGAACAGGCTTTTGTGGAAGACAAGAGGTGGAAATGTGTTTTTACAGAAGATAAAGAATTTGACTTTAGAGTGTGGTCAGAGGCAGGGGGAGTAGTGGAGGGAGACCAAGGATCAATACCCCAGTGTTTGCTCCCTGCCATTGCCTCCCCTCCTGCCCTCCCCTCCTCCTTCCCTCCCCTCCTCCTTCCCTCTCTCCTCCTTCCCTCCTCCTTCCCTCCTCTCCTCCTTCCCTCCCCTCCTCCTTCCCTCCCCTCCTCTCCTTCCCTCCCCTCCTCCTGCTACATGGTGAGCACAGTTGTTATCCCCCCTGAGGGCTCTGCGGGGCTCCGAGGGGCAGGTCGGAGTGGGGCGAGCCCAGCTCCAGACACCCTTGCCCTGCCCGGCATAGCCCACCTGCCTGGGGGGCCCTGGGAGAAACAAATGTCCTTTCCCCGCCATGGATGTAGCGTAGCCTATCCTGCCCTCTGCCAGAGGGTGAGGATGCTAATGAGAGGTGCAGTTCTCTCGGAGGTGGCGGGGGGGGTTCCACCCTGTAGCCCCTGACATGCCCGTCCTGCTGAAGGCAGACATATGGACACGCTGATCCCTCCCACCTGCTCTGCCCGTACCCACGGGGGCTTACGTGCTGGCACGCTGCCCACCCTCTCACCTTGGAGGGTCACGGCTCCAGCGAGAAATACACATCTCGCGGCTCGTGTCTACGGGTGTGTGTGTGCGCAGCGGTGCTGCCTTTGACCTCTATGGCGCGCGCGTCTGTAAGTGTGTGTAAGTGTTTGCATTCTCAATGAGGAGTATGCGGATGGAGACGTCTCGGCCGGGATGATCCCCTTTTCTTGACGACTCCTTCTATCAATTCTTTTTCTCCGTCGATGCCAGATGCCAAGTGGTGTTAAATGCAAAACAAGCCCGATCCACTGCACTGTGACCCGGCGTCTACGACACCGGTTATAAAATATTGGCAGCGGCTACGGAGAGGGAATGTTTAATGACGGTGCCCTCTCGGAGGGGGGGCTGCCTGTCTGGCTGGAGTGATAGATGTGCGGCATTCAAATCTGATGCACGGCAGTTAAAGTGTCATAAAGGATATCATCCTGTCGTAAACTTTCATTCCTTTGCTTAATGCCCCGAAGACAGACAGCGACGCACACCAGCAGACAAAATGCTGTCCCTCTCTTGCTGTTTTTTTCTCTGTATATTTGTCTGTCTCTTTCTATCTGGCTTCACTTGCCCACGCATGCACACGCACACACATACACTTACATACACACACACACACACACACACACACACACAAACACACAGACACACATACACAAACACACTCATATCTAGAAACGGTTGCACAGCCTAGCTCCGTGTGGTCCCTGTAGCTTTGACACCAACCCAGGTGTTCAGATCTCTCCTAATTGGCACTGTTATTACCCGGTGGATGTCCCATCCTCCTGCCTCTCCTCCATTGTATTTTGGTTGCTGCAGGGCCGCGTGTAGGTGTCGGGCCAGCCCACCGAACGCAGGCACCCCCTGTCCAATCGGGCCCCCAGTGGAGGTAATGATGCCGCCTCCCACGTGGCACCCCGCCTCCCTCACCCTTGTTTATTGTGATTGGTGGTGCGCTGGAACAGGACGTCTCGACCCGACACTACAATTACACATTTGTTTGGCTGATGTCTCCTAGTCTGCCTGCAGGCCTGTAATCAGCCGCGTGCAACAAAAGCCTCCCGTGGGTTACAGACAGCTCTGTGGCTCTGACACTGCGGGCCACACTCTCCCTGTGCTCTCCAGGCATCCTCTCTCTGTCTTTTTCATTATTCATACTCACATAAACTTGTGTATCAAGCTTGAGCCTGTGTAGCGCTAGTATACAATTAGCTGGGTCTCGGTTACAAGACCAAAATGCCTCCAAATACCAAATAACCCCTTTCACCACTTAGCCACCTTACAACTGCTCTTCTCCGCTCACGCTGGTCTCATCCAGAGCACTTGATTAGGCCGTGTTTCCATGTAGGTGGGTGGATCTGTCACGTTCCTCTCTCTCTCTCTCTAACTCTTTCCCTCTCTCGTTCCACCCTCCTCTGTCTCTCGTTCTCATCCCCTGGGACAATGCTCCTCTAAGCTAGGTGTGACTATGCACCTGGATCGAAACCCGACGCCCTCACGCTTGCACACTGCTTGACCATAAGGACTGAGATCAACTTTAGTTACGGTACTATAGGCTCCTATCAGAACGTCAGGGTTCTCTTGAAGTATATTGGATTATTTGTTATTCTACTATACAGACATGTATCTGACATAACTTAGATATGCTGATTGTCGGAGTAGTTTATTGGACACTGTTCCGATGGTTGTGCTGTCAATAAATGTGCATTACCACGCTGAATATGTATGGATGGTACTGAACATTTAAAGGGGTCACTGACTGCAAAACCGTTTTTACCTTGTCATAGTTGAATAACGACAGTTCGGTGGGTAAAATGAACATACAGTGAACCTCAAAGTCCATTGACAATTATTTCCCATGCAAATCTCAAAAAGAAAAAATCTAGCTGTAGAACGGTAGCTTTTGGAAAAATCCACCCTACTGACGTCGGGAGGGTATCGCGCATTCAATTGGCTCTGGTCTGTGTCTTTGTCACGCCCCAAAATGTACATCCAGACCAGCCCACTCACTGGTGTTCTTGCCCAGTCCGAGGTAGCGACGCTACGTTTCTAAACACATCAACATACCTTACTTAGCAAGTGACTAGCTAAACTAGCTGTAGTCGGCATTAGAAGGGAAGCTTCCCAAAAAAATAGCCAGAAAACGAAAGCAGTCTAGCCTTTTGCTGACGCCTGTCTAGATTATCTATTCGAAATAACTGGAGAAAGGCTGTGCTAGATACAGGATACGTTAGCATTGCTAATAACTTACTGACAAAATCATACTACAGTTTACTTTGCGGTTCTGATGAACATAACTAAGGTCGGAACGCACCTCTTTTCAGCAACAGCTTCATAGCAAATCCTGCTTTACATATTCCCAGGTTTTTAAAACAGTCCTTGGTGAAATGGTTCGCGCAACTGCACAGAGATCTTCTATGCTACGGTATAAACAAACATCAGCCATAGCCGTCAATGTTAACTAGACTCAAGCTCATCTGTTTTTCATCGGTGATTTGCAAGGAATGTAAGAACAGCTAGATAGCGAAAACACCTATACTGTAGGCATGTAAACCAGTTTAGCTTGCTAACGCAAGAGCATGAATGTGTTATGATTTAGCCTAGTTTATTGGCAATTGGATTTACGTTATTTCATGTTCCTGACTATGTTTCATTCAAATAAATAACCCGTGTTGTTATGTAAATCTACAATTCAGATGCATGTTTGTCCAGATCTATTTTTCAGTAAGATAGCTAGAGCTAACTGAAGCTGTGTTGAATCACGATAGTTTGTATGCTAAGCTGTAGTGCTAACGTTACCCACCTAAGGCGATTCTGTTTGCTTCGACAACAGACGTGGAAACTACCGTAATCATTTCAAATTATATCTAGTCAATCTGTTGAAAACAGTGTTGTGTAGACACAATATATTTATTTGTACGTTTTTATTTCAAGTCGCCACCTTCTTGTTTCAGTGAGTGCTGTTGGCCGTCTTTGCTCCGCAGCTTCGCTCGTTGTAAACCAACCAATCAGCGCACAGCTCATCTAAATAACAATGATATAAGGGGAAAAGCTAGCGTTTTTTCCCGGGAAAAAAATGCTGGATGTAAAAGAGGGCATAGAACAGCACCCGGGCCATTGTCAGCCAAAACAATGTTACATACCCTATTCGGAGACCTTAAGGAACAGTGTAAAATACTAAAAAAAAACAGTCAATCACCCCTTTAAGGCATGCATACTGGAGATGTTTCTTGTTTTTGTGCATGTTTTTGTAGACTGAGGGGAACTAGTTCCAGTGAGTTTGAATTAGTTTTTGTTGAAGTTTAAATGTGTCAACAAAAAACGATTTGAGTTTGAGGGAACAGAACTTTTTTTCCAAACTCTTTAAGGATGCAATTTATTTCCACTTGTGATGATGAGGCAAAGTACCGCAATCATTCTAGTCCGTTCTGCTGCCATCATTCTAATTTTGGAAAGTGCTAGAATTAGCCAGCACTAAAAGGTATATTAAAGGAATTTAGTACAATCATGTCAAGAGCGTGGGTATGTAATTATCCATGCCTGAAATGACTATTATGGTCAACTACTGCTGTCGAAGCTGAACAGAGTTTTACGCTTTGTTTCACAGGCAGGTGCTACAGTAGACTGTTTCGGTTAAACACATTTTACACTTCTGGCAAGTCATACGTTTATAATCCAGAAATGGTTTAAGTGTGGATGTGTGTTTTAAGAGAATGTGTGTGTGTGTCTATCTGGTTCATGGTCACATGGTCATTGGCTGATTCTGAAAGATACAGAAATAGAGGGAAAAATGGAGGCGTGAAAGAAAGCGGCTTAGAGACGTGGGCGTAGACGATGCCCCCGGAAGGAGAAGATCAAGTGTTCCACAGGGCGTAGGAATCAAAGCCCTCTCATCCTTCTCTGTTGTGAATGAGTGAGAGGTAAGTGCTGTAATTAAACCTAAAGAAAGACAGTTTGCCTCTCTAAGGACCGCACTGATCTCCCAGAGGGGTGCACACTTATCCCTATGGTGTACCCATTAAACAGGGTTAGCACTCCATGTGTATGAGACTCTGTGGGCTGGTGTGTGTGTGTGTGATATTGTGAGTGTACATGTGTGACGTACACGTATGTTCTCTTGTATGTGTGAGTGTGTGTGTGTGTGAGAGAGAGAGAGAGAGAGAGAGAGAGAGTCATGATGTTGGTCAGTGGTCTCACTGTTGTACCATGTTTACAGAATCTACAACAGTTTAGTATAGATGTGTGCAGTCACCATATGCCTTGGGGTTTGAGCGTGTATGTGTGTGTGTGTGTTCAGGGGGTTGGCCGGTGAGGTCCATGTCACAGTAATGGAGGTCAGGGCCCCGCAGCTGGCCTGGGGGCCCTCGGGGGCCCTAGTGAGGGCCATGGCAGGTGCTTCAGTCAGGCCCAGAGAGCTGGGACGAAGAGGGCTCCATCTTTGCCCTACATCTGGTCACTTGATATTCCTCGTGGCTCCCCACCCTAGCTGCATCTTAGCGATGGTGGGGGTGGGGGGGGTGGGGAGAGGAAATAAAGAAGAATGTCTCTGCAAGAACATCTATGCCATGCCGGTCCCCAAATCCACACACTGGGACGAAGACCTCGACATGAAACAGCAGAAGTGGGGTAAACAGAACACGGTGTTATCAGTGCGAGTGTGCGTGTGTTCTGGTTCACATGACTGGACTGAGTGTCTGCTTGGAGCAGTTCTGAATGTTTTATGTTCACCCTGTGATTGCATGGAATATATTCATAAATATTCATGCCCCTGGCAATTGAGTTATTTTGCTAGTATTATGCAATAGGTAAACATTTACTGAATATTATGCAGTCTCAGTATAATTTCTAATATCAGAATGTATAGGTTTTTATTACAGCATATCAGTTTAAAATGGCAAATGTGGCATTTGGAAACATTATTCATAAACTTGTGTATCAAGCTTTGAGCCTGTGTAGCGCTAGTATACAGTAAGCTCGGTCTCGGTCTCAAGACCAAAATGCCTCCAAATACCAAATAACCCCTTTCACCACTTAGCCACCTTACAACTGCTCTTCTCCGCTCACGCTGGTCTCATCCAGAGCACTTGATTAGGCCGTGTTTCCATGTAGGTGAGTGGATCTGTCACGTTCCTATCTCTCTCTCTCTCTCGATCTCTAGCTCTCTAGATCTCTATCTACTAGCTCTAGCTATCTATCTCGCTCTATCTCGATCTCTCTCTCACCTTTCTATCTCTCTCTCTCTCTCTCTACTCCTCTCTCTCTCTCTCTCTCCCTCTCTCCCTCTCTCCCTCTCTCTCTCTCTCTCTCTCTCTGTCTCTCTCTGTCGAGGGCCGGCGCAGGTGCGGAACAAAGGCACGCTTCTCCGCATAAGTAGACTGATTGGTGCCTAGCGTGACAAGGTCTGCATTTATTCATCACTCTCCATTCACGGGTCTCTCTGTCCCTGTCATCTCCAACAATAGCTCGAAGTTGTTAAGCACATCTGATGGGTCAGATTGCTGCAGACAGGCACACAAATTGATGTGACTGTGTAAAAGGAAATGAAAAGACTAAATGAGAAGTAAAGCGATGGAGCTCTGCTAATGAAAATGAGTATCTGCCCTGTCCGCGATGGAGACCGGCCCTTATCCTCACCCCCCCCAAAAACAAACTGTCGGCTGTGGTAATTGGTGTGGCTAGACTCTTAATAGTATTCTATTAAGGGAATGGAACCCTCTCTTTAGCTCTCTTTCTCATCTCACTCTTATTTGGGCTGTCTTTCTTCCTTTCTTTCTTTTTGCCATCCCCTTTTTTTCCCTCACCCCCTCTATTCCTCCCCCTCTCATTTCCTTCCCTCACCATTTGTGGGTTTGTGGCTATGGATAGGACCTATAGTGGGATCGGTAATGAAACAATTTCACACAACAGCCAATGCCCCCCGGTGCCAATCTTGCTTCCCTCTCCCATCTCTCCCGTGCGGCTGGTGCAGCATATGGTCATAGAAAAATTAGACTTTGACACCCTGACGCATATCACCCCCCACCACCCCACCACAGGCCCTCGCAAACTCCAGGCCCATCGAGTTACGCAGAGAGAGAGAGAGAGAGGGAGAGAGTCTTGATGAAGAGTGAGAGAGTGAGAGGGAAAGATAGAGAGTAATAATTGCAGATTTATCTGAGGAAGTACATCCATAGGCATAGACACAGCTTTCCCCTTGGGTTTGTCCCCAAAAGGTCAGGAGAGAGGATTGGCAGCATCAATCACAACGTTATTATGGAACTGGGAAGCACAGATTTTCTAAATGACAATTATAAATCCTGGCAAAAGGATTTTGCCGTATACCCATACATGCTTGTGTCTAGTACAATGTTCTTTTTTGACTCATCCAGGTCTGAGAATATGGTGCGCTACTGAAAGTTCCCAAGAGACTATTTGTTTTCATGCTCCTCCTTCTCTTCCTTCACCTTCTCTCTCCTCCCTCTTTTCCTTCTCCATACGCCTCTCTTCCTCTCCCGAGCCGGTTGCAAGAACCAGCCTGGTTCTTGTCCGTCTTCTGCTCGTCCTACTGGCCTCGGGGGGTTCAGGTCTATGAAGATGGATGCAGTGGTGGGGGTTATTGATGAACTGTAAAGAGGCCCTGGGATGACTCCAGTGCCGGCAGAGTATTGATGAGTTGCACGGCTGCATCGCTCCCCTCATCCGCTCCCCCTCATTCGCGCCCCTCATCCCCTCCCCTCATCCCTGAATAAGTAAACCTGTCAGTGCTGATAAATGGGCCCTCCTTGCCTCAATGCAAATCACAGAGCAACAGCGCTTTATCTCCACCTGAGGAACCTGAGTGAGAGCGCTCGGGAAGTCCCCCCTGGCACTCCCCCCTGTCTTCCTCCTCTTCACTTCCTGTCCTCCTCCACTTCCTCCTTTGAAAGAGGTCTGATTAGAGAAGGGCCAGTGGGAGTGGACTGCTTCTGGAGCTTCTCTGATTTCCTCCAGGTCCCTGCCTCCCTCCATATATCCCTGACTCCCTCTCTCCCTGCATCCCCTCCCTACCTCCCTGCATCCCCTCCCTCCCTCCCTGCATCCCCTCCCTACCTCCCTGCATCCCCTCCCTTCCTCCCTGCATCCCCTCCCTCCCTCCCTACATTCCCTCCCTCCCTCCCTCCATATATCCCTGATTCCCTCCCTCCCTGCATCCCGTCCCTCCCTCCCTACATCCCCTCCCTCCCGCTCCCCTCCGACTTCCATTCCTCTCTTGATCTCTCCCTCACAAGAAAACCCCCACCCTTCCCCTGGGTGGTTGATCCCTCTCTCTTCTGATTTATCTGCCTCTCTTTGGGATAAACACTTTGGTAGAAGCCTGCCTCCCTCACCCCTTCCCCTTCAGGGGAACATATTTATGACGCCTGGTCTTGGAGCCATTAGTCAGGTCAGTGGTGAGCGGTGTAAAAAGCCGACCGCCAGGAGAGGCATCTGGCCGTCGGCCTCAATCAGGGTTGCTTTTAGCCAGGCCTGTACCTGCCTCCATTTATCTCCCTCCAGGGCCTGAGCCCTCCTCCTAACAGGCAGCCCACACTGGGCTGAATTACCGCCTCTGCCACCACTGGCTGACTGTGATCCTGCCCAAACACCACTAATGGGATTCAATTAATGCCTCAGCAGTAAACGGCTTTAAGCCACTGAATAGCCGGGTTGTCTCTTCCTAATGGCTTCCTAAGTCACAGCAAAAGCTAAACCCCCAGTCTTTTTATGAACTTGCTGGTGTGTTGGGACTTCCGTCCGGAGCGCTTTTTTTCCCCGTCTTCTTTCTTTTAAAAAGTTGTTTTGAACAGGATTATAAATAGGGAGACGCATGGCAAACTGTCAGCTGAACGCAAACGAGGGGATTGAACGGAGGAGGCAAGTGGTACAAACGAGGTTTACCGTGTAAAGCTTTCATGTGGCACCCGGCGCCGCAGCAGAGAGAGCGGGGAGCTGCGGCAGGTGACGAGGGACTCGGGAGGGAGGACAGCTCAGACGTGGTCTAAGTGCCAACATCAAAGTAGGAGAACCTTCCAAACGTCCCTGCTGAGGAAGCCCCAGACAAGCCAGGCCTGTTGTTCTACAAATTGCACCCCACCCTCTGCCCCCCCATTTTCTCACGCTTATTTATTGATGGCTCTTTGTTCACTGCTTTCTCTCTCTCTCTCTCTTTCTCTCTCTCTCTCTCTCTCTCTCTCTCTCTCTCTCCCTCCCTCCCTCCCTCCCTACCTCAGAGGGCTGTCAGCACTGACGGTGGCTCACAGAAGTTATTTTGGGCTCTTGCGTCTGAAGGTAGCGTTTGCGTTTTCTTCTCACTAATGCAGATCCTGCTGTTGTGTCGCTTGTGTGCAATTAGCAGCCACCAAACGGAAAGGCCTTCTACGGAAAACAAGGCATTTAGATTTGGGTTTTGTGTCTGTCTAGGGAGCGATAGTTGGACCTTTTATTGTGATGAACTGCAATGTTTTTCACCTTTGTTTTGTGAAGGAATGAAAGCAGAAGTCATTATGACTTTATTAGATGGAAACGAGGCATGCTTGCACATACACACATACCAGGAATACACACAGGCACAAATACACACCCGAAATACAGACGTACACACCTACATACCACATCTGTGTACACACACACACCACACACACACACACACACACACACACACACATCAGAGATACTCACAAGTATGAATAGCTTTTCCAATTACATGGGCTTGCCCTCACGTTGCCTCAAAAGCTCATTTGGTCACAGAGAGGAACGCGTGCTCGACGCAAAGGAGCATGGGAAGGATGAGTCCTAATGAGGGAAATCAGTGGAACGTGTCTGATGGTGACATTTCCTCCTGAAACCGAGGGCTTCGGAATGCCAGTGGAGCCTGAGTCCGCTTCCTCTCTCAGTCACCCCTCCCCACCAGCTTGGCCAAACCATTGCACGACAACAAGCCCTCAGACACAAGGCAATTAAAAGCACTGATCTGCTTACACACCCGGAAACACCCAGGCTTGCTTCAGGAGGTGGCTGAGGGGGCACAGGGAGGAAAGGGAAGATTAGGACACCGACGGGGACACACGTGCTGTGGGATTTGGGTGGGATTTGTGTTTTCAGCAGCAGGAGCGGGCAAATATGCCAGTCCAGAATTAGCCGAGTTGCCACCCGAAGGGAGAGCAGCTTGCCTGTTTTACTGCGCAGGGAAAGTGTGGCGTGCGATGTTTCAAAGCTAAAGAGTTAGTGTGTATTAATAAAGAAAACAGATGGAGGGTTCCAAACAAAACTGGGTGAGCGGCGTCGAGGCCTGGGTCCCAGGCGCGGCGCTCGTAAGCGAGGCCTGGCATGGTGTCAGAGTGGCTCTTTAACACCAGCGCCGCTCTGCCAAGCCTTAATGGGATCACTTAGCAGAGAGGGTCCTGGGACCGCAGCTACACAGGGTCACACGGCTTTCCGGGCGCACCAGGGCCACACTGGGCGATGGCCGCTCCATTGAAGTCATGACATGGTCGAGCGTGTGAAAGGGGAGTGAGTCTGTATGTGTGAGTGTGAGTGTGTGTGTGCTGGTGCTTGGCTCGCCACCAGGACGCTGCCCAGCCGAGTGCCCCTTCCTCCTGCTGCTCTCTCTGGCTCAGCTCGACTGATGATGACACGATGGAGCTGGATGAACACTTATAACCCCTCACGTCCTCTAGAGGGGGACATGGAGGGGTTTGCCAGCGTGGAGGATTAACCCAAGGACGTACACTGCAGTCTGTTCACGAGGAACATCCAACATCTCCGTCTGCACCACGGACACATTGTCCTCTCGTTCGGGGTGCCAATGACACAGATATCTCACCATTCTCTGAAACGTGTTGTTTATGATTTGGCTGGATGAAGGATAATGGCATGCAAGGTTGTTTGAGGATGGTGCCCAGTGTTAGGCACAGTCTGTGGGTGGTAGTGGAGATGCCAGAGAGGGTTGATAACCTTCACATGGGCTTAAAAGCCCTGATGTTACTGCTCTCAGCGCCCTGGCTGTGCTGCCCGTCCTCTCCGGCCCTGTAAGTGACCATCTCCTCCCTACAGGGATCTAATTGAGCAAAATGACTGTAGAGTCCGAGTTGGCGGACATGCTTGGATTCACACAGTACCACAAACCTAGTTACCACAGGTGTAATTTTCCTACCCGAGGGGAGACATTTGCTAAAAGGATTCTAGGGGTTTTGATGTATAATGGCTTGTATGAAAGCCTGTAAGGGTCTTTTCGGAAAACTGGTATGACACCCCCTGTGTTGTTAAGGTGGCTTTTAATTCCATCTCCGGTGGCCGTTTTCTCTTGCGTAACTAGGGAAACAAAACAAACAACAAAGTCATGTTGTGAGTTATAGAATTTGATGATAATTCATTCCCTGCCCCTCAATCGACCATCTCTTTGTTCTCTCGTCCACAGCCGGCTGCACGTTTGAGGAGGATGCTGACCCCAGCCTGTGTGACTACCGACAAGGTCAAGAGGATGACTTTGACTGGCAGCTTATGAGAACCTTGAGCTGGCCAAACACCACCCCAGACCTTCTACGAGGTGAGCTCCACCGACACGCTGTCCACACCATCTCTCTGCCCTCACACACCGTCAGTCTCTTCACGAGGAAGTGTGGACCATCTCCCCCCGAGTAAACATAACAATGCTACAGTGCTGACGTGGTTGTGCCTCACCACTCCATCTAAATGTACATTTTAGCATGCAAGTTCCATGCCTGGGGTGATTTTAGCATGTCTGGAACAACTGAAGCAAATATGGCCTAACATTTCCATTACTTTCGACCGGGTTCCAATCATTCCTGCAGCACCAGGTGGTCTCCCCAGGGGGGTCCCTGGGAGTTTTTCCATCTATGTGAGTTAGTCACAGCTCCACAGGGGGGGGCCCCAGCCTCTTCCTGCGCAGACGAGCTACACACATGTTTACTGAACGCCCCCTGCGCCCGCCAAGACTAGCCGGGGCTCTGCCACGCGCTCCCAAGAACTTGTATGGAGGGTCGGACGGCGCGCGTTGGGATATTTGCTGGCGCAGACGAACGGTGGTAATTTGTGAAAGTACAGGAGCGGGAGAAAGGGGGTGGGTGGGGAGGGAGGGAGGGAGGGGGGGAGGGGGGGAGGGGGGGAGCACGTGAAGCAATGCAGCGGAAGAGTGGCCCGCAGACGTTCCGGGCTGCATTATTCATCTGCCCTTATCAAACACTTGTTCCTCTGGTTTGGGAACGCCCCTCTGGAGGCTGATTGGCTGCGTCGACTCCCTTCCTGGGATCGCTGGTGCGCAGCTCAGGTCACTGCTGATTACACTTCCTGACGTTCCCTCAGGGCGCACAGGAAACAACACAACACAGGACACCTTTTATCTCAAAGCTGCCGAACGCAAGCGCCCAAGTGCTGTGCTTTCGAAACCTCTTGTGTCAGGCATTTTTTGGACAGGCGTGCATTACTCTTCATGCAAGTGTGGTCTACTTGTGTGATCTAATGTGGTTTACTTTCTACAGTTACAAACCCATATCTCTTCATAGAATGAACAACCAGGGCTCTCAGATACATTTATGTACCTCATATTTCACCAACATATATTGAAAGAAGGATACCTTTAAGATCAATTCAAAAACAAGGTATGGAATTAGAATTGATTTTCGCCCTCCTCATTGTTAATCACATACTGGCGTAATACCTGCCCTTCTCTTGAACGGATTACTGTTTAAACAAAGGGGCCTATTATGCATGGTGAGCCATTCATTATATAATTGTGCACAGTTCACACCCAAGGCCTCAGTACTGGACAGTGCAGCCCTTAGCTACAAATGGATTTTCGTTGCTACTGTAGTAAGTGCTCATCCAACCAAGAACTTCTTGAAGGAGTCTAAATTCCTTCAGAGCTGCTAAAGAGACTCCAATTGAGACAACAGCTTAGTTTATTGGGCACCAGTGGCTCGATAGTATTGATTTCGATCCAGAAACCTCCAGAATAACAATGACATGGAAGGACTGCAACCACATAGGCGTCGTGCTGCAGTTCTACTCTCTACTGCTCTCTACTGCCTCTACTCTCCGCTGCCTCTACTCTCCACTGCCTCTACTCTCTCACTGCTCTCTACTGCCTCTACTCTCTACTGTCTCGACTCTCCACTGCTTCTGCTCTCCACTGCCTCTGCTCTCCACTGCCTCTACCCTCCACTGCCTCTACCCTCCACTGCCTCTACTCTCCACTGCCTCTACTCTCTACTGCTTCTACTCTCCACTGCTTCTGCTCTCTACTGTCCCTTCTCTTTACCGTGTCTCCTGTTCACCACCCCAACTTCACTCCCTGCTGCCGAGTTCATCCTCCGAAACAGAAAGTGGATTATTAAATATCAGAATGTAGCTGACTTGTGATTTCTGTGGCTGATGAGGTGTGTGATGGTGAACACTTTCAGGATGTCAGGGTCTTGGGGAAGTATTTCCCCAGGGACTGTGGAGTAGGTACTGCAGCTAACAAGAAGCCAGCGATCTGCATTGCAGGGTTTACGGGACTGTAGGCCTGTGAAAGGGCTGTGGTCGTCGTGTCCCAGTGTGCTTCAGTGGCTTTGGCAGTCCGGGCAGGAGATTCTCCGTACAGTAAATGCTTGTTCGACATCTGTCAGCTTGTGGCCACAGATGTCAATCATCCGTGGCCTCCAACATGGCACCGGGTGCCTGCTCAGTCCCACTGAAGGGTCCTCCTCCCCCACTGAGCGCGTCTCCAGGGGGGGAAGGTCCAGACATGACAGTGGTCTCATTTCTCATTTCCCTCAGTGGGACTTCAAACGGACATGGTGTGTGTCACACCCTCCCTCCCTCCCTCACCCCGCCTCCCCTTTCCACCACCCCCCTCCCCGTTCTCCCCCGCCCCTGTGGTTTGAATGCAGGACGTCCCCTTCACTTCGCCCGCTTTGATGATGCAGGCTCCAGAGTACAAGAACTAACTAGCAGTGGCGAAATGGCTCTTTGCATTTAAATGGCACATTAGCAGAACGATTCCTTCCCATTGCAGTACGGCTGTCGCTCTCATTTGCATTGGCGTTCCAGGGCCAATGAAGTCTTTGATGTAGAGGTGTAATAATAAGACAACCTTGCCAGGATTTTTTGTCTCTCGCCTTCAGCACTAAGAAACCACTGTGGCTCGCGCCGTCCTGGGACTATTTAATGCGTAAATTTGCCGAGCAGACTGGGAATTCATTAGCTTTGATAATGGGATTTAAAAAGGGTCATTAGAAGTCTGTGATGTTTGCGTTTGTTTTCAGGTTTAGCCGTTTCTGTGTGGAAACAAACGTTCTATCGCTCCGGTAGAAAGAAGGTAGAGCTGTGGCTGGTCGGAAGGTTGTTCCGGAACAGAATGTGCACGGGGTCGTTTGGGAGAGAGGGTTATTTTGAGTCCACTTGTTGTTATCAGACTCTAAGTCGTCCTGTACTTCCTCTTCTCCGCTTCTGTGTATATCTGGGCTGGTTGAATGAGTTCTAATTAAATATGGGGACCTTCACAAGAGCATGAACTGAAGGGAGGGGATGGAAAAGATCAAAAGAATAAGAAAAATGAGTGTTGAGCTTAGCGCGGAGACATGACATGTTCCGACACTTAATCGGTAGCTGGCTAGATTCAGGAGATACACTAGTAGTGAGTGATAAGGACAGTTCCTCTCTCTCTTCCCCCCCCCTCTCTCTCTCTGTATATATATATATATATTTCTCTCTCCGTGTTTGACAGACAGGAACTGTCAAATGAAACTTTTACCTGGAGACGTCTGATATTGCCAAGCTTGTTATCCAACTAGTACCCATCGCATTGCAGTGGAAAATGCGAACCCTCCGAGCAAATAATCCAACGGCCCATTGTTGGAAGTGAGAAAAGAGGATTAGGAGAGGAAAGGTTTGTAAGGTGCGAAGCCCCTTTGCTTCTGTCTCCCACACAGGCCATGGAGGTTCGGCCCCTCAACCGTGTTCACCCCCTCTCCCCACCCATTCTTTTACAGGAACATGGTGTATAGTCTTGATCATCTGGACTCAGCTGTTGGTCTGAAATGGTGACTGCCAGTACTGATCATACATAGAGGATGTGAGCTGCCAGCACTGATTGGCTTATTGTTCTGCCAAGCAGTATAGCCTGATTATAGAGAAAGCCCCTGATTTTGATGTGTTTGTAAAAAAATAAAATACAGGTTTTCTAATCACTTCATTCAAAAGGGCAGGGTTACTGGGATCGTTGCACATCGGCCTTCTTGGGAACAGATAGAAATGCTGAGGGGAAAAAACGGTCGGAAAAAGGAAATGAAACCCTTTGTGAGTGTTTGATTGGTTTCTGTGGGGGCCTTGCAACTGGAGGATTCAACAGGGCATCTCTTTCACCCTGTCGAGATCAATCGGCAGCATTGTGTCTTGTCTCCCCGGCTCAGTGAAAGGCTCCCTATGCCCTGACATTCATATCCAGCAGCGTCTCTCTGTGTGCCTCAGATGATCTCTCTATCCCACTCTATCGTCTAGCTCTCTCGCGAGCGAGCTGCGCGAGCTCGAGAGAGAGCGAGAGCGAGAGAGCGCGATAGCGCTCGAGAGCGAGCTCGAGCGAGATCTCACCCGCTCTAGACGCTATCGCTCTCTCTCGCGATCTCTCACACTCTCTCTCCCACTCTCTCTCTCCCACTCTCTCTCCCTCCTTCCTTCCCTCTCTCTCTATAATCAACATAACTGTAATGACAGGCTTCCCATACGAGGCCTATTGTGGCGGTGAGCTCAGTGGTGTCATTAAGAGGAGAGCTGCCCTCTTGTCTGTGGTGGGCTCACGTTCAGGGAGGCACAGGGGGGGCTCACCCACCCCTCCCCTCGCTGTGACTCAGCTCCTCGGACGCCCGGCGGGCCCCTCTCTCCAGGCCCACGCGGATGGGGGGGATTTTTTGGGGATAGTCATCGAAACAAACATGAGAGCAGTCGTGGAGACACCCCATCTGGTCTTGTGTCCTGTCGGCGTGTCCTGTTCATGTGCTTCTCAGTCATTCTGCTCTAGCCACGAGGCGAGGCCGTCTCCGAGCTGCCTGTATATGGGAATGGCATCTGGAAAGGGATTTGCATTATTTATTAGCTTTGCTTCATGCTTTTCAACATTTACTTGAGCTTTTTACCGCAACACCTGGTCTTCTCTCCAACATTCCGCTGACGGGAACCCGAGGGCACAACAGGAGCTGCTACTGCTACTCTGAAAGCCAGGAGCTCTATTCTCACTCCAACTCATTTGAATTTGTTCAATTACACTCTCTAGATTTTTTTTTCCACTTTTCAACTCAAATGGATTTACATGTTGGCAATGGCAATGTAATCATTTGGGATTGAAAGTGCACACACAGTATGAATGTTCTATATGGGGCATCCTGGTTGGTAGTAAAAATGTCTACCACAAAGGTTGAGGCCTTATTGTAGTGGCCCAGGGTTCGATTCCATGTGCTTCATGTCATCCTTCATTGTCATCATTAATGAAGCAGAAACACCAAAATTAAAGTCTTGATTAAAGAGAAAATCATCTCACTTACCCTTACACTTCTCCACTCTTCTCTCCAACTCCCTCCTCTCCTCTTCTCCTCCTCTCCTCTCCTCTCCTCTTCTCCATCTCCCTCCTCTCCTCTTCTCCTCCTCTCCTCCACCTACCGCCCCTCCTCTTCTTCACTCTCCACATCCCACTCCCCCTCCTACCGCCCCCCCCTCCCCTTCTCCTTCTTATCCTCTGCTCTGTTCCACAGCTCCCTACCAGGTGAAGACTATTTCAGTATGGCTCCCGTAGCGAACATGTTGCTGTCACTGTAATTAATAGATAGGTGCCCCGAGTTAGTGGTGGAGTCATTTGCATGTAATGGGTCTGATAACGGATGTAGAAATGAATGCCGAGAGAGCCGTGCGTGGGCAGGGAGCTGCATGAGACTGATGACCGTTTGAATAATACATACTAAGCAATAGCTTCCTGCCAGATCAAAGCTCCGGAGCTCACCGGCCAATTGGCCAGCTACTCAGCCACGTTCATGGAATGTGTCCCTGTGCCTCTGTCTAGCTCCTTGTCTCACTGGCTCTGCCTGACACACACACACAAAGCGCACGGACACGCACACACGCGCACACACATGCTCCCAAACACAATAGACATGGTTCCCAACTGCTATGAATGTGAGACGTGTTGGATACTTTTAATTGTCTGTGCCCCTCAGTAATAGCCTGCTTCAAAAGTCAATTGAAAGTTGAACTCTAAATTTCTTGTAATTATTCATTTAGAGCGTGTGCCTCCGCAGCTGTTACCGAGTAACTAGGCAACAGAGATAGGTCGGAATGTCTCGCAGCAACACGAAACCCAACATCGTAATAGGAAGCTGAGAATCTTCTGTGTGTTTACATCCACTGTTCTTTATATCTGATGCACGTCTGCCAATTAGCAGCACTGGAGCAATTTGTCACCCATCAGTACTCGAGAACAGATCACTACTTTTCAAATAATAGTTACATATGGAGAAGCAAACGATACAGTCATCACTGTAAATACAGCATGTCCAGAACAACAACAATATTGTTGTATAGGCTGTGAAATGAATGAACAGCTTGCAACACCACGGATATAGTGGTACGAAGACTGACTTCACAGAAAGGGTTACGGTACACGTTGTTGAATTGATCCCTGCTTCGATTCCCAGACATCCTACAGTCCTACAGTAGGCGGTCGGGGGGAAAAATAATGTATCGTTTTCATTTCTTACCGGACAGGGAAAAAACTGCTGAGCAGAGAGTCTTTAAAACGTGAGAAGTCAGCACGTTTGACTTCAGCACTACATTTCGTAACGAGACACAATATTCACACTGCATCCTCAATACTGAAACACTGTAGAGGTGAGTCAGTAGATTCCGTTGACACAACTTCTTGACAGAGCGAGGATATGTTTCCAATCCTTCATCAAACAGTAGTATTTTCCCCCTGTCAGGCCTTTGAGGGTGTATATCGGTGTGCGTGTGTGTATCAGCTTCCCCGCGCCTCTCTTCCTCTCCCTAATTCCCGTCTACCTCTGCTTTAGAGGGCCCGCCTAGCTGGAAGGTTGTTGTTGGAGCCCGTCTGTATGTGTCTGTATGTGCGTGTGCATGTATGTATGTGTGTGTGTGTTTGCGTGTGGTGGTGGCCAGGCTGTCATTTTGAGCAGATAAAGAGCAGCCATGTGAGGCGTGGTGATGTGTGAACGCAGGCAGACACGGAGCAGTGACACTGGGAGGGTTATCGGACGCCGCGCAGGCAGCCCCTGGTCCGCCGCTCCCCGCTGCTGGGCTCCCCACACCAGTAATTGGCTTCCTCTTCTCCTCTCGTCCGTCGACGAGCAGCTGTCAGAAGCCGACCTGCGCTCGCTTTCTGTCCGCCTCTCTCTGTTTCTCCCTCCCTCTCTCTTTCTCTCTTTCTTTCGCCCCTCTCCCGTTTTGTACACTTTATCGTTCTTTGCCTCTCTCTCTCTGCTCTCTCTCTCTCTCACTCTCTCTCTCTCTCTCTCTCTCTCTCTCTCTCTCTCTCTCTCTATCCCCTCTGTCTTCTTTCATTCTCATCCACGGCGAAATTGGAAGTTTGCTGGATTAAGAATATGAAATGGGGGGGGTGCTAAACATCTTTAAAGCTGGTGCTGTCTGAAGGCCAGACAAACGTGGAGCAGAAGATAAGGGGAGGGGACGGAGGGAAGCTGCTGGTGGATAATGATGTCAGAAGCAATACATTTACTCTCCAAACTCTGTCTGAACATGGGAATGCCAAGGCCTGGTGTCTGGGGCCCAAGGGACTAGACACTTGATTCTACAGTACCGTACTTCAAATGTGGGTGTAGCTTGGCTACGTTAATTTTTGTAAACATGTCACTAAAAGACGAGGATACATTTAATATTCCTCCTTTTCACATCTCTTGATTAGATAAAAAATAGTAAAGTATATCAACAGATGTTTTATTAAAATGTAGAATTAAAACTTTTACATTTTATAAGCCAAACATAATTTTTGTCGTTTTTTGTTATTATTTTTCATTTTGGGTAATGATTGCTTGGGTATTCCAATATATTACAGTACAGTGCGGTGTAGACTCTGAGCAGTCATACTCTCTGAGCTGGCTGCTGGCTCAATAACACAGTCGGTCTAACCTGCCCCACTGCTCCTTGTAAACCAGCCATTTAGAATGTACCTTCTCCACCACTCCCAGTGAAACAGGCATTCAGAATCGACCTTCTCCACCACTCCCAGTGAAACAGGCATTCAGAATCGACCTTTTCCACCACCCCCAGTGAACCAGCCATTCAGAATCTTCCTCTGAGTCGGCTGCTCACCACGCCAGAGCTCCAGGGCTGTGAACCAATCACATCCCAGTGCTGCAGTCCGTTATTGGGGGGTTCATCAGGACCCTTCCTGAGGCATCACTTGATGGTAAATTAAGCTGGCAGGAGCTCCGGGGAGAGCATACTCTGGCCAAGACTAATCCCATCTCCAGGATTCTGTGCTGGGCTTCCGTCTTGACCGTGGGCTGCTACTCCCACGAAGAAGAAGATGCAGCCCTTTGATTGGCCACCCACACCAGTGGAGGATTCAGGCTATGGCTGATGGCTAGTACTGGAGTGTTGCTACTCCTTTATGTTCTACACCAAGGCAGAGTGAATTTATGCAGACTAGGGAACATGACCCTGACAGATGCCTTTGGCTGCCATTAGCAGTGAGCGTGTACCCTAGCGCCACCTCTGGTCGGAATGAGTAACAGCAAAAACACACCCATAGCGGTCTTCTTTATCTACTTTTACACAGAGTAGCCTGAATCTCATGCGGCAAAGCCCTGATTGGACTGTCACACCACATCAACCATGTTGAGGAAAAATCCCACCAATACGTGAACTCGTGACAGGGTTCAGGGATCCAATTAAGCTTGCATGTGCTCTCACTCCTCAGTGGTAGCCTGGGTGAACCTGGTCTTGTTCACTGTGTCTACAATTCAATTGGCCATGGAGCAATCTCTCTGACTGGAGAGACGGTGGCATGTTCAGGGGTTTGAAGGCCCGGCGGACTGGGTGCTGCTGCACTGTGGGATGGGAGAGGGAGATAAGCAGGATTTATATCCCAAATAGCCCGATAATTAATTGGAGTAGCACGGGGTGGTGTAATCGTGTTTTCCACGGCCCTTAACCCGCCTCACCCTGGGATGGTAGACCCAGGCACTTCAAAGCGCTGCCGACAGGATGCGACGTGCACACACACACACACACACACACACACACACACACACACACACACATGGTGGAGAAGCACACACACACACACACATATAGTGGAGAGAAGCCCCACCACACACACACACACACACACACATATGGTGGAGAAGCACACACACACACATCTGGTGGAGAGAAGCCCCACCACACACACACACATATGGTGGAGAGAAGCCCCACCACACACACACACACACACTTTCTTACTCCGTTCCCTATTACTAAGTACCAATATAGAGAACGATGGAGATCAAGTAATTAAAAGTCAGCTGAATTCCATGACGTTCCTCCGTAGCTTTCACAGCTTAGCCGACGTAACCATAGCGATGGCGCGATAGCGAGACTCGGGTGTTTAAGCCGAGAAACCAGATCCTGCGTCAGAAGGGTCTGCTCGGCTCTGTGCCATAAGAACAACCACACAGCTGTGAGATGTGGGCTCCGGTGATCATCAACACGCCCCTGGGCGACCCACATGTTTTTCCTGGGTGGGACAACGTTCCCCATTTCACAACTATGGTGTGGCGTGCTAGCACTGATCTCTCTGTGCCTCAGGTAAAGCCACTCCACAGCTGGGATCTCACAGCGCCTTTGTTTTTTTCCCGCTTCACCTGTTGTCTCGGAGCGAGGATGAAAGCACGGGCTTTATCAAGCCTTTAATGTCCGCAAGAGGGAATACATCTAATATCTCAGTCTGTTGGAGCTGCTACGAGCGGCGTGTTTCTGTGTTATTGTACAGTGTCTTGATGTTATTCTCCACATAATCTGTCATGTGTAAAACTGTATGTGTGCTGTGTGTAATGAATGTTTCGCAGGGTTTGATGCTGTATATAACTGTTTACTTTGTGAGCACGCGTGCACTGTATGGAGTGTGAATACAGGCACCACACAGCTAGGCTAGATATAGATACGCCATGTTTACGTTTGGCCTGCAGCCCATTGCCAGTCGATTCCTGTCACGTTTCTGGGGGTTACACACAGTGATGGAGAGTGAAACTCCAAGCAAATTCTCTGCCTGTTCTGGTAATCTCCTGAGACTAGTCCATTAATTCACACAGAACGGTGTGATGAAGTACAGTTCTGCAGCTCACGGTTTGTGTGTGTGTGTGTGTGAGCGTGTGCACTGTGTGTGTGTGAGTGTGTGTGTAATCACTTCAGAGAACAAGTCAAGAGGAACTAAGCTGGAGGCACACGTCGTCCGAGCCAACGTAATCTCCGGGATCGCCGAATTTCACCTGCGCTTTTCTCAAACGCCTCGCTGAGACTGAAACAAACTGGCTTTTATTTTCCCTCCCTCACCCAATCTCTGTTGTGTTTTTCATCACCGTGGTGGGGCCCGCGCATCATCAACACTGCTGGCTGCGCTCACTGGTGATTAATGGAGAACACAACAGCCGCGCACCAGCTCCCCCACGGTGCTCTGTCATTATTCTCTGCGCTCTTTGTGTGTGAGCGAACGCCAGAATAAAGAATACATACTTGCTGAACCTGCAGAGAGAGAGAGAGAGGGGGGGGGGACATATTTCATCTGGGAGGAAAAGCACAATTGATAACGGCCGGATGGGATAGAACCGTACCTGACAAAAACTCTGAGTTATTGTTCGCGGCTAATCATGCCTCATGGTGCGGTGTTATTCCCGTTTTCCCCCGTCCCTTTTGTGCCACTCTCTCTCTTATCTTCACAGAGCCTCCCACTCTGGGTGGTGTGCTTTAGTGGCTGTTCTGCAGGGCTAGAAGTGGGAAGAGGAAATAGATGTTCTCAAGGAACAGTCCTCGTGTGGATGTGGAGAGTGTGGAGAGTGCTCCATCATTAGCGGTGTGGGGTGAGACTTCCGACAGTCATTTCTCTCTAGCCTCGGAGGTGGAGGGGCACTTAGGGGCAGCGTAGAACCGTCTCTGAGTCTCCGGTCCTTGGAAACATGGGTTGTCTCCACAGATCAAGGCCCTGCAGGATAGATGAGTCCCCTATCGAAGGAAAGCCCTCAGGGCTTGTTCTTTGAACGCAGTGTGTTCGCCGTAAACAGCGCGTCGAGTCCTGTTCAAGTCCAAGTGGCTCTCGAGGGTTTAGTTCTTGAGTCTCTCTTGTCTTCGGAAGTTCATGGTCAAGTGTGTCGGGTCAAAATCATGTTGTTTTTCCTGAAGTGTCTTCACTGGTTTCCTGGGAAGACTGTTTAAAAAGAGGACGGGGACACAGACGACTCCGACACCTGCAGATGCATCGGTGGAGCTTTCGTGTCACGTAGCAAGAAGGAACCAGCGCTACGAAACAAATAGTTTTCCTAACCTTGATTTTGATTCGATTGTCAGAAACTGAACCGAAACTGCAGGAGAAAGGAACGAGAACATCAAGTACGTTCAAGTGCATCCCAAAGATGGCCGGGAGGTGTGGAGAGAAGTGAGGAAAGGGGAGGGCCAACGTGAGTTAAGAGGAGAAGACAGCGAGGCGAGGAGGAAGAGAGAAGGTGATGGGTAGGACGGGGGAAGGAGGGTATAAAGTCTGAAGTGAGACGAGAGCTGCGGGTGGCGGTGCTATTATGCAGATGAGGGGACTACGACACTCCTAAACCCTGCAGGCGTCTGCTAATTCATCACTGTCGCCGGGTGTGTGATATGACGACAGCGGTGCTGGGTACGGCAGCTGTGTTGCTGCGGCGGCATCACCTCACTGATTGATCACTTGGTGCTTTACAAGTCTGCTGTTAGAGGGGCTGGGAGCGGGGCTGGGGATGGGGCTGGGGCTGGGATCGGGGATGGGGCTGGGGCCGGGGATGGGGCTGGGGCTAGTACTGAAGCTGGAGCTAGTGCTGGTCCCTGAACTGCAATGGGAGCCTCTCAAAGCCTTGATTAAGGCAGAGAGGAGCCATGCCTTGGAGTCTCAGAGGGCTCAGCTCAATCACATATTGTTCTTCCCTCTGGCTTCTTCTCCCTCCTCTCTCTCTCTCTCTCTCTCTCTCTCTCTCTCTCTCTCTCTCTCTCTCTCTCTCTCAGTTCCACTCCCCCCCTCATCTACTTGTCCTTCCTCGTCTTTTGTCCCTCCCTCTCTCCCTCTCTCCCACTCTGTCTTGCCGCAGGCCGTGTTGCAGTGTCTGACGGTCTTGCGTCTGTTACATCAGTGTAAAGGTGTAACCCCCCTTCCCCCCCCCTCCCCCATGAGTGTCACCGGGTCGAATTGCGCGCCGGCTTTTACACAGCATTACATTATTTATCTGCAGTGTCGACGACACCCTGCCCCAGAGTGCCTGCTCTGGCACCCAGGCTCTCAGCACAGCGCTGACAGCCCTCCTGTCACCCTATTTGCACTGACTACATGACTTCCATTTGCATCCTCCTCCCGAGGCGGCGGGGCGGGGGTGGAAGCAGGCACCCTCACTGTGTCATTGAAGGGGCTCCTTGTGGCCACAGCGCTACGCCGGGTGGAGGTGCGAGGGGATAGAAGGAGAACCAATCTGTGACTAAGGAATGGAAACCGGGGAAGTCATTCCCTGTACGGAATAAAGCTTTGCGCTCGTTTAGTAGCGCTCCTCGTTTCCCGGAAATCAATGGAGTGAAATGAAAAACAGAGAGATGGGGAGACTTTCTGTCCAGCAGAACTGGATGGAAGTTCCTCTGAGTGGATCACTTCAGAGGGCTCTAGGGTGAAAACGCAGGACTGTTGTGTTCAGAGAAGGGGCGGGCCCCTCAACACCCACGCCACCAACAGCACTATGCACACCTTCAGTCCCGCACACACATGCACCCCCCCCCACACACACACACACCATACACACACCATACACACACCAAACACACACCAAACACACACCATACACACACCATACGGAGAGTGGTCATTTCCTTCCTTGTGTCCCCTTGGTAGAGTGTCAAACTGAGACCCTCCATAGGGTCCTTTTCTCTGTCATGGATTAATTGGATTTCCTGACCCAGTTCCCCCTGTCCTATCACGGAGGCTCTTGTGTGTGTGCGTGCGCTCTTGTGCATTTCTGCGAGGGCGGCTTTGACGGGTGCCTCTGGGCTGCCGTCTGTCACCAGCCTCTTGCTCTCAGTCTGCTCTGGTTCATTGTGTGTCGTCGCCCCTTCTCACCACACTCCGGGACAGGGACAGCAGGCTAACAAAGACCCCCCTCCCCACACCCCTCTCCGCCCAACACACATGGTTCTGACCCACCCTCTCTGCAGCTCTGTATGGGGCCATCACGGCCACCGTCAGTGGCGCTGCTGTTGTTGTCTGCGTGGCACGTCTTAGCTGGGCTAGGAGAGCCGTTGGTGCTCAGTTCATCTCTGGTCCACCGCCTGGGGGGGGCAGGCGAACACACAGGGAAGACAAATGAAATTAGCCCGACCAGACGGCTGCTAGCAGACACCCCTGTAGTTTGTTTTTCTGCAGCAGTCAACCTGAATTAACTCTCCCACTTCTCTAGTAAATGTCCAGAGAAACTCCCTGCTGCCCCAAGCTCTCACAGAGTGAATTCAGGATACAGAGTCTGTAGGAACTGTAGCATGTTACTGTGAGCGCAGGCTTGCATGCTGCGTATCTTTAAAGGCTGAGATTTTAAACGAGGGCAAGGCTGTGGGTTTTGTTTCGCAACTGCAGTACAATGTAGAATGTGCTTTTCAACACGCTACATGACCTCGAGCTATGCTCCCGGCCTCAGGTCATTAGGTTTGCCTTCACAAGACAATACCTGTCTGCCCTCTCGGTAGCCATCCAGTGTACCTCTAATAAGGGGTTCACTGGAGCCCAGCTTCTGGGTTTAACTGACCACCTGGGTCTTGTTGCCGTTGCACCTGCTGATGATTGGTCAGAAAATGTATCGCCCACTACAGCGATCCATCCATGTTCTCAACCCAGATTTCACCCAGCAGACACTTGTTTTCCCTCCTTCACAGAGAGAATAGGGTACTATAGTTCAGAGGTTCTGCTTACAATGCAGTTTCCGTTGGTAGAGGCTGCTGTGTGTGCCGTTAGGACCGGTGCCCTGGGAGATCTGAACAGAGCCCGCTGGGATTAGAAACCTTTTCTCTTTTGTGTCGGCCAGAGTGATGACTTTTAAATGAGCGTCGGTTTCGGTGTGTCTGAGAGGACAAATGCACTCGAAGTAACGGCTGTTTTGTTTGGACTTTCGAAAAAATCACAACGCCTGCCCATTGGGTGCTTTTGTGGCCGTGTGGGCCAATCAGCGCATAGCGAGGCCGGTTTTAAAAAGCGCACTGCACGGTGTGTGGCTCCTTGAGCCGTTGGTCTGTACTCTCAAAGGGGATTTGATTTGCTTAGATCAGATGCGGGTCCCCTTTGTCAGTGGCCCATTTAAAATTTAAACCACCCTGCTTTTGGAAAACATTCAATAGGGTGCCATTTGTTTGGGCATGGAATTAGGGGCGCACAGGGCTTTTGTTGTGTGCTTACCCTGAGGGAGAGCTGAGGGGCAGCATTAGTGTGCCCTCTACTGCACAAACTTAGCTGCACACTCGCCTGCTTTGAACACAAGTTTAAATCTGATGTCTCTCAGAGAAGTGGCCGGGGTACAGTACATGGACGAAATGGATATGTGAAGAACTAGACCCCTGCCAAAAACACCCCCCTAGTTTAGAGAAAGTGACCTTATGGCCTTTGCTTCCCATTCAGCCCAAACAACAGAAAGCCCTGTAGTGTTTTTGGCTTGGGGTCAGAGGTTGTTGTCTTTTAAAAGGAGAGCGAGCTGAAGGCTAGAGGGGTTGGGGGTGTTGTGGTCAGAGCATCTGTGTGTACGCGTGGGTGTGTGTACGTGTGTGTACGTGTGTGTGTGTGTACGTGTGTGTGTGTAGCCTGAAGGGGATCTGGACCAGATGGGCTGCTCTCTCCTACAGATAAACTCTACCTCTCCACATCCGCCCCCTGGCCCTCAGCACGTCTGTAACTGATAGCGCCTTATCGTGCCCACGATCCTACCGGAGGTGGATGGATGTGGTGCTGGTGGAGTTGGGGGGGGAGGGGGGACCAGGTTTCTACACTGGGCCCTGGTCCAACTTGGCAGACCTGATACCTGGACAGAAGCTCTCCCTGACTCCACCTTCATCTCCGTACACCCACTCTCTTCTTTGTCCAGATACTGGCCCCCTCACTGTACCACTGATGAGGATCTGACTTTCAGAACTGGTTCTGCTGGCTGGCCCTCTCTCTCCTCTCTGCCCTGTCAGAGCAGGGCAAACAGAGCCAGGAAATGGGCTTATCTGTAGCAGAGGTGGCTTCTGGGAAGAGGGGGTCTAGTATCAGCCAATTCCAAGGCAAAGAGAAACAGAGGAAGAGAAACAAGAGATAAAGAAAGAGAGAGAACAAACTTGTCTGTGTACACCGTAGTCCTTGTTTTTATCGACCTCCCTCCTCTTCCTCCTCTTCCTCCTACTCCTCCTCTGGTCACCCTACCTGAGTTCATGTCTTCAGGTCGTACAGCGTAATGGGCCGTGCTCTTACAGCACTGTGTTGGTGTCCTATTTCCTGCCCATCTCACCATAGCCTTGTTGAGATGATTCCGTGCCATCTGTGATAGAAATAGACCCTGGTTTGATATGATTCAACTGTCTCCAGTTCCTCTTGTCTTTACACAGGCTGGCCTATTATCATTGTCATGTTGCCTCGCAATTTCATCCGAGGAAGCGCATCCATTAAGGAATATCAAAGACGGATGATTTCAGGGATATAATGGAGATACTTTTCTTTTCCAAACACACTGTTCATCTTCAAGATAGATTATGTATTATTTTCAAAGGTATTGTGTTTCAATCAGATTTTTTGTTCTCTTTCTACTTGCTGACTGTGTCCCATTCCGTGTCCTTGCTCTGCAGTGAGAGAGAGGGCATTCTCAGACTGTCACGAGGAGTCAGCAGTTGGCTATGAGTCTTGTCCCAAACTGTTTTTGCTTGTCTGCCAATAGAAAAACTCTGAAACTTGATTTCCGCGCTACCACTGTATACATCAACTGGTAGCAAACAAGGACTCCCTCAGTAGAACATCAACTATGTAACCAAAATGCCCATGAATAAAATACTTAAGGTTGATAGTGTTGTGAATGATCGATGTGCAAACCTATCGTCTTTATATAACATCTCCACAGACACCAACACCATATTCTCAGCTGTTTGTGAAGGTAATTGAAATAGCAATCTAGAGTACATTCCACACAATACAATCTGGTGTACAAACGGTGTGAAGACGGATGTAACAGACAGGATCCAGTTCCTGACTGTATCGTAGAGTGCTGTAACAGCTAGCACAGAGCCCACCCAGATCTCACTGACACCTGTTATAAACCAGGATGTCCCAAGGGGGTGGTGAGGATATGCTCCGGTTGAGGAATGCCTGGAGAAGATATGAGGGGAGGGGGTACAGGTGTGTGTGGGGGGTGGGAGTAAACGGAGAGGCAGGGAAGGAGAGAACGTGTTGAGCAGGCTTCCACAAAGGCTGTGAGGTAGAGAGATGAAACAAATAGTAGATCACAGACTTCAAGTCAAAGGGAATGGGAGAGTGTAGTGGGGAAGGGCGTGTATGTGTGTGTGTGTGAGTGTGTTTGTGTGTGTGTGTGTTTGAAAGTGTGTGTGTGTGTGTACGTGAAGGTGTGTGTGTTTGAAAGTGTGTGTGTGTGTACGTGAAGGTGTGTGTGTGTTTGAAAGTGTGTATGTGTGTGTGTGTACGTGAAGGTGTGTGTGTTTGAAAGTGCGTGTGTGTGTGTGTGTGTGTGTACGTGAAGGTGTGTGTGTTTGAATGTGTATGTGTTTGTGTGTGTGTGTGTGTGTGTGTGTGTGTGATATCAAGATGCCAGGATGGATGTGGGGAGTAGTTGGAGGGAGTATTGGCTTGTCAGCCCACACTCTGTGGCTGTGTGGCTGGTAATGCACTATTGATTTGTGCAGCATGGGAAGACAGCATCCTGAGACAGGCTCCACTCACATCCACTCATTTCTCTGTCACCGGGGGTCTGAGTTTATAATTGTGGGTATATGTTGTCGATGACATTCGGTTGGATACCTTTAACAGGCTAAAAAGTCTGTGTTAGATTGGAGTGCATTCCACTGTGTATGATAGTGTGTGTTTGTGTGTATGGGTAAAGAATTCTTTAGCATCACATCAACAATCTACTGTCGCAGGTAGACTGTACAGTAGAGTATGTGCATCATTTGTGATATTTCATAAGTCTAGATTTGCCACATGCAAGCACTCAAACATGACTTGTGTGATATAGAACAACCACTGTTCCAGCACCCTGTGTTCTGTCAAGCCTGGTGACGATGTGTTTTCTGAATCTGCTCCATGTCGTCTGAGGGCTTTCTGGCTCTCTCTCCTGGGGACTGTATTAGCCGCGAGACCGGGTGCGAAACAGACTCTGCTTGTTTGTGGGGAGGTTAGCTGGAAGTCTTTGGTGCATTCATGACCAGCTGGTGTTGTTTAACACATTTCCCATTTGCCCGGCACAAGCACTGTGTCACTTTGTAAATGGCAAAATCTGCATTGGCTTTGGGCTTCAGCAAACAAGTGTACGGGACTGGAGTCGCAGCCAGCCCTGCAGATTAGAGACAACAGGCCAGATACAAAGACAAACAAAAAACAGCGTGACCAATCAAGGCCGCTCCCCAATCGACCAGTGACGCCCTTCAAACACCCTCTGAGGTGGACGCTGCTCCGGGGGCGACTGTGAAAACACGAACAGACACGGAACGCTGAAACAAACTCAAAAATTGAAATTCTGGGGTGACCTTTTCCGAGTGGCCCTCAGTCTAGGAAAATAGACAACGTGTTCACAATAATCGAAGCCAATTTGGCGCGCGTGTATAATAAACAAAAGATGTAGAGCGCTCTGTGCGGAGGGAAAAAGAGACATTTGTTGATATAATGCTTTGATTAAAATGCATCTTGTTGTGCGTGACTTTTTGCTTGAGAGACGGTCCTGTCTGAATGTAGAATACGACCGCCTCAGTTATACAAAGAGTTATTGATGGGAGCGGAGGCGGAAAAGCCTCAGAAAAATGGTGGAGAGCTACATGAAGATAAAGGCCCTTTCCATCTCCCTTCCTAGGTCTCTCACTCTACCGCTCTCTCTGCCGTGCCTCTCATCACTCTCTCTCTCTTTTCCTCTGTTCTCCTCCTTCTCTGTTTCTCTTTTTTCCTCTCCTTCTCTACTCCTCCGTCTTTCCCTTTCTCATGCCTTTCATCTCTCTCTCTCCCTCTCTTTCTCTCTCTCTCTCTCCCTCCCTCTCTCTCTCTCTCTCCTCTCTCTCCTCTCTCTCTCTCTCGCTCTCGCTCTCTCTACTTCTCTCTCTTCTACACTTCTCTATCTCATTCTCTCTTGTCTCCTCTCCCCACTCTTTTGCTGCTGTAAGTGTGATAAAGGCAGGCCAGCCTCTGACACTGGGTCCCACCCTCGTCTCTGATATGAATGCAGCAGGGCTGAGGCCGTCCCCTAATCTCCTAATGCATGTTCCCTCGTCCTTGGCAGGGTCACAGGGGAAATAGATGGTGGCCTTATCAGCTTCTATGGATTTATGGAGAATTTTTCCGCGGCGGAAATTTTCACTCTGAGTTGTATATGTATCTGTGTGTGTGTGTGTGTATCAGTGTGTGTGTGTGTGTGTGTGTGTGTGTGCATGTGCATGTGTCCTCAAGGATATGATAGCAAAGGTTATCCGAAGCAATTTCATCATATTCTTATCACGGAAGTCTTAATTAATGGATTAATCAACCTGACTCAATCAATCTCCTGTGGATGAAGGATTTCATTCATATCTGTAAAAAACTATTATATACATCCTTTAGCTCACCTTCAGCAGAATACCTCATTTACTCCTATTTGAAGTCTCAAATTAATTGAATATGGCAATTTCACTTCTATATGATCATTTATTTACATGTTACTTTCCCCAGTAACCACTAGGGGCTTCTGCAAATAATTCTAATCTAACTAAAGGCAGACTGATTCTGTTTACTTAATGCTATGTATCACAGATAAAAGCATTTTTAATTTGATTTCTAAACATGCCTCAGGGTCTATCAGAATGAGTTGAACATAATTATTGTGACCCATGTTCCCTCTTTACGTTGTCCCATTATTCAACAGTTGGCAGATGAGTAGGCTTGAGTCACTCTGAAATTAAGTCAAGTGAAAGTGCTCACACAGCTGGTTGCCTAAAATGCTTTGTCATTCCCTCCCTCCCTCCCTCCCTCCCTCCCTCCCTCCCTCCCTCCCTCCCTCCCTCCCTCCCTCCCTCCCTCCCTCCCTCCCTCCCTCCCTCCCTCCCTCCCTCCCTCCCTCCCTCCCTCCCTCCCTCCCTCCCTCCCTCCCTCCCTCCCTCCCTCCCTCCCTCCCTCCCTCCGGAACCGAGGCTGCGACAGCAAGAGGGGTTCCAGACGCTCGGAGCTGGAGAAAAAGCAATTTAGCCCCTGTGCCCTCTAGGGCCTCCCCATGTCAGAGCTGCAGTGCCCGGGGCCAGCGGGCCGAGTCTCCCCCTGCCCGGCTCTGGGTGGGGGCAGGGGAGGAAGTGGAAAATCAATGTTTTCTGAGAAGAGCGCTGTTCTCTCCCAGGAGAGAGTGGCTAGTTATCAGAGGGTCTGTCTGGCAGTGTGGGGCTGTGTCCAGGCTAGGGTCAGTGTGGAGAGGAATGTAGGGACACTGGAGGAAGTTTTTGACATACTGCAGAGTTTAAAGTTCTCTAAATGCCAGATTCTCCTGAGTTCTGACCCAGCTGGGTTGTAACTGTCATATTGAGCGGATATCCTTAACTTATCCTGGGAAAAGTCTCAACTTCCTCTAATTCTCATTTCTAACGCTTTTTCAATCGTTCAACCTTATACGTAAAACCAAACTGCTAAGCTTTTGAGTTGTTCGGTGTATTACCACAAACTAAACTGAGACACAAATCAAAACCTTTCAAAAATACTTACTAGAAAAGCTTGATAAATACTTAGATCCCTGCAATGATGTATCTCCAACTCTGTCAAAGTCTAAAATTAGAAAAGCCAATTAGACATTGTTTACCCACGGGAGTGCTTTTATCCACGTGTAATGAAAATGATTAAACGGGCTACCTGCTAACGCGTTACACTCATTAGTTTCCCTCTGCGGTGTGTGTTTGGTGCTCTTCTCGGTGAAGGTGAGTCTCTCACAGAGGACAGAGCTGCACTGGATCCTCAGCTCGCCTGGAGCCATGCTTGGGTCACCGGGGTCCGGTCAGCCTGGTGACTATGACACATCTCTCCCTGTGAAAGCCTGTTACCGAATGAGAGTGCTAAGATAAGGTCCCCAAGGCACTGGACTATCTTAATCACTTTACCTGCCAAGCAAGAGGAAGGTCAGAGAGACTTGGACCCGTGCCCACCTGTGCGCGTGCCGCTATGTTCGTGGAGGACAGTCGGTGCGTGTCACCGTGTGCGAGCGTGTCCAGGTGCCTTGGTTACCATAACTGTGTCAAAGTGATTAAAGGACCATCTCAAACTGTATGTCAAAAGGTCGGCTTGATTTAGGTACTGCAACTGAACGATGCTGCGTAACCTACTAAATGCATATCAAGCATCCATTAAGTGACTATTACCATCGTGCCCTGATTTCTCATTGAGGCGAGCCGCATCAAAGCCTATAGCCGTGAAGCACTTAAGGAATTACAGGTGTAGATATGAGGGAATCCAATACTTTAAGCGTGTCATCGTGATTAGGGCATTAGAAAGATTAGCGACGATACTAAGGAACTCCCCCTGACTACTGTATGTAATCCAGCTTCATAAACAAGGCCTCGCGAGCACCTCACCCTCCTTCTTTCCCCTCCCTCTCCTGTGTTGCTGTTCTGCCGGGGTGTGGAGAGCCGTGAAGGAGGCTGTCAAAGGCAAAACCCCCTCTGTGTTTAGGGTCTGCGTTTGGACCCGCGACTTTGACTCTGTCTGGTGGTGAGGTGCGGCCCTCTGGGCAGCGGGGATGAGAGAGCCTCAGTGCTCTGTGAACTTCACCTGCCTCACGCACCTCATGTGGCAGGGCTTTGAGCAGGGGGAGATTTTCATGTGGCAGGGCTTTGAGCAGGGGGAGATCTTGGGGATGGGGAGGAGGGGGCGGGCATTGTCAGACAACCAGGCAGAGGAGGGGAGAGCCCCAGACTCAGACTACTCACCTTGATTTGGGCAAAACAGGCCACATATATAGTATATATTTACTGCCTGATACTCTCGAAACAACGCAGAGGGCAATTGCATCCTCGATTGCATGAATACACTTTATTTATTCATGGTTCAAAACGATAGCATAACAGTTTGCTATTTCACTATCTGAACAGAGACATTTTTTTCGTTTTGTGTGATGTTCGTAAATGAATCGCTTTCCACGACGTGAGCTGATTGCAAACGAGCTGTAGGCTAAAGAGCTCTCTCCTCTCTCTTCCCCAGGGTCCTTCATGATGGTCAACTCCTCCCAGCATGCCGCGGGGCAGCGCGGGCACCTGCTGCTGCGGCCCCTCAGCGAGAACGACACGCACTGCATCCAGTTCAGCTACTTCCTGTACAGCCGCGACGGACACAGCCCCGGGGACCTGCAGGTCTACATCCGGGTCAACGGCGGTCCGAGGGGAAGCGCCGTGTGGAACGTGTCGGGTTCCCACGGCCGCCAGTGGCATCAGGTGGAGCTCGCCATCAGCACCTTCTGGCCCAGCGAATACCAGGTGAGCGCTAGCTAGCGCTAACGCTCAGAGTCTGTTGTTTACAGCACGAATGTCACGATGTTGTGGTGCAAGACGACGTGCCTCGATACATCACGGTGACTCGGTGGCATTATAATTGCGGTGTTTTGTTTATGGCGCTCGCTTCCTATGTGTATTTATGGGTTCATTCAGCAAAGGGGCGAGATGGTAATCAATATCTCTTTGTTTTGCGCGCGTTGGTTTGATGGTGTGTTATTATCTTCATTGTGTTGCCTGTAGGTCTTTGACAAGGGGGAACGCAGGCTAGCCTCACCTCATTATCGACCGTGATTTATACCACTGCATTTTTCCTGTCTTTTATCCGGTTCCCTACACCCCCTCCTCCAAAAACAGCCACTTAATGAGAAGCCAATGGCTGCTGAAAGGGATTGTGGGAGTGTGGCTCTGCTGAGCAGTCAATTGACCTCAATTCCATGTGACCCTCACGTTGTGTGTGTGTGTGTTTGTGTGTGTGTGTGTGCGGGGTGGGGGCGTGCGAGTTTGCTTCTGTAACCTTGGTCCTCTCTGGGCCCATCTCAATAAATCAAGAGGCAGTTAATGAGATTAGAGGGCCACGTGGATCAATGAGGACAGCCTGCTCTTCAGCATCCTCGGGCTCTGCATTTCTCTAAGCCTCTCGCCAAACAGCCCACCTGATCCAGAGACAGGATCCTTCCTCCCCTTGTTCTGCGGCAACATCAAAAGTGTCAGCCGCCGCCCACTTTACCGCTTTCTCTCGGGCGGAGGAAAAGACGGAAGAGGAAGGAAGGATGGAGGGCGGGCGGGCGGGAGTGGGAGGTGCGTGGGCGTGAACACTCCGGGACGGCGGAGCGGAGGGGGTGGTGGAGGGGGTGGTGGAGGGGGTGGGGGGCTCGAAATGGGGCTGAAATGTGATATCGGATACAAGGCTCGGCAATTGGGGCCAACGGAAGAGAAATGCATTAGCGCTGTAACTCACCACCCCGACAGTGCGTGTTGAAGCTGCCGGGGTGTTATGGAAGTGAAAATGAAGACAGGCCTGTATTCCTCTCTCTCTCTCTCTCTCTCTCTCTCTCTCTCTCTCTCTCTCTCTCTCTCTCTCTCTCTCTCTCTCTCCCCTCTCCCTCCCGACGACAAGACAAGACAGAGTCGGGACGGACTGCTTTGTTTGTCCCGTGTACTGTAGGTGGACGGGATCGGATGCAGGTAATGAGGCAGCCACCGTTAAGCTGAACAGATGAGTGGGAAGAAGAAAGGGAAAAGGCAGGAGAGAGGGGGAACGAGGACCTTAAATCCTGCCCTGAAGGGCCTGTGTGACTACATTGTGAAGGGGGACAAGAGCCCTTAGGCGGGGCTCTACGGATCCCTCTGCCATGTTCTCTTCAGTATCTCTCTCTCTCTTTCTCTATCTCACTCTCTACCCCCCTATCTCTCTCTCCCGCACCCCCTCGTTCTATCTTTTGCCCTGTGCTCCCTCTCACTCCACCACTCACTGTTATGGCTCAAAGCCCAGCGCTCATCCCATCCCACAGATAAGGATCACTGTCCATCGGGCCCGGCAATCTGATCAGGCCCCTCGGGGCCCGAGGAGAAGCCAGGGACAGACAAGACAGGGTGAGCACAGGGGGAGAGCGGCAGCAACCGCACGAGAGAGAGACATAGGAAGATAGTCAGAGAGAGAGAGAGAGGGGGACAGAGAGGGAGTTCAGATGTAAATCCTTTGGTCCCCTGGGGAGAGAAAAAAGCATTGGAGAAGGATCTGAGGTATTGAAGTAGGCACAGAGATAGAAAGCACCTTATCCACAATGGTGTCTCTTCATAGAACCATAACACTCTTAAGGACTGATTAGACTTTTAACTGAGTGTTAATTATCTACATCACATGGTTTCTATATCTGCAGTAAGTGAACAGTTTCAGCCTAATAAACGTTTGTCCGTAAAATACTTTGTCAGGAGACGTACAATAAGGCTTAGGTAAGGGTTTTTAATATCTAAGATCCTCCATTAGAATGGTGTACATAGTTGGCCCACTACATAGGTCTGCTAGTGACACTGCTGTCCATCCAACTGATATGAAAAAAGCTTGCTTTCCTTTCAAAGATGTAAATATTCATAGGGTCTGGTTGCAATGTAGCCTCTGCAAACTTGGAACAGCTTGGGGTTTAGGAGAAGGAGAAGAGGGGATGTGGAGAACAGCCAGACCTCCCTCGCTTCTTGCTCTCATTATTATTTATTCTCTCAGATTATTTTATTTTCCCCTTTAGCATCATTTTGCCTTTCCTCTCTGCCTCTGTTTATCTCACGATGTCAGTTTCCACTTGTGTTTCTACCACCCCGTACAGCGGCATTTAGGTATGATCTCGTTTGACCTGACTGCAGTATCACAGGTCATATATTTACAGTTTTACTGCTCCAGAGCCAATATCAATCAATAGTGTCTGCCTCAGTCCACTTTATTAACAAAACAGATCAATTAACAGAACATTGCATCAGTTTTTGCTCAACACATTTTTGCAAATGACTGGAAGTTGTTAAATTAATTAAACTGTCTGCCGAGATCGATAGTGTCAGTGTTTAAAACTGAACGCTTTATCATTCCCGTTCAGGCGTAAGTAACTCCTTCTGTGCCCTCGTGAAAACCAGAAGCAAGAAATATTAATTACTGTGCAAATCCTCATTTTTATTGCAATCCCTTTAGTGCCAGCTAGACAGACACTGTTGGTTTTATGTTTTTACTTTGTGGGAGAAGAGAACATTATGTCTGTGTAGGATAAACTTTAGGACACCATCTTTTCTGCACCATTGCATTTTATTAGACAAATGGAATATGAGGCAGAGGACTCATGTTCAAATACACAAAGATTATTATTTTTTTCTCCCCAAAAATAAATCCCTCCTCCGCTAGCTTTTCCTGTCTCCTTCCTTCCACTGGCCTGCAACTGACGGCACACAATATGTCATCTTGTTTTCTCATGTTTATTTCTTATTCCTTACTCTGTGCTGGTGAAATGGGCTAACGGGCTGAGAGACAGCAGTCTTCTCGTTTCAATAAGCCAAGCTTTAGATTTCCACCCCTGCCGCGTTTGCATCCTCCAGTTTCTTGTGGGTTTTGCTCGCTGGCTCGTCTTGTTGCTGGAGGGAGACAGACAGAGAGAGGAAGGAAGACTGACATCACCTTGAACTGACGATATTTTCATTTGAAGGATCCCACAGTTTCTGTGCTGCAATTGATTTTGTTCTTTTTTTTTCTGGGATGGGTATTGGAGACGAGGGAGTGGGGGCGGGAGGGGGAGGTTGCTTGCCATCAAATATTAAAGATGCTATCGGGGCCCACCGTGACTGCCGAAAGCAGAAGCTATGCTGCCGTATGGGCCTCTGCTTTTTCTCCCACTCTCACTTCCACTCCCACAGAACAACACGGATGTAACACGGGTGGGATGCAGGTTTGAAGGGGCTCTCACGTGGTCACTGTAGGCGATGTGGGTCAGGGGTGAGTTGAACAGAACACCAGAAACAGACACCTAGTAAAGAATTCCGATCAGGTTCTGTTCATTGTGCACTAGTGAATGTGACTTAAGGAACTTATTTTTCCAGATATATTTTCTTGGAGCCCCTACACAATGCTTACAAAAAGCGAGTGAAATTTCGCAGAAGTGTGCCATTGAATTCCCACTTAAATGCAACAATCCATTGTTTGCTAAAAGGGTCTTGCATGGAGCGTAACAACAAATAACCTGTGTAAGAGGTTTAGTATGAATGTTTCTGACATGTAGAACATGCAGATCACGTTCTGGGTCATTGTACTATGAAAGAGGATAGATTTAGATTAGATGCCTCAAGGTCTGAACATGGAAGGCTAGACTTACTTTGTCCTGTTTTGTTTCTGGCCCTACAAATACATAAACAACACTTCCTACCCACCCACACATTCACCCACCACACACACACACACACACACACACACACACACACACACACAGTTTATCTGAGTGAGGGAAGATACACGGGGCTCTAACGAGGAGAGGGTCAAGACGCGGAGCTGAGTGAATCGATTCTGGTCTGTATGTCGGCGTGTGATGAATTGAGAAGTTAATCGTCTGGGTGCCTCTAATGGCCTCACAGAAGAATTAAAAATAAAAATAAATTAGAAGACGGAAAGCCTGGGCCTGTATCCATCTGTGGAGACCTTGCGAGCTATCGATCTTGCCCTGAGCACTTACAGCCTGATGTATTGTCAACACCGAGATGCAACGCTTGCCTGAGCGCATGATAGTGGATTCTGACTGTCCAGTGGTCACTCACAGATATCTCACAGGGTGGGCGGGCGAAGGAGAGCAGGCACACACACACACACACACCACACACACACACACACCACACACACACACACACACTCCCACTCACATGCGGCACACATACACTAGTAATCTTACTGTAGGTCAAAACTTTGGTTACTCACTGTGAACACAGTGGGACTAAATCCCCCATTTGTTAAGTTGAAGGCTGAAAAGTGTTGACGATATGGGTCAGTTTTCATGTAACGAGAGTTAGTGAGATACAGATTTACTAGGGTGCTCCGCGGGAGGGATGCTGATTCACTTTGTTGCTCCGCATGAGGCAGACTCATTTGGATGAGTGAGCAGAGATTTGGGCTGCGTTCAAGGACTCCTGTGGGGTGGGTTCTCTTCATTCAGAGCCGTGAGTGTTCTACAGAGCAGGGAGGCAGTGGAGGGAGGACAGAGATGAAGCAACGTGTGAGATGAGACGGGATCCAGCCTTATACTGGGGCGCTTCAAACAGGCTTCCACTACAGTGGTGGAGACCTGGGGTATTCAAAGAAGAAAGAGCTTTGATCGAGTTTACCGATTAACTCTGCCTTTCTGTCCGTCTGCTTTTCTGTCTGTCGCCTGTCTGCCTTCCTGTCTATTTGTCGCCTAGTCTGTCTGCCTGCCTGCCTACCCGCCTGTCTGTCTGCCTTTTTCATGCAGCCTCTGTCCAAACCCGGCACGTCCGAGTCACCTCTCCATTGTCTCTCCACAGGTCGTGTTTGAGGCGACCGTCTCGGCCGAGCGGCGGGGCTACATCGCTCTGGACGACATCCTGCTGCTGAACTACCCCTGCTGTAAGTAGCCCTGCTCCTCCTCCTCCACATCCTGCTCCACCACTTCACCGCTGACCTTTACGGGGAGCGGGGAGTCTCGCTGTCCTCCAGGGGCGAGGGGGCGGAGGGGACGCGGAACCCCCCCGGACAGAGCCCGGTCTCAGCGGGCTGGTCGGAGAGGGGCGGGAGGCCATCGGTTCCCCCGAAGCCGCTGAGGCAGAGCACACTGTGAGGCTGGCGGGCGGTCGTCAGCGCGGAGCCTGGCATCTCCAGGAGGTGCGTCGGCACAGCGGTGGAGTCCTTTTGTCGCTCTGACCTTTCCTCTTGATGGCTGCACTCACCGATTCCCTGTGCCGCTCTCTCAAAGCTAATGTGCAGTTACGGGCGAGCAAGCACGTTTTTTTTCCTGATTTCACTCCATCCAGGCATAAGAGGAGCCACACTTTAACGCCACATCATAGCAAGATTTTTTTTATTTCCTATTATATCCTTATCCTCCATCACTCCCTCCGTCCGTCTGTGACCTGCCTCCCTCCCTGTCTCTACCTCACCCTCTCCCTTCAAGCAGTCCTGCAGTCCGCACGCCTATTAGCTCAGTTGGGAACTGTGACAGACAGGACGAGCCCTGACTTTTTAGACTTTGCTGACAGCGGCCGGTGGTGGACGGTGGACATCAGTGATGCCTGTAGACAGACGGATTCCAGCGCTCGGTCTTGAGCCTCCATGCTGGCTCTCAGTGAGATTATAACCCTGTTTGAGGATCGGAACTGCGAGAAAATGTTAATGAATGGTAATGGAGGGCGTTTATGAGCTCATGAAACTGGGGGAGCTTTTACAGCCTCTTAAAAATAGCCAGACCCTAATAAATCATTCAGAAGCCAGAGTCCTCGAAGGAAAACTCACATTGAAACCCTCATAAACCTCTCTAAAACAAGCAGGCTTTCTTTTTTTCCCCTCACTTTTCAATTAGATGATTTTTTCTCTCCGTCAAGCTCATTTCCAACTTTTAGCATGTAGACTGTGTAACCACAAATGGAGGAGTGGCCGTATGGTTTCCATGGGGACTAGGGATGGGTTGCTGGGTGCTGTGGTAGTTGGGGGCCCCCTGCCTGGGACTGGGGCTCCTCTCGACCCTGGTGCAGATGGCAGTACTTGGGCCCCTGCCGTCCCCATTAAATAATCAGCACTCTCATTAGGAGCTGCAGTGCCTGCCAGGGGCTTCCGTGCTACTTTTCTCTGATGTGCACATGCGCGCACACACACACACTCCACACACACACACACACACACACTACCACACTACACACACATAGACACTCTCAAACACCACACACTCAAATATGCAGGATATCTATCAGTCTCGTTTCTTTCACCCACACAATTCTTTTACCTCAAACACACACACACACACCCACATAGACTCTTTCAAACATCACACACTCAAATGTGTATAATGTATATCCTCTGTCTCTTTCACACACACACATACACACACACACTTTCTTTATCAAACACACACACACACATTCAGAGATCAAGTGCTGCCTGTCTCATGTGCAGCACATATCCCATACTTCCTCCAGTCACAATCTTTATTCCAAACACGTTTCAGAATCAAACACATTCTCTTCCCATTTAAAAGTTCCTTTAGCATAAGTCGTGTTAAACACCCGAATGACAACTAACTTAACAGATGGGCCACAATTATGCAGGAAACTGACTTATCACAGTTCTGTGTGTGCTTCATGTTAATGGGTAATGGGGACCTATAAAACAATATGGATTCTGCATGAAACACAAAAGACAAGTCTGGCGCTTGACAGCCACCTGCAGAAATCAATTAGAACAGGCTGCTCTCTGTCCGTGCTCACTGGAGGGGGAAGAGAAGAGAAGGCAGAGAAAGAAGGAGATGAACAAAGTGGGTGGGGGCGGGGGACAGAGCGGCCATCTCTATCATCCCGCTCGCTGCCAGATGTCCGTTTCCATGGAGACTCATTATTGGGGTGTCAGGTGTGCGGAGGGAGAGAGGACAGATGTGTCTGTGTGGCTTCCTCCAACACAGGTGGAGGGACCGAGTCACATGCCATCAGTCAGACACGAGCGCTCAGTCACCGTCGGCAGACGTCACCGAGCTGCCTTTCAAATGGGATCTCCATGAAGCCCTAATGTTGCAGTCTGCTGCCTTAATCGTTGTGTGAATGCCTTGTTGTGTCCAAATGCAACTGTTCCAGAGTGGCATGTCCTGCGGTGTACTGTTGTTAACACAGAACCACTCTCTTGAGACGCAGACTCTGAAAGATGCCATTACGTGACTCACAACCGAACGGCTAGGTGCAGAAAAAGGATTGTGACTGAGGTTATTACTCAAGTACCAACATGTCGAAGCAGAAGTAAAGATGGGGATTGACACATTTCAAGGATAACTTCAGGAATTCTTTTTTTACAGTATATATTTACACTTTGACATGTCGACTAAACTCCGACCCTCTGTACAATGCAACTACTGTGATAGCGTCACTCAGAACAGATTATTGGATGGTAATACTTTGGTTCAGTCATGCTGTGCTGTTGTGACAACTGGGGGATCCTCTCATCCTCTCTACAGTACGGTAGTCGCTTTCCCCCATTTTCTTGAGGTAATTACAAATACTCCAGATGTTCCTTTTACTAAGCCCTCTTCCTCTTGCACAGCATTTTATTCTGTTCTGATATGCCATTCTTGTGGTTAATCCTGAGGTAAATGCTGTGATTAGGCAGGGGTAGAGCGCAGTACGGATCCAGTTATGTTGTGCTTGAGTTCTTGAGTGCATAGGTGCACTCACACCGTACTGTTTGTTTGGGCCAAATGAAAGTATTTGCCTTCTGTTTGTGCTGTTGTTAAGGTTGAAGGGTAAGCAAAGCTGCCTAGAGCACAAGGGCATCTTTGTGTGTGTGTGTGTGTGTGTGTGTGTGCGTACACGGGTGTGTGTTTACATGTACGTATGTGTGTTCCCTGTGTACATGTGCAGTGCTGTATCGATGATGACGAGCTGATGCAGACATGCTGTACTCACAGTGTGTGCGTGTGCTTGTCGGTCCTCTCCACAGACAAGGTGCCCCACTTTTCTCGGCTGGGCGATGTGGAGGTGAACGCAGGGGCAGAATGCCACTTTCCAGTGTGTCGCGACGGGCAAGACTGGCGAGGAGGAGCCCTTCCTGCTGGAGGTGAGAGAGATCAGAAGAGGAGAGGATTATGAGGATGATATGCAGTATGAATGTAGGATTGCCTCAGGGCATATCATAATGAGCTTCTATTCCTGAGCCTCGACATGGAAGGGCTTTTTAGGGGAAGGTTTAGCTCTTACAAAATGAATGTATTTTCCTTTGTTTTGATTTGCATGCTGATACTTGTCATCTCTATAAAAGCCTTTCATACACACACATAAACAGTTCCATCTTCTCTGTGGTGAATTTAAAACTAATATTAGTCCTCAGAAATCCAACTGTGTCCCTCTACGTTTTCCCTGTCCTTGTAGCTACCACATCTGAGTGCTTTCGAGAGACTTAGAAGCCGAGAGAAGGTTCTGTGCAAATGAGATGGCGGCGCGGCTGGCTGCTCCGTCCCCTGTGTTTTTCTCAGTTCGCACTTATCTTCTTCTTTATTGAAGCCTTGTGCAGCCCCCGCATCCAGAGGCGTTCAGAACCGTGACATTTGATCTACTCTCCTTAACGCACAACGAGCGCGCGAGAGGTGTCAAAACCTTTGTGTGAAAACGGTGTTTTCAGAAGTGAGCACTTCTCAGACATTAGTCTAGTGCAGGTAATGCTGCTCTGGGTGATTATCTGAATGGTCTTCCAGCATAGCACATCATCAGGGCCAAGGGACCATGTCCACCTACCTCCTACTTCTATTTGTGTTTACTCATAACCTTATTTGCTGATTGATATCGAGCATTTGCAGCAGCACAAATGAAGATTTCTTAGCCATTATTGCCTTCTGTTTCTCCATTTGTTGTGCAGGGGTCTGTTTGATCGTAGCTGTTTTGTGTTCTGTGAGCCTGCTAATTGCTGGATTCTCTTTGATCTCCTTGCCAGAGATCTCCCTGGACTCGTGTGATTTAGTTCTCCTCGCGCTCCCCTGTTTAGATAGTCCAAACAAATTGTTTGCATAAGGTTTCTCATTCAATTAGTGTTCTTTCCTTGGCGTCTTTTGTCCTCCATCACAGGGTTCTATTCCGGATACTGTTTAGATCTCAGACAACGTCAACATGTTTGTTTTCAATTGGGAGTGGAATTCATTATCACAGAAATGCATAATTATACCAGAATATGGGTCTTATTGGCAGTGAGGCCAATTTAGGGATGTATTTACTTTGCCTCTCAGCTTGCTTGTCTCTCTGAGTGAAGTAAAGCAGTGACTAGAGTGAAGTAAGCAGAATTGTAATACGATGGTCTGTGGCGTAAAAGTAAGCACACACACGCCATATAAGTGCCAAAAAAGAGAGGAAAGGAGATGGAGTCAAACATTAGTTACGGACGATGCACAATCACATTGAAACTGAAGTCGGTTCATTTCATCGTGGAAATAAAATCTAATAAAAACACTTTTGGAGGCAATAATCTTTGGCTTTATGATGCATTATCCATACAGAGCTTTTCTGAAATCTGCTCTCTTCTTTAAATCGTGCTGAAACAACATGAACATCCGGATGTCAAATCTGCTTATGTATGACTGGTAAGAGAGTCAAACAGAAACAGCTACACGCCACCTTGCTTTTCCAAGAGCTAGCAGCATGTAGCTTGCACAAGGAACATCTGAACTCGGCTACCTGTCCAATTTCCCATTTCCTCTTGTACACCTTGTGGCGGTTGTCAGCGGTGGCACATTAGCGCAGATAGCAATGAGCAGTTGACATCCAGAACCTTCTGTCAGTGAGAACACCTGCTGGGTGGCCTCTGTCACCGGTGTGACACAACACCAACTGTTTTTTGGGGTTGACATTTATAATGTATTCATTATATTTCCCCTTCCTCTACACCTACACGCCTCACTGCTCCCATCTTTGTCTTTGTGTCTCTTTCTCTCTCACACATCGGTACACAAGTACAATCGCACTACTTGTGCCTGGCAGATATTCCCATTTCAACGTGTTTACCTGACGGCAGGTCAGTCAGCTTGACCACTGTTTTATTGTCTCTCTTTGTGTGTGTGTGTGTGTGTGTGTGTGTGTCGTGGTGTGGTGTGGGTCAGCGCCGCAATGGAGCTCTGGTGATGGCGTCCTCGGTGGTGCGGCTGAGCCACAAGCGTCTGATGGCGACCTTCCAGGTGGAGGCGGAGCGCGGCGAGCAGGACTTGTACCGCTGCGTCACCCAGTCCACTCGCGGCTCCGCCGTCTCCAACTTTGGCGAGCTGATCGTACGAGGTAGGGGAGGGTCTCTCGCCACCCCACCAAACACACACCAAACAACCAGTCCATATGTTGAGTATAGTGAACTCCCACATGTTACCCTGCCGTTACACTATAGAATCCAGCAATCCATCCCCCACTTGACTACTGTACAACTTATTTGACTAAAACATAAACACTGCTTCCCACACAAACACACACACCTACACACACACACATACACACATACACACATACACACACAAACATGTAAATACTTCATCCATATGTTCTGTTTACGAAACAGCTCTGCCTCTTGTGTGCAAAGCCTACATACTGTACTTGCTGAAAATCTCAATAATTAATTTTGTTTATGTGCAATCCCCCACAAACATACACACACCTGCACACAATATAAATATGTGCAAATGTATTTAAATCCAGTCTTCCTGACACAAACTCCGCTGAAACAGATATGCAATATGCAATGAGTGTTTTCTCCATCAGGTATGTGGTAGTCAGATTTGTTGTATGTGTTTCTGTTCTGTAAACCTATCCAGTTACAGTAAATGCGTGTTATTTTTCTTTCTCCACACGTGTTACACAAGCAACAATTTTCCTTCGTTGATTAGGGTCATATTACTCAATCAGAGGTCTATTCTCTGCTGAAAGGGCATTACTCATGCAATCATTCATGCAAATAAGCCCTTATTCTGCTTCGTTATGGTCAGAATTAAGTTTACCCTTCAAGTGCCTCTCTCTGTGCAGAGTCTGACATGATTAAAAGATTTATCTTTATTTTTTTTGTCAATGCTTGGAGCTTATTCTAAGGGCTCGTTCAAAATTTCAAACCAAAGAGCGACATGCAGTCCTTGACTGAGCTTTTGTTGTGAAGCCTTGTGTCTCAGAGTACTCTGTGGGCAGACAGAAGTGTTCCACTCAGCTCATTCAAATGCCGACTCACCGAGAAATATGTTTTAATTGCGTAGTCGCACAGGTAAACAAGTCCATAACAAAAGGCCGTGAGAACTCATTTACTTCTTTAGTCCTCAACTGATAACGTCCTCATGATGAGCTTTTACTCGTCTTATCTCTCAGGTAAACCAACCAACAAACAAAACAGCCAATCGCTGAAGGAAAAAGACACAAATGAGTCCAGCCTTTTAGACTGGTAGCTTCCTGTTAGCCCTGGTTTAACCCCGTGCCCTCTGTGTGCCCCCTTGCCAGTACCCCCGACGCCCATCGCCCCCCCCCAGCTGCTCCGTGCGGGCCCCACCTACCTCATCATCCAGCTCAACACCAACTCCATCGTCGGGGACGGGCCCGTGATCCGCCGAGAGATCGAGTACCGCGCCAGCCAATCGCCTTGGACCGAGACCCATGGCGTGGGCTCGCTGACCTATAAGGTGTGGCACCTGGAGCCGGACACGGAGTACCGCATCAGCGTGCTGCTCACCAGGCCGGGGGAGGGGGGCACGGGGGCGCCCGGACCCCCCCCTGATCAGCAGGACAAAGTGTGCAGGTGAGGGGGCGGGGAGGGGCAGGGAGGGAGAGGGGTCATCAACTTGCTGTGTCATTTTGAAAGCTATACTCAGCTCCTCCGTACCTTGAAAGCCCCGTTGATTCCGACATGTAAGTACCTACCTTTCAAGAGGAATCTGCAGCGCGGATGTCTGTGTCTAGCAGCTTCGCTTACCCTCTCCTCCTCATACACACACACACACACACACACGCACACACGCACACACACCCCTCTCCCCACACACCAATCTCCTGTCCATGTTTGTGTATGGAACAGACTTGTACGACCACACGAAGCCCTGACAGCTGTCACAATCTTTGAACCCCCCTCTGTCACCAAGCCCACCACCCTCAACACACACACACACATACACACACACACACTCTGGCCGCTCCCCACGCCCAGATGCGAGGCTGCGGGTCCCCTCCCTGCCTGGTGTGCAAACTCAATTCCTTTTCCCCCCGTCGCGGCACAGAGACAGAGCCGTGCTCGCAAGACGACGTCTGTTTCCTGGGGTTCTGTGTGCTGTGCATGACTGGCGCACAGCGAGGGGCTATGATTCATCTCCTTCCTTTGATGTAAAGAGTAGGTGTGTTCAGGCGGGGAGACATGTTCTACCACGTCCTGCCCGTGAAGCAGCCGGAAGAGTGACGCGGCCTCCCCGTCAGGTTCTAAATGATCTCTGGGAAGGAGAGGAAAGCGAAGGGGTGTCGGGGTGCGAATGAGACCGATCACGCCGCGAGCAGCGCCGCGGGGATTAGCGGTCGTCTGGTTGGCCGCGTGACCAAAGCCGGGCGGTCTGTGGGCAAGACTGACGGCCGTGCATGAGATGCAATCCATCTGCTTTCCTGATCCCTCTTGACCCACCCCCGTGACTCAGAGATGTGTCTATCCACCCTCCCTCAGTCCTCCCCTCCCTCAGTCCTCCCCTCCCTCAGTCCCTTCCCTCCCTCAGTCCCTCAGTCCCTCCCTCCCTCAGTCCCTCCCTCCCTCATTCCCTCAGTCCCTCAGCCCCTTAGTCCCCTCAGTCCCTCAGTCCCTTCCCTCCCTCAGTCCCTCAGTCCCTCCCTCAATCCCTCCCTCAGTCCCTCCCTCAGTCCCTCAGTCCCTCCCTCCTTCAGTCCCTCCCACCCTCCCTCAGTCCCTCAGTCCCCCCCTCCTTCAGTCCCTCCCACCCTCCTTCAGTCCCTCCCTCCCTCTAGGCTGAGATTGTGTGTCCACCAGTGGTGACCCTGGGGGCTCCAGAGCTCTGATTGGGCTGATGAGTGAGATGCAGCCTTGTCACAGGGGCAGCGAGGCTGGATGCCTGATCTGCTCGCTGACACGCAGGTTTACTGTGGGGAGGAGAGGAGTTAGGAGCCAGCAGGGCTCAAAACTAATTGTAGTCACAGTCACACATACACACACACACACTTACACTCTGCCCTCATCCATCCCTCCCCTTCTTGTGGCCTGTCCCTTTAGTCAAATCAGGATGACTGCGCCTCTCTGGGAAAGCTTCAGGGTGGCACAGTGTGTGTGTGTGTGTGTTGCACATGTCTGCTGTGGTCTTCTGATGAGGATGAGCAACGGGATCTCTGGCAGCCTTCGTAGCTGCAGTAGCAGACTTGCTCACACCCTGCCTGAGGGGAGAAACCGAGACACACACACACACACACACACAAGCATACGATACACACAAGCATACGATACACACAGACGCACGTACAAACCCAGAGATTGAATGAACGTGACGTTTACGCGTCCCTCCGTCTCCAGTCTTTCCGTGCCTGGCCGAGGGGTTCCTCCGCTCCTCTCATGTCTCGCCAGCCCGTTTCCCACCAGGGGTCGACAGAAATAACCCTGAGCTCTGGAGGCTGGACATGTGCATGACAGGGAGGTGGGGATGTGCTTCACACATGACAGAAGTATTTAGCTGATTCCAGCTGACGTCAGAAGGCCGGCCCGGCATCGTTCGCTCGGCGGTGACTTCAGCGTGATGTGTTCTCCCAGGGTCGCTCTGCCCCCTTCGTCTGTAACAAGCTGTAGTCCCGTTCTAGAAAGGGTGCTTCACATTAACGCTGATGTTTCTTGTTCTCTCTCTCTCTCTTCCCCTCTCTCCCCACAGAGCCCATGCGTGCGCTGCGGGGCCTGACCTCCACAGAGATCCAGCCCCGTCAGCTGGCCCTGCAGTGGGAGCCCCTGGGCTACAACCTGACCCGCTGCCACACCTACTCGGTGTCCCTGTGCTACCGCTACTCCACGCCAGCAGGGGGCGGCGGAGGGAACAACGCCACGGTGCGAGAGTGCCTGTCGGTGGAACGCAACACCTCCCACTTCACCCTGCGAGACCTGCCGCCCTTCCGGGCAGTGCACGTGCGCCTGGCGCTGGCCAACCCCGAGGGCAAGAAGGAGAGTCGGGAGGTCACCTTCCAGACCGAGGAGGACAGTGAGTGGACACGCGTGCATCGCCCACAATGCAATCTGTTTCTTGATGCTCTACTCTACTGTCGACCTACTCATTGGCCGGCATTAATCTGTGGGCTTTTGAGTACCATACCGCGGCATGTGGTCCTAGGCGGTAGACAGCGTGGAATGTCTAATGGTTGTAAATAGGTCGTGCGAATCGTCTGGATCCTCCACGTTGCGTACGAGGCAGTAGGTCAACCGAAGGAATATAACTTTCTGCTACGGTTATCTATAGGAAGCGAAGCATGTTTCGTCACACAGGAAATTAATTACGGCGCGCTAGTTACACATATTACACTGAAACACAAATATTGAATCGCAAAATAAGCTGGATCAGCATAACTAAGCGGAATACACCCATTTAAATAGAGTCAAATGGAAAATTAATCAGTGTGGTCATAGCCACCGGGCAAAAAATGATTTGCTTATCTTGGTATTCATGTTTTTTTTGTGTGTGTGTACAGGAACAGATTAGGCATTTTAATACAAATTGCTGGGGACTGAATGGGCAGGGGGGTCAAGGGGGCATGCTCTTGTACAATCAGCATTCGTTTATTTGACAATAGAGTGTTGCTGACAGCCATTCTTAACCCAGGAGAGAGGGAAAGGGAACAAGAGAGAGATAGAAAGATAGGCGCAACATTGTGTGGCGCAAAATTGATTGCTTCTCTAAATGGTGAAAGTCTTCCAATACATTTGGGGAATACAAATGTGGCTGCGAATAATGCGTTTTGTAGCCAATTGAACCGCACCACTTGAAGTTTCGGAAGAAGGAGGACAGATAAAAAGAGACTGAGAGAGAGGACTCGTAATTATCGAGACCTGCACAGCGCTGTCTGTAGGCCGGCAAAGACAAATGGGGAAACAGTAACACACAGGGAGGCAAAATGATATTTACTTCATTTTATTTGGCCTCATTTCGCTCTCCAAAGATGCCGCCTCTCTCACACTATTCATTTGGCCCTTTTTCGGTTGAGGAGGCGACGATTTAAAGTGGGAATTGGAGTGTCGCACAAATAAACAAATAACAATGTTTCCCTCGGGCTCTATTACTGACACAGGGCTCCATCACAGAGGTACCCGAGATGTGTTTTTCAAGGTGCCGTATCCTTGATCCGTTGAGTGCCAGTCTTGACAGTCCTCCAATCCCACTGTCTATGTAAGCGCTCCTGTCATGGACAGAGCCACTGTAATTGGGCTGGTGGCATCCGCTTCCTGTGAACCCATGCTTTGGCCAGTTGGCGAGTAGGCACACACCTCCTGTTCGCTGGGCTCTGGAGGGAGCAGGACCGGGCTCCCCTGCACCTGAGGCTTGGGGCTTGTTAGCTAGCGCATGCAACCAGTACACCATACCAGATAGAACTAGTGGACACACACCCTAACCCTGATGCAGACACACACACACACACACACACTGACATACTATTTTCCTTTATGTGTCCTTCTCTCACACAAAGGCACAGAAACTGTGAAATGATGATGACAGTATGTGTGTACGTTCGTGCGTAGTGTCATTCACACACACGTTATTGGGCTCTATTTCTGTGTCCTCCCTCACCTCACCACACACACACTCTGAGTCTGGCTCCTCCCTAGCCAGAGGAGGGATATGAGAACAGGCGTTTCACTGTACTAAAGAATGCAGTGCACGGCACCCAGACGACAAAGTGGCAGGGCAGCTTTCACGGCATGAAAGACGGATGCTCCGTTTGTAGCTCTTTGGCTCTCTTCCCTGCTTTTCCTCAGTCAGTGTGGTGCTAAAGAAGAAGAATGGACTGTCATCCTCCCAGCCTTGGCCCTGTTATCAGATAGAGGAGGCCCGCTGTGTCCAACGCCAGTATCCTCTGGACTGGAAACTGGCCTGTCCTTCAACTACTCTTTAATCACTTTCCTTACTACTGCATGACCCCCCCTCCCCCTGCCACCCTGTCCCTTTTTTCTCTCTTCCTCCTTCTGTCACTCTCTTTCTTTTTTTGTCCAAACAAACAAGGCATTTTGGCCCATGGGTGCTGGTTGAATGGTTGGTGGATGTCTGAGTTTTTCAATAAAGCATCTCTCTCTCGCTCTCTCTCTCGCTCTCTCTCTCTCTCTCGACTCTCTCCTCTCATCTCTCTCTCTCTCTCTCTCATCTCTCTCGCTCTCTCTCTCTCTCTCTCTCTCTCTCTCTCCTCTCTCTCTCTCTCTCTCTCTCTCTCTCTCTCTCCCTCTCTCTGTCGTTTAGTACCTGGCGGCATTGCACCCGAGTCCCTGACCTTCACCCCGTTGGATGATATGATTTTCCTCAAGTGGGAGGAGCCTGTGGAGCCCAATGGCCTCATCACGCAGTACGAGGTAGGAATCAAGGCGTTGCGGCGATCCCTCCTGACCCGTGCCTGTCGGAGGCTGATGTGTTTGCTGTGCTCCCCGCAGCCTGCGGGAGCACAGTCATTAGAGGGGAGGGGAGCCGGGTTCGCCTCATCCTTCATGGGATTTAAACGTTCCTATGCTAATGTGACTGCGGCTGTAATTACATGCGGGAGGATCGTTGTAATTGCATGCTGTATTTGCCTGAGAGATACCTTCACATGGGGGCAACTTTAAATGTTTCTAATTACGTATTGAGACCCTTATGGTTACAACTAGTTTTTTGAACTTTACATGACAGGATAAAAGACTTTGGTGTCTCGCCACACACAACGTGTGGATGAACACACACAAACGCACGCAGGCGTTTTCACGCCCACACACACACACCACTGGTTTATTATATTTGTGCAGGGAAAATCAGGCACATTAGAGGACGACTTGCATTGAGTAGCTGTCTGTTTAATGGGAGACAGGGAGGCAGATGGGCAGCCGAAACGGTATTGAGTGTGAGGCTGTATTAACTTGGGGGGGGCTGGGGAGCGGGAGGGGGGGGGTGGGGGGGGGGTGTCTCGGTGTGTGAAGAGAAGCCTGTCTGAAGCCGAAGAGGAGAATGAAAGGTTTGCAGAGGCGAGCCCAAGCCTGTGGATGGTGAGAGGAGAGACGGAGGAGAGAATGAGGGGGAAGAAGCGCCTTCCTGCTGATAATAACAAAATGGCAGGCAGTCAGAGAGGAGATGCGCAGAGCAAAGGGGTGATGCTGTTGAAATTGCGGAGAAAATGACAGGAGCGAGGCATAAAGGCGGAGAGGACGTGGTCAGGAAGAGGAAGGGGAGCGCGAGGGAAGAGAGGAGAGGAGCACCCCGAGCAGGGAGGCGCGCGGTGAATGGACGGGGAGAGTCAAGCAGAAAAAAGATTGGAGCAGAAATAATTGGGAGACAGAGAGAGGCAAAGAGACAGATGAGAGGGAAATATATGAGCGAGAAGAAAGAGAGAAAAAGTAGAAAATTGTAGAATGCGAAAGAGAGAATTGGAAAGAGAGAGGTGGAGATGAAGCGAGCAAGAGAGAGAGAGAGAGAGAGAGAGAGAGAGAGAGAGAGAGAGAGAGAGAAAGAGAGAGAGAGAGCGAGCGAGAGAAAGAGAAAGAGAAAGCGAGAGAAACCGTGAGCCTCTGCAACAGATGACAACCGGACAGATCTCATTCCGGGGTGGCCTGCGGTGGCAGCCAGTGGGTGGGCTGGCAGGCCTGTCTGAGACACAGAAACACCTTCTAGAAGCTGCTCGTTTGTCAAAACTCTGATTCCCGGCATTCAAACAGCCCCCATGTCAGGAAAACACATCCACCAGCAACAAGAACAACACCACGTTCTGATCCCAGCGTTTCACTGTTGTCACGCCTGATGCCAGCTTAAAAAATTCAGGAACGGTAACATCATCCCCCCCATGTTCTGACAAGGCAATATCAAATCCCAAAACAAGACCAAAACAGACTCACGATCAGACTGGTTACTGAGAGGCTGCTTCTCCTCGTCCCCTGGGTCTAGATCAGCTACCAGAGCATCGAGTCGTCCGACCCGGGCATCAACGTGCCAGGGCCCCGGCGCACCGTGTCCAAGCTGAGGAACGAGACGTACCACATGTTCTCCGGGCTGCACCCAGGCACCACCTACCTGGTGTCCGTGCGCGCCCGCACCGCCAAGGGCTTCGGCCAGACCGCCCTCACCGAGATCACCACCAACATCTCAGGTAAAATGGCCGCCGTGAGGACTCTGGAGGGGAGGAGGTAAAGGACTATTACCCTCCTCCCTCCCTCCCACACACACACAAACACACACACACACACACACACACAACACACACAGCCCACCGGTAGTAGTTAAGCTACAGCAAACCTTTTTAACCCTTAGTTCATTGTTTGCTCTGAGTCATTTTGGGCCACTTCAAGTTGTTTTCCATGTCAAGGCGTTCACCTGGCTGTGTTGAGGCCTTTATGTGGACTTTTGATAACTGGTGGCTCTTACTGTGTTTTCAACAATAGGTGAGCAATTTCACATGGAGCTATACAACATATAATTGCATTTGACCTCTCTGACTCAAATGACCTCAATTGCAACCTGGAGCAGAATGACAAGAAAACATTCACCCCTCCATCTCCCTCCAGCGAATGATGTGTTCCTTCTTTATGAAGGTCGTATATCCTGTTGTAACCGTAGCTCACTGATTAAAGACCACCAATGTTTCTTCTTTCAAAGGCGCTCATTGGTAGCACACCAGTGGAAGTGTGAATGTGTAATGTTAGGCTCCTCTATAATTCACACTGGTCTACAGGGTCAGCTACCGACTACTACTTAGTTACCTATTACTTTCCCCACAAACTGTACACGGCCGTGTGCCTCAATGTGTCATGGGAAATGCACACGCGCGTGTGCACACGTGTGCCTAAGAACACCACATGGTATGGTATCCACTCAGTGTCCACTCTGACAGCTTCGTTTGAGAGTCTGTCGGTTGAGCTGATTTGTATTAATTCTTCGTTTGGAGGCTTTCGCCTGCGTATCCTGGCTCTGCTCCAGATGACGTCTGTCCCAGCTGTAAACAGACTTAAGAACGCTGCATCATGGTTCCCTGGAGAGAGAGGCACTTACTTGTGCCATAATTACTAATGAATCCTATTGTCTCTGTAATGATGCTCTTCTACTCCGGGTCCTGAATAAATCTGTGTGCTTTTCTTGACTGACTGTTTTGGGTTGATTCGGAATTATGAATATTGATATGCTTTAGAAGGAGAAGTTGTGTGTTTTATCGCACCCTGCTGGGGATAAGTGAGTTGTTAACTCTCCTGTGTTCTTCTCTTCTGTCTTCTTTGCCTCTCCTACCTTCACATGTTCTGCCACACACACACACACACACACATCCACTCACGCACACGCAGCCCCGGTGTTCGACTACGAGGACGTCCCGTCGCCTCTCAGCGAATCGGAGAGCACCATCACCGTGCTGCTGCGGCCCGCGTTGGGGAGAGGGGCCCCCGTCAGGTAGGACACCTTCCCCATCCCCTCTCAGCCCCCCTCAAACAGCACTCAAACACGCTGTCGGATCCCGAGCTGACCGTGCCCCCTGTGTGTCCAGCACCTACCAGGTGGTGGTGGTGGAGGAGGACGGCTCGCGGCGGGTGAGGAGGAGGGAGGCGGGCGGCACCGACTGTTTCCCCGCCGCCGCCTCCCACAACGAGGCGCAGGCCAAGGGAGCCCCCCACTACTACACAGCCGAGCTGCCTCCCAGCAGCCTCCCTGAGGCCACGCCCTTCACCGTGGGGGACAACCACACCTACAACGGCTACTGGAACACGCCGCTGGACCCCACCAAGAACTATCTCATCTATTTCCAGGCGGCCAGCAACTTCCGAGGGGTACGTACACACGATGCCTGGATGTTCGAGGCCCAGGTTCATGTCACATGGCCGATGAGTGCAGGGTCTGTGGGTTATGGAGCTGAAACCTCGGGGTCTCAGGAGGTCTTGAGGGTTCGTTGGAGGACAGACCCCCCGGCATCAGCAGAGACATGTCTCAATGAAAGAGTTCAAAAGGGTATAATTGTTCACAAACGCGGCAAACAAGCTCGATGTTGATGCTCCTCTTTCTATTCAAACGCTGACTTCCCACTGGCTCAGACTGTCTGGAGCGTATCAGTATTATAACCACTCTGAAAGACAGGATGCCAAACAGAGGCAGCTTCCTTTCATCTCCCTCCAAGCCCCTAGTTACTTCTATCCTTCTCTGCAGTGAAACCAGACACCTCTCAGGAATGGCATAGAAACTAGTCTAATAAAGAGCGCTGGGAGATATTTACAAATCAGTCTCTCTGTGGAACATTGATCATGAATGTTATCTTTCACCTCGTAGACATAAGTCTGAAGATGTACGATGTTTAAACGCTAGACTATCTTCCTGGGTGTTAATGTCCGGTGAAAGGCAGATGTGTCTAAAGGAGGCTATCAGAGTCAGGAAGTCGTGAAGACTGAAAGCAGGTAGGGTGACGGAGAATGAAAGTAGCAGCTTTTAACTTTTTACATTCAAAACTGATCAAAACTGTTGAACATATCGAAGGGCACTGAGTCTTGTCACACTGGAGTCTTTCAAAGAGCTGGCTTGCTTGTCTCTTTAGAAGCTAAACTTGCTGCTCTTTTTTTTTATGGCTCGAATGTGGAATAGCATCTCTTAGCCAAGGTCAAAAACGTATCCACTGCATGCCATGTCTTTTTGTTGCTTCTTTGTTGATTTTAAAAGCCCACGGTAACTTTTCACTTCGAGGCCTGCCATTTGAAATGACGTTCTTTACGACGCCATTAAGATACATTTTATGGAGTATGTTTCAAAAGGTAATTTGTGTAATTAGGGTGGTGTCAGCAGTAGGCATTTCTCCAAGCTCTTTGAGGATTCGAGAACTGAAAACAACCTCTGAAAATCTGTTGTTGTTGTTTCCCTGTGAACATTCTCAATCTGTTAATAAAACCTGGCAATTTAAATCAGCCTGGACAGGGATGATGTAGGCAGCTCTGAAGAAACGGGGGAAAAGCGTATTATTTTGAAAATGATTCTGGATAATTTGATGTAGATAGGTTTACCATGCATTGCAAACTGAATAGAACAATTATTAGAGCTTGAAAGACGTACGCTTTTTACAATCTGCCTCACACACACACACACACACACACACAGTGCACACTTTGTATCTCCATCTCTCCCGATGCCTGACAAGTACAGCAATGTGTCTGTGGACTGTACCAAGTCAACACAGGAGAAATGCCTCTTTCTTCAAGGGTTCGATTTTCACCTTAAATCCTTAGAACTTTTTGAACCAAACCCATTGTCATGCTGGCAGATCTAATATATTGATATTCAGTAGTCTAGACTGCACGGTATGAAAGGTGTTTTTCATCAACATGCTATGGCTATCAAAGGCTGATGGCACACGCTGATCTCCACACCATATGGAGCTTTTCGGTATCTAAACATGTCACCTGCGGCTACCTGTCACTCACCAAAGGGCTGTTATTGGCTGGAAATATTGGCACATATATGTGGATCCATCTAATTATATATTTCGTATATAAAGGTCGTGGAAGGTTCTAAGCTGTCATTAGCAACACATGCTGTACCAGAGCCAGGAGGGTGTGTATCAACCTTGACCGAGGACAAGCAGACACCTGACACACCCCTCGCAGGTGCTTCAATGAGCTGTAAATGACAGTAAACATGACAGGGGAAGAGGAAATCCACTTGAAACAGATTTTCGATTAAAAATAGGCAATTTGGCAGCCGTTTGGGTGAAGTGTTCTGACTCCAATTGGGGACCAGAGATTAGCATAATTGCCCATAAAGCTCGATTTAGCATCTTTAAATCTTAATTTGATAGTGTGTCTCTATCTCTCTGATGGGCCAGGACAGGGATTGGTCAGTGGGACCTTACATGTTGTCAAGGGAACAGAGGCCTCCCACATCACAATGGAATGTCATCTGCTTCGAGATTTCAACGATCTTTATATACGTAAAAGAAAGAACACAATATCAGGCCTAGGTCATTAACCTCACCATGTATCCTGTTGTTCCCTGATCGTGTTGTGATGGTATCCATTTCTTCTCTTTCAGGAAACTAGGATCAACTGTATCCGGGTTGCCAGAAAAGGTAATTTGCGCTTCTTTTACTAACTCAAGAGGTAGCGTCGTAGTGTTCCATTTTGGGTTATATTTTGTTGCTGAAGCGATTCCTTGAAAAAGTCTTCCTGAAAGCAGTGATTGTGCTGCAGGCTGTGTTACAGAGGTTATGCAGCCCGGGTAGGTGAGGTTTAGCGTGCTGCAGGGATGTACTTTGAATGTAAAAGCAATCTGTCACTCACACCTCCATCAAGCTTCCAAAACTGGAGCTGCAGAGGAAGAATGCCAAAGTCACGTTCTCGTTTGCACCATCGACATTGACGTTATGGCTTCCGCTCTGGCGGAGTGATGGGTTTGAAATACTACTGCACCTCGTCCGGACGAGAGAATCTGATCCCGAGTAGTTATGTGTGGGAGAGCAGTCGAGATCCACTCTCATCGCCGTGAGAGAAGAAGGAAATTATGGTCTTTTTCCCCCCCTCTCCCGAATGGTTTGTGTCAGAAGTTGGGAGAGCACTTGAAGACGAGTGTCTGGAAAAATTGGATTCCTTTCCCTGCTCTTTTACTCCATAGCTCTCTCTTTCTTTCGACCCCTTTCCCTTCGAAAGTATGATAACATCTTGCACCTCGACATTGCGTGTCACACAGGCAGGAGCTGGGCAGAGTGGGTTGTTTTCCCGCCATACTTATAGTATCCTTATTCTGAAGGAACATAGTGAAGGCAGACCCCCTCAGGATATACTGCCTTGGCTCCATTTCCTTCAGAGTTGGCACAGCGGTTGCTATGGCACAGAGGTTGCTATGGCACAGAGGTTGCTATGGCACAGAGGTTGCTATGGCACAGAGGTTGCTATGGCACAGAGGTTTCAGTAGGGCTCGGCTATTGTTTCTGTTCCTTTTTCTCTTTCTTTCTTCTCTCTCTCTCTCTCTTTCTGTCTTCTTGTGTGATTGTCCCTCCTTCATTCTACCTCCCTTTGTCTGATTGGGTAATGACAGGCCAGGTTTCGTGTCAAGCGTGAAGGAGAGATGCGGACAGACAGTGCAGGCATCCTGGCTTACGTTAGCTAGTCAGCACTGCAGGTGATCTTAGCTGACACAAGGATACTGATTAATTACAGAGCAGCGAGGGGGGGTGAAGATGAAATAGGTGTCCTATTTTGCATCACACTCCCTGTCTCCATCCCTCTTTGGCAGTCTGACAGCCAGCGAGACTTTGTTAGTCTGAACATAGGACTCAGCGAAGAGCTGAGTTGCTGGTGTGCGAGAAAAGTACACAATGTTTTCAGCAATTCCAGCCCCAATCTAGCTGCTGTGATCACCATCCAGCCAAACACTTTCACATGTATTCTTTTAAGAACCACATGGATTTCATGCTTTTATCAAATAAATGAACCTTCCCCACACAAAATGGCAGGCCTTTTGTTGAAAAACAAGGATGTCGTCCAAATTCATTTCTGCCAGATATCCGGTTCAGACAGCGCTGCATCCGTCATGATGGCAAGAGAAACCGCAGCTGATTTTCACGCCGTTCTTCTTCGCATGCTCATCTGCGAGAGACTGCTTTTTTAATTAACATTTTGCTCGCAGGTGCACACGCTAACAGTACTCCTCCAATTCAGTCTCACTTAATGGCAATTTTCACCTCTGCGAAAACAACACTGGAGACCAACTTCATCCGCGGGATGATTTCATGCTGTTGTCTGGCAAGGATGGAAATGCCGTGACGCAGAAAGGAGAGGGTGCCATAGCGGCTAGCGCAGTAAACAGTGGGCCTGACTGAGAGCCCGTCCGTTTACAGCGGGAACCCAAGTCTCTCCAAACCCAGGCCAAGCTAGCCCAGCTGGTGTCTGGACACACCAGCTTAGTCGGAAAACATTTGAAAGCTGAAATGTCCACCTTCCCTTCCAATCCTGTCGAGTATGAAGGAAGGCTATGCTAGCTTTTCACTATATTAAGAGACGTGAAGTGCAAGTGTGGGCTGACAAAGTGCGTGGTACAGTAGCCTGGACTTTAGCTGGAAGCCCTCTTTGGTAACAGTGTGCTGGAACAGTGGTCTCTAAGGCTCTACCCACGCTAACCCTCCTCCCCCTACTCTCTCTCTGTCTCTCTCCCTCTCTCTCTCTCTCTCTCTCTCTCTCTCTCTCTATCTCTCTCTCTCTATCTCTCTCTCTCACTCCCTCTCTTTCTCTATCTCTCTCTCTCTCTTTGGCCCTGGGTATACACTCATGACACTGTGAGAAGAGCATTACCTGCTTTTCTATGATAACCTCCTCTATTGGGATGAATTCATTATTTGTGTGCTCACCTCCAAGCACAGCTCCAGCATGGCTTAGTTTATCAAATGGCATGGCCAGACCTGGAGGGACTATCACAGGAAACACAATTATAATGTTGTCAGTAGTCTCTTCCCTCCTGCTGCTCTCCTTCAAGCACTGACTGCCAGGTTGGCCGATGTGTGCATGTGTTTTATGTGTGCATGTGTTTTTCAGCACTGAGTCATGTGTTCGTGCCTGAGCTTGTTTACTAATCAGATACTGTCTCGCCATCTGTTTCCCTGTCCTCTAGCTGCCTGCAAGGACTCCAAGCGGGCCCTGGAGGTTTCCCCAGCATGCCGAGGACATGGGTCTGATCCTGGGGGCGTGTGCCGGGGGGCTGGTGGTCCTCATCCTGCTCCTGGGAGCCATCGTCATCGTCGTCAAGAAGGGGTGAGCGTCTGGCCGAGCCACGACCATCTCGGCCCTCTCGTACAAGGGTCTCTAGGTTCTGTTCGGTCTTTGCAGTAGCTCTCTCCCCTTCTACCAAAACCTGTGTCGTTTGACACATTCTACAACCCGGGTAGAGAGAATGATTTCTTCGTCACGTCTTGGCAGTTGGAGTTGGACTTCATTTCCCTGAATGATGAGTCACATCCCAAAGAATGAGTAGCACAGAGCAGTCGCAGGAGCCAAGCTTTTGTGGCGCATCTCATCTTTTCAATTTCAAGGTCCGCCTATTGGCCGCGCGCACACCTCATTCGGAAATTCAAATGCGCTCCGGCGTGGCAACCGTTGGCCGCGTTCCACCTGCAAATTACCTCGGTAGTCGTCGGCACCTGCACCCAAAGTCTCCTTCCTCCACGCCCCTTCCCCTCCCCAAGACTCGCCAGGCGACGCTGGAACAATCATCTGAGTGTGAAATATTTAATCTAGAGGCATGTTATTCGATTGCCCACTCAATTACATGAGGCGAGCAGCTGTGAGGTGTCGCTGGGTGAGCTAGTAATTGTGCAGGAAGGTTGTTTGGCTTTTTTGAGGTGGAGGTACTGAAAGAGTCCAACTCCACTTCAGGGATTTTGTCGTCGGTGGACAGGATTGAAAGAACGTCTTTGAGAGAAGGGTGAAAGACGGATAAGATGAATTTGCACCAGGCAATCTGCTCAGCACAATGATGGCCGCCAGAGGGGCTGGTTTAGCACGCTCTCCAGCTTGGTTTTGGATGACCCCAAAGTAGGCCCCAATGAATGATTGGAATAAAAAACATGTCCTTTTGAAAGCTAGGAGCTTTGTGTCGCGTCCAGCTTGTGTGCTCCATAGTCGCTTGCCAATAAACATCGCAACATTCAACAGTGCATGTTTTCATTTGCCTCTCCGGGGGCCATTTTGACAAACCATGACCACCTCTCACCTTTCTTTTTATATCTCTTCACTCTCTCCCTCTCCTTCTTCTTTCTTCATGCTAATCAGAAGGGACTTCTATTCTTACTCTTACTACCCGTAAGTGACATATTCCCCCTCCCCCTTACCTAACCCACCCCCACAGCCTTTCATTGTGGCGCCATCCTCACCTGCTTGCCCTCTGTAGTTCAGGATGACTCTTTAGGAGATAAGACTATCTCCACCGCATCCCCATGGTTCAGACCTTCCTCTCTCTCTCTCTCTCTCTCTCTCTCTCTCTCTCTCTCTCTCTCTATCTCTCTCTCTCTGTCTCTCGATCTCGCGCTCGCTCTCGCGTCTCTCGCTCTCTCTATCTCGTCTCTCTCTATCGCTCTCGCTCGTCTCTCTCTCTCTCTCTCTCTCGCTCTCTCTCTCTCTCCCCTGCTATCACCAAATCTGCCTTTTCCCGCCCTCAATCTTTTACCTCTTATTTCCTCTTCCTTCCAATTTCTCATCTCCTACTCTCATCTCTCCGCCTCTTCTTCTATATTTTTATATATCTCTCTTGTCATTCTGCCTCCCTCCCCCCTCCTCTTTCTTCTGTGCTCGCTTCCTCATCCTCTCCACCTTTCCTTCTGCAGCAGGAAGAAGGTGGCAATGAACAAGGCAGCCATGTCTTACCGGCAGGACAAAAACAGGAAGCTGGGCTCGCTGGACTGTAGCATGACAGACCAGAGTACCCTGCAGCAGGACGAACGGACCGCACACTCCTTCCTGGACGCCCACAACTGCAACGTTAGGAGTGAGTGGGAAGGCTGGGAGAGTGAGAGTGTGTGAGAAAGTGTGTGAGAGAAAGAGAGAGTGTGTGAGAAAGTGTGTGAGAGAGAGAGAGTGTGAGAAGAGAGAGAGAGAGAGAGAGAGAGAGTGCACGAGCGAGTGTCAGACAGACACAGAGAATGAGAAAAGACGGGAAAAGGCAGTGTTAGCGACCTCCCTCCCTCGCCCCTGACCTCCAGTGACGGTCTCTCCGTCTCTCTCTGTGCCCACCCCTTCAAGGCTCTTTCTTGTACAGCTATCCTATAGCTCTCTCCCAGGATTAAAAGCTCACTGTCAGTCAACATAGTACGGCTCAATTTAATGCTGGTATGCAGCAGCGTACCATTCGGTCGGCTGAAGGGTTCATGTTCGCTGACTCGTGCGCGTGTGCTTTTGTGTCTGCGCAGACGAGCAGCGGAGTTCAGTGAACGAGTCGAGCAGTCTGCTGGGCGGCTCCCCGCACCGCCACTGCCGCAGGAAGAGCTCGCCCTATCACACGGGTCAGCTGCACCCCGCCGTGCGCGTGGCCGACCTCCTGCAGCACATCAACCAGATGAAGACGGCCGAGGGGTACGGCTTCAAGCAGGAGTACGAGGTGAGGGGAGAAGAGGAGGGGGAGAGAGAGAGAGAGAGAGAGAGAGAGAGAGAGAGAGAGAGAGGAGAATGTGGAAAAGATTGTTGGGGAAAGAAAGTTGGAGAGTTGAAAGAAACCCTTAGGACTTCTTTGTTTCATTTAAGGTGCCCAAGCTTTTATTTTTTATATACCCCAAATGCCTCTGTTGTCGGTGTGTTCGACGGCTCGATTGGACTGGAAGTTATGGTTCCTAATCTCACTACAAAAATAGTTTTCATTCCATCTCAGCTGCAGATATTTTTCTGCCACTGAGTAAACTAATTAAAGTCTTTCAAATTCCTTTTTTGCCTTTTCTCTTTTGTGCTTTGATACAAAGTCCCTTCCAGCACCCCGAAGCATTTAGCCATTTCTGTACCTGAATTCCACGGAATCCAGATGCGCTTTTCGATTCATTAAGCCATCCCCTGAGGAGCTTGCAAATACCCCTCACACACACCCCTCACACACCCCACCCCTGAAAATCAATACCAGGGTCGCTTTCCCAGTCCTGCGTCTGGCTCCCCCATCGCCTGGAGAAATAAACAAGATGAAGGGGATCAGTGTGAGCACTGCTGTCAGACTCTATAACCCTCACGTCCCACGGTGCTGCTGCTGTGGCCGCCATTGATCAGGGCGCCGCGTGCAAGCGTGGTGGGGCTTTGAAAATGACAAACCAGTGGGCCAAGTGGTGCCTTCCTGAGGCCTTGTCCCGAGGGCCCAAACCGTTGGACTAGGGAGGGAAATGGAGAGGTGAGGGGTGTAGGGGAGGGGGGGGGGTCACGAGAGAGGGGGAGAGAAGAACCACAGTCTCTCTTGTGAGAAACAGCGTGAACGGGACCCACTGAGGCAGTGTTGCGGAGGGCGCGCTGCAGAGCTGTGTGCAGCAGAGCTGTGTTCAGCGGAGCTGTGTGCTGCAGAGCTGTGGGCAGCGGAGTGTGGGCAGGTGGGAAGCCCGTGTGCTCGGCTGGATGATGCTGGTGAGGTGCCGACGAAGCGAACAGTGTGGGAGATGGAGAGCGGAGGAACATTTCTTAAGAAGGATTAGGTGTGGCATTACCTGTGTAGGAGCTGGAGGCAGATGTAATCCCCTGTTCAGCATGCTCTCCCTGGCCTGCCCCCGCCCGCTGTGCTCCACTGAGCTGCAGGTGGGCTGGCTCTGGCCCCCGCATCCATGACGAATTGGTCGGCCCCTGATGAAGGACTTAGCTCGGCGCATTTGGAGCACCAGAATGTGTCCGGTGATGCGGCAAGCAGATCAGGCAGACTTAGACGTCGGCGGGGGCGTGGGGAACGTGACAGGACTCGCCTAGGCCGGCGCGCTTGGCAACAATGCTGGTCCTCGCGGTCCTGGTCCGCCCCTCGTCGCCCCCCGTCACCCCCCCTCCCCCCCCTCGCTCTCTCCCCCACGTGCCTCTCTCGTAACGTTGATTTAGGTTCGACGGCTCGACTAACCGCTCGCTGCCAGATTCTTGTCGATGGGTGCCATAAACAGCTGTCACAAATTTAAAGCTTTAACACTGAGGTATTATGAAGCACTCTCAAGCGGCGGCTGTCTAGCTGCATGGGGAATGAGAAACACTTCTGCTACCCCCGCCCCCCCCACACAAACACAGCGCGCCCCACCCCCTCTTCCCACACTCACAAACACACCAACACCCCAACAAGCACCATCCAAGGCCACAGTCACGTTTCAGAGGGGCCTGCGTATCATCCCGAGCGCTGTGTCTTAATGCCGTGGGAGACGTTGGCTGGTGGTGCCTCCAGTAAGTCAAAAGACCAGATGCCACAGTGACCCCGAGGCTAACGCTTCTGCTCCAGACCAGTCCCGGCAAGAGAAGCCACTTTGTGCCAGTCCTCATCTTTTCACCCATGTTTTTCATTGTGTGCTTTTGATAACTCGCTTCTCTCTTGTTCTCTCTCGTCTTGTTTGCGCAGAGTTTCTTCGACGGTTGGGATGTTACGAAGAAGAAGGACAAGACCAAGGGAAGACATGACAGCCTGCTTGGATGTGAGTCTGGAAGGGAAAAGCTCGACACAATCATTTCCAAGTAGAAGGACCCTTTCTTAGAATCTCTCAATGTCTCATTGTGTTCTGACTCAACCTTTCCTTCAACTCCAGTCCAGCTTCACCACTGTTATGAATCATGATGTTTCTTATCAACCCACCACTATACAACCATGCCTCTTGCATGAGATGAAACGGACATGTTTTCGGGCGTCCTCTTTACTGTTTTCAGACTTCTATCTCTTCATCTCTCGTCGCTTTTGTGTTTTTTTTAGATGACCGCCATCGAGTCAAGCTCCACTCTCTGTTGGCAGACCCCAACTCCGACTACGTAACGCCAACTATATAGATGTAAGTTCTCCCTCCCTCCCTCCCTTCCTCCCTCTCTCTCTCACCCCCCTCTCTCTCTCCTCTCCTCTCTCTCTCTCTCTCCCTCTCTCTCTCTCTCTCTCTCTCTCCCTCCCTGCTGTCCAAGGGAGGCCTATAGATCTCCACTCCCCCCCCGCCCCCACCCTCGGCCAGGCTTGAGCAGCTTAAGGGGACCCTGGCTAAGGATCGGACACAATATTCTCTGTCCCCATCGCTCACACGGTGGGATATGTCTCCAGGGTAACCCGGCCTCGCGCTGGTCGTCCCGTCTGCGGCGTCGGGCGCTGGCTTTTCCGAGATAAAACTCATTTTGGGAACACGGAAGATCCCATAAGATCCGTTAAGTCGCCCTGTGACTCACTGCGTGCTCCTCCAAAGTCGCCTCGGAGCCGTATTAGTAAGGGCTCTGATGGAAAAAACTGCTGATCCCTTCATCGACTCTCAGCTGTGTTTGATCTCACCTGCCGTTCGGCTCGGCTGGGTTTCCCAGGAAGTCTCTGCCGTCCCAGCAGCAGCCCATCCAGGAAGCAGATCCAATCTGTCCGGCTTTGTGTTCAGGACGCCCCCAGCCTAGCGGCTGTTCCGTTAGCTGCGTCCTGCGGCGTGGGCTCAGCTCCGAGGCTCCGAGTCGAGGTGATCCCGAGGTGACCGTGAAAAGCTCTTTCGACAAACGCGCCCGCCGCTTTTAACAGCCGTGTCAAGTTAAGTGTCTGACGAGAGCCGCCCCCCCAACCCTCTGAATGTACCATCATTTCCCATTGTTTCGCCATTATCGATGGAACAAAAGGGATACTAGAATGGACGGAGAGGATGGATGGGACGCGCAGGTAAAAGGGCTGACTCAGCGGCCGTGGGCGGGTGGAAGAGGAGGGCCGTTGACGTCATCGCTCCCGGCCGAGGGCTCTGCCCCGTTTCACATCCCCCGCGCCCTCGCCGAGAGCTCCATTAACATGGGAGCTACGAGGACCCCCTCGTCATTAAGTGTGCTGGCTGCATGTCACGACAGGACCCCTGGCCCGCCTTGCCCGCTAAATGATTCATGGGAGCAGCCCAGAGGTAGAGCAGGCGGCTCCGCTGGCGTGGTTTTAAGGTCAAACTCATATGTTGCCCTCCTGTCCACGATCTGAGTCCGGTTCTGGTTCGTTTAGCTTTGCAAGCTGGGCGGGGCTTCAAGGCTCGTTAGGGTGGGATGGGGGAGCTAATTGTATCCCTAACCTAAGCCTATGGGCATGCACAGATCGTCTGTGCCATGAAAACAGCAGTGTGAAGAAGCAAACCTTGTTTTCTCCACAGGTGGCCCGGCACATTATGTTCTGTTATCTCGTCACCTTCCCCTCCGCCATATTCCGCCTCAATAACTAGCTTCTGTTTCCTCCCTTCCTTTCCTGCTCTCTCTCTTTATCTCTCTATTCCCCTTTTCTTCCTCCACCTTTGGGATCTCTTAGATTCGGATAAACAGGGAAGTAAGTACTCTGCTTCTCTTCTCTTGCCATCTTCCCCCCCCTTCCTTTCTTCATACCCTGTGCCCTTTCAAATACCGCCTCCTGCCCCCCCCCTCCCCCAGACGTTTTTTCGTCGCTCCCAGAGCACATCTCTCCATCTCGCTCCGTGCTCTGAGTCTGGAAGCCGTCCCCGCCCCGCGCTCTCTCTTCCCCAGAGTTTAATTTAACCAATCTGAGGACTATGGGCACCCTCCTCCTCTTTTATCCGCGGTGTCAGAGTCACCTGCCAGTCACCCCCACCCCACCCCAGCAGGGCTGACATGTAGGATATGTCAGAGGAGAGGGAGCAGCGAGAGGGCAGGGGGTGTGAGGCCTGACACACGGCAGACAGACTCAGAGCCAGGCTGAGAAGCGAGCTAGGCACCGCTGGGAGAGACTGTTCTGAGACCACCAATCACCCCAGGTTCCATCATCCTGAGCGTGGCAGAAAGCCCTGGATCTCTCCGGCAAAAAAACTCCCATTGTTTTTCCCTCTAGATAATGTGAAGTGCTAAGTTGGATCAATCTAGATACATTTCAGAGCACATGACATATATTTGCTCTGTAGTTCTTCCGTACTGAGGTTGCCTACATTTTATTACATGTAATAAATATGTCAACGTTTTTTACTTACCATTAATAGATTTGAGATTTGGCAAACATTTACATCAGTTGAATGATTAACCATTCAACTCTATAATGAGATATTTAGTGAGTGCTGCCGTTAAATCTCCGCTTTTTTCCCCATCTGTTGACCATTTTGTGTGACGTGATCGATGATTGTGGTTCAAACCAACAGCCATTGTTTTGTTTTCCCATCCATCCACTCTGAGTTCTCACTGCTTGATGGATCTTGATGATGCAGAGAGTGTGGTTCCCTAGGTGACAGACAGGAGCTGGTGCAAGGTGAAGCCTCATGGGATAGGCCGGCACTGCTCAACAGCAGTGGTCATACGCTTCCAATTCTCACACTGACGTGACAGTTATGGTGTGGGGTGTGGGTGGATGTTGGGGTGGGTGTTTGGGGGGTGGGTGTGTGTGGGTGTTTGGGGGGTGTGTGTGAGTGTGTGGGTGGGTGGGTGTTGGAGTGTGTATCGTGAAGATTCTACTTCTTTGTGAAATAGAATTGGACTTTTTGGTGAAGTTGAATGTGTCTGGACTGAGCCAAGCCCTGGGGGCCTATCTCAGCACAGCTTTGCCTCCCTCTTTTCTGAGGATGAGACAAAGCAGGCACGGGTGCACAGTCAATAGCCTCTGATGCCGGCCACGCAGTGTCGTATTAGTAGAGCAGCACTGATGGAAAGCAGAGGAGAAAATACACACACGTCAGTCAGTGTCATTCAGGTGGACTGAACTCCTGAACTCCAAGAGTCACCGTCACCGTCACCATTTGGATCAGCTCGTGTCTCTCGTTACACGTGCAGAGTCCTCAGTCTCGTTTCAAACTCTTTTGAGAGAAAGCTTTGTTTGCTCAGCTCAACAAATACCCGCATGCATGACTGTAAACCACTGTTCAATGATAACACTCAACATGAACCCATCCGCCCACATATAAAACAACCCCACTCAAACCATTGTCCCACTGCGGTTAGATTTCTCTAACTATGAACGCTATGTCACGTATACTGTCAGACGAATGGTCGAATATTTCTGCCATACTAAGTGTAGGAATGATTTATGTTAGTGAATTGTAGGCTACTCAAACCGTTAAAAGGATTGTTTGTAAATGGTGTGTGGGCTGACCAGAGGCCTCAGGGTTCATAGCTGATAATATGAACTCATTGTCTCTCTCTCTCTCTTCTCTTCATCTCGTTCTGCGGATCCATTTCGTCCAGGGGTACCAACGATCCAACCACTTCATTGCCACCCAAGGTAAGATCCTCTGCAGACTCAAGATTGGTTTGTATGTGTGAGTGTGTGTGTGTGTGTGTGTGTGTGTGTGTGTGTGTGTGTGTGTGTGTGGTGTGTGTGTGTGTGTGTGTGTGTGTGGTGTGTGAGAGAGAGAGAGAGAGAGAGAGAGAGAGAGAGAGAGAAAGCTGTGCCTCCCTGTTGTAGAAATCAAATCAGGTCTAAAATATGCACAATAATTCTATGAATATCACAGTATGTAAACATATACCGTGGCGTTTCATCATGCTGTGTTGGGATATTTCTTCGAGGTAACATTTAGTTCCCTCATCCATCATCGATTGCTGAATGTGTAGTTTCTCGGCGGCTCTCGTTTTTCTTAGTGATGCCTTCGCCTCCTTCAAGTCAAAACACGGAGCACGCGAGGACACTTGCATGTTATTGTGTGTGACATTCCATTTGAAATCTTTTTTCCCTGAGCTCTGATTTTATTTGTGTAGTATACTGGAAAAAGCCGCTCTCTGCCCCCCCCGCACCCCCCACATTCCTCCTCTGCACTCTTTGTTCTCCCTCAGACAAATTCAGTGTCTCATGCAAGAATATATCATTGGGTTTCTAACGCAAGAATGTCAGCCCTTTCTACTCCTTTCCTTTCTTCCACGCACACGCAGTCAAACTAAAGCATGCTCTTTTCACGTACACAAATTCTGTACAAACACTCCTACACATCTTGTGAATATTCGACCGGCGGGGGGAAAGACGTGCACACACGCCCCCGCTAGGGCTACCGTGTTACTGAGACGTGGGCGGAGGAGTAGGAGAGGAAGGAGAGGTGGAGAAGGAGAGGTGGGGGAAGGAGAGGTGGAGAAGGAGAGGGTGGGGGAAGGAGAGGTGGGGAAGGAAGGAGAGGGGAGAAGGAGAGGTGGGGAAGGAGAGGAGGGGAAGGAGAGGTGGGGAAGGAGAGGAGGGGAAGGAGAGGAGGGGAAGGAGAGGTGGGGAAGGAGAGGTGGGGAAGGAGAGGTGGAGAAGGAGAGGTGGGGAAGGAGAGGTGGGGGAAGGAGAGGTGGGGAAGGAGAGGTGGGGAAGGAGAGGTGGAGAAGGAGAGGTGGGGAAGGAGAGGGGGGAAGGAGAGGTGGGGAAGGAGAGGTGGGAGAAGGAGAGGTGGGGAAGGAGAGGTGGGGAAGGAGAGGTGGGGAAGGAGAGGAGGGGGAAGGAGAGGAGGGGGAAGGAGAGGTGGGGAAGGAGAGGTGGGGAAGGAGAGGTGGGGAAGGAGAGGTGGGGAAGGAGAGGGTGGGGAAGGAGAGGTGGGGAAGGAGAGGTGGGAAGGAGAGGTGGAGAAGGAGAGGAGGGGAAGGAGAGGTGGGGAAGGAGAGGTGGGGAAGGAGAGGTGGGAAGGAGAGGTGGGGGAAGGAGAGGTGGAGAAGGAGAAGTGGGAGTAGGAGAGGTGGGGAAGGAGAGGTGGGGAAGGAGAGGAGGGGAAGGAGAGGTGGGGAAGGAGAGGTGGGGGAAGGAGAGGTGGGAAGGAGAGGTGGGGAAGGAGAGGTGGGAAGGAGAGTTCCCTGAATGACTGCTCCGTCGGCAGCTCCAGTGATGCAGGGTGCATACAGATTCGGCACATCTCCGGGGCCGAGTGTCATCATTCTCGCCAGACAGCCCCCCCCCTTCCCCCCACCCCCCCTTCCCCCCCCCCTCCCCCCCAGCCTACTGCAGCAGCAAACACCGCTGCTTTGAAAAATGTAGAAATGGTCTAATGTCAGGACCAGAGGTGGAAACCAGGGGGGGGAGGGGGAGGGGTGTGTGGGCTCTGAGCAGGAAGGCTTTGTAGCCATTACTCAGAATGGAGGAGAATCAGGAGCAGGCGGATGATCCGGCCCCATGCCTACTGAAGGGCGCAGGGCGCTTGTCTTGAACCTGTACGGCGTCGGTTACGGGGGGATAGTGGGGGTTGTTGGGAGTGGGGGTGTCAGAAGGTGAAAACGGCCCCCTTCCTTTGGTAGTCTTTGTTTCAGAGCCAGCCAAGCTTGTTGCCCCCCACCTACCCACCCACTACTCCACTGCTGGATAAAGCCTTCGCAGAGCCTGGTGGAGTTTACCCCGAGGCGAGCAGCCAAACCCCGTCTCCTCCCATTCATCTTGCTAAGACAAGTGTGAAATACATGGGGGAAACAAGTGGTGCTTTCAAGCTGATTGTATTTGATCACATACTACAGCTTATCTCTCGACAACGAAACTCCGCGCCTGCCCTGGATGTTAATAGGAAACCCGAGCGCATCCCATCGATGTAAACAAGTCTATCTGGGCCTGTCCCTGACATAGGTGTGATACGCTACGACCTTCAACGGGCCCGGGCTTATCTGTCGCAGCTACAGTATAGGTCAGTGTATTTGCATCAAAGACAACACTGCTGTTTCTAGGCAGTGAGTGGAATGAATGTGGTCTTTATTTATTTGATTAGAAGAACATATATAATGAAAGCCATGGCCTATAGTGTTGGCGTGCGTCGGGTGTGTGGCGGCGGTGTGCCGAAGCAGGGGCTAGGCCGTGTGATCTCATCAAAGCCACAGTGTAATGAAATCAATGACACCGGCGGCGTCTCCCGAGCCGGTGATTTTCGGCCGAGCGGAAGCCCGGGAAAGACGACACGAGGACTTGTTTGCGCAACAGCCGAGGATTTGTGGGTGTATTGAAATGACATTTCATCCCGCCATTATGTGAACACAGTCATAGTTCATCCAATGACACACTGGGGCTATTATATACCGTCGGCATAACACAGGGAGTTAGTGGTTATTGCCGCTATTCTCCTTGACTTATGAACCCATCTCTCCTCCCTTTTCTGTTCCCCTGTTCTACTCTTCGCCTCCTTCTCCTCCACTCCCCCTCCCTCTCTCTCTCTCCCCCCTCCCTCTACAGGTCCCAAGCAGGAGATGATCTACGACTTTTGGAGGATGGTGTGGCAGGAGAATTGCTTCAGTATCGTCATGATTACCAAGCTGGTGGAGGTGGGACGGGTGGGTAGTTCTCCGTCTCCATGACCCCTGACCCCCGCTTTCTCCTTCCTTCTTCTGGGAAGACAGATAGATGAGGGGTGTGTTCTCAAAGTGTCTGTTGTGTTGTAATTCATCGTGGAACGCGGTGTGTGTGGGGGGGTGGAGGGGTGAGTAGCTCATCTAACCACCGACAGATCTTCTGAAAATCACCTCCAGTTCTACACAGACACATTGCAAGAAGCACCGTTTAATATCTACGCTTGCTGCACGTTCCTGTTGCGATGCCCACATACAAACAGGATGCCTCTGTTTGTGTCAAGTATCCGCATGACAGGAGATAAGCCCACGGGCCAGAAGAAACTGTGAAAGCAAATTAAGAAGGCTAGATAATTATCGGAGGGGGGCAATCTATTGATTTCATTATCGAACGTGGAATTAAACCTAAGCCTGCTGTAGCCTGGGTGGTGTGAGCCCCTCCCTGGTTAAGTCTCACGAGTGTGTGTGTGTGTGTGTGTGTGCTCAGATGAAGTGCTGTAAGTACTGGCCGGATGACAGTGAACTCTACGGCGACATCAAGATCACACTGTTGAAGACAGAGACCCTCGCAGAGTACACTGTCCGCACCTTCGCCATGGAGCGGGTGAGCCTCCCTCCTTCATCCGGCGCCACTATGTGACTCTGCCATTCATTTCTTCCCGTTTCTTTTTTTCTTCCTCTCTCTCTTCCTCTCTCTCCCCTCCCTCTCTCCTCTCTCCTCTCTCTCTCTTGTAATAGCACTGATAAGACTGAACGACTTTCTAATGGAATTCTGCCTGGAAAATGTCAAACGTACCCGTCTCTCATTGACTGTGTGTGTGTGTGTGTGTGTGTGTGTGTGTGTGCTGCCTCGTCTCTGCAGAGGGGCTACCCTGCCAAGCACGAGGTGTGCCAGTTCCATTTCACGTCCTGGCCGGAGCACGGCGTGCCCTACCACGCCACGGGCCTGCTGGCCTTCCTGCGCAGGGTCAAGGCCTCCACGCCCCCCGACGCTGGGCCCGTGGTGGTGCACTGCAGGTAATACACACACCCACACACCCCACACCACCCACGCTTGCACATACACCGCACACGACACACGCATACACGGACACGTTTGACGCTCTGACTCTGGAATGTTACGGCTCCCTGTTTGACCTCTGACCCGGGCGCTGTGTTGCAGTATGGGAGCGGGCAGGACGGGCTGCTACATCGTGCTGGACGTCATGCTGGATATGGCCGAGTGTGAGGGAGTGGTGGACATCTACAACTGTGTCAAGACCCTGTGCTCCCGACGCATCAACATGATCCAGACTGAGGTACCACACGCACGCACGCGGACACACAAAAGCACACACGTACACACACACACACACACACAAACACTCACACATCATCCAAATCCTCAAATGAATGCAGCTGATCAGGAATTCACTGGTTCTGTTAACACCCTTGTCATTTACAATGTAATCATTCAGCAGGCGTTTTCTTTCCCAAAGCAACATATAATTAGTGCATACAATGGGTATGGCTAATCAAGGAACAGTATTTGCGTGGTTAGTGCCAAGGAATACTCTGTTTTCACTGTACGCAGTACAACAATAACAAAATCACGGCATACATTTTACAAACCCTTCTATAAAGTAGTTATATATTATTATATTCGATATAAAAGAAATGCTGTGATAGTTATTGTTTAGCAGAACGGATCCCTGTAAAGCGGCTTGTACAGTAATCATGCAATGCCATTTAACGGCACAACAAATAGAGTTAAAGGAAATATATTGACATGTCCTTCTCTTGGCTGTTTCATGCTTGTTAAATCCAGTTCAATCCAGTTTCTCAGAGGAAGAGACATAGGAATATGATGCATGATGGGAACTCTGCAAGATGTCTAATTATTCTGCTTCCCACCTCGTCAGTAATTTACTAATAAACACAGCTAATTATTGTCAATTAAAATCCCTTTCTCGACAAATGAGTTATAAAGCGCGTGTCCTCTTCAACACTTTCCTGTGATCTTTTCTTTGCCAAGATGTCAGGACAAATGCAAAGCATAATTGCGTTTTTGTTGGAAATAAATGTGTTGGAGCTGTGTGGGAAGATTGATCCTTTCCTGAAGAGTATGTTTTACCCTCTTTTTTGGAGTTTACTGTCGAGAAAACACTGTTCCTTTTGTGGGCACGTTGTTGTCATCAATGTTGACATTCATGACAATTAGCCAGCGACAGGAACCGTAATCAAATCTCAGTGTTGTACTTCAGAAGCAGCCATTATGGATCTATTATTGCGCAAAGGCTGGTTTTGAATTGCTTCCTGTCTTTGCATTGTCTTCCTGACCTTCTCTTCCTCCATCCCTCCCTCTCTTCATCCTTCGCTCCCCCATCCCTCCCATGCTTTCCTCCCTCGTTCTCTCCCTCCATCATTCGCTCCTTCATCCTCGCTCGCTCCCTTCATCTCCCTCCAGGAGCAGTATGTCTTCATCCACGATGCCATCCTGGAGGCGTGTCTGTGTGGAGAGACTGCCATCCCAGTGAGTGAGTTTGCTCTCACCTACAAGGACATGCTGAGAGTGGACACCCAGAGCAACACCTCGCAGTTCCGGGAGGAGTTCCAGGTAACACACACACACGTTCAAACACATACACACACACAGTCACGCACAAGTTCAAACACATGGATACACAGTCACACACACAAGTTCAAACATATGCATACAAACACAGTCACGCACACAAGTTCAAACACACACATTGTCCCAATCACACCAATGCTAAATTAAATAAATGTTAGTTATGATTCACGGTCAGATTTCACACAATTCATTTTTTCACACAATTAATACTAGAGTGTCAAGCAGAGTATTCCATTTTGACAGTAAAGTCCTATTTTTGTATGAAAGGATTAAGGCTCATTTGACTAGATGTAACCTGGTTTGACACCAATTTTAATGACACAACTGATTAGGGCACTTAAGTAGGAATAATTGCAATTTCTTATTTCTCTAAAGAAGACCAATTCAATACTTATAGTCATGCCCCTCTAAGGAAATATCTTATCACAATATCAACCCATGTTAGGCAATGCACTAATAACTGGGATGATCCATTCACACTTCAAAACCAATGGGGAGCCATGCACAATATACAGCAAGTCAGATAATCAGTTCAATTTTCCCTCCTATTTCATTTCCAAAGCCTCATATAATGTGCTTATTCATAATGTATGAGATTGGTCTAAATGTGGGTTTTTTTATCCATTAAGCCTCTTCATGGTTTTGACTGATGCTAAATGCATTTAAAAGTTTCAGCCGGGTGATTATAATGTGAAATATTTGCGCCTGTCAAATATTGACAGTTAGTCTGTTTGAGCTAGGTACATTTTCAATGTCCTTGTCCATCTCTCTTTCATCATTCTCCCTCTCTCTTCCTTTGTCTGTCCCCTCTAATCACACTCTCTTTATTCCTCTCTCGCTGTCTATCTGTCTCTCTCCCACACACACACTTCCACACACTACGTCGCCTCAAATCACACGATGCACTTTCCCATGCTCGTTTTCAATCGTCCTTCGCACTCCTCCCCCGTCCCCCCACTGTCCCTGTCCCCAGACGCTGAACTCGGTGACCCCCCACCTGGACGTGGAGGAGTGCAGCATCTCCCTGCTCCCCAGGAACCGGGAGAAGAACCGCAGCATGGACGTTCTGCCTCCGGACCGCGCCCTGGCCTTCCTGGTCACCACCGACGGCGAGAGCAACGACTACATCAACGCCGCGCTCACCGACAGCTTCCACCGGCCCGCCGCCTTCGTGGTCACGCCCCACCCCCTCCCCGGCACCACCGCCGACTTCTGGAGGCTGGTGTACGACTACGGCTGCACCTCCGTGGTCATGCTCAACCAGCTCAACCAGTCCAACTCCGCCTGGGTGAGGGGGGGGAGGGGAGGAGAGGGAGGGAGGAGAGGTAGGAGAGGAGGGAAGGAGGGAGAGAGTGAGAGTGAGAAAGGGGAGGAAGAGAGGTAGTGAGTGAGTGGGAGGGAGGGAGCGAATGTAGTATGTATGTCGTTATCATTATTGAAGTATTCTAAGTGGACTGTGAGTATGCTGCTGTACCATACTGTATGTCTGGTAATAAGAAAGATTCATTTTGCCTATGGTTGTCAGGGTATTAACACATTCTTATCATTCTTTCTCTGCCCATGTTTACCCATGCGTGGGTTTGTTCTGTCGCCTCCCTATCTTTGTCCTGACAGTATGTCATGGTATGTTCCTATAAAACATTTCCTCCATGGCTGTCATCCTTCTATCTCCCTGCCTTTCTCCGTTCTTTTTCAGTTCTTCTTATGTTCCTATTATGTCTCCTCACTCTCTATCTCCGCACTCTGTCTGTCTCCCTTTAGTTGTCCAACTCTGTCTCTCTCTTCCTCTGTCTCCCTATTTCCCCCCCCCTCTCCCTCTCTCTCTCTCTCTCACTCCCCCTCTCTCTCTCTTTCTCTCTCTTCACTCTGTCTCTCTGCCAGTAGATTAGCTTTTCTCCCACACCTTGCCCTCATCATCACCGCTGCCTGTCTCTGTGCATAAATATTTATCCCCATCTCCCTCGCCCCGTCCCCCCTCCGCCCCTTGTCACCCTGTTAATACCCTTCCGTCAGTCTGACAAGGCATATTATCACGTCCCTCCTCTGGGGCCCCCACCGCCCCTCACTGTCACAGCTAACACCGTTAGCATGCTAACTACCCCCCCACTCCGCATTCCTCCCATTGGTGGAGGAGAGCCTTTGAAGCAGTATAGAGTGGAACTGACTAAAGACCTTTGGTTTGTGTGCTCCAACCAACCCTGACTAACTCTCCCTGTTTATCTCTCAGAGGCACAGACAAGGTTCCCCACTGCATTCATTTATAATGGGCTAATGTTAATGATTTACAGCTATGAATAATTCAAATGGCAACTGTGGGCTTATATGAGGGATTGTTTCAGGCGACGAGTTCTTGTTTTTGCACATTTAATTTACGCCGCTGTTTGTGGGTAATCATTGTCATTTAGGGTAATCGTCTCTCCTGTCGATACTCAGGTGTCTTGTTATTGGATTTTACCATACTGCTCCGTGACACAATGATTGGTCTTTCCTCAAGCCCCCGTGCTAATAACATGCTATGCTCCTCCACTGCTCCTCTCATCTGCCGTCTCCCCTTCTACTTCTCTTCGTCCTTTCAGCCCTGCCTGCAGTACTGGCCTGAGCCGGGACTGCAACAGTTTGGACCAATGACAGTGGAGCTCCTGTCCCGGACGGCAGACGATGATGTCATCATACGCCTGTTCCGCGTTCAGAACATCACACGGGTGAGTTCATGACCATGCTAGTCATGCTAGGTGACAGTTTTTTTTTCTTTTCTTTTTTTCTTTTCTTGTTTTATTCAGCTGACAGCAGAAAACAAAACTCACAAAGATAATAATGTCCCCTTTTACTCTCCACGTTTCTTTTTCCTTTTTCTTATATTCCTCTTTATGTCAAACTTGTTTCGTAAGGAGAGTTAATTGCCTCATTAATCTTTTCATCAGCTGTCTACTTAAGGGGGAATGGGTTTAGTAGAATAATACACCAGGGTAAACTTGGAATTTCTTGTCAATTACCTTTAAAAGCTTTTTTGACATACTAATAGGAAATGTCATAGTTTGAACGCTTGATAAAATGTTGTAGATATTCCTAAGAGTACACAGTGTGTGTGTGTGTGTGTGTGTGTATATGTGTATATGTGTATGTGTGTATGTACCCTGTACAAATGTGCCTGTCTGTGTCCTTTGGGCTAGCTCCTAGTCGATCCTAAATAAGACAGACACCCTCTACCACCTACCGTTGACCTGTCTACCCCTGGTGACCACAAGGACCCTCCCCTGTCTCCTCCACACAGTCCCCCTCCACGGACCTGTCACTGTCAGGAAGTGTCCCCCAGTCTCTACCCCCACCGTCCCCCCACCGTCCCCCCACCTCACCCCCCATATCAGCCCCCTGTGACCCCTGTCAGCCCCCTTGTCGTGTTCAAACCCCCTCCCCTTCACTCTCACGGACAGAAACAAACACTCACAGTCAGACCCTGTCCCCCACTGCCTCTCCACAGGATCCCACCAATCAGAGCTGGCCAGGACAGAAAGATGATAACACTGTTACCAAGAAGGTATTCCACCTCCCTTGTAGTCAACTAGAATGGGTACTGAACTGGCCTGTAGGAGTGAAGCAGAATCAGTGACAGGAGCCGTAACCCGAAGGCAGGGCCAGGCCAGCGCACGGAGGGGGTTCTACGCGTGACATGTTTATGGTGGTGTTTGTGCTGCTTTCCTGTCACAACTGGCGAGCGTGTTGAACCATACAAACAAGTAGTTTTGGTTATTAAATTGCCTCTCCTCTCCTCCACCTTCCCCATCTCCCTTGCCCCTTTCCACATGTTCCCTCTCTCTTTCTCTCTCTCTCTCTCTCTCTCTCTCTCTCTCGATCCCCCTTCAAGATTCAGGAGGGTCAGCTAGTGGTACGCCATTTCCAGTTCCTACGCTGGTCTCCGTATCGTGACGTCCCCGACTCCAAAAAGGCCTTCCTCAGCCTTCTGGCGCAGGTGCACAACTGGCAGAGAGAGTGCGGAGAAGGACGGACCATCGTTCACTGCCTGTGAGTTGCCGCCGCCAACATTGCCTCTAGCTTTCGTCAAACTCAGCGAGACGTTCAGACTCAAATCCCCCCAAAAAACGATTTCCAGAAGGTCCATTAGGCGTGGATTCTGACGTGAGTCGACGGCAAATGGATCTGATCTGTCTGCAGCACAGGTTTAGGGGTAGCACAGCCTGACGACATCCACTGTGTTCCTGCCAAGGAGTCTTTGCCGTCCTTACGGGAAAACATCAATCTACTTTTCTGATCTACTAAGCAGCCGTGGAACAGATGCTATCCCACGTGTCGAGCACATCATCTGAGCTCACACCTGTCTGGATGTTAGTTAGCGTTCTTAACACACCTGCTGGTGCAGAAGTCTATAGCGAGCCGCCGTGTGCCCACTGGTTAATGAGGCAGGGGGAACAGTCGAAGCCCCAGTGCTTGTCTGTTTACAAAAACTAGGGTTGGGAACTGTTGCTTCTCCCAGCTGAGTTCCCTTCAAAACTTCATATCTCTCTATCTGTGTGTGGCTGTGGGTCAATGGGGCCCATTCCCTGGGGTTGAGCTACATTTTCCAAATCCCCGCTTAAGACTGACTTTGCCTCGCCTCTGTTTAATGAATCCGTTTCTCAGATGCCTGTCTTTCAAATCCGCCAGCTGCTATTTTGCTGACAGCATTTTTGATCTGAGCTCAGCCAAGCTGTGACATTTTACTTGTTCGGCGACTCCCCTGAAACCTGCCTGTGTGAACTGTCTGCTCTGCATACTTATCCAGTCCCTCATGGCCCTGTGTTGTTTTTCTGTGTGTGTTTCTGTGTGTGTGTTTCTGTGTGCGTCGCAGGAATGGCGGGGGCCGTAGTGGGACTTTCTGCGCCTGCACCATGATCCTGGAGATGATCCGCCACCACAGTGTGGTCGACGTCTTCTACGCTGCCAAGACGCTACGCAACTCCAAGCCCAACATGGTGGAGACCATGGTAAGAGAAGAGGAGCTTAGACAGGAGTTTGGTCTGCCACAGTCATGTTTAGGCATTAGTGATATTCACAAAAGTACAGCCTTAGCAAATTCTGTATATGGGTTTTATTCTGTTGTTATCGCACACAATTGCTGCAGTGCTGTATTGGAGCCTTCTCCACAGTGTCTTACTGAGTGGTGGTGCTGTCTTTGTTTTCAGGAGCAGTACCGGTTCTGCTATGACCTGGCTCTGGAGTACTTAGACTGCCTGGAGGTGAGATAGCACTGATCTCAGAGATCTGATCAGCTTCCTGGGTCCTGGTCTTGGGTCCTGGGTCCTGGTCTTGGGTCCTGGGTCCATCCATAGTCAGCTGGTTTCTTCTCTGTGCAGCCCCCCACAACTGGATGAAAGTCTATATACCGTAATGAACTTTGACCACGAGCCTATGGGAAATGACCACCTCCTACAACTCGGGGGTCCCTTCCCCTCATGCGTTCTACTCCAACATGTACTCAATTGTGCCACACCTCCAACAAGTTGAACAGGAACTGAGTCTGGTCCTCCTCCTCATTTTGACTGGACATGTTTTCCAGGTCACCTGACCACTGGTGGTACACTCAGAGCTTTGCAACTTCCTGCCTTATTGGGACAATATCAACAAACACCAAGAACAAGCTGTAGTCTTGACAACTACAATAAAACAAACTGCAGCAGCACAAAACAATACCAACTAATTGGATGATATCGTATTGTGTGTTTGTTTTGTAATACTCTGTAAATGGTGCAATCTACTGTTGGTGAACATCCCATTTTTGGTTCAGTATATTGACGTTTTCTTGCAAGAGGCTGGCTAAGCAGGGGCTCCCTTCCTGAAGGAGATCCGTCTCTCCAAAGGGGACGGATGAGGTTTCCACCGTATGCTACTGTACAGGAGAATGGTGGTGGACTGAACATTTCTTTGATTTCTGTCTTATTTATTATTTGTGTAAATAGATCTTTTTCCAGATGTTTCTAGATGTTGATGTCTTAATGTGCCAATCCATTCTCTTTGTGTCTGTGAACAGGGACCACCCAAGCATCTGCATGCAAGTCTTAGGTATTTCATTGCAGTTTGTGACCCAGTCTGCTTCAGGGGGGTTAATAACCTGGACCCCCATAGTCAGAAAGAGCTATATATGAAAAAAAAAGATGTGTTGCTGTGGGAACAAGGTGAACAAGTCACCGAAACACGTTGCTTTTTAAATTTGTATTTATCAATGTGTTTTATTTTCTAAATAGTGTAAAAAATGAAAAGAAATAAACTATTCTGTTGTTGCTTATATAATGTGTTTATTTATTATGCAAATCGCTTACTTAATTAGTGTGAGGTGTTTTTTCCACTCTTCAGAGTAGCCAAGTAGGCCGTCAACCAGGCTACATCCAGATGTTAGTGATGGCAACCCTGCAACTCTATCTAACCACTATCTATCGGCAGGGCTCTTCATTGGAAGATTTGGCTGCTTTCATTAGATCCAGGGTCTATTATCTTGAACTCTTAGTGCGTTTACTCTTATCATTTAATTAGTTTTAAGAGACTTTTCTTCAGTGGAAGCAAATGTACTGCCTAGTTGTGTTAGGTCTGATCTTATGAACAGATCCCATTGATCCTGTGCTTGCCTATTCCAGTCATTCTCCATGAAGGAATTTCATAGTGACCCGGAGTTACAGTGTTTGATGACTGTCGTTCTTCAGCATTTTCATTCATCATAATCGCTTCCGTTACACCATCTCTTTCCTATACTCTTGGAGGAAACACAGATTGTGCAACAGGTAATAGCAAAGAAACAATTTCAACGAAATAAGGACACATTGTGATGTAGTCTCAGGTAAGTTTATGGAGTATGTACCAGGACTGTTACGGCAGCACTCTATATCGGGTTGTGTGTGTGTGTGTGCGTCTGATCCAGCGTTTTTGTGTGTTTTGGCCTTCCACAATGGTGTGCTACTTGAATGCCATGGTTATAATTGTATATTGAAAGCTATTAATGGTCACATGAATGATGCGGGCAACAGCACAATTGTCATTGTGTGGCTAGGAGAAAAGGCCTGGATGAAACTACACTGCTCTCAGCAGCTGTGTGGGTCAGATTACACAAACCTGGAGACGTCTTCGGCATTGTGTTACCTCCTGGACCAAACCCAGCCTCCTGGGAAGACTCACGCTGGATCCATCTCTCAGTGTTTGTCTGATTCTTTTGAAGCTGATCTGAGCTCTCAAGGCTATGTCAGTCATTGTTGCCTTGTAATACAAGGCGACTTTGTCTCGGATTCAATAGCTGCTCTCCTGAGGTCTGGCTTATGTCCATGTTGTAGACTGTGTGTCACACAGTAGGCGATAACCTATGTTATATCATATTCATTTAGCCAGATGCTTTTATCAATATCTTTTTGCGCTTTCTATGCCTACAGTATTCTTACAGTCTTGTTAAGACAAGAAACAAGCTTTGCCATCGCCACGAGTTCAGGTTTTATTCATCAGCATCCCATTATGGATCATTGACATCACATGTTCAACAGAGTGATAGGCAAAGTGAGGAAACAGAAGCTCCCGTCTCAACAAACGGGCTGTTGCTAAACAAAGCTGGCCTTCGTTCCTCGTCTCATCCAACCTGTTAGCTGGCAGGAGGATGAGGCTTGCCTTCGGAAGGATGTCACTGTTATGTCTGTCGAGCTTTCAACCTCCCAGGAGTCAAGTTGCCAGCTCGGGCGAGGTGGGGGTGGGCTCTCCTTATCGCTCTCGCACAGATCCTTTGCCATTTTTGACTGGTAAAATGTCGCAGGCATGGTTCGGGGCTTCCTGAGCACGCGGGCCAGGTTCGCTGATGAGCATGTATGAGCAGCTGCCGCTGGACGGTTGCCGTGGCATCTCCGAGAGCCTCAAGACGGCCGAGCGAGCGACTCGGCAAATACTGGAATGCTTATCTCCCCCCACTGGCCCTGTCTAAAGCCCCCCTTTCTAAAGGATCCGGTCATGCAGCGGATAGATAGACTCATGAATCAATTAATATCCCTCTCTTTCTGACACCGATTCCCCGCGAGAGGCAGTCCGCAGGCCAGAAACCATGTGGAGATGTGTGTGTGTGTGTATGTGTGTGTTGGGGGGTTAGGGGGGGGCACACACACACACCCTCACCCCCGCCTTGCCTGACAGCAGATTCAATTTGAGCCCACTTTATCTCCATGTGAATTCATCTTATCTCTGGCATGACTTTACATCACATTAAATTAAATTGCTCTTCTCAGGACGAACAGATCCGTATGTTCAGTGGAAGCATGCGGCGTCTCTTTACACTCCCCAAATCTAACGGGCAGCAGAGCGGCTAAGGAAGGCTATTCTAGTAACAATAAAAGCCAATGTTTTGAAGAAACGTCTCGTTCAATACGGCAAGCGTCATTGATTATGTCAGCCACAGATGATAAAACATTCGCAAAGGCATCCCATAATGACAAACCTGTCGTTTGTAAAAACCAGTTCCATCAGGAGTAATGGCCTCAAGCTGGAATTCGGAGCTGCAAGGGCAGAGAAGAGGAATGACACTGTTCTTTCTCCCATGACATAATCTATGGAGGCACGGAGGAGGATGCGAGGGGATGGCCGAGGGCAAGTCAATAATGTCCCTGTATTATCCAAGTGGTTTGCAGTTCACAGGGCCTGCATCTCCAGCTTCCATCGGTCTCTCAGACGGAGAGCTTGGCAAAGACCTGACATGGGTCAAGGTCACGTGAACTGCTTGTTCCTCACGGAGTCTCACTAGCTTGGCGACTGCACTGCTACTGCGCCCTCCAGACACGGAATCGATTAAGACCGCCATACCACTCCAGCTCTCTTTCAGAAAGACCTTCTGGACTCCCCTCTCATTATAAGCCAAACGTACGCACCTCATCACCCCGCGTCTCCTTCTCTGCTTCTTTAACTGATGGTAATGAATACTAAGCACCTTATTTGGTGTTTTGTTATTCATTAATTGAATTATTCAGTCATTATACCTTAATGTATTACAATGTTGCCCTCGTTCTACTCAACACTTAAAGGCAAACGCCTGCTAAAATAAGACCTGAGAAACAGGTGATGAAAGTGTTTTCGAGCAAGGCAGAATAATGGTTTTCATTACTTGAAACCTAAGCTGTACGGACAACTCAAGTCCACTACTCAAAGGACTGTGCATACAAATATACGTATTGCCGTTGAAAGTAAAGATCCCAATATTACTGGCAAACCAGTAACAATGACAAAACTACAGTACTTTGCATTCCACATGGATCTCCCTCTTTGTTTGTTGCCTGTGTTCCTCTGACAACACTAGGTCCCTGGTTGTCAGCTCCTATTTATTCACGTTCTCTAACCATTTTTCCTCCTCTAATGTACTCTCGCACTGTTCTTGTACACGTTTATACAAATAATTCACAAGTGTTTACTCCTCCTTATGAATTTATATTATCTCTGAAACGCAGTGTTTGTTCTGTCGGGGCAGAGGAGGGAATGGTCACCCCCCCACCCCCCACCACTCCCCAAAACAGAATGCAATTCTGCCAAGTTTTTCTCCAGTGTGGCAGAGTACAAAGACCATGCAGTGGAGGCCTGTCCCTCCTCTATCTCTAGGCCCTCTTCTGCTAGTTAGTTTTGCAGTGCAGCAGATGAAAGGACTGGGGGGGGGGCCTGGTACTCTGAGACAAGCTTTTGATTTCTGTGTGTCATTCACACTGGAGGAGAGTGCAGCCTCTGAAGCCTTGTATAGACCCTGGCAGATAGAATACTAATACACACTAGCTTTTTCATTAAACATATGGGGCTCCAGCCTGCCGTGGCCCTCGTCTGACAGGGTTGCTGTTTGCTGGAAGGCCAAGGTAACAACACACAATATAGACTCGCAAACAGCACCTGAGACCGACCCTGTCCATAACATTTTTTATTGATTCACACAGTCATTCAAGGTGGAAAGGTATGAGTTCGAGATCTTCAGGGGGAAAAAAGTACTTTGTAAACAATATTTGGAATCATTGTTACATTTGGATTACGTGCCACACACCATTACCTTTGAAATTATAATAGCGTATGTTTGTTGTGTTCCGGATCCTTGTTCAGCTCAGTCAACTTCTTCCTGGACGTGACAGGTGTGCAACACAGTGCTTGATAAGGTCCTCTTCCTCTAATGACTGTGGGAGTGAGTGCCACCAGGACCATCCTTCTCTTCTCTGCCTCCGTGCAGCCCCTGCCCGGAACGCACCCATCTTGAACACGGACGTAAAATCAATAGCCAATCACCTAGCAAAGACCAGAAGTGGTGTACTTGGTTAGCCTGAAGCTAAAATGCTTCCATTCATTGATAAGAAAGAAAGATACTGGGAGGCCCAGCCTTTTAGCTGAGATGTTTCAATGATTGTATCTGCATTTAAATGGTGTGTTTGTGTGTGTGTGTCTGTGCGTGTGTGTGTGTCTGTGCGTGTGTGTGTCTGTGCGTGTGTGTGTGTGTGTCTGTGTGTGTGTGTGTGTCTGTGTGTGTGTTTGTGTGGCGGCACTTTCTCAGAAATGGAAAGACCCCATGGAGAGACCTCAGGGTACTTGAGTGAATAATGGGGAGGTTCTCTCTCTCAGAACACACAGCAGCATGATCAATTGGCTCGTTTCACTTTTATACCATCCATATGAGAGAACATAAGCTTCTCACCGCTCAAGGCCTCCCTTTGAGACACTGGACTTGGTTTAGCATGAAGATAAAAGAAAAGAAAGAGAGAGAAAGAGAGAAAGAGAGAAAGAGAGAAAGAGAGAAAAAAACAACAACAGTAGTGGTAGTACATCTAAGGCCTCCAGTTATCCCTAACTCCCTAATGTTAGCCATGAAATATATAGTCAAATTGCAGTACAGTATGACCATGTTGTCAACAACATGTTGACCAGTACACTGTAGGCAAAGTGTCATTGGCGTGTTCTGAAATCTAATGTCTAAATGTCCCTCCTTATAAAGTTACTACACATAGTTCTGTAGGGTCTGAGAGCATAGCTTTGGTGTTAGCAGAATAAGCAGTTGCCATAAATATAGTACAATATGAAAATAACATAATTTTCAGACTCACATACCTCTAAAACTAATACATCATAAAGGTTCCCATGTGATACAGCCCCCCCCCAAAACCTTCCGTGGTCTATGAGGGTGAGGAAAAGAAGGAAGTAAGGATAAAGTTTCTCCATTTGTGAGGGGATGCTTCAATTATTTTCTCACTCCGTTCTTAACCAGATCAATTATGCAATACCTCGTCCTGTGAGTCCCTTCATGGCTTCAACGCCTTCCCTCATTACAGCCTCCAGGTGAAGCGCCTGCAGACAGTCTCTGCAGTCTCCTGGTCATCCCTCCTCCGCGCCTACTGGCCAGTTCTATTGGCAATCGAGTTAAGACCAACGGTCCTGACGCCTAGCAGACACCTCATGTACGGTGTTCATTTTAGGACATTCTCATTTCTCAGACTCAATTGTCAGACTCATACGAAACAGCGTCAGTTCTCAAACCAAAAGTCGTCATTCTCAGGCGAAACGGCTTCAGTCTCAGAAAAAACATTGTCATTCTCACAACGAACTTTGTCAAACCAAACGCCGTCAGAAAAACCTTTGTCATTCTCACAACGAACTTTGTCAAACCAAACGCCGTCAGAAAAACCATTGTCATTCTCACAACGAACTTTGTCAAACCAAACGCCGTCAGAAAAAACATTGTCATTCTCACAACGAACTTTGTCAAACCAAACGCCGTCAGAAAAACCTGCGTCATTCTCACAACGAACTTTGTCAAACCAAACGCCGTCAGAAAAACCTGCGTCATTCTCACAACGAACTTTGTCAAACCAAACGCCGTCAGAAAAACATTTGTCATTCTCACCAAACTTTTTGTTTTCTCACCAAAAATACGAACGATACGAATACGACGTCATCATGATGCGACACATACAACAAAACTTTCTACCTTCCAACACGGTGAGTTTGCAAGTCATAATTTATTGTTCTTGTTGTTGTCACTTGTTGTTGTCACATTATAAGCTTGACTGGATTTAGAACCCTTAATGACAAGACAAATAGACATTTGCACTTGCTAACTTAAAATTGTATTTAAGGGTTCTAAATCCAGTCAAGCTTATAATGTGACAACAAGTGACAACAACAAGAACAATAAATTATGACTTGCAAACTCACCGTGTTGGAAGGTAGAAAGTTTTGTTGTATGTGTCGCATCATGATGACGTCGTATTCGTATCGTTCGTATTTTTGGTGAGAAAAAAAAAGTTTGGTGAGAATGACAAATGTTTTTCTGACGGCGTTTGGTTTGACAAAGTTCGTTGTGAGAATGACGCAGGTTTTTCTGACGGCGTTTGGTTTGACAAAGTTCGTTGTGAGAATGACAATGTTTTTTCTGACGGCGTTTGGTTTGACAAAGTTCGTTGTGAGAATGACAATGGTTTTTCTGACGGCGTTTGGTTTGACAAAGTTCGTTGTGAGAATGACAAAGGTTTTTCTGACGGCGTTTGGTTTGACAAAGTTCGTTGTGAGAATGACAATGTTTTTTCTGAGACTGAAGCCGTTTCGCCTGAGAATGACGACTTTTGGTTTGAGAACTGACGCTGTTTCGTATGAGTCTGACAATTGAGTCTGAGAAATGAGAATGTCCTAAAATGAACACCGTACTCATGTCTGAACGCTAATTACCTTTCTCCTTGTTCTGCGAATAAACCGTAATGACGCTGCATGCTGTTGCAGGTGACTGCAAAGCTCGGCGGCACCACTTCCTCTCATCACAGAGATTTAGTAAGGATAACACGGCATTGTGCAATTAAACTAGATTTAAGAGGGAAATCGATACGGACATGTTCATTTCAGACTAATTACCAGTTGCATTGCTTTTTGTAATTCAGATCAAAGCCCCTACAGCTGTGCCGAACTAGAAGTGAATCAGTCAGTGGTATAACGGCATGTGCATGCTAATCCCTTTCAGGCGTGTTTGTTTAATGAAAACTGAGATTATACTAGCGCTTGGGACATCAACCTATGTTGTATGAAGAGACGCCTGTTAAAAGGGCCTATCATTAAATCGGGGCTATGCAATACATCCACAGCTGTTATAGAACCGTTTTTTATGGTAATTCTCCGCGTTGTCTTTTTAATGTTGCTGTTTTGTTCTGTGTAGATCTGCATCTGTTTACCTGGCAGCATCAAACACCACGTATTGTGTTTCACCTTGATAAGAATGACCCTCACAAACTAAACCTGCAACATTAGGAGCCGCATACTTACTCCCACGACTGTGCAGCCAATCTCTTATCAGACTTTAAAGTCCACTTATATGCCAGGGCACAGGTTCTTTATAGTGCTCTTCATCCTGCGGTACACTAGTTCATTAAAACTAAGCTTAATGAGACACACACACTACAGACTCGCCCTCGGCCGCACCAATTAATTCCTGTTTTGGCTAGTTAGACTTCTCCTGGAAGACCTGAGGGTGTTAGAAGAGATCTGAGGCTTCGTCGCGCAATGGAACAATAAAGAGAAGTCACACACAGGCCAGCCAACTGCCGACCGAGTTCTGCCCGAACGGTGCTGTTTAATCATATCATGTTTAAGTGTAGACTCCAATACCTTTTAAGATGACAAGTTATCATGCTCTAATTGCATGCTCACTGCCAGATAAACAAACACATTGAGGTATATCGATTGAATGCCTGGTTAGTTGTACTTGTAGCGTCGCAACATACGCGCACACAAGTAGACACGCATACCCTCGCACACGCACGGTGCACTCACACAGGTGGGCGCAGAAAGATTTATGATAACAAGCTTGCTCTAAGTGCTGGTTCTCGCTCTACAGATTGCTCTCGGCTTCTTACCCTCCCATTCAGTCTTTACTGGACGAGATCTGGGTGAGCACGAGCTCCTTTGCCTCAAGTAGTCTTTGTTTCACATCTGCAACCCTCTTCTGTGATCTTCGCTACTCATCCGGCCGTCGGGACTCCGCACCAAACCGGATAACGGCTCTCGATGGTTAAGCTGAGAGTCTGGGAAGAACGAGAGCCCTCTCATCTCGCTTGTTTCTTCTCCTAATCAGGAACATTGGGCAGACGTGTTGTCTTGTCATGAAACCAGGCAGGAAAACAAGCTCCCGTTTGATGAGTCATACTGTGGAGAAGAGAAGGAGAAAGGTAACAGACAAAGGATGTATATCATACTGAAATGGCTCACTTTCCGGAAGGATAATGGGTTCTTGATGTGCTCTGAACTGCCCTAGTCATTTCTGGATGACCAACTCTCCCCATTCAATGCAGTAGTAATAGGTCTGGCAATTGGTCATACTGAACAGACAAAGTATAAGTGGTATTCTCAAAGAAATTCATGATTTTCATAGAAGTGCTTGATGTAGTACTAAATACACATTTCTAGACCTTGTGCAGGAGGAGGTGAAGCACAAGGTGTCTTCCACTGCTTGCAACCCAGAATCAGCCAACACAGATTTCAACAACCAAAAATGACATGTTATGTTTATCTGCAGCTACAGCAGAACGTGAGCAGAATCGCATAGGTCCGCTCGCCTTATTATTTCAACTTCCATTCGGCTGCTTTCCAGTGCAGATTTAGCGAGACTCAGTTGTACAGTATATTGTTAATTGGCTGGTGTGAGAAAAAATGGGATAGCGAGCCTGGAGCCATGATTTCAGACACATCTGGTCACACCATAACTCTGGACCCAGCCTCCACGTAGCCAGGCTCAGACTCTCCCCCGGGAAGGAGATGTGTTTCCCTTTCAGTAGCATGTTGGAATGCAGCTCCACTCCCAGAAGCCACGAACAGCGGTGGCTTCTTCCCTCCCTGCTGGAGTGCAGATGAAACAGGGTGCCAGCGTATCAAGTGAGGGCGTGAAATCGCGGAGGAACACTCGGAGTGACCAATATGAATTAGGGCCGTGGTGAATCGGTCTTCGCCACCCCCAGCTCCCAACCCACTCATCTGTCCCTTATCGTCTCCCTGTGCTGAGGACATGTTGTTTTGTGTGTTGCACTGATGAGGGAAAAGCTCACCCTCGGGGGGGTTCTCCTACATTTCATGTGCTTCCATCTGCCTTCTTAAATCACCCCTTAAAAAACGAGCAGGATCCATGTGAGCGGCTATGATAACAATAATGTCGAAGCAAAAAGGGGAAAGGAAAAGAAAGTGGGATATGGAAATGGAGTCAACGGGTGTGTGAGTTTGCATGCGTGCACCTCTGTGTGTGTTGGTGTTTGTGTGTGTGTGTGTGTGTGTGTGTGTGTGTGTGTGTGTGTGTGTGTGTGAGCGTACCTGCGTGTGAAGCGTGTGGGCCTTCGCACACCAGCTGGCTCACTTTGTGATCCGTGAACGGGGATGGGGGGGGACGCACATGAACACTCTCCGGCTGAGCTGGGAGTCTGTGGGGCGATGGGGTGGAGTTTCAGCCTCCTGAGGTGACAGACTGGCTCTTAGATGCTGTTCAGTGACACAGAAGAGAGAACATTGGTGGGCCATGTTCTGGGGAACAGCAAACAGCAGGAGCTGGAATTGCTGTACCGGTAGTCATCTGGAGCACGGTTTTCCTTTGGTCCTGGTTTTCCTTCCTGCTGATTGGATAATGGTGTGGTGACAGATGTCTGTCTCAGATGTGTTTCTCATTCAATCAGATGACTGAGATGACTTATGTCATAACAGTGGTTGGAGGTCCAGATTATTGCCTTACAATGAAACCTTTGACAAATGACATGGTGTCACAGCATGCAAATCTAGAAAGCGAAGAAAGCTGGGGTGACAGCGGTCATGAAAAGCCGATCGCACAGCCCATTTTAATCCGCATGGATCCCCAGGAAGCAAATCCAATTTTTAATTATCCGTCTTTAATGGAACCCTGTGAAGGACTGAGGAACCTATCTTGAGGAACCCATGGTGATCACGTACCTTCCTTATTTCACGGTGGTTATCTCCCTCTCTCTTTTGATCATCCGACAGAACCTCCTTCTCCACACGACCCCCACCACCATCTAATCAAACCGCTCTCTCTCTCCTGTGTCTCTGGGGAGTGTTTAACATAAACAGCTGGGGCTGAAGGAGGGCACTGTGCGTGGAGGTCGACCAATCTGTCACTTAGAATGGCTTTACTAAACATAATCAGTTCACTTGGAATTAAAATCACCAAGCTTCATTCATTTCCATGCTCTCCGACTATTTGGGCGGTCCCTTCTTCTGCGCTAAACCTATCGTCCATCGTTCTCAGAAACTCAAAAGAAAACCTGCCTCTGTCTTTCTCTCTCTCACACACTCACACAAACCTAACACTTGCTAATCCACCATCAGCAATGCCTAGCGAACGTCTTTGACAAGTTATCAGTCTACTGCCTTTTTTTGGAACCTGTGAAGGTGGATGTGCATTGTCTTGTCAATTGATTTGGACATTATACCCTACTGCTGTGTGGAATAGCATCCAGCATTCTGCAGAAATAAATGTCTTAGCCTTTACACAAACAGAAGGAATAAACTCAACTGAATTGTTTTATGATGCTTCAGTTTTTAGGCTCGGTCAAATTGGACCTAGCTCCTGTAATAATGAGAAATATTTAAATACAGGTTAGCCGTCACTTTCAAAACAGGAGTACTTTATTACTCAGGCAGGTCAAAAACACTGGCGATCAAGCCCCCCGTCAGCCAAAGCCCCTTTTCACACAAGACAAGACGTGATTATCTCTACCATCACATGGGCTGCCAAGTCATAAGCACTGCATGTGTGCCTACTTGACATCCCCTACAGCACAGAGCCAGGGAACAGACCACAGTCAGGAAGAATTAGAAAATGAATCATGTGACTTCAGTTCCACTATAATTTTCCTGCCGTTCTTGGCAGAGAGAAGTGGGAAAGTGGCAAGTTACGTTAGTCTTAACCTGTTCTTACAGTACTGCACCACATAATTACATAATTATTTTACTTTACATATAATGTATACTTATTATACAGTACTATACAGTTATTTTTCTGACAAAAGCACTCCTACTGTACTAGATTCATCTGCTAAAACATTCATCACATATTTTTGGTCATTTGCAATATAACCTTTTAGGCACCAGATAATGTAACTGTATTGCTTGAGTCACACACTGAATATTTGCCGTAGCATGTGATCTTAAGTGTGATGTTAAATGTTTTGATATTTCTCATGATGCTTAATTCATCACACCTGTCACGTCTGCCACTCATTAGCACAGGCACACGGGCTGGAGTTTAAAAGGCTGTTGATCTAAACGACCTCCAGAGCTGAGGTTCTCTAGAAGAGTAAGGACACGGGTCTCAAATACTCTCGAGACATGTGAGTCCAGAAAATGTAATAAACAATAAGATAATCATTTGTAGTATACGGTGAAATATTGTCTCTTTGCGTCGGTGCAGGCTGGCTGTTCTGGCATATAGTAATCTCTGGACTGTGTATCTATGGCATTAAAATGACAAAAACACATTCCAAGAAGAGAGATGGTTGGCAATTTCTTTCTCCCGTAAGCTTCAAAAGTAGCAAAGAGTTTGGACACAGACTCACGTGTGTGTGTGTGTGTGTGTGTGTGTGTGTGTGTGTGTGTGTGCATGTGTGTGCGTGTGTGTGTGTGTGTGTGTGCGCGTTTGTGTGTGTGTTCCATGGGGAGTCTTTACACATCTAATCACTTCAGTCCCCTGAGTTAAAATGCTAATTAGATCTAAAATATACATCATTGTTTCCCTCGTCTTTTAATTAAAAGTTTATGCTATTTAATCAGCAATCCAGAGATATGACAGTATTTCCAAGGAATTGAAGGCAGTTATAGTATTGCAATATAATATGAAAGAGCTCAGGCACTGAGTATAAATTGGAATTGTATGACAGTGTATATGGTATGACAATAAACTCACTTTAATCTAGGTTAAGCACATAGCTTTGGACAGCAACGTACTTACAACATGATAATTACGATTTATTTGTGCCAGTAGTAATTCGTCACCTATAGCAAATTAACCCTAAATTAGCAAAAAGCTAATGGTAATATTTTCGCTCCTAAAACATTTGTGAATTAAAAGGTTATCAAATAATTCATTATAGAAAATGTAATCAAATTAAGTTCTACTTATTAATGACAACTAACAATGTAGATGTTATTATATTAAAAAGCCAAATGTGCCTATATACTGAAACTATACTTGAACTGTCTAGGCCTATAATATGATAGATAGATAGATAAATACTTTATTTATCCCGTGAGGGAAATTCAGGATGTTATGTACCATGCAAAAAGTGGTAGAAAAAAGAGAGACAATTGCCCCAAAAGAGAAGAGATGAAGCCACAGTGAGCATGTATCTTCTTGAAGAAACATTGCTCAAAACATAACAAGTCGTTATTACATTATTAGTAATATGTAATAAGCAATATGCATAGTAATATGCAAGAGATAAAAGTGAAAGGTCACTAATGTTTCTAACGACACCTTTAATATGATCCTGGTCGATGTGAGAAGAGCTTTGGGTATTCTTTATACTCAGAGAGACAATCACAAGACATTTCTCGTTACAGTGTCTCTTCCATGCTAAGTAATACGTTTAAGATCAATATGTGTGCCTTTGCTACACTCTTAGGTTGTTTTTCCACAACCTGCTCTCTACAGTAATATTTTGCCACTAGCCTTGCTTAATTAGGTTTTAGTCCACAACCAGCAGACTAATCAAGTGTATTAGCAAAGCATTTTTGAGGCCCATGGACTGTAATTAAAACTACAGTCCTCGTATGAGTAAACCTGAACGAAGCGTTGTATTAACATATTTACCAGTGTGCTGTACTGTTGTTACTCCAGCTCAGAGAGAAGCCCGCCTGGTCTGACTGATCCCTGAACCCTGGTCTGACTGATCCCTGAACCTTGGTCTGACTGATCCCTGAACCCTGGTCTGACTGATCCCTGAACCTTGGTCTGACTGATCCCTGAACCCTGGTCTGACTGTTGTTACTCCAGCTCAGAGAGAAGCCCACCTGGTCTGACTGATCCCTGAACCCTGGTCTGACTGATCCCTGAACCCTGGTCTGACTGTTGTTACTCCAGCTCAGAGAGAAGCCCGCCTGGTCTGACTGATCCCTGAACCCTGGTCTGACTGATCCCTGAACCTTGGTCTGACTGATCCTTGAACCCTGGTCTGACTGTTGTTACTCCAGCTCAGAGAGAAGCCCACCTGGTCTGACTGATCCCTGAACCCTGTTCTGACTGGAAGCAGAAATGACAGTCCCCAAGAGAGAGGTTTGTAGACCAGGTCCCTCAGGGGGCACACTGGGAGGATTACTGGGATGCTTACCTTCATTTGACAACATCTCAGAGGGTCACTGAGGGGGGTTCCTCCAGTAAGGTCATGTTGATGTTGACAAACTGAGCCCACGCAGGTACACTCATGTATGAGTCAAGGTTCAAAAGTTTAGAGCCCATTTCACAGAATAAGAAAGATTCTTTACCACCAACAACATAACCTCTTGTTCAGTGTATACTCTGACCAGGGAATGGACAGTGGCATCAGATCATAGGCATCAGAAAAAAGGAAACCAAAGATGATTTATTGTAAAAGTATAAGTAAAAGAATATTACTCAACGTTCTAATATTACTCAAGTAAAAGTATCTCCAATGCAAAAGAACAGTAAAGCAGTTGCTTTTGCTGTAAGTA